>JAOWLH010000002.1:5927500-6560000 GCA_027405865.1 Salix purpurea | reverse complement strand
TCAAATCACTTTGCACAACCTTGCATACCTAAATTTGATGGAGACTATGAGCATTGGAGTATGCTTATGAATAACTTCCTACGGTTAAAGGAGTATTGGAGTGTGGTGGAAACAGGATTTGTAGAACTTGTAGCAGGAGATGCTCTATCAACAATAGAAAGGAAAGTCTTGGAAGAAATAAAGCTAAAAGACTTGAAAATTAAGAACTACTTGTTCCAATCCATAGACAAAACAATCCTAAAAACAATCACACAAAAAGACACGACCAAGCAGTTATAGGACTCCATGAAGAACAAATATCAAGGAAATGCAAGAGTACAACATGCTCAACTTCAAATCCACCACAGAAACTTTGAGGTGTTGGAAATGAAATCTGGAGAATAAGTAATTGATTACTTTGCCAGGGTACTAGTTGTAGCAAACAACATGAGGAATTTGGGGGAAGATAAGCTAGACATGAAAATTATAGAGAAAATCTTACGAACACTCACTGAGAATTTTAACTACATTGTTTGCTCCATTGAAGAGTCTAAAGACATCAACACACTCACAGTGGATGAGTTGTAAAGCTCATTAATCGTTCATAAACAGAAGTTTCAAAGGAGCAGAGACGATGATCAAGCTATACGGATTTATGATGAAAGATTTGGAAGAAGAGGCAGAGGAAGAGGCAGCTTTAGAGGAAGAGGTAGTGGAAGAACATCACAAGTGTTCAACAGAGCCATGATGGAATGCTTCAAGTGTCATAGGCTTGGACATTTCCAGTATGAATGTCGAAGCTCAAACAGGAAAGCAAATTATGCTGAAATGAAAAATGAAGAAGAAATGTTATTAATGACACATGTTATGTTACACAAGGAAATACAAATTGTTTCATGGTTTTTAGATTCTGGTTGTTCGAACCACATGTGTGAAGATCAAGGCTTGTTTACACACCTTGATGAGAACTTTCAACACTCTGTTAAACTAGGGAACAATAACAGGATGAGAGTTGTTGGGAAAGGAATCGTGAAGTTGCTGATAAATTGATTAGGCTATGTAATTCAAGAGGTTTATTATGTGCTTGAACTTAGCAACAATCTCCTAAGCCTAGGATAACTACAAGAAAGTGGTCTGGCAATATTAATTCATGGGGGAATATGCAAAATATATCATTCGATAAGAGGTCTGATCATTCAGACTAAAATGAGTGCAAATAGGATGTTCATATTACAGACTTAACATCAAGAATCCCCTGAGGAGTTCAATTGCAATATGACAATCTCTCAAGAACTTGCACAACTATGGCACAAGAGGTATGGTAATCTGAGACAGAAAAGATTGCAAACACTATCAGGCAAGAAGATGGTGCATGGACTTCCTAAACTCCAATTATCAAGTTCAATATGCATCAATTGTATCTCAGGGAAGCACCACAAAGATGCAATACCAAAAGAGACCAGTTGGAGAGCAACTCAGCCATTAGAGCTGGTTCACGCAAATATATGTGGCCCTATATCACCATTGTCCAATAGTGGAAAGAGGTATGTGTTGTGCTTAATTGATGACTATAGACAAGAAACATGGGCCTACTTGTTGGTCGAAAAAAAAGAGGCATTCAATGCTTTAAGCAATTCCAGAAACTTGTAGAAAAGGAGAATGAGCCTTTGTCCATCAACTGTCTGAGAACAGACAGAGAAGGTGAATTCACCTCAAATGAATTCACTGATTTCTGCCAAAATGATGGAATTATGAGACAATTAACGACTGCATTTACACCTCAACAAAATGGGGTAGCCATAAAGGAAGAACCGAATTGTAATGAACATGATTTGTTGCATGTTGTTGAGTAAAAAGGTCCCAAAAAATTTTTAGACAGAAGCTGTAAACTGGACATTTCACATTCTGAATCGTTGTCCAACATCAGCAGTTGAGGAGGTCACACCACAAGAAGCATGGAGCGAGATGAAGCCTTCAGTGGAACATTTTTGTATTTTTTTATGCATTGCTCATGTACATATTCCATATGCGAGGGGGAAGTTGGACAACCAAAGCACTCCTTATGTGCTGCTAGGAGTAAGCAAGGAGACTAAGGGCTATAGGTTGTATAATCCTAGAACTAACAGAATTATTGTTAGTAGAGATGTAATCTTTGAAGAAGAAAAGGAGTGGGACTGGGATATGCATTATCCTCAAGATAGCCTAACAGATCTAGAATGGGGAGAGAATGAAGAAAATTGTGAGACAGTTGAAAATAACATGAGTAACAGAGAAGGAAGGGGCATGAATGAAGTAAGAATTGAAACTGGAGTGAATGACAACATTACATGTGAAGAGAGAGCAAAAACTAGGGTGAATGAGAGTGTGAATGAAGTAAGAGAAGTGTATGATCGTGTGAGTACAGGGAGAGCAAAAAATTAGGTGAATGAGAGGCTGAATGAAGAAGCAGTAGCAAATGGAGAACAACATGGACATGACAATGGGAATGTTGAAGTAGTAGGAATTGGAGAACATGATAGTGGGAATACTGAAGCAAATGGAGAACAATATGATAGTGGGAATGTCAAAGTAAATGAAAGGAGGGTAGGATGTACTCCAGCATGGATGACAGATTACATTCATGGAGATGGTTTAAGTGAAGATGAGGTCTACATAACTTAATCAGTTATAGCAGAAGATCCTTTCTACTTTGAAGAAGCAATAAAAGAAAAGAGATAGAGGCAAGCCATGGACAATGAGATCAATTCTATTAAGAAAAACAAAACATGGACCTTGACTGTATTACCAGCTGAAGCAAAGAAAATTGGGGTCAAATGGCTATATAAAACAAAATACAATGAGTATGGAAAGATTGATAAACATAAGGCTCGATTGGTAGCAAAGGATATACTCAAGAATATGGCATTGATTATACAGAAGTGTTCGCACCAGTGGCAAGGCTGGATACAATAAGGATGATCATAGTATTATTTGCACACAAAGGCTGGAAGATTGGGTAACTGGATGTCAAGTCAGCATTCCTACATTGTGAATTGCGTTAGAATGTCTATGTTGAGCAGCCGAAGGGGTATACGAAGAGTGGGAAGGAACACATGGTCTACAAGTTGCACAAGGCCTTGTATGGGTTAAAACAAGCCCCACGAGCATGGTTTAATCGAATCGAAACTCACTTTCTCAATGCAGGTTTCCAGAAGTGTGAGAGTGAACAAACTCTATTCATCAAAAAGAGCAATTTTGGGAAACTAATAATCATAAGCATCTATGTTGATGACTCAATTTTTACTGAGAATGATGAGGGAATGCTATCAGAATTTAAGAGGTTTATGCTTCAAGAGTTTGATATGTCTGATTTGGGAAACATGCACTACTTCCTTGGAATAGAAGTAATGCAAAGAGATGATGGGATCTTTATATGCCAAAGGAAGTATGCATTAGAAATCTTGAAAGATTTGGAATGTTGGAAAGAAATGAGGTAAACTCCAGTGGTGCCAGGATTCAAAATCAGTAAAGATGAGGCTGGAACTCCCATGGATGACATGAAATTGAAGCAATTAGTGGGGACCCTTATATACCTCACAACAACGAGGCCAGATATAATGTTTGCTACCAGCCTTGTAATAGATACATGTCAAGACCCATAGACATTCATCTACAAGCTGCAAAGAGAATTCTTTGATACCTACAAGGAACTACAAACTATGATATACATTATAAGAGAGGTGAAGATGGCGATCTATTAGCATTCACCGATAATGACTACGCTGGAGACATGGAAGATTGAAAGAGTACCAGTGGGTATGTGTTCCTGTTAAGCACTTGTACAATCTCATAGGGATCAAAGAAACAACCATTTGTTACTTTGTCATCCACGAAAGCTGAATTTGTGGCAACAACTGTATGTGCATATCAAGCAATTTGGATGAAAAGAGTTTTAAAGGAATTGGGGCACAGTGATACAAAGTGCATAGTTATCAAATGTGACAATAGTTCAACTATCAAACTCTCGAAGAACCCGGTGATAAATGACCGAAGTAAACACATAGATGTAAGGTATCACTTTTCTGCAAAATCTCACAAATGCAGGATCTATTGCCTTGATTAAGTGTGGAAGTGAAGATCAAACAACAAATATTATGACAAAGCCTTTGAAAGTTGATGCCTTCCATAAACTTCGAAGAGCACTAGGAGTATGTGATGCTGCCGAATTAAGCTAAGTGTTCTAGGAACAATTAGCTTAAGGGAGAGATTGAAGAAGATCAATCAATTGAAGAAGGAAGTCTGGCATGGAGGATTAACTACCTTTCTGATATTTGTTACAATTCTGTTATTAGGTTATTAAGTCACGATTTCCTTGTTGTTTTCTGTTGTAAGTTAGTTACAATCAAAGGGTATATAAGTCAGTTCTCAGTATCAATAAACTAGACTTCAAAGACACGTCTTCTATCCTTGCATTTATCTCTTCTTCCTTCTTTACTCTACAATTTATACTGTTACATTAATTACGTACACCATTGAGAATGATTGTTGTGTTGCGAGAGGAGAATTATATGAATTCCTAAGCATATATTTTAATGAAAGAAGAATTGTTTAGTGATTTAGACAAAAGAGATTCTAATGAAATTTTGATAGAGTTTAATATATTAAATTAAATAAATATTTAAATAATATAAATAGTTACCAAATATAGCAATGTATGTCTGCAGAAAAAGAAATATCTTTGAGTTCAAGGTTTAAGGTATCATTTGGTGTTGTTAAATGTTAGTGTTACATAGAAACTTATGGACTTTATTGGAATGACTTACCGATACCTAATCGCTATTAAATTGTAACCCTATAGAAAACATGACCTTTAATATTTCTTAGAAAATATCTAATGATTAGATTGAAAGTTATGACCACTAACATAAAAATTATAGATCTAAACTCTTATATAGGTTAAACAACCCCTATCTCTTGTTTGGATCCCAATAATCAAGGTTCTGTACTTTCAACTTCATGCTTGATGTCACCTAAGAAGAGCTTGTGAAAGCTTACTTGACCTGAATGTTATGAATCAACTCATTGAATATATTTGTTATTCTTTTAACTATTACTCTTGTAATTAGTATAATCAATATATGCAATGGATTCTTTAATGATGCCTTTTAACTCTCATCAGATGTGGATAAGAGTAAATAAATTAGTGAATTTCATGTTTTTAGTGAATTTTATTTATTTATTTATTTTTAATATGTTCTCACAAATGTTTAAAGGTCTTGTTTACATAAAAGATCAAAAACTTGAAAGCAGTCCTCTGGTCAAGATGTTAGCCTAGTTAGTTGGACAGGGTCATGCTAGAACTAAAATGAAATTGTCGAGCAAGACCTAAATCATGCTCGATCCAAATGATATCAAAATCTGGTGTCTATAACAGATTATTTGAAGCAAGATTGTTAATATTGTTTCGGTTGCTGTTTCGTTTTTTCTATTGGTACGAAACGTTTCGGTTTCGAAGTATTTTGGCATGCCGTTTCGGAGTTGTACTATTCATATATGTATAATTAATTAATTATATATATGAAAAAACTTAAAAGGCAAAAAAATTAAATATATTTTTTATTTTTTATAAAATCAAAGTTGACAACAATTTTATTTTTTTATAATATATATTGTTTTAATTTTTATTTTTTTTTATTTTCATATTTTCAATATATCTCATAAACAATATATATATATATATATATATATATATATATAATGACATGTCACTTTTGGCCAGGCATTTGGCCAGGAAAAAAACAACGCGGGAAATGAAAATTTTCTTTTTAGCTTAAACGGAACAGCCGACGAGTTTCGGCCAGTATTTCCAGAACAAGCCAGAATTAAAACCGAGACAAAAACTATACTGTTTTATCTTGTTTTTTTTCTAGAACAAAACGTTTCGACCGTTTCAACCAAAACGAAACGGTATTAACAACCCTGATTTGAAGTGGCTCACCCATGCACTCAATATTAGAAATGCAATCATTAACTCATGTACATAATTCAAGGTTAGACAAAGTATTGCCCTTTTTTATCTTTTGATTCTTCACTTTTATGATTTTTTTTATAAATTGAAATTACACCTTGAATATGAAAAAAAGTTAAATAATTAGGTTTTTGTGTTTTTTAAAAAATATTTTTTATTTTAAATTAATATTTTTTGATGTTTTAAAATTTTATATGTTGATTTAAAAAATATTTAATATATATATATATATATATATATATATATATATATATATATATATATATATTTGAAACTAGTAATACTATTAGGAAGTGTTTGACATTGTATATATATTAAATATTTGAAACTAGTAATACTATTAGGAAGTGTTTGACATTGTATTTCAAAAATATTTTTGAAAATTTTTTATTTTTATTTTAAATTAAAAAAAATCGATATTTGTAAATCATTTTCATTTGATGATGTCAAAATAATTTAAAAAAAAAATATTATTTTTATATATTTTTAAACAAAAAACATTTAGAATCTTAACCTCACTAATTAGTCATCAACGTTTGACAAACTAATCGATCAATATATTTTCAAAATAAAAAGTATTTTCCTGTATTTCTTGCGACAATTGTAATCGTAAGTTGTCCTGTCTTGTTGAATGACAAATTAGTAATAACTATTTATTTTCCCTATTTTTTATTTAAAAATATAAGGATAATAACAAATCTAAGTTCTAACTAAAGAAATGGAAAAAAGATCCACTAACAAATAAATTAATTAAAAAATTTAGCGTGATCTCTATCCTCCCGTCAATCATAAAGAAACGGTGGTGAATTGGGTGGAGCTTTACGCGATCGCATTACACCACCCATTTCCCACCCACCCACCCACTCACAGATTCTTCTTCTTCTTCATCATCCATCCCTCATTTTCTTCACCTCTTGCAAAATCATCCTCTCCACTCCTTCTTGTTCAAGTTTAAACACACAACAAATCCCAGATAAATATCTCGTAGCTTTTCTCTCGCCATTTTCTTCCCCCGCTCTTCACGAAGGACCTCAGTCCCTTTCTGTTACCATCAGATAAGATAAAAGAAAAGAAAAGAACAAAAGAAAAAGAAAAACTGAACCGATCAAGGTTCCAGATCCGCTTTTGTCAGTTACTCGGGTATTTCTCTTACCCGGTTTTCTTCCATAACTGAGGACCCGGAAAAAAAGACAAGCATAACAGAAACAATCAAACACAGAACCCCATCATGGGCAACATCAGCAGCAACAACGTTAACGGCCGAAGGAGACACGGAAGCCGGCGTAGCCACCCTCCCCCGCCCCCACCAGTACCCCCGCAGCCGGAAATCACGCCCAACCGTTACGTATTCGCGGCGGCAACGCCTTACCCATCGCCATACCCCAACCCTCCACCATATTATCAGAACCCTGGGTACTATCACCCCCCTCCACCCGCGATGCCAGCTCCGTACGATTACCGCCACCGGGTGGACCACCCGGCGGCCCACTGGGTAGGAGGGAGGTGCCCAATGATGCCCCAACCGGCTCCTTATGTAGAGCACCAGAAGGCGGTCACTATAAGGAATGATGTTAATTTGAAGAAGGAGAGTTTGAGGCTTGAACAGGATGAGGAGACTCCAGGGAGCTATCTTGTTACTTTCACATTTGATGCTACTGTTGCTGGAAGGTAAAGGGTATAGCTTTGTTTTTGTCTTGTTTTGATGTAGTGCTTTTGTTATTGAATGTGAAGAATTTTTTTTAAACAGGTTTTTGTCGGTCTTTGTTTGATAGGATTACTGGTTTTGTTTGTGGAAGGACTTCTATTAAAAACTAATTTGACTTTTGCAAGACTTTGACTTGAGATGATTTTGAATAAGTACTTGATTTGGCTTTGGTAATTTCTATTAGAGGATGGTGAAAGTTAAAATAAGGTATTGGTCGTTGGTTCTTTGGTTTAACTTTCTACTAGTACGTCAGTGGAGAATTACTATAATTTCTTTTACATTGTTTGATCACTGCCTGATAATTTTCTCGATATAGGGGAAATATTCAGAAGGTTTTTCTTGCTATCATTGTTGAGGATTGTTTTGGAGTGGCTTCCCTTAATAAACGTTCAATTGTTCAAGTTATTCCATGGATGGAAAGTTAGCAATTACGTGCTAGCTGGACGTTAGGAATGAACTCA
The DNA here is from genome assembly GCA_027405865.1 of Salix purpurea. Lineage (NCBI taxonomy): Eukaryota > Viridiplantae > Streptophyta > Magnoliopsida > Malpighiales > Salicaceae > Salix > Salix purpurea. The sequence continues at coordinate 6,551,848 of JAOWLH010000002.1, read as the reverse complement.
TTATGGATTACATTACATGCAACTAAGAATTTTTTTTTTCCAGCATAGCTGGAGATTTGTACGGTGATTTGATTGCTTGAAGGAAATGGTTTAACAAACTGAAGTTGAAACTTATCGTTTAGATCAGTAGAGGTTGCTTTTGCTCAAATTTAATTGCTTTCAGGCAAGTTATGGATTCATGGGTAATTCAGAGGATTTTCTTAATCAAGATTATCTTGTGTTAAATTGGGATTGGTTAGAAAATTGGTGAGATAATGAATTTGGGTTTACTTCTGAATGGCGTTCATAGTGAACCATCGCAACAGATATCTTGTGCTACATGTTAACACAACAGCGTGGTATTCTGGTCTCAAGAGAATATAATCATGGTCAATGGATGGATTTAGTTTTACGCATCTAATCCCCCTAAATAGGTGTCAGTCTTGGTGTGATGTTAAAATAGATTTGCATCCATGGAATTTGGGTTTTGAATTTTGAGAGCATCTGTTTTGTGCAATAATGTTCAAGGTTTGGAAAGATTGTAAGTAAACACTCTTTTTTGATTGATGAATATGATGTAATTGGATGATGGACCTCTTACTTTGAGTGGTATCCACACAAAGAAAAACAAAGTTGCAACCCTTTAATGTTCATTGTGGCATGTCAAGCCCATTACCAAAAAATGTAATATTTATTGATTGGATGCTGTTTGCAAGAGTTTCAATAATTTAAATGAAGTCGAGTGACAGTACCATTTTCCACATGTCACTCTTTTAGCTGGATTGCGTGTAATCTGGGTAACATTCTCATAATAATTGTGTCTCATCTAGCTTTGCAACTCATAAACAAAGTGAAATGGCAAGTAATTATCTCTTTAATCAGAATCATTTCCTTATTACGAGTTGGCATAGTCATGTGATCTTATATCATGGGTGCTTTCTTGGTACTTTCTTTTGAAAAACATGGATAAATGCTGGTCCAAATAAGCTGTGAATTTTGGCTTATATTCATTTTTTCAGGAATGTCTGAATGATTTTTTCCTCTTTGGCACTTCTTGTTATTAAACATTTGGTATTAATTTCTTACAAAAATCGCATTCATTTGATCTGTATACAGCATCACTATTATTTTCTTTGCGAAAGAAGGTGAGGATTGTGTCCTGACACCAACAAAGGCAGACCTTCCACCAGTGACAGTAAATTTCCTACAAGGTCTGGGCCAGAAGTTCAGACAGCCTTCTGGAACAGGAATTGATTTCACCTTGTTTGAGGAGAAAGAGTTGTTAAAAGAGGGTGGCATGGATGCCTATCCTCTAGCAGTAAAGGCAGAGGCAGCCCCTGCAGATCATAATGGAACAGAAGGAAACCAAATGTCTGGAGGTATGAACTCTCAGGTAACGCAAGCAGTATTTGAGAAGGAGAAAGGAGAGTACCAAGTGAGGGTAATGAAGCAGATCCTCTGGGTTAATGGGAAGAGATATGAGCTTCAGGAGATATATGGGATTGGAAATTCAGTTGAGGGTGAGGTTGATGCAAATGACCCAGGCAAAGAATGTGTCATTTGCCTGTCAGAACCACGGGACACTACTGTTCTTCCTTGCCGACACATGGTAAGCCTCTCCCACCCTGAAATACAAGGAAGTGATGCTCTTTCCCAACTGTTCATATTTTAGGGAATTGCTTTTCAGCTTGGGATTATTTATTGTTATGGGATTTCATTCTTTTATGTTGCGAAAGCTGCAGAAAACTGTTTCCTTCAACATTATATAGCCACATGCATGACCCTGCTCCTGCTGTTTGTGTCTTTATCCAACGGCAGGCATTTTCAAAAAATGCTGCATTAAAGGTCATGTGAATTCCATGTAATGGTTCAAGACTGAACTGTCTGGAATGTGTGTATTATTGCTGCTTCAATTAGAATATCTCCAATTTGAATTTTATCTGATAGACCAAAACAACTCCTCATGAATTCCCATTTCAGTGGTTATCTAAGTAATCTGGATTCAGAAATGTACTAGATATCTTGTTGGTGGCACATTGGCTGAGTGTCTTTATTTTATTTGATTTTCACCATTCTTGTCTCCCACTTTGCAGTGTATGTGCAGTGGATGTGCAAAGGTTTTGAGGTTCCAAACAAATAGGTGTCCCATCTGCAGGCAACCAGTTGACAGGCTTCTAGAAATAAAGGTCAACAACGCTCCTGATGAATGACTAAAGAGTCGCCGCTGCCACATGTATTTGTATAGTAGTTTGCTGATCTCTCTCCCATTCAGTTTTTTCTTTTGGCTTCAGCATCTTTTTTTCCTTTCAAATTTCCTGCTTCTCCAATAATCAATGTGGCATGGTAGTGGCATTGTGCCAAATTTGCAAGCCAATGCCTTCAGCCTGCATTTGGAAGTTAGTGGCAGCTTCTCAGAATTCTTAAGAAATATAGTATATGTTTGGTTTCTCAACACTGTTGTCTTAGACTGACTTCACGAAGCTCCACCTACGGAATCGGTTAGATAAAAAGAAGCTTGCTGACCGAGTACGTGCTCGGTTATGTTCATAGGTAGTATTTTCCAAGTCATTTTGATACGACGAGTTCATTATGGTCATTTAAGAATGGCGAGTATCATGATCATTCCCCCAAAAAAATGTGATCGACGGAAGATGCGGGCACTTTTTTTTTTTTTTTTAATGTTTTGATATGTTTAAGCTAAAATATAAATTTAAAAAATATTTTTTAAATAAAAAATATTTGTTGCTTTGATGTTTTAAGGTTGCCCTACTCCTTGCTTAGTTTTGCCTACAGAGTTGGCAAGTTCTTGCACGTGACACCGTAGAGCTATAAAAAATGGTCAACACGAATGCATGGTCAATACGAATGCATGTGATGCCTTAAAAAACACTAGTATAGTCAATCAAATCCCACGAGGAATATGGGTTGATTATTTACAGATGAAGCGTGGACTAATAGTCAACACGAATGCATGTGATTTTACGTTGTCATCAAAATTCATACGCAGCAAAAAGCATGATCCTCGTTCTCACTTGAATAATAGATATCAAACGAACGCCACGAAAACCCTGAATTTGGTTTCATAAACTCTCTAGGAAAGGATTATATTCATTTCATGCTGGGGAGTGAATAGTGCCATCTGTTCATCCTGCATTCCCAAAGGCGACAGATGATTTAAATTATTAGCCAAGATTATGTCTTTGTTGTGAAGAAAAGCAATCACCAAATGTGAAGAAAATGTCCCGTAAAGCAATGATGTAAAGCTCACAACCACAGATATAATTAATTAATTAATAGCTTCTGCTAATCACGTTATCTAAATTAGTCAATAGCTTTTCAGAGCATCGTATTCTGAGAAAGGCCACCAAATTACTTCACGGATCAAAAAAAGAAATATCAGCACGAATAGCATTCATGAAAGCACGCAACAATTTATTCAGCAGCACGAAAGACAATGGTTTGATTATTTAGCTTCAGCGCCAAACCATCGAAAAAGCAACGCTGGATGCCTCCATGGCATCGTGACAAAAGAAAAGGCAAAACAAACACACAGTTGCCCGAAAACCTGGTTAAAAACAAATATCTACATCGTACACGGGGGTGGACAAATATGAAATGGTGGCTAGTCTCCCCACCACTGATGCACAAACACGCCGCTGCTTCTAAGGCTCTTGAAGAGGTCCATGCAGTCTCCCTTCACCCGGCCTTTTCCACCGACCTCATCTGAGCAGCCGAGGAGCAGCTCATCAACGAAGCATATAGCTCCGCTTCTGAACAGGCCTGACAGAAATTTCAGCTCCACCTTCCCTGCTTTCATCTTTAGCACCACAAAGTCAGCATACTGCACTGTATGTTTAAACCAATCAAGAAAATCAAACCCTTCATCTTCCACATCAGGATTGAGGGTAGTAGCCTCAACTCCAGTAAGGCCTGGATAATAAATGAAGGTAACACCAGGTTTTTTAACACGAGAAAGCAGAGCCGAAGAGTTGTGGTCGACAAAATAAACATTGAAAGTGTTGCGATCCACAGGATAAGACGGCAAGAACCAGCTTGAAACGCTAGAATTCAGATGCTCACCTCCCCCGATCTCGACGTACACTAATCGCTTCCTGGAGGGTATATCAACAAACTTGGGCAAATAAGCTATGCTCTTCTCATGTTCCCCTTGCTTAATTTCCGTGAGAGGTTCTAATTTCTCCATATGAGGTCTATTATTCATGATAGAAGGGCAATCAGCTGGTAGCTGGTGTTGCTGGAAGTAGCCAACACCATAGATTCTTTTCTTGAAAACAACCAGTGTATACTGGTTGACATAACCAACGTGTACAATGTTGGAATCCTTTAATAATGATGACACAGGCATGGAGGACCTGATCAGGCTATTGGTGTTAAGACTGTTAAAACCAACAAGCACGGCCCCAACTCCGCCCGGCCTGAGCACACGCTCGCTCTCGAGCACGACAGCGGCCGGGACGGAAACCTTGTCCAGGTCCCCAGACAACACGAAATCAAAGGACTCGTCTGCATATTCAAGCTCATAAGCCGTCCTCCTATGCTGAAGAGAGAAAAGGGGGCGTCTGTGGACCCCACAAGCATTGAGAAATCCTAATTCTCGCAGTACATAAACTGCAGGAGCAGATCCTTCACCGACACAGAGAGCTTTTGCACCAGGATCTATGATCTGCATTCCCAGGAGCTCTCTAACAACATTAGTCGTCACATTCACACCCTCCTTACCATCAATTGAGCCCCAGATTGGATTCAAAAATCGATTCCTTAACAAAGGAGAATCCATAAACATAAAGGGTACATCACACCCATTATACCTCACAGAATCAAACAATAATCCAGGACCAGACCCAGATAAGATCAGAAACAAAGGGATGGTGGACATAGCCGTGACGAGAATAAATGTGCGTAGAAGCGCACGCCAGGCTATTGATCCACTAAGGATCTGGCGTCTCATGGCCTTCGAAATCATGTTTTGTTCCACTCTTGACCACGAAATTGGCATCAGAGATCAAGTTCTTAATCGAACTATAGGATCTCAGAGACTTGATTCCCGAAACAGATTGAGACTTTATAAGAAATGTACTTTACGGAGAGATATAGGCCAAACTGAGAAGAAGCAAGAGACTTAACGAGTACAAAACCTGGATGAGGTATGATTCCCACCCACAAGGACACCCATTGATTTTTGAAACAGTAACCAGACCCTTCTATGAACTCTTAGCCTGGCCTCAAATACCATCTTTACGTGATTGAAAAACACCATTCCTTTTGAGAATACTACATGTTACAATATTAAATCGTTTTATATATCTCACACCTTCGCTATACAATGACAAATTTATCAAAACAAAACACGCAAGATCGCAAAAGGATAAGAGGACACAAATCAGGGTCGGGGCTTAGGTTTTCTTTGAGGAAGGAATGAAAGCGAGTGGAGTGGAGATGGGCGGAGAGTTGAACTCTGAGAGAGTGATATAGAAATGGAGAAGATCTAACAACCAGAGTTGATATGATACTGCAGGAGGAGATGAGCCATGACGTAATTATGTAACGTGTGAGGACGAGGAACCTTCTGCTTAAGGAAGTTCGTACGCTTGTAGGGATGCAATAGGAGGAGATGCATTGCTGCTGACAAAAGCTCGTGGATTTGGGGCCCTGCTATTTATAGCCTTATAATATAGTTGGAGTTGTGACACTTGTTTTTCTTAAAATAATATTTTTTTAATTCTTATATTAACAAATTACAATCTTTAAACTAAATATATTTGTAAGAAGATTTCAGATTTTTTTAACTGCAATCAATTAAAAAAACTAACTTACTCTGGCGCTACATCGAAGGTTTATTTTTAATAATATCTCATTTTTTACAGTGTTTTTTATTTAAAAATTTATTAAAATATTTTCATTTCTTTAAATTAATATTAGCATAGGCATATTAAATTGATTTAAAAATATTAATTTTAATAAAAATATTTCAATTTTTTAAAATATATTCTCAAACAATCTCATAATTGCATGGTACCTAGCTGCGTGGAATCCATGTTCGGTCTATTTCAACACGTGGTTACATTAACAAAAACTTATGAAATACCAAATTGTTAATTATGAGCTGATGCATGTGAATTGCAGCCATCTATTTTATTGTCTCGCACTGTACGGCAGTTCCAAAGTAAAAAACAATTAGTACAAGAAATAATTGTTTTTTAATTGGTAACAGGTATTTTTAAAAAATATATTTTAATCATCAATTAAATAATATTTTTATTTAATATTAAAATAAAAACACATTAAATCCGTATCAGTTTCCCTTGCTGACCTCCAAAACTTATAGGAATAATCTTGAAATAAATAAATTAAAAATTTTAATCATCGATTCACTAGATATTAAGAGATAAAAAAAACAATTAAGTAAAATCTAGTCAACCAAGCAAGCTTCTAACACTGTCACACACACCACCAAATTCAATATTTAATTTATTAATTTTAGAGTTATTTTTCATTTAATTAAATGATAATAAAACACATAAAAAAATTTGTATGGAATATTTTTTTTAAAAAGGAGAGAAAAACACAATAGACTTGGAGGATCACAACAGTTAAACTAAATTATTGATAACAAATGATGAAATTATATTTTTTGTAGTTTTGAGTTATATAAAAAAAATAGATTATTGATAATAAAGGATGAAATTATATTTTTTAGATTGAGGGATATAAACAATGCATTAAAAAAAAGGTTAAATGTTTCAGAGTAACCCACTTATTTTTCCATTAATTATATGATAATATAACATATAAAAAAAATTGTATGAAATATTTTCTTAAGAAAAACAAAAAAAAAAACATGAAAGACTCATGGGATCAACATAGCTAAACTAAATAAATGATAACAAAGGGTGATATTATATATTTAATTTTTTAGTTTTGAGTTAATAAAAAAATTGATCATTAATATTAAAGGGTGAAATTATATTTTTTAAATTGAGGGATAAAAATGCATTAAGAAAAAGCAATAATAGATTAAATAATATGGATTAACTCACTGAGCTTGTGCCCTGACTCATGGACTCAATGATGTTTTTTTTTATCAATATTGTTTACCCAAATGTAAACTAACAAAAAAAAATGCCTAGGATTGTAGCCCTTTTAGTCAATCCTACATGTCTAAGCTTGATTTTATTCTTTTTAATTTCTTAAAAGTGCGAACAATTTTTTTTTAAAAGAAATAAGAAAACATGTTTATTTTCTAATCCGATTACTAGAGATTGCTGGAAAATGGGATTTAGTTGTTTTACTAAAAAATCTATTTATTTGTTGTACTTAAAACACCTTAATAAATATATTAATGGCCTTAAACAACACAAAAACACATGGTAAAAAAACTTGAAATCAACTCTCCTTATCAAATAAATACCTATGTGAAACTCTTTAGATAAGAAGGGAAAAAAAACCTAGGTGAAACTCTCGTTTTCAAATAAAATTCATTAACACCAAGATTGATTATTTTATGTCTAGAATCATTGTCAATAACAAAAAAAAATTAATCTAACTCTTTCTCTAAGACAAAAAGAAGAAGCAATTGAATGCTAATTTGTCCTCGTAAAAGTTTAATCGTGTAAACAAAGAATTGTAAAGGCTAGATTAAGTGTTTTTTAAAAGAAAAACATTATTTCAATTTGCAGTGATTTGTGAAATTATGTATAATGCAAAGTCTATAGTAAAAGCATCATCTCATGATTTAGTGTTTTATAATGTTTTCTTTTCTTTTCATTTTTACTGTTCTTATTTTTATATTTCATTCTTTGATTTTTTACTTCTTGGGATTTGGGATTGGTAATTTATTTTTATTTGTGAATGATTTTACAAGAAAAATAATTTTATTTTGTAGTTTGCATGAAATTGAAAATGAGAAAACCAAAATTGAAACAAAGAAAACTTATAGCCTTTTGCTTTTAAAACAAATGTGGTATCAATTCTGATCCTTTAATTTTATTTTATTTTTGCCTTTAGCCATCAATTTTTTTTGTTTTCAATTTTATCTTTCAATGTTGTGTTGATTGAAATTTAAAAATGATAATCTATTTTGATCTATTTTTATGTGGAAGCTCAATTTCAAAAACAATCTTGACATTGGATTGATGTTTGATTTTCTCGCGACGATGTTTTTTTCCACGCTTCGTGCTCTGCACTCCAGAGGGGGGACGGAGCAAGATAAAAAGGTGTTTTATAATTGTGAGGTTATGACTATAAATCCTAGGAGTCGTCACCTAGTATTAACGTCACTGGGAAACTCATTAGTCTATGAGAGTCTAAGTAAGGAAACTTGTTGTGCAAGGAGATGACGCATCGCTCCTAGTGCACCCTACCTAAGGTAAGTTGTATTATTATTTGATTATTTCTTTTTAGTTAGATTTTATTTGTTGGTCTTTCTAAGGCTTGAAGTAGATCTCTCCTTGTGAGAGAGTCTTTACCTCATTGGGAGTTGAAAAACTTATCATTCTAAAGTTTAAAAAAAATTACACCACATTTGAAGAAAAACAATTACTATTTATGGATGTACTTTACAATGTAATTTTACACCCTCATAACTAGAACAAATATAATTATTATTTTTTTCCATTTTTTCCATTTTTTATTTTTTTGGGCTGCTTGCCCAACCCTAATGGACCGAGAGGCCTATCATTTGGGGCTGGACTACCCAGTCCGAATGGGACGAATAACCCATCACTTTGGTGGAATGACAGCCCACACTCCCCTCGGGCTCATCCTCTAGTCCAGATGGACTGATAAGCCCAGCCAATTTTGGCTTGGGCTTCCAAGCCAATCAGGTTGGTCGGCCCAGTCATTTTTGTGCTGGTTTCCCAGCCTCGGTGGGCTAATTAACCCACCAATTCTAGGTGGCTGGGTTGGGCACAGAGCCTAGCCTGACCAGTACATAGTGCACCAAAATGGTGAACAGTGAAATGGTGATGGGTGGAGGGTGACGATCGATGTATCTGTCACTGACGTTGTGGAGATGAGGCCAAGGTTGTTTTTATTGTGGTGGTGGCGTCAGAAATGGCAGCAATTGGTTACCGAGAGAGCCGTCAAAAGCTGGTTGTTTTGTGTTACTACTGCTACAGTTGCGTCACCGAAGGCCATGATGAGGTTGTTGTTTTGACGCAAGGTGTTCACCCTGCTGCTGTTAGAGGAGAGAGAGTTTTCGACGTTGTAAGAGAGAGGATTGACAATGTGAAATAGAGAGAGAGAGTTGTTGATTGTGATTCTGTCGATGTAGAGGAATGGGAAGAGTGGTTGTCACTGGAGGTTATGCTCGTGTGCAAGTTTTTTAGTCATGACGTCTCTGCAATTTTTTTCACTATTTTATCGTCTTCCCTTTTGCCTCTACTTCTTCCCCATTTATAGGCGCAAATGGTAACCATTGTGTGCGATGGTGAGTTACCTCCGGTGGCCGCATGCCTACAACGACGTGCATGCTGCGACGGGTCTCCAGTTTTGGGAGAAGGTGTAATTGCATTTGGGTCCCTTAATTTGCAATTGGTCTAATTGCACCTCCAATTGGCTTTAACCTTTTAAATTTGTACAATTGTATCTGCTAAAAAATTTCAATAGCAACCTTAACTTTGCAAGCTTTTTTATTTTAGTCATGGGTTTCGGATTAATGCAATTTGACCCTCAATTAAACATTAAACTCTCAATTTTCTTCAATTTTGCCCCAGACTCCAGACAATTGGCTTGGAAAAAATCAATTTGGTCTCCGAAAATTCCAATCTCCTCAATTGAATCCAATTAAGCTCAAAAACTTTATTTGTTTTTATCAATTATGCCTTTAATAAGACTATTTTGACCAATTTAAAGTGTAATAAAGTCCTTGTATTTTATTTCAATTGGACCCTGCAAATGCCTATTTTTATTATTATATAATTAAATTAAAAAATTAAATATGATGGTGTCCATGACCTAGGTCACATGTTAGGTCATGAAACTAAGATGATTCATTACATCAACATATCAATATCTAAAGATATAATGTAATTTTAAAGTTTTTATCTAAATTCAAATTACATTTTTATTAGTTGTGCGGGTTATTTTTGGAACTACCAGTTAGATCATTCTTAAATAATTTAATTTAAAATTCAAGGTAATTAAAAATCAAATTGAAAACAATTCGGGGTTAACCTCATTGCTAAAAAGTTCATGGCTTTTTTTTCAAAACTTTTTTTTGTTCACACTGCGACTTAATGCAAGGTATCTAGCCCTATGATCTAACAGAAACTGTTGTATGAACAAAAACAACATATTTTTTTATTTATAATTTTTCTTACAAAAATATTTTTATGCAGATTTGTATTTTGTTTTTTTTATGGGTTGTCGGCCCATCCCTTTGGTGGGTTGGCAGCCAACACTCCTCTCGAACTGGGCCTCCAATCTATGTGGACAGATAAGCCTAGTCATTTTCGGGTTGGGCTTCCAATCCAATCGAGCTGGTTGACCCACCATTTTAGGTGGCAGGGTCGAGCATAGAGCCCAGCCCGCTAACTCACTATTTCACACGTGAACATTAGGACGTAAGTCCCACTATTCAAATGTAAAGCAGTGAAACAGTTGAGTGAACTAATTCATTACCTGTTTACCAAAATGGAGAACAATGAAATGGTTATGGGTGGAGGGTGACGACCGACGTACCAATCACTATTGCAGTGTAGATAAGGCTTGAGTGGTTTTTCTTGTGCTGATGGCATCAGAAATGATGGTATGTGATGACCGGGAGAGCCGCTGAAAGCTGGTTGTTTTGTGTTGTTGTTGCTACTGCTGCATTACTAGAGGCTATGGTGGGGGGGTTAGCTTGGAGGGGAAGTTGTCGATGCTGAGGAGGATGACACAAGGTGGCAGGTCTACTGCTGCTAGAGTAGAGAGAGAATTGTTGGTGCTGTAGGAGAGAGAGAGAGAGATAGAAAGGACTGACGCTACAAAAGAGAGAGGGAGTTGTTGTCGGTGCCAAGGAAGGGGAATAGTGGTTATCGCTGGTGGTTATGCTCGTGTGCAAGATTTTTATTTACGGCATCTCTACAAAAAAAAAATCATTGTTTTGTATTCTCCCTTGCCCCCCATATGCCTCTGTTTCTTCTCGATTGTGTGCAGCGGTGGGTTACCTCCTATGAATGCATCCCTGCAGCAGCACGGTGCAAGAGGAGTGCATGTTGCGACGGGTCTGCAGTTTTGGGAGACGGTGTAATTGCATTTTAATCCCTCAATTTCTAATTGCTCTAATTTCACTCCCAAATGACTTTAAACTTTTAAATTTGTATAATTGTATTTCCTCAATAGTTTCAATAGCATCATTAACTTTTATTTTTTATTATATAATTAAATTAAAAAAATAAACAAAAATATTAAATATGGTGGTGTCCATGACCTAGGTCACATGTTTAGGTCATGAAACAAAGCCGATCCATTATATCATCATATCAATATCTAAATATATACTGTAATTTTAAAGTTTTTATCTAAATTCAAATTATATCTTTATTAGTTGTGCGGGTTATTTTTGGAATTATCAGTTAGGATGATTCTTAAATAATAAAATTTAAAATTCAAGCTAATTAAATAATCAAATTGAAAAAAAAGTCAGGGTTAACCTGATTGCTAAAAAGTGCATAGCTTTTTTTTTTTGTTCACACCGCGGCTTAATGCTAGGTATTTTTTAGCCCTGTGATCTAACAGAAACTGCTGTTTTTGGAAGGGTTTTTTCTTTTCGACAAAATAAAGAACTCTCTCCAATCTACAAGAGTGTCTTCGTGAGGCTATCAATGGCTTGTTAGTTTAAGTTAGTAAAACAAGATTTATTTATAATTCATGTCTGATTGAAAAAAAAACTATTTATATAAAAAAACAAACTTTATATTTATTTGTAAAAAGAGAATCACATGAATTTCATGTGCTCATATAAAATTTGTGATTTATTATTCTAGCCATCAGCAGCTGATGTTTGAATTTTGTTATCTCATTTTGGAAGACAGTAGCTCTGGCAGGATGTTCGTGTTCTCATCATTGCCAGCATGCTTGCCTGCTTCTGTTCTCTTGAGCAACTTCTGGTCGGCATAGCAATCCATTATTCCTGCTCCCACGGTATCTAATTTAGTTTTAGGTTTGTAAATAAAGTGGACCAGGGACTTGCTGAAGGATCGTATCACTTGCATGTGGCTAATCGGTGAGGAGCCATGCAGGCTTTTGAATTGTTACTACACCTAATTCTCAAAAGATACAGTGATGATTTGGATGATGGTTTCCTTTTTTGGTGCACCCTCGGGCTGTTCTCTGTGCTATCCTTGCAGCGTCTACGGGCTTCGGAGCTACAATGTCTGGAAATTCTGCTGTGGTTGAGATTATGAGATGGAGGAGAAGATGGCTTTCTCAGTCAAATGAACAGCGGGGTTCTCAGAATTTGGCGCGACCACATCAACAGCCTGCGACGATTCATGAAATTGTGACAAATCCGTGTTAGATAATAATATAAATCATATTCTGGGACCTCACTTACAAGCTTAAGTTTTTAGGTGAGATGATTTTTTAACATGGTATCAGAGCCTTGTTGACCCAGCGGTTACGAGTTTGAATCTCACCACCCCCATTCTATTTGATAAAAATCAAGCACAAAATAATATGGGTCTATACAAGTTTCAAGCCCTTAACCCGCTGAAATCGGGGGTTCAGAAATTATGCATCTCTTCTAATGATCTGGCGTGCGTTTTGATGCATCACTTGCACAGTCAATGGCGCAAAACGGAGGGTTCTGGTCGTGTATTAATTATATAGATCCTCTACTAAAAAAATAGGCTATTAGCAACGGATTTTAGCATAGGAAAACTTCCGTTGCTAATATTGTACTCTGCAACGAATTTCCGTTGCTAATAAAAAGCATTTGCAATGGATTATTCATTATTCCTCATCTGAAAAAGTGCAGAAACCTAATGCAATGATCAGTCGCATTCCTAAGAACTAAAAACAAAGTCATCGGCATCAAGGGCCATGACAGAAGTGACTGCGAAAGCCAGGGAGGAGAGACAATCTTTCATGAGAGAGGGACGACGGACGAGCAAGTGACATCTTGGGAAAAAGTGGGTAGGCCTTCTGATCGGTCATTTAGGGGCCTTGTTAGCGACCCATCATTCTTCCCTTCCCTGAGCTGTCTCCGATCGAAGCGAGCAAGAGATTATGGGAATCTTCGCTCATAGATGTGAATTGAGAAAGCAAGATATTTTAGATCCAAATATCGAAAAAGAAGGGACTTTTTTTGAAAATTTATTTGAAATCAGCAACGGATTTTCTATTGTTGAGATCCATTGCAATATCAGCAAATTTTGTTACTGATATTTATTAATAACAAAAGATTCCTTTGTAAACGACACCGAATTAATTCGTTGCTGTTGACATTTTTTTTTTTTTTTGTATAATAATATACAACGCCTATCTTTTATATATATAATGGATGTATGAGCTAGAGGAAAGAAAACGTGTAATTAAAAGAACGTTATAATTACAATTAAAAAATCTAAATCACAACACGTTTTTTTATAGAGTGTAAAGCGAATTTGCCCGCGTGTTGTGCTGGGTTTTTTTCTATATAGAAAACTGATTGATTTTGTATATGTTATAATTGATTATTTTAATATTTAATTAGTAAAATTGTAATTGGTAAAATTTGTTAGAAACAAAGTTTTTTTTTGCCTAAAAGTGATTGAATATTGTTACTGTAAAAACTCTTTTGATAATTATTTAATCGGTACATTGTACAATTGGAATCGAAAAAACTCTGTTAAAATGAGCCTCGTGCCCCATGTAACATATTGATTAATTTTTGGATATGTTTTATTTGTTTCATTAATTATTTCATTAGCAAATAGTTAAATTACAACCGTTGAATTTTAGCACAGATGAGTTATTTGTTTTACACAACAAATAATTTGATTGGTACTTTTGTTTTAACTACCTTGATAATAATTTAATTGGTATATAGCAAAACCATAATTGATTAAATTAACTAAAGATATATTATTTGTTGTCTACAACATATTACTGGTTTGTTGGTCATGTTTTAACTACTTGACAACTAAAGGGAAAGTTTGAAATTACCCCCGATTCCTAGGTTAAAGCTGAGACGCATCGGGGGGTAAATCGTCATTTCACTGTTCCAATCCGCAATAATTTTAGCCTGTGTGTATAATAAAACACCGAGCTGATTTAACTTTTTTCTTAATAAAATAATAATAGTCATGGTGCATGTAAGCTAGTCCGGACATCCCTGTTATAAAAAAAAAATGTATAAGTGGAAAAAAAACAGGAAAAAAATGTAAAAAAAAAATGGGTCCAGGGATTATTCGTGACCGCGTAAGCTAGCCTGGAACAGAAAAAAAAATTTATATGTGGGGAAAAAAATTATGGTACGCGTAAGTTGACCTGAACATTCTAGTTATAAGAAAAAAATGTATAAGTGAAAAAAAAAGGAAAAAGATGTAAAAAAAAAAGTGGGTCCGGAGATTAGTCTTGGTGCGCATAAGCTTCCCTGGACACCCCAGTTATAAAAAAACAAAAAAAAATAAAGTCAAGTTAAAAAAAAAAAAAAGAAGGGGAAAGCACATTTTCAAACAGTAATGAACAATGAAAGTCAATTAAAACACCGAGTTGATTTAGCTTTTTTGTTAATAAAATAATAGCAGTCGTGGTACACGCAAACTGCCCCGGACACCCTTGTTATAAAAAAAATGTATAAATGGGAAAAATTAGAAAAAAAATGTTAAAAAAAAAGTGGGTTCGGGGTATTTGTGGCGCGTGTAAGGTGGCACTAAACAAAAAAATATATACATGGGAAAAAAATTGTGGTGCGCATAAGATAACCCGGACACCCTGATTATAAAAAAAAAATGTATAAATGGAAAAAAAAAAAACAGGAGAAAAAATGTAAAAAAAAAAATGGATATGGAGATTAGTCATAGTAGGCGTAAGTTGTCCTGAACACCCCGGTTATAAAAAAAATAGAAAGCACCTTTTCAAATGGTAATAAACAGTGAAAATCATTGTTCATTACTGTTTAAATGTGCGATCTCTTTTAGCTATATACTAATGTGGATTTTTTTTAAATCATGGTTGATTTCAATAGTGTTTTTTCTCTTAGTTTTATTAGTCATTGACTTTTTTTTCATTTTACCTTTTCATATTATTTTTAGATTGGTTTATCTTTTAGTTTTATATTTTATTTTGATTTCTCTTTTATATACTTATCATAATGTTAAGAAGCGTTTTGATATTAAATTCATGCTTGATTTTACAAAATTTAAACTAATTTTAATTTTAATAAAATAATTATGAGAATCAATTTTGACAATTAGTCAATTAAAGATCTTCTTTGTTTTTATAATTGTTCAAGTCATGTCATTGTACAAATCTTGGACTCTATGATGTTTTTATTTTTATTTTATATCCGTTAAGTTTGAAGTTTTTATTTTTTCATCCAAAATTTTATTTTGTTTACATTTATCTAAGAAGATAGAGTAGCTGAAAATGATGAAAGAGACATAAAGTTGGTGGTTTTCTATATTTTGACAATCAAAAAAGTTAATCTTGATATTTATAAGTTCTATTTGTGAGAAAAAAAAATCTATTTAGGTTTTTATAACCTCTAATATTATTGGAAAAAATAGATAAGAGCTTGAGGATTTGTTTTTCTACTTAAGGTTTTTATAACAATTACATGTTGTTTAAAAGTTAGATATAAGTTCATTGAGATTTATATGGTGTTTTTTGTTTTTAGATGAGAACAGTTGTGAATGAATTTGTTTTGAGGAATGAAAAAGTGGGGTATGATTTTTAGGTTACTTGAGGTAGCCAAAGATGAACTAATAGATGATATGTTATTTATTTTTTTGTGAAAATAATTAATGGATGACATTTCACTCATTCATTTTATAAAGACAAAAAAGAATTGCTAAGCACAGTTGCCCATCCAAGCCCATGCCATTTTTTTTACCTTTTTCCATTTTAATTATAATTCATTTAGATGAATTAAGTTGATTTTTTTTAATATTATTTAGTTAAACACTATTGATTTTTATTTTTAAGATTATGACATTAGTGAATGTTCTTTTTACATTGTCTTTCAAAATGATTGTTTTTCTAAACTTTATTATTTGGCTTTTTATGGCACATCAATTTTTATTTTCATATAGTTTAACAATAAATAGATTCTAAGAAAAATTATTGAACCTAACTAAGTGACACGTGATATAGAGGACATGTCAGCACACTAAGTGACACGGCAGATGGCCTGTTTCTGACCCTGTAAGATGCAGCACATGTTGCCTTAAAGACGCGTGTGCGTAAAACACTGTGGGCGCGTTCATACGACATGCTTGTAGTGTTTTAGAAAAGAAATAATAAAATAAAGATAAATTATCTAAGCACTCCTGAACTCAACGATAACCATGGAAAAACCAAGGGAGAAAGTACCTCAATACCCCCGGCTCCTGGGCTTATTTTTTTCATTTTTTTGGGCTATTTTAGTAGTTTTACTGTGCAAGAATTTGGAAAAAAAACAAAATACCCTCCACTGTTTCGCAACCTTTTCTCAACACCCAGGGATAAAACTTTTATTGTGCAAAAAATTCATAAATATCATGCATGTCCCCTGAAAATGTCAAAAATGACCCTGATCCCAAGGTTAAATTTTTTGGCCTTGAGGTAAAATGATAATTTTACTGTCACAGTCCACATTAAGCTGTATCTATATGAATAGTGAAAAAGTAAACAGGAAAATTGGAATGTTGTTTATATATATAAATGGTTAGAATTTTTTACCTTTAGAGTCATACATTCATCTTTTATATATTTTGATGATAATAGCAATGTAGAAAAAAGAATAATAATATGTTTTGATGAGAATAAGTTTAAAGAGGTTTTATATAAAGAACAAGTTGGGAGCAAAGTGAACAACTTAGAATAATTGTTTATTATTATTCTTATATATATATATATATATATATATATATATATCACTACTAAAATAAACTCACATGCTTTACTCTACAAGCATCAAAAGATTGATAATGATAAGATAAAGTCCAAGTTAAATGATTCTAAGAATTAACTTAAATAAAACTGTAAAATCTAGAATTCCATATGAATTGGTTGAACATTTAGGGTGACCAAATGAATTGGTTGACCACTTATTAAACCTTGATCACACTCTATTTTATGATATTAAATCTCCATATCATAGCATAATGAGTATCCAATATCATTGTCACTACAATTAAATACTTGTATATCTTATAAGTGATATCTAGTGACGTATAGAGATATT
Source organism: Salix purpurea (assembly GCA_027405865.1). NCBI lineage: Eukaryota > Viridiplantae > Streptophyta > Magnoliopsida > Malpighiales > Salicaceae > Salix > Salix purpurea. The sequence goes on along the minus strand of JAOWLH010000002.1, from coordinate 6,534,498 downwards.
AAAACTTCAAATTATAATATTCACTATATTGAGAGAGTTTATTATGAAAATAAAATCATCATTGTAAATGTTTAAGAGTTAGGTAAAAACTCTTGGTATTGATGAAAGGATTTCACCTAAAAAAAACCTTGAAAAAGAGTATATCTTCAACTAAAAAAGTTTTGAAGAGGGGTGCTTTGAAGTGGTGTAAGAAGCATGGGGTGAGTTCATCAAATAGAATTGTACTCTTGAGCTTGGACTAGTGAAGAAATAGAAAATGAAGAAAAAAGACTAGTGATCAAGTGTATGAATTTGTTCTTGATGATTTTTATATCTAAATGAGAAGGGTAAGGATGGTTCTTACTTATTAGATTGTATCTGATCCATATCCACTTAAGGAATATATTATAATATGGGAAAACTGTGTTGGCTTACAGATATGTGATCCTTATCATTCCATTTTAGGCTTATTAAACATATAGAGCTAGCATCCTTTTGAATTATAGCATGCATAAGCTACAAAGAAGGAAATACCATTATAATAAATGATACAAAATAAATTTTATATTATATTGATGTGCAAGAACATACCTGAAGAGCCATCTATTAAAGGATAATCTATCTTTGATTATTTTATATCATAATAAACTAGAAAACTAGTGTTCGATCTCATCTCATCAATGAATCCAATCATCTTGAAAAGTTAGTTAGAGCACTAAGATAAATAAAATCTTGCAAAAATAGTATTTGACTGCCCTGACTTTTCAATGGTCTCTTGAAGTCTTAATCTAGATGAGTGGACAAGAGATTTGTTGAAGTTATATACACACTACAAGATTTTTAATTCAAATGTATGGTTTGTTTTGAAAAAAAAGTAAAATTGATTGGAATTTATTGTTCCAATAAGAAATACAAAACGTTGACAGAAATAAATTGACAGCCTTAATTAGAACCCCTTTCTCATTACCCTATATAAAAGGAACATATCGTTGTTGTTTTGAATGAACAAATTAAGTTTTACCATATGAACACAGATGCAGCACTAGTCTCCCATAATTTAGTGTTCCTCAACATAACTTCAGTGTCAAAACCCATATCTAGTACTAACCCAAAGAATAATGTTTCTTCCTAATCAAGGATACATCCAAGAGAAATAAATACCTTATAGCCATAACATGAAGCTGATCACATATTGCGGTGAGCGAGCTTCATGATATCCGGCCAAAATTATAAAGCTATTGTGAAATTTCATTACCAGCAGAATCAAATGAGCTCCTACGCACCTCAGAAATGTAAATCTCAAAGAGTAACTTCCAATTATTTATGTCAGCAATTAAACATTATATAAGATATATCCTAGCAACAGCCGTTTTGTACTTACATAGGGGGTTTTCTCCTTCCTGTGCTCTTAGTGCCATAAATGGAATTTGATCTCTCAATGTATAAATGGACCCAGTTGATGAACCCCCCAGCAATCAGAGCATTCATCCAGCTCTAACTCTCAGAAAATCAACTGTGGAAAGGGGATGAACAGCCACCACACCAGCGATTTCAAATCAAATCAATGAAAAAGAGATCCATTTTGCCTCAGAATTCTCATGACAATTTGATCATTGCTTATATGTAGAACTTCCAATCTTGCTTGACAATAATGGCTTCTCCTTCAAACTGGTACTTGAGATGGTTTCCGAGTTGCTTGGCTGGCTTTCTGAGGCTCCAGGTCTCATCCAGATTTTTACATGGCCCTCTCTACAAACAGTAATAACAGATTCCTGTGTAAATACTAAACCAGAAAGAGGTTCCATGTGAACACGGTGAGCAACTACAGGAGAAAGCTTTGGAACATCACACATGCTAGGAGCAGGTTGCAGAGTTCCAACTGGGATAACACTGTCCCAGTGGGAAGACTGACTACCAGTACTGAAAGTAGGAGATCCACCAGGAGGGCACCTTCTTAATGGCACTACAATCTCATCCATTTCCAGATCCCATAAAAGTAACTGTGTGTCCTGTTTACAGAACAAACAGGTTGAAAAATGGTTACTTAGGTTGAAAAATGGTTACTTATGAAGCTTTTAAAGGAGTCAAAAAATTGGGGAAAACTAGAAAAGGAAAGTTATAGAAGACCATAATACATATCACACCTCAATCCCATCCCGTCACTCCCCAAAGTCTCTGTTTTAACCCATACCACATGTTCTTAACTGCTGCAGGCATTGGTTTTCACTCTACCAAAAGTATCCTAACCAGCTTCTAATACTAATGTTTGAAAAATAAACACAGACAGAGGTCCAATACATTGCAAATATACAAATGCTGTTTATGAATGTCTTCGTAGTGAATTTTGGTTTTACCAAAGACGATGAGAACATGAATTCCTCAGTTGATGCTTCATTGAATTTGCTTCATTAATAGGCTATTATACATCCATCGATCAATGAAGACTTGAACCAAACTTGCCCATCAAGCAAAGGGTTTGGTTAAGATAAGCCAGATTCCACCATTTAGGGCCTTTACCGATAAGTGATCTATACAAATAAGTAATAATCCTGGTGAGTAAGTTGTGTTCCTCTTCTTGTTGTGAAAGGACTAATAAATGTATTGCCATATTATTACGCATTTTGATTGGAGTTCCTAAGCAGGGTTCTGGGGATAAGAGTTAGGGCATACTTTGATTTTTTATCTCAAAAGTTCATCTTTTTCAGGTGTCCCTGGAGCTGTTGCTCCCTTCAAGCTAAAATATACAATTAGAACGGTTTTAAGCTGCACTAGCAGTTAATATTATACTCTCTTTTTTTGCTTGCAAACAAGAATAATCAAAATAACTCAACCTTTTAATCTGATCAAGTAGTCTTTAAACAACTCCCCGCACTCCTCTATTAACTAGGTTCTATGCATGTGTTTTACAAGTGGCACAAAAATAATACAGCTAAATGTATTACGCAAGCTGATGTGTATTTGCAAACTAAATAAAATCATAAAAAAGGTCATCACAGATTAAAATACATACATATTCTCTGTTTGTCTTCTTTTAGAAAAAAAGTAAAGGCCCAATGCCCAACTACACAATAAGTTTTTTGGATATCACATTCAATTCCTATGAGCTCTATCTGCCTGGAACTTAAAACTGCTTTCAGCTAGCAGTGCAACAAGTCAGCCATAAAATGCAATAAAAATGTGTACTGTACCTGACCAACAGAACCAAACCGGTAAACAACATTCTCCCCTGTGCCTTCTGAGTTCGGTGATGACCAATATGAATCAAAAGCCACTCCACTTACCTGCCAGCACCATCAGATAAGAACTGTATAAGATGAACAGAAACATGTAATTGACTATCAACATTAAGATTTGAGAATCTTACCCATGAATTGTGTCCTTCACCCCATGCAACAACCTTCCGATCTTCCATACTCCAAACTTGAACCAGGTCATCTTCTCCTCCAGTCAAAATATATTTTGCATCCTTGCTGATAGGGTGATACTTTTCATCATCAGCTTTCTTGAAGGCAGTATCAATATTTCAAATGCAAAAGACCAACAGAAATGAAAGAATTGAAGGCTATATGCAAAAGGGTCTTAGGCTACATCCGCTCAAAGTAATGGCCTTTTCCCCATGTGTACAACAAATTCAAAATATTGGAAGAAAATTTTCAAAAGGTAGCAGTAAATTATGACTGAAAACTGGTAAAGCTAGTCACCTCCAAGCACAACATAGTAGAGCACCATAATAACTTTTCCCACCACATAAAAGTTGTTCTTTTGAATAGTCAAAGACTCGCAAGTAACCTGCACTAGCAAAACACTAAGATCAATTATATTACCTACCAACACAGAAAAACAAGAAAAATATTAGATGCAACGATATGTACAGTGTCATACCATCTCTTCCAACAGTTGCTAAATAGGCCCCTTCATTCGAGAAAGCAATGCCATTGATTGAACCTTGGCATATATGCCATCTGGCAATTGGGTTACTCTGCATGCAGTTTGTAGGAGTCAAGGAAAGAACTGCATATTTAGTTGGATAAGTATAGAAATCATTATTTATGAATGAGAAACCTAATCTATCACTAGAGCAGGATGAAAGCCTTTGGATTGGAGATTTGAAGATAGGAAATGAGGAATGGACATACAAATCTAACAAAAGCAGTTAACCACATATGTATACCATCCATATAATAAAATCAACAAAAATACAACTAGGCATGGGGAATTGGAAAAACTGCAAATGAGTGACAGAGCCCTGCTTTACTGGTCTCTCCATTGGCACAATATAATTGCTGCAACAATCTAAACATCAGTTGGGTTAAGTCCTGAGATGTTAGAAACCTATCCTGCATGCTTCTTACATTTAGAGTAACCAAATAGGCATGTTCCATAAACAACTAACAAACCTAAAATCTTGAATTATTTTATTCACAACATTTTAACTATACTTTATACAATGGTAAACTTAATTTTAAAACTCCAATGTTACCCTTGTAGTATCCAAAAATTTTCAATATTAACCCTGACCATTAAATAGCTATCAGAATTCAATGGAAGGCTCAATTTACAACCTTCTATTTCTTATTTCACCTCTCTCTCATCCTTTCCTCTCAAATCCCAATATATGTGATCCTATCTTACAAAAATACTTAAAAGAAACCTTTTAAAAGCCAAATATAACTAGAAAGGAGGGTTTACTACAGGGAACTTCATGATAACCAGAGGGGTAATGTTGAGAGATATTAAACTATAAGGACAGAGAGCATTGATGAATCACATATATTGGGCATAAGTATAGTTTACTCTTTATATTACTTTATACTACAACTGCATCCATGAATCCAATTTGTTTACACCCTGAACAAAGCAACAATGGCAGGCATAAATTAATAATAACCAGAAAACATGAGCACGTGCAAATTTACACACAAATACATGTATTCCAAGATACATATGATGAAAGTTAACCAATCAACACAAATTGTTAAGTGGACAAGCTTGACTGTGAAGACTTGTCCCAGCAGTCAAGCACAAGACCCTCCATTTACAAGAAGAAAATAACATCATTCACTATATTGACTTTAGTTGTGAAGTGAGATGACCAGTGTCCAGTGAAGCCACTGCTTTCCACGCAACAGTTGGAACAATACAACAGTGAAAACTGAGTTACCAGATAGAGTCAACAGCAATCATGGATGAGAGTAATTATTCACTAAAAGAATGAACCTTAACATGCAAAACATAATATTGCAGAAAGATATAAAATGTCAATCATGGTGTCATTTGCACATCTCTACACTTCTACGTATTACGTTGAACTTACCTTGGCAACAAAATGCAAAATGGTTTCATGTCTCATGGACATTTGAGCAATACTTGGCTATAGTATTTATTGAGAAGGAGCTACCTAATAAAGGGTGAAGTAATAGATATATGGTGATTACAACAAAGAATAATTGCTTGCTGATTTTAAAAATAACTCCTAGTTAGAAATTGCTTGCGCCATTTGAAACTTGTTTAAGAAGCATCAATCATAGTACTTTAATTCCAAGAAGGCAAACTCCTCTACCTTACTGTGGCGGGCGTGTGAAACAGAGAAGTGAGTATGATCTTTGATAACAGGGAATGAAGAATCACCAGCGCCATCCTTGCTCTAGAGGAAAAGAAAAGTAGCAGAACAGAAATTAAGATCTCTTGACACAACTTGAACTAAGAAATTTTGGGAAGACAGGACAAAGTAATCCTTTTCATGTTGGAGGCTTACCTTTTCATAGACATACAAATTCCCATCAGCATGTGCAACAACAAAAGCACCATCTCCTCCAGGGACCCATGCAATACTCATACACCGACTGTTGAAAAGGAGCAGTAATAATTAAATTGGTTTTGCTAATAAAACTCAATTATCATAAGTGCAATGTGTATATATACATATTTATACATGTGTTAACTAAATGATCTTTTTATCCAGCATCTCCACTCGAGATTTTTCTTTTTTTTTTCCTAAAGGAGGAACCAAGATTTCAGAGTTTCTAGAAGATATCAAGCAAGATCAACAAACCATTTTGAGTTTGCATGGTGTGGATTACTTGAAAGCTTTTCTATTAGTAGGCTAAAGAAAGTTCTGCACTGTTGGGAAAAGGTTGCATACCAACACAATTCAAGTATTTGGACATTTTAATGTCCATTTTATAATTGATTTCACAGGGAAGCATTGGTAGTACCCGGTCATGCAGGCAACAAAAAGATATCATTTTTCACGTTTTAGTTCTACAATACAAGGGTATCTTGTGCATTGAAGATTTACAGGGATCTTTCTGTAATCTCTCAATTTGCTGGAAATTTATAGGTTAGGTTTCTATTTTAGTATTCCTTAAATATTTAACTTTTCTTGTTTAGGTTTTACTTACTCAAAATATGAACAGTGTACTTTATGTATAAGTCTTAATTTGACTAGTATGGCTATTAGGGGATGTCAACTTTCAAAGAATTTTCAAAAGTCATGCTCTACAGTCATGTGATGCAAGCAATCTTAAGTGAGACTCCTTACAACCCTATGTGTTCAGGTTTTTCCTCTCTAAGTGTGATTTCTAGAAACCCCACCAGTGTGATGCTAGCTGCCCTTCCCATTCATCCCCAACTCAATATACAAACCATATATACCATTATCCTTTATCCTAAAACCCTTGAGTCTCAAATTTTCCAATCCATAAACCATTGAAAAAGACTTGTAGAGCACAAATTCAAATATGTGCTATGTCACTCAGTGGTCCATTCTGACAACAACCCAGAACCCATATATTGGAAGCTTTCCCAATTTCTTGAGTAATCATAATTACTCTTGAAAGATGAAAGAATTGATAAACATGGCTAATTATAAAACCTCACCAGCATTTTTTTTCTTTGCAATCAAATCATTCCACACCAGTATGACCTCGATCCAAGTATTTTGTAAGGATGTACCTCATAATGAAAACAAAAGAGAATATCTTTGCCCAAACTATTTTCCATTGTGTGCAATCTATCTTCAATATTTTGATGATTCATGAGTCATAAATATTCTATAATAAATTATGAAATGAAAATTATAAAACTGTTCCTTAAGCAACATTACTTTGTAACTTGCATTATGACCATGTCACACTGATTTTTACAGATCATTTAAGTTATTTAACAAGAAGATCATCAGTTAAATAAGACAGCCTGGAAGTATAGGCATGCATGATAAAGAAATGGCTGAACTATAGATATTCTTGCCTACTATTAACAGAACCATCTTTGTTATAATGATGAGCCCCAACTAGCTTCTTTCCAACATCCTGTAATTGCTGTCTCAGTGACACTGAGTAGACTGCAATAGAAAAAATATAGCCACTAAAATCAGTAAGTTTAAATTTTCAGTAAAGAAAAAGAAATGCAATTCAACCTTGAGTTAAGATTTTACCATCACCAGAACTCAAGCCAATAAGCAAATCATGTCCATCCTTAGCATCTTGATCAAAGGCATGGCACACAGGACTTGTATTACTAAAATGGATCGATTTTATTGGGTCCTCCTATATTCAAACAAAGAACCTCTTAAATGTGTTTCCATTAAAACATTACAACAAAAAATATCAAGTTACCTTATCTTGAGAATTTAAATCACTTATAAAGATGGCATCCCCTACATTGAAGATCAAGTAAGTCCCTTTCCCATCAAAATTTGAATTGATCATGGAATTACTTGAGCTTGATGTCCCCAATGATCCAATCCTACTACTACCACTGCTGCTGCTGCTACTACCATTACCACTACTACCACCACTGCTACTGCTGATGCTTTTACTCCCACCATTCCCTCCAGCAAAGCTAAGCCCACGGCTTCCATTGCTAGTACCCAACAACCGAGCAGCAGCTGATCGTACACCACTGCCTGCACTGAAACCTGAAGGTGGGGCTGTCAGCGTTGATGGGGCAGGCTTGTCCTTGATATTAGCTAGGGTTACCTGAAATCAAATTTCTTTTCAAAAACTGAAATTGAGTCATCAATAAAATATACAGCTAGGCATTATCAAATTAACTATAAGATGCCTCTACCAATGACTATAGAATATCAAATTTAGCAGATAAAAATGTACATGTTGATTCTAACACGCATATTACGTTGTCAATAAAACCCCTAGAAAAAAATGAATTTACAATGATAAAACAAGATAATAAAAAACCATTCGACAAATATAATGTCAAACGAATATGCTTGAGACAAAAACGGGCAATCCCGAACTTGGGATGACGAAATGGGCCAAAAGAATATTAGAGAGCCAAAAATCAAAAAATATATTCATAAAATATTCGGCTTTTAACGAAATGGGCAATCCCAAAACGCTTTGAGACAAATATCAACCAACAGAAATAAGTCAAAGGAATCGGATAAACAAAATGGGTATTGATATACGAACTCAAAAAATGAAATGAAGTAAAAAGAAAAAAGAAAACCTGAGTAACAGTTTTGCCATGGGCATAGTGAAGGAGACCAGAAGGGTGTGTCTTTTCATAGTGAAGCTTATAGCGTCCTTCTGGAGTTTTAAAATAAGTCTTTAATCCCGGTGATTGCGTGTTCGCCGATGTAGATGACGTTGAGATCATGCCGTTGCTGGGGTTGATCATGCTGGTCTTGACTTCGATTGCTGTAGACCTTAAAGCATCTGATCATGACACTAGGGTTTGGTCACTCTTTTCTTTCTCAAAAAAAAAACACAGCAAATTAAAACAAATTTCTTGTGATTATTTTATTATTGACGAGAAAACTGTTTTTTTTACTTGTTTTTTGCTATTTATCGGTCTTCCTTGGAGATCACAGAAAGAGAGGGGGTGCGGCGCGGATCCTCTGTTTCGGGGCTTATGAGAGAACGTTGCTTGTTAATGCTTGATTTACTATTATTAATGAATTAACTAAAGTATAAACCGTCTCCCTCTTTTACCGTGGCATTTTGTCAATTATCTAGAATAAAAAAAAAAATTAGCGCCCAGGATCAGGGTATTTTTGAATTTTCCAAAAGATATAGATGGTATTGCTAGATTTGTTGCATAGTAAAACTACAAAAATACACCCGTAAACGACAAAATATTAGCCCCAGACTCGGGGGTGTTCTCGGTTTTTTCATATTTTTGCACAGTAAATCTACTAAAATAACCACCGAAAAAGACAAAATAAAACACTGTAGCGGGGGTAACTTCGAATATTCTGCGCCGGTTGTTTCGTAATTCTGACTGGTGCAGGGGTGTAAACGTAATTGACTAATATTTTATTATTTTTGTCTGAAACACTCCAAGGCTCGTCATTAGGTCGCAGATGCAGTGTTTGACGCGGACACGCCTATAAGGCGACACATGCGATGTCTTTGGGCAGTCAGAACTGCACTTTCCTTGTATCCCCTAATTAGCCACTCTATTCTCTTTCCATCGATGTCGCTTATGTACGTCTACGGTGTCCGGGCAATCGCTGCCGAATGATTTTAAATTTTTTCTTCGTTTTCTCTTTCCTGTCGTCGCAACTTACATATAAATGTCGCAACTTACATATAAATCCTTCATGTGTATAGTTTGTTTATTTTAGTCCCTGAGGTTTTGATTTCGTTTTTATTCTTGACTTCTTTAATTGAAAGTTTGATTGTTTTTAACCCTTCATTTAAAAATGATTATAAATGTTGGTTTTCATCTCAGTTCTTTTTTTTTTTTTCTTTTTGTTCCTTTAATTTTTCAGTACGCAAGTTTTCATTGCTTTTAATTTTGTCTTCTAATTGAAATTGATCATATATGCTACCTTTTATTTCAGTTCTCATTCTTTTAATTTTTTAACAAAACTAAAAAGCAATTACCTTTAAAAATGTCGTTATTTATTTTGGTCCCAAAGTGTTTATGTTTCAATTTTATCCTTAAATTGGTATTAATTATAAATTGGTTTTAATTTGTTTTTATATATATGATTAAATGTCATATATAATTTGTTTTAATTGTGTTTTCCAATAGAAATTGGTCATATATGTTACACTTCATTTTAGTCCTTATTCTTTTATTTTTTAACAAAATTACATTGCAATTTGTTTTTTAAATACCTTTATTTGTTTCGGTCCCAAGATTTTTATTTGTTTTAATTTTATCCTTCTTTTGGAATTAATTATATATTTTATTTGTCATTTTGGTCCTTATTCTTGAAATATTTTATTTGATATTAATTCATATGTTTTCTTTTGTCATTCTTGGACAATATTTATTTTTTATTCGTATTTATACATCTATGCTTTTAGTTTTTTTTATTGAAGTTTTATTTTTAATCAGTTCAATTCTTGAAATTTTAATTTATGTTAGTGATCATTATAAAATTAATATTGGTCCCTTTTTCCCTTTGTTTTCAGTTATTTTTATTTGTTCTTTGGATCAGATGATTTTTGTGATTTTATTATTTGCGCAATAATAATGATAATTTTAGTGATTATTTTTTATTATTTTTTTGTAAAAATATTTTTTTTTAGTTTTTCAAGATAATTTAATGATTTTAATTGTTTGGACAGTAATGTTGATAATAATTTTAACTATTATAACAATGATAATGACGGTAACGTAGGGATGAATTTTCAATTTATGTTTTCATCTTTTTGTTGATAGAAAATTAATTACTTATCTTTTTTATTTGATTATTGCAGGTATTTTCACAATTTATATTTTATTTTTGTTTTTGATTTAAATTAAATTATAAAATTAACTAATCTTAATAAAGTGAATTCAATAATTCAGACATCCAAAACTTCTTGTGTTTTTAATGATGATGATAATTTTATGTTGATTATTTCATTGAAACCTACTAAACAGATAAATTTATATGGATTTAAAATTCATATATATTCTAGAAAACTTGTATTTGACAGGAATTTTGCACACATTTATTATGAATTTATATTATAATAAAAAAATTCTCACACAATTAATATTTTTTGTGTTGAAAAAAATATGGTGTCGCCCACGATAGGGCGCAGAGCATTGGCTAGTGGTTATTTTATATAGACCATTGTGTTTGACTTCAAAATTTTAAAAGTCAGTTGAATAGACGTTGGAGATGATAGAGAAAAAGAATGATGTGCAGAACTTCTCGATAATGTTAGTGGTGGATTAACATGGTGATGTGTTGATACTATGTTAGCGATAGAGAAAACAATTGACTTTTTTTAATTTTAAATTAAAAAAAACTTTAGTATTTTTAGATTATTTTCATGTGCTAATGTTAAAAATTATTTTTAAAAATAAAAAATATTATTTTGATTCATTTCTAAACAAAAAACACTTTAAAAAATAACTGTAATCACACCACACTCTAAAATAAGAGTGAAAGCAAAAAAGATTGAAAAACCGATTAAATTGAGAAAACTAAAAAATATTAACTAAGATGAACTAAATCATTAACAAAAATGATTAAACCGATTAGATTGTTTTTTTTAAACTTCTTGTTCGGTTTGGTTTCAGTTTTTTAAGGAAAAACTTGATAAACCGAAATTGAACCGAACTTAAATGATTCAAATTAAAAAAATTATATACACTATAATATTTTTTTTATTTAAACCAATTCAGTTCGGTTCAATTTTGGTTTATCAAGTTTTTCCTTAAAAAACTGAAACCAAACACTATAATGTTTTTTATTCTTTCAGTTCAAATTTTTTGGTTTGATTTCATTTTGGTTAAATGGGAGAAGAGAAAATCTTGGTTGAAGTAAAAAAAACCTAAGAAACCAAATTTTTTTTTTCAATCTTTTAGTTAAAAAACCCAACTAAACCAAAATTAGTCGATCTAAACTGGTCCAATTCAATTTTTTTTTTGATTTGATAATTTTTATTGATAAATATCAAACCAAAAATATTCACCCTAAACTAAACTATCGTGGGCTCACTCACACGACAGTTGCACCCATAGATTGATAGACCCATTAAGAACTTGACTTTATTTATTTTTTAAGTACAACTTAAAATAATTATTGACTAAATGGTTTTTTTATAAAAATAAAACTTGAACAATCCAAGTTAACTCCCATAGTTTATAATTTATAAATATCATGGTTGTAATCTATTTTTTTTAATAAAAAAACACCATATTTGTTTTTAATAAGGAGCATATTTTTAATAAAAGGCATCAACAATTAAAATAAAGGTTTGTTAAAAATTATAGTCATTAGGAAAGTATATTTTATTAAATTAACTTTATTTTTTTATTAATGCATCTCTGGAATTGTTTTGATGAAATCACGTTTTTTAAATACAAGCATTGTTTTATAGACAAAAACAATTCATAATTTTAAAAGCAAGTTTAAAAAATATTAAAATAGCATCTTAATATTTTGTATAATTGAAGACAAAAAAAATAAAACTGATAAAAACATGTCAAAAATATATTTAAAGAGTTTTAAAACTATTTTTTAATTGAATATTCATAGGTTATTTTTATTATTTTATCTATATTACGCATATAATATTTAAAAAATAAAGTTAGCAACAATCCCATAAAACCTACAATTTAATGTAAGAATCATGAAAAAAAAAATACATGCAAAGTTTTTTTTAGGTGTTTTCAACATAAAAAGAAACACATAGTATTAATCCCTGCATTCCATAAAACCTTTTTTTACACATAAATTGACTCTTTTTTTTGTCAAAATCTTTTTCTCATTTTTATTTTATTTTATTTTATGCTGAATTCAGTGACCTCATTTGTCTCCTCTATCTAATAAAAAAACTAAAAAAAGAGCGAGAAATAATTTTTGGTACCAAAATATATTTTTTTTATAAAAACTTACAAGATTGCTTATCGAATAACTTAAAATGACAAGGGATTAAAATAAATTACATATCTGTTACCCATATTTTCAGTTTAGTTATTTATCTTTCAATTCAATCCTCAATTATTTAAAAAAATACAGTTTGACTCTTATTTGTGTTTAAAATGACTTAATTGTGCAAAACAAAGACTTAGAGATAAATTGGATTTTTTATATATAAAAATCAATATTAGTAATTAGTAATTAGTAATTAGTAATTAGTAATCAATATTACTAATCAATATTAGTAATCAATATGATACGGTGTCCGGAAATGATCTACCGGCGTCTAATCCGGTGTGCCTCCTCTTGGTCTTCCTCCCGGTGCGGCGTGTTTTTCCACACGGTGGCCGTGGACGCGGCGGTGGCCGGTTAAAGTCGGTTGTACCGTTTCTCTCTCTCCTGCATGTAAAAGTGCAGAAGAGCCCCCCGGGTTTTGTATACTTTCATTTCGGTCCCTTGACTTTTAATTGCGTATATGGGCTTGATTTCAGTTATCTAAGTTTTGGATTTTGTTCGATTGGGTCCTTCGATTGCAATTAATTAAATGTTAATGTTTCACTTTGGTCCTCCAGCTTTTAATTTCCGGATTGGGTTGAAAAGGATGAATATATTCTGTACAAAAGTTTCAATTTTTGCAAATTTGTTCTTTAATTGAAAATGTTAATAAATCTGATTTTCATTTCAGCCCTTCAACTTTTAATTTTTGATTTTAATCCCTTTATATTTGATTTTCATTTCAGCCCTTATACTTTTATTTTTTAAAATTTCTAATATAACTCCTACTTTTGTCCATGTATATATAAGTGTGTTTAACACAATAATAATAATAATAATAATAATAATAATAATAATAATAATAATAATAATTTAATTGTTTTTCTTACTTGCTTCTTTGATAATTTTTTTTTCTCTTCGGATAATTTGATAATTTTTTTTTTGCAATAATATCAATGATAATTTTTATTTTTATTTGTATTTTATTTCTTTGTTTTATCTTTTGTTCAAGTTTCTAGCAATTTTTTTAGTCTTTCATTTATTTTTGTTTCTTTCATAATAATAATAATAATAATAATATTTTAATTGTTTCTCTTACTTACTCTTTTGTTAATGTTTTTGAGTGTTTTTTTCAGGATAATTTGATAATTTTTATTATTTTAATAGTAAGAGCAATGATAATTTTAGATTTTAAAACTTTGATTTTGCTATTCTTATACCAGAGGGTGTTGAGCTCTTTTATTATATTAAATTTCACATAAATAAATATTATATTTTTATTTTATCCAGCAAATTGTTTACTCAGCCCGCAACGTAGAACATATATTTTTTAAAATTTTCACATTAAATGATTTTTTCAGCTAATAAATGTTTTTTTCTTTGATCATCTATTATATTTTTTTATGTGCTCTTTCTTTTATTTTTTTGATTGGTTTTATTGTTATTATTTTCAAGTTAGATGATTTTTTTTCGTGATAATTATAATTTTTTTTTCTTTTGTTAAAGTTATTATGATTTTTTTTCTTTTATTTATTTATGTTCTTTATTCATCATTAACACAATAATAATAATAATAATAATCATAATCATAATAATAATAATATTATAATAATAATAATAATAAAAATAATAATAATAATAAGAAGAAGAAGAAGAAGAAGAAGAATATATTCTTTTTCTTGCTTACTCTTTTGTTAATGTTTTTGAGTGTTTTTTCTTTCGTGGAAATTTTATAATTTTAATAGTGTTTGCAATAATAGCAATAGTCATTTTGTATCTAATATTACTGGGGATAAAAGACAACTCAAGAACAAAAAATAGACAAATTTACCTAGGTTATCTATAATTAAAAAACGATACAAGTCACTTTTGTCTCGATTACATTGTTCCTTTTAAATGGAAAACAAGTCATTATTATATGTTTTAATATTTATTGCATATTATCGCCTAAAAATATATAAAGAGATAAAAAAATGACCTCGGATTTTTTGCAAGAAAAAAATTAATATCAACATTCTTAAATACATTTAATAGAATAATATGCTGAATAAATCTTATAAAATAAAAAAAAAATTGGCTTTGAATTTTAATTTTGTGCTCTTTTGTTCAAGTTTATTTCTTAAAAAAATAAAAAAAAATGGATTTTTAATATTTAAGATGTAATATTACCTGGGAAAAATACAACTAAAAAAAAAGGTAATCAAATTTGCCTAGATTATCTACAATTAAAAAATATACGAGGCACTTTTCGTTTCGACTACACTGTTCTTTTTAGACAGCAAATAAGTAATTATAGCACGCAAAAAAATTATATTTCTTTTTTTTTTAAATTGCAAATTTTTTATTTATAATGTGTCAGATCTAATATTACTGGGGAAAAAAGGCATCTCATATTTTTTTTTTACAAATTTACCTAGGTTATCTACAATTAAAAAATATAAAAATCACTTCCCATTTCGATCACACTATATAGTATATGAGACTAAGTATACGTGTTTAATATTTATTTAATATTATCGCCTAAAAATATATATAGAGAGAAAAAAAAAGACCTACGATTTCTTGCAAAAAACATTAATATTGGTATTCTTAAATATATTTAATATAATAATATAATGAATAAATCTTATAAAAAAACTTTGGCTTTGAATTTAAATTTATATTTTAGACCCTTTTTTTTCCTTTTTTGAGAAACAGTGACCTTTTTTTAACATGTATTTTTGATTTTTTAGTGTCCAAGTCAGTTATTCTTTTTTAACCGGTTTTTTTTTTGTTTTTTTTTAACCAGAGCATCCGTGAGAACAAATTTCTTATAAATCATTTCACCTCCTTAACAAATTTTCTAACAAATTTTATCAAAAGTTTTTTAGCAATAGCAATATTCAATCACATTTTGGTTGGAAAAAACTATTTTTAACAGATTTTATCAATTACAATTATACTAATTAAATATTAAAATAACAAAATACAACATTTATAAAATCAATCAATTTTCTACATAGATAAAAAAGCCCAGCGAAGCGGGCAAATCAGCTCGTACAATAAACTAAAAGAGGTTAGGAAAACACTGTAGGCTGTGAGTGAAAACACTGTGGATTTCAATATTGTTTTTTTTTTGTTCGCTGTTTTCATACTATTTATATATTTCTGTCACAGGAAGAGACAAACAAAGACATGTAGCTCACTGGCAAACGGACGCCCCTGTGACTTAAGAGGGTGGGGGTTCGACCCCTGCCTAGCTCAAAATTTTGCTTATAATTTGTTTTTTGTTTTTTGTTTGCTTTTATGAATTTTTTTTTACTTATGATTTTTTTTTCATTTTTATTTATTTTGATTGTTTTTTTATTTGTTTATTTATTTTGACATTTTTATTTATTTATTTTGACGTTAATTTTTTTTCACTTATGTTTTTTTTTTAAAAAAAAAAATTATTGACATTTTTTTTTCTTTGATTGAATTTTTTTCCCATTATTAACTCAATAAGAAAAATAATATTAGTTTTTTTTTCTTGCTTTTTTTTTTATGTTTTTATTTTTTTCATCGTAATAATTTAATAATTTCTATTGTTTTAGTTGTAATAGTAATAATATTCTTAGATGTTAAGACTTCGATGTTTTCACTTCGGCCCTTATACTTTTAATTTTGGATTTTAATCCCTTTATATTTAATGTTCATTTCAGCCCTATTACTTTTAATTTTTTATTTTAATCCCTTTATTTCTTCTTATTTCAAGAATAATCCTTACTTTTGTCCATATATATATATAAGTGTGCTTAGCTTTGATTTTTAATTTTTGTTATTTTCTTATTTGTTGGGCTGGTATATTTTTTTCAAAAAAAATAGTTCTTAGATTTTATTTTATATCTATGATCATTTGGAAATTGATATTTGTATTTTTTTTATTTCTTTTAGCTTTTTTTTGTTTTTTATTTTTATTTTTACGTCATATGACTTTTTTTACCTAATAAAATATATTTTATTTTTTTGTTTGATCTTTTGTTAAAGTTTTTATGATTTTTTTAGTCTTTTTTTTCATTATTAGCATAATAATAATAATAATAATAATAATAATAATAATAATAATAATAATAATAATAATAATAATAATAATAATTTAATGTTTTCTCTTACTTACTCTTTTGTTAATGTTTTTTAGGTTTTTTTCTCTAAGGATAATTTGATAATTTTTATTCTTTTAACAGTTATACAAACTTTTTACTCAGCCCGTAGTGTGATATTTGTTTTTATAAATTTTCAGGTCAAATAATTTTTTTCCAGTCAATAATTTTTATTGTTTTTTTCATTTATTTCATTTTTTTATTTGCTCTTTTGTTAATGTTTTTAGGTTTTTTTTAAGCCTTTGATTTAATTTCGTTTTCTTCCCATTATTAAAACAATAATAATATTAATATTAAGAATAATAATAATAATTTTAGTTTTTGTTCGTACGTGCTTTTTTATTAATATTTTTTTTATTTTTCTCTGAGATTTGTTGAATAATGTTTATTGTTTTGACAGTGATGGTGATGATAATTTAAGAAGTTAAGATTTTGATTTACTATTATTATAATAAAAGATATTGATTTTTTTATTATATCAAATTTTATATATTGAAATATTATATTTTAATCTCAACAGTTAGAAAGATTATTTGTTTCGCCCGCAACGTAGTGCGGGCAATCCAACTAGTTTTATCTAAAAAACTAAAAAAAAATCAAGGTTATACTATTCATTCACTTTCATTGCACTGTGGACAGAAACAGTGACACACACAACCTTATTTGTGGCATTTCACTTCCCCGCATTAACTAATAAGCTAACATGCTTTCACGTGGCACATTGAGATTACATGGTGTAAAGATTAACAAGCTGTGATGTATTTTCCACAGAGAAGAAGGAATTGAACAGAGGAGACGAAGGAATATTTTGGTGGGAAATTGAAAACTTTTAAATTCACTCTGTTATGCTGTTTTTCAGCTTAATGCACACAGTGTGCATGTCTCTTATTTATACCTAAGAGACATGCCTTGCGTATGCATACTCACACGTATGCATACGGTATAATATATCCTAACATTCCCCCTCAATCACAGGCTTGGATAAACCAAGCATGAGATTGTTACAATGTGTATGAAATAAAGGTGAACTTAAGCCTTTTGTTAAAATGTCTGCAGATTGCTCTTGAGATGAGACAAATTGCACAATGAGCTGATTATTTGAGACCCTCTCCCGGACAAAGTGGACATCAATTTCAATGTGTTTGGTTCGTTGGTGCTGAATGGGATTGAATGATAGAGCAATTGCAGAAAGGTTGTCGCAGAAGAGCACAGGTGGCTGTGAGAGTTTGATCCCCAGAAAAATAAGCAAGTGTTGAACCCAATCCAATTCAGCTGAAGTTGTTGATAAAGCTCGGTATTCTGCCTCTGTAGAAGACCTGGATACAGTATGTTGTTTCTTAGATGTCCAAGAAATAGGGTTGGAGCCGAGAAACACAATCAATCCAGTTGTGGAACTCCTGTCATTGGGATCCCCAGCCCAATCAGCATCACTGTAAGCTGTGATGTCCAGGGAGCCTTTCGAATACTGAATACCATACTGCATAGTGCCTTTAAGGTAACGAAGAATCCTCTTTACAGCAGCAAAGTGGATGATCATCGGAGTCTGCATAAACTGGCAGACCTGGTGCACAGAGAAGGCTATGTCGGGTCTTGTAAAGGTAAGGTATTGAAGTGCCTCTACAATGCTCCTATACAGTGAGGGATCACCAAAGGGCATGCCATCATCCTTCAAAAGTCTTTGATAAGGGAGGCAAGGTGTAGCACAAGCTTTGGCTTCAAGAATGTCAGTCTTAATTAGCAGATCATGTATATACTTAGACTGTGTCAAGAACAAACCAGCAGATGAGTGTAAAACCTAAACTCCCAAAAAGAAATGTAGCTCCCCCAAGTCTTTGATTTCAAATTCAGAGGAAAGTGACAGAATAATAGACTTAATCTCAGCATGGTCACTTCCTGCGATAATAATATCATCTACATATACTAACAATATGACAATTCCAGCATCAAGACTTTTAACAAACAATGAGGAATCAGAATATGTAGAATTAAACCCCAAGGAAGGCAAGAAAGATGTGAACCTTTCATTCCAAGCCCTTGGTGCTTGCTTGAGACCATAGAGGGACTTATGAAGCTTGCAGACAAGTTGTGGATGATTGGGATCAGAAAATCCAGGGGGCTGAGCCATGAATACTTCTTCTTGAAGGGTACCATGCAAAAATGCATTTTTGACATCAAGTTGCTGCAGCAACCAACCATAATGAGCAGCAAGAGCAAAGACAATTTTGACCGTGGTTGGCTTCACCACATGACTGAAAGTTTCCCCATAGTCTAACCCAGGTTCTTGGCTAAACCCTTGAGCAACCAATCTAGCTTTGTGACGTGCAATAGATCCATTTGCATGCCTCTTTACCTTGAAGATCCACTTACAGCCCACTAAGTTCTTATTTGGTGGAAGAGAGACCACCATACAGGGTCTTTCATAGCTGATTTGTAACTGTGAGGCTCGATTTGTGACAAATCAAGGAGAGGAGCATTGGTAGTCAGCAAACAGACTTTCTTCTTGACTATACCACTCTTGTTGCGAGTCTTCATTGCATGCACATTCATAGCAGGTATGTGACTAACAACTGGAATGGCCTCGGGTTGAAATACATCATGTGTAGATTGATTAACCAATGATGCATTCTCAGACACAGTCACATGAGCAGGGATCACAGGAAGAGATGCAGCAGATACAGATGCAGGTGTAAGGACTGTGAGGGAGATAGCACAACAACATTTTCTGTGTTTACAATAGGGGAAGGGAAACTATGAGAAGAAACAGATGTGGAATGAGAATTCTCAGGAATTGTTGTTAACTTGATGTAGGGAAAAATCTGCTCATTGAAAATGACATGACGGGAAATATAGATGCGTTTGGAAGCAACATCAAAGCATACATACCCTTTGTACTGAGATGCATAACCTAAGAATATGCACATTGTGGTCTTAGGTTGCAATTTGTTTGAAAGATATGGACGCAATAAGGGAAAACAAGCACATCCAAAAATTCGGAGATGGGACACATCATGAGAAGATTTAAACAAGACCTCATATGGAGATTGATATTGCATGACAAGTGATGGCATTCTATTGATTAAGTACAAGGCTGTGTGTAAGGCAAAAGTCCAAAACACAAAAGGTATTTTAGCATGTTGTAATAGCGTAATGGTGGTTTCAATGAGGTGACGGTGTTTACGTTCAGCTAGGCCATTTTGTTCAGGTGTGTAGGGGCAGGATTTTTGATGAACAATGCCTTTAATATTGAAAAACAATTTGAGTTTATGGCTAATGTACTCTCCACCCCCATCACTTTGAAGTATTTTTATATTGCAAGAGAATTGTGTTGCAACATAATTATAAAATGTAATAAAAACAGAACACCTTGAAAATTCATCAATAAAGGTCACATAGTATTTATATCCATCAATTGAAACATAAGGAGATGGACCCCATACATCACTATGTATAATTTGAAAGGGGATTACAGACTTTACATGAATGGAATGAAAAGGTAGTTTCGAAAACTTTCCTTGAAGACAACTATGACACATAAAAGTATTGGAATCATTTGCACAAGCAACATTTGCTTTTTGTAACATTAATGTAGCAATATTATTTGAGGGATGACCTAATCTGCTTGAGAATGGAAATTGAAATTTGAAACCGAAGAAGGATGAACAAAAGGTAGAGGGTAAAGTCCATTACTGCATTGCCCTGTGTAGATGATCCTCCCCGTGGCCTTGTCCTGAATCCAAAAGAAAAACGCATCAAAGATTAGTCAAAAATTGTTATCCAAACACAATCGATGCACTGATAGCAGATTTTGAGTAAGTTTTGGAACATACAAAACAAACTTGAGTTTAAGAGATGCATTGCTTGTGGAAATAACAGATTGCCCAACATGAGACACCAATAAACCTTCACCATTAGCAGTTTGAACTCTGTCATTAGTAGGATAGGGAGCAATCAATGACATATTAGACAAGTCTGCAGACATGTGATTTGTAGCCCCAGTATCTGCTAGCCAAACCGAGGAAGAAGGCTGAGATGATGGCAGTGCAGTGTTCATGGCTTGTATGGTTTGTGATTGAGAGGATTGAGCCTTTGGAGATGAAAAATGACCCGAACCACTAAATGATGGCATGACAGTGTGCAAAGCCTGTATATGCTGTTGTTGAGAAGACTGAGGTTAAGATGGATACTGAGCTGAGCCATGAAAATTACCCAAACCATTATGTACTGGCTGAGAAGAGGAATATTGAGCTGAGCCATTAAAATTACTCAAACCATAATGCCCTGCCTGTGGATGCACTACCTGTGAGGACTGTGGCTGAGACGACTGAGATGAATGAAATTGAGCTGACCCCATAACAGTGGATCCATTCTCATTATAGAAACAAAACCTTGCTGTATGATTGGTTCTCCCACAAATATGACATTGAATTCTATCATCCCTTTTTAAGCCACATGTAGGTGCCGTATGTCCTTCAAGGTTACACAGTTGACAAATTGGCACATGTGAATTAACATAGGGTGAGGAATTAGAGCCATAAACACCTGAATTCATGGGTTGTGAATCATGGTTATGGGCAGGATATTGAGGTTTGAAATAGTTTCTAAATCCTGGTTGAAACCTCATCCTTCCTCTATTCTTATTAAACGACCTATAACCTCCATTGCCAAAATTATTATACGGTCTGTGAGATTGTGGAGCATAAGAAATAGGGGAATCAACAGATTTGGACACAGTAGTATTCATGGCAATAAGATAGGATGTTGGATCAGTATTAATAGTCTCCATGATCTTTTCCTCAGCAATCAATTGAGACCTAAATTCTTTCAATGTTATCACATTTTCTCTCCCACGGACAACACAGTGAAAGTATTATATTCAGAAGACAAACCATTCAATGCTAAGATAACTATATCTTCATCAGCAAAATAAACACCAGTAGCACTTAAGTAGTCCCTAGCCTCTTTAATTTTCAGAAGATATTGACTAATAGAATCAGAACCTTTCCTTATATTCTGTAAATCAGATTTCAATTGAAAAATGCTAGTCTTAGAAACTGATGAGAACTGTTCCTTTAATCTAAGCCAAATGTCCCGAGAGCTAGTACTCCCAATTGCACAAGACATAGCAATTGGAGATAAAGTGGCAGTAATAAGTTGCATAATCGCTCTATCATTCATTTTCCACACCAGAAGCTCATCACATTCAACTGAAGAGGAGGAATTAGAGAAATTCATACCACAATCGTCGGTTGAACCAGATGAGGAGGGACACGGATGAGACCCATTGACGAAGCCAAAAAATTCCATTGCTCTCCAGGAGTAACTGCATCTGAAAATGCCAGTTTAAGTAATTGGTATCATCCAGTTTCGCATTCACAGAGGATGACACAGTGGAGATTAAAGCTGTAATGGAAGATTGGAGAATTTAAAGTTGGGCTGCTGTAACCATTGTTATTTGACTGGGTAAAACAAAGGAGAACCTTATGAGGTAATTTCAGCAGCTCCGAAGAACTAATTTTAAGAAATCGCAAACTCTTGAAGATGAAGATTACGTCAATTTGAAATTAAAAATACTAACAGTGAAGATGACACTGTTTTTGAAATCAACAAATTTGGATCGATTTGTTTTGCGTGAGCATTAAGCTCTGATACCATGTAAAGATTAACAAGCTGTGATGTATTTTCCACAGAGAAGAAGGAATTGAACAGAGGAGACAAAGGAATATTTTGGTGGGAAATTGAAAACTTTTAAATTCACTCTGTTATGCTGTTTTTCAGCTTAATGCACACAGTGTGCATGTCTCTTATTTATACCTAAGAGACATGCCTTGCGTATGCATACTCACACGTATGCATACGGTATAATATATCCTAACACGTGGCACCTTGAGATATGGTACTAGAAAAGATTGAGAGGACAAGTAAGAAAAGAAATATCTTTTTTTTTTCCAGAGTGTCGAGAATATGTTCAGATTTGACGAAAGCCAATTCATATAACAGATTTCTATCAATATTAGGGCATCTCTAATGTGGAGAGCTTCGGAGGAGGAGGGAAAACTAAATTTTTGTCCTTTTAGCTATTTGTATTTTTTTTCAGCTCTCTAACGGGGGAGGCACACTAGTAGCCAAAATAGCTTATTTTTAGCTGAGAAGCCATTCCTACATGTTTTGAGAGAGAAGCCAAATGCTAAAAAAATTAAAAAAGGTACACCCACATACCTTGATTTGTGACTGGGGGCTGTGTTGTGTGTGTGTGAGTGCTGCCGTGAGTGCTGTGTGTGTATGGGGGGTGCTGGCTGGACGGGGGGGGCTGTAGGTGGGGGTGGGTTTGCTGGCTGTGTGGGGGTTGATGACGTGGGGAGATGGAAATGGAGATGGCGTGGGGAGGGAGGGGAATTAAACGGGTTTGGTGGGGTTTTATTGGCTAATTATTATTATTAATTATAAAATAATAATAGTTAGTATAAAAAAATAATTATGCGATATTGTTTTTTAGTTTGCAGGGTTTTTTTTAATTCATTTTTTATTTAAATATAATAAAAAAATAATTATATTGTTGGAAGGTTTTTAAAAATAATTATTTAATTATATAACATATTCCTATTAATTGTATAATTAATTACATAATTAAATTACATACAAAATAATTGAACTATATTTAAAATAATATATATAAAAAATGGCTCTACAAAATGGTTTTTACCATTAAAGCATACATTAACAAAAAAGTCAAATATACACTATTCAAACATTCATTTTAAAGATTTGACTCTCCAAAATATCTACTCCCCGTTGGAGATGCTATTAGACATCATAGAGCCCTAGGCTTTGAAAATCTAATTGGATCCACATGGCACTCGCCGAACCATTGATACTTCAACCGAATCCCCCTTTTTTCTCATGCGTCGATACTGCCTACAGAGCATTGGACTTTGAACTCTAATAAGCAAAATCAGTTCTTAATTAATATGGCAATAGACAGAGTGTAACAGTGTAATTACTTTTTTTTTTCTTTTCCAGTGAGGCTCAATTTAGTCTTGAATTTAAGTATAATAGTATAATTACTATTTTATTTCTCAATTATCCTCAATTGGACTTAGAAATATTTTTGATTTTTTCAAGGGATTAGTTAACACTATTAGAATGTTTGAGGGTATTTTTATCTTTTTCAGGTATTTTTAACTATAAAAATATTTTTTTACCCCTGTCAATAGATAATAAATAGTTACCTACCTTGGAGTATTTTTGAATTTTTACATTTCTATGCATAATAAAATAACCATATTACTCTAAAAAAGATAAAAACCAAGAGTTGTGGGTTGGGTGTTTTTGGATTTTCAAACTTCTTAAACATTCAAAATATATGAGCCACTTACCATATATTTCGCCGTAGCCAGAACTAAATTTTTCAACATGTGAAAAAATTGTTAATAGTCCTATATTTTTTTTTATGATGTTATATATTTTAACAAAATAATCAACCTACAAAACTTTTGATTATTTAGTTTTTTATATATATTAATTTTATTATTGATAATGTGTTTAAAGTAATTATAACGACTATTTTAAATATCATTTTTTCTTAACAAAATGAGAATAATTATATATTTTGATATTTATTTAGTAACAATTCCTTAAAATATTTATATCAAAATGAACTAAATGTTTTTGAAAAAATATCAAATTAATTTAATCTCACTGTTCTAATATCACATAAAATATAATAATATATAGAATAAATCATTAAAAAATAAAAATAAATAGTGTAATTTTTTATAGCAATAATGATAGCAACATCAATAATATTTTCACTGATAATTAGAATATTAATTATTTATAATATAGTCATAATGACACCTATAATAATTCTGACAATTTAACAATCATAATAGTAACAATGATTTTTTACGTATGATATTTGATATCTAACATCACGTAAATAAAAAATATACGAAGTCACATGCTGATAAAATTTGTAGAAATATTGGACCAACTTATCTACAATTAAACAAATACGAGCCACTTGCCTTACGATTTGCCACAACCACAACTAAATTTTTAAACAACCAAATTTTTAAACATGTGAAAAAATATTAATGAACCTATATTTTATTGATTATGCTATACATCTACGCAAAATAATCAACTTACAAAAATTTTAATTATTTGATTTTTTATATATTCATTTTATTATGAATAATGTGTTTAAAATAATAAAAATGATTATTTTAAAGGCATTTTTTCGTAAAATTGTGAATGATTATATCTTTTGATATTTGTTTAATATTTACACCTTAAAATATATATAAAAATGAAATATATATTTTTTTTAAATATCAAATTAATTTAATCCCACTATTCTAATATCACATAAAATATAATAATATAAAAAATAAATCTTAAAAAATAGAAACAAATAATTTGATTTTTTTATAATAATAATGGTAGTGACAATGATGATATTGCCACTAATTATTAGAATATTAATTATTTACAATAATTGTTATAATGACAGGTATAATAATTATAATAATTTAACAAGTATGATAACAATAATGAGAATAATTATTGAAATGATTTGTTAGTCAATTTTTTTTCAAATAAAAATTACTTTAAACTAGAAGCTAAAGCTACAAATAAGCAAAAGAAATAATTAGTTATAACTAATAATAGCACATATTACATAATTTGCCATATTAACCCAATCTTGTTTTGCTAATATTAACCCAATCTTGTAACTATATTATCCCAATCTTGTTTTGCTAATATTATCAAAATCCCTTTATAGTTAATAAAAACAATTATAAAATATAATACCACATATTACATAATTTGCCATCAGTAAATATATTATTCTAATAGCTAGTTAGTATTAGTATTAGTAAAAGAGCTCGAACTCCTATTGTTCATGCTGACTCAGTCGCACTGTGGACTGGACTTTTATCGTCCGTGCATCGCGCGAGTTCGTCCACCTTTTTTTCCAGTTTTGAACAGTGATTTCACGAAAAAAACCCCCGAAAAAGACAAAAAACACCGCCGGTTTCAGGGGCTCCGCGGTAATTGACCATTTCCAGTCCGGTACGGCCAGTTTTTTATTTTTTTTATTCTTTTACTGAACAATGCATTAACAATTTGGTCCCTCGAAAACGACAAAAACACGCCTGTTGGGAGAGGGACTTCATGGTAATTAGCCAATATTTTATTATTTGTTTAAGCAGGTAACTGTTGGCGCGTTAAGTAACGCGTCGTTCATCTCCGCGCTCACGCGTGTTTCGGACGGCGCGTGCGGCCTGCTCCGACGTCCGAATGCCCAACCGGCGTCTAGAATGATTTTCAGGCATGTTCTCTTCCACCTGGGGCAGCGCATGTTGCACGATGATGTTCGGAGACGTGTCAATGGTCGTTTGAATTCTCCCCCCCCCCCAATTTCTCTCTCCTGCCTGCGTCAGATGACGTCAGTTAAGCTGTTTTTTGTCAAAATTCATTTCAGTCCCTACACGTTTACATTTGTTTTTCTTGCCCTTAATGTCATTATATAGGTTTTGATTTGTATCAATTTCGTCATTCCATTCAAATTGATTATATAATGAAGTTTCAATTCGGTCCTCAGGCTTTTAATTTTGCGGGTTGAGCTGAAATTCTAAATATTTATGGTATCAAAGTTTTGATTGATTTCAATTTTATCTTTCCATGCAAATTTATTATAAATCCTTAATATTTTCGGTATCAAAGTTTGATTTCTTTAAATTTTATCCTTCTTCGCAAGTTAATTATGGATTTCAATTTCATTTCGATTCCAAATCTTTTAATTCCAGGTTCTGTTTTAAATTATTTAATTTCAATTTTCGAATTTACTTCAATTTTATCCTTTAAATTAAATATATTATTTAAAATATATCAAATTGATTATATATTTGTATATTTATGTCAAATTAAATTATGTGAAACCAATTATATGTTTTAATATTTATTGAATATTATCGCCTAAGAATTTATATAGAGAGAAAAAAATGACCTAAGATTGTCCTTTAAATTAAATATATTATTGAAAATATGTCAAATTAATTATATATTTGTATATTTATGTCAAATTAAAGTATGTGAAACTAATTATATGTTTCAATATTTATTGAATATTATCGCCTAAAAATATATAGAGGGAGAGGAAAAATGTCCTAGGATTTTTTGAAGGACAAAAATTCATATCAGTATTCTTAAATATATTTAATATAATAATATGATGAATGAATCTTATAAAATAAAAAAACAAATTGGCTTCAAAATTGAATTTTGTTCTCTTTTGTTTAAGTTTATTTCTTAAAAAAAATTGTAGTGTTTTGATTTTTTAATTATATATTTGTATATTTATGTCAAATTAAAATATGTTAAACTAATTATATGTTTTAATATTTATTGAATATTATCACCTAAGAATATATAGAGAGAGAAAAAAATGACCTAAGATTGTCCTTTAAATTAAATATATTATTCAAAGTATGTCAAATTAATTATATATTTTTATATTTATGTCAAATTCAAGTATGTGAAACTAATTATATGTTTGAATATTTATTGAATATTATCGCCTAAAAATATATATATAGAGACAAACATATCAGTATTCTTAAATACATTTAATATAATAATATGATGGATAAATCTTATAAAGAAAAAATATTGGCTTCAAAATTTAATTCTGTGCTCTTTTGTTTAAATTTATTTCTTTACAAAAATTGTCAATGCTTTAATTTTTAAGATTGTAGATCTAATATTGCTAAAAAAGAATACATCTCAAAAAAACAAAAGGTAGACAAATTTACCTACATTATCTACAATTAAAAATATACGAGTCACTTCCCGTTTCAATTAGGTTGTTCTTTTTAGACGGCAAATAAATAATTATAGCATGCAAAAAAAATAAGTTTATTTTTAAAAATAAATTACAATATTTTTATTTTTAATGTGTCAGATCGAATATTACCTAACAACAAGAGCAACTCATAAAAATAAATATTAACAAATTTACCTAGGTTATCTATAATTACAAAGTATACGAACCACTTCCCATTTCGATTACTCTATAAAGTATGTGAGACTAATTATATGTTTTAATATTTATTGAATATTATCACCTAAAAATATATATAGAGAGAGAGAAAAATGACCTAGAATGTTTTTTTTTTAAAATAATATCAATATTCTTAAATACATTTAATATAATAATATGATTAATAAATCTTATATAAAAAAAAAATTGGCTTTGAATTTAAATTTGATACTCTTTTGTTTAAGTTTATTTCTTAAAAAAATATTTACAATATTTTCATTTTTAATATTTGAAATCTAATATTAGTGGGAAAAAGAAACAACTCAAAAATAAAATTTCAAATTTAGTTAGGTTATCTACAATTAAAAAATATGCGAGTCACTTCCCATTTTGATTACACTGTTCCTTTTATACGGCAACTAAGTCATTATAGCACGCAAAAAAATTAAGTTTATTTCTTCATAAATTTACAATATTTATATTTTTAATGTGTCATATGTAATATTACTGGGGAAAAAACAACTAAAAATAAAGTTGACAAATTTACCTAGGTTATCTACAATTAAAAAATATACTTATCACTTTCCGTTTCGATTTCACTATTCCTTTTATACAGCAAATAAGTCATTATAGCACGCAAAAAATTTAAGTTTATTTCTTTAGAAATTTGCAATATTTTTATTTTTAATGTGTCAGATGTAATATTACTGGGAAAAAAAAGAAGACAAATTTACCTAGGTTATCTATAATTAAAAATATACGAGTCACTTTCCGTTTCGATTACATTGTTCCTTTTATACGGCACATAAGTCATTATAGCACGCAAAAAAATTAAGTTTGTTTTTTCATAAATTTACAATATTTTTATTTTTCATGTGTTAGATATAATATTACTGGGGAAAAAAATTACATTTTTTTTTGACAAATTTACCTAGGTTATCTATAATTAAAAAAATATAAGAATCACTTCCCATTTCGATTACACTATTCCTTTTAGGCGGGGAAAAATTTAATTTGTTACATATTTTATCTATTATAATGTTACTAATTAAATATTTAAACAACTAATTACAACATGTAAAAAATCAATTAGTTTTCTACATTGAAAAAACCCTAACGCAATGCGCGGGCAAGCATACTACTTATACAACGCAAAAAACTCATTTCTAACATATTTGATCTATTGAAATTTTAGTGATTGAACATTAAAATAACTAATTATAGCACGCAAAAATTATAAGTTTATTTGTGGAAAAAAAATTATAATGTGTCAAATCTAATATTACTGAGATAAAAAAGCAACTCAAAAAAAATACCTGCGTTATTTGCAATTACAAAATATACGAACCACTTTCCATTTCGATTATACAGATTTTATCAATTATAATTTTACTAATTAAATATTAAAATAACAAATACAATACATATAAAAGCAATCAATCTTCTACATAGATAAAAAAAGCCCCGGCGCAACGCGTGGGCATATCGCTAGTTATAACTAAAAAGAAAAAAAAAACATCATCTTTTCAAAGTAAATAATTTAATTTTGAAGAGTAAAATAGGGGAAGCTTGTTTAAATACGTACAGGCAAACCAAATACAATAAAAACATCTAATTAAATTATCTATTTATTCATTTTAAAACAAAGATGATATTTCCAGTCATCCTTGTCTGCTCATAATTCTTCCTTCCTAGGGCGTAAATGATTATCCGTCCCCAGAAGATGATTTACTGAACTTGAATCTTTTATCGTGATTTTTTCGCGCTTCACGCCCCGTTATTCTTATATTGAGGAGATAATGACACGCGGTGAAAATAAAGTGTGTATTTTATAGTCGTAAAAATTACGACTATAATTATCAGGAGTTGCCATCTAATATTAAGGTCACTAGGAACCTATTGGTCTACGAGAGTCTAGGATAAGGGGACTTGTTGTGCAAGGGGAAGAAGTATCACCCCAGTTCACTCTACCTAAGATAAGCTGCTTTATTGTTTGATTGTTTTTCCTAAGTCATTTTTTACTTGTCTTTTCAAAAGTTTCACGTAGATCTATCTTCGTGAGAGAGTCTCTACCTCATTGGAAGTTAAAAACCTAACCTTTCTACCATTTGGAAATTTCCACGCTGCATAAAAAAAAATTGTTTTTCCTAGGCTATTTTTATTGGTCTTTTCCTAAGGTTCGACATAGATCTCTCTTCGTGAAAGAGTCTCCACCTCATTTGAATTTTGAAAGACTAACCAAAATGATTTTACACTGTTTTTTTTTAAATTCTTAATTATCTGCGAGTGTACTTTACAATGTAATTTTACACCATGACAAATAAAACAAAATAATTGTTAAATTATTTTTGATATTTTAGCTGAATTCCAACGAATAATCGTAAACTGATTAGGATATCTAATTTTGTTTCAAAATATAGGAAAAATACAACATATTTCTTCGAAAAATGTGATGAAAAACCTTGAAATCCGGCCGTATGCACGTGAACAACAAATTTTTATATTTTTTTTTGATTTTTTTTGTATTTTGATATTTTTTTATATGTTTTTGCTTTTTTTAAAG
Source organism: Salix purpurea (assembly GCA_027405865.1). Lineage (NCBI taxonomy): Eukaryota > Viridiplantae > Streptophyta > Magnoliopsida > Malpighiales > Salicaceae > Salix > Salix purpurea. Next base: position 6,503,965 of record JAOWLH010000002.1, on the reverse strand, counting down.
GAAAATAAATAAAATAAAATAAAGAAATTGTGGGTTGGATTGCCCAGCCCTGATGGGTCCATCGACCCATCCACTTTGGCAGCTGGGCTGGGAACTGAACCCGGCCTGACCTACCCAATGGGGGAGTGAACTCCCCCAGCAAAGAAGAAGAAGACGATGAACAATAAATAACGACTTGGTCGAGTTTGACATCTGGCGTACCTGTCACTATCGTCGTGTAGAGGAGACCGAGGTGATTTTTCCTGTCGTGGTGGCGTCTAAAATGGAGGCCTGTGGTGGCCGGGAGGAGGGCTGGAAGATGGTTAGTCTATGCAGCCTCTACAACTGCTGCTTCGTTGCTTCCTTGTCGGAGGCCACACCTGGGTGGCTTATGTGGTGGAGGAGCTGTTGGTGGAGTGGACGGTGGTGCTAGGTGAGTGGCTAGTTGCTGTTGGAGGAGTTTAGGGGCTGCTGCATGTTTGGTTTTAGAGAGAGGAGGAGCTGTTGGGGAGAGAGAAAGGAGGAAGTTATGTGGAGAAGAGGGAGGAACTACAATGGGGAAGAGAGGTGAGCTGCTGGAGTGGCCTCGCCGTTAACCAGGAAGGATGAAGGGGGAGGTTTGGGGTGGTTGCACTGTAATTTTGCTATTCTATTATCTTCCCTGTTTTTTTCAGCCTATTGCCCGTTCCTCCATTCCTGTCTCTTTTGCTCTATCCCGGTGCTATTTATAGGCGGAGGAGGTGGACCTTGTCACGCCAAGCTACAAATGTATGCAGGGAGTGGGGTTGTCTCCGACAGTGGTGAGATACCGCTGCACGATGATGAGTCAAATCCTACAACGGCATGATATAGTGGTATGGCTGCCTTCACGACAACGTGATTGCAGCGGCCATGCAAGTGCGGGACCTAGTGAAATTGCATTTTGGTCCCTTGATTTGTGATTGTTCCAATTGCACTCCCAATTGGTTTTAAACTTTTAAATTTGTGCAATTGTACCCCCGCTAAAATTTCAAAAGTGGCCTTAACTTTGTGTACCGTTTTATTTTGGTCATTGATTTTGGATTTATACGATTTGACTCTCAATTGACCATTAAACTCTTATTTTTTTTTTCAATTTTGCCCCTAACTTCACACGATTGGTTTGGAAAAAATCAATTCGGTCTCCAAAAACTCCAATCTTCTCAATTGAACCCGAATTAAGCTCAAAAACTTTATCTTTTATTAATTAAACACTTAATGAAATTAATTTGACCACTTTAAAGTATAATTAAGTTCTTGCACTTAATTAAATCCTTCAACTTGAACCTAAATTAATTTTTAAACATAATTATACTTCAAATTGACCCATGATTAAATCAAATTGGCCTATAAAAAATATAATTATGCCTTTCGACTTAATTTCTATGCAAATTTAACCAATAATAAATTATTTTATCCTTGAATCTGTATTTTCTTTTATTTTTGAGCATAAAGGAGATACGATCACGATCTCAAAAACTTCTAAAATTTCCACATGAATTTTTCTACCAACACCGATCCCTTTTATTTTAGTTTTGTTATTTTTGGGTAGATTTTGGAGAGTAACCCAAAAATTGGGTTATGACACCTTCTTATCTCGAAAAAACAAAAGTTATAATTGGAGGTAATTTTTTTTTCATAGGGTATTTTTGTCATTACTATATTAAATAGATCTCATAACATTTTTTATGTTCAATGAAATGACTTAACTATCTTTAAAAATATATTTTTTTAAGTGGAGGTCTAAGGGCTTTTGGTTATTTTTTTTTCTTTTTATACCATAGTAAAATGATTATATTGTCTTTAAAACCAATAAATAAATAAATAAATATAAAACTTGTGTAAAGGATATTTTTTATATTTTCATCATGGGTTGTTGCTATAATCAATTTGGATAAGGGGTGAATTAGTCTTTTAAAAAAATAAAAAAACAATTTTTTTAAAAAAAATTATTAACATGCGCAACTCATATACGGTAACTAGCAGATGGACATTTCTTCTGGTTTCGCAATGATTGAATTCTTTTCTTCTCCTCTCATGACTTAAGGATATGTGTTGGTCCATCTAAAAATCGATGTTCTCGAGTTTATATTTAATCTAATTTTAGTCCTCATTTTCTTATTGCAATTTGTATTGATTTTAATGCTTTTAAAAGCTTATTTGTTTTTATATTTCATCTTTGAACATTTATTTATTTAAGTTTATCTTTATTCTTTTAATTATTATTTTTTCCTTAATTATTTTTATTTTTCAATTTTGTTCCTCAAAATTTTATTTTATTTAGTTTTTGCATCTAATTTGGCTCTTAATTATTTTGATTGTTTTTTCTGTAATCATTTTCTAATTTATTTTGTTTTTCAACTCAATCCCTAATTATTATTTTTATACCATATTTGGTCCTTATTGTTTTGATTGCTATATAGTTTTATTTTTTTATGATTGAATATTTTTTTTTCACTTTCATCATTTGACATTAAATGATTGAGGATTTTGTTTCATGATCCTATCTAGGTGGGAGTTAGGCAAGTTAGTTAGGGTTCACTAGTTGTTGTTTTTTATTAATTTAACTATGATTTTTTTATAGCTATTTTTTTTTTATCTTAGTCTCATATTGGTGGTGAGTTAGTAAAGTTAACTTGGGTTCATATAATTTTTTTTTATATATTTTTTTAATATTTTCATATTAGGTTATTAATCTTAGATTTTACAAAAAAAATATACAAGATTATTCCAACCATCATAATACTTATATTGTGTATTAATCATGCTATTGTTATTATGGCGGCGTGAACATATTTTATATATATATATATATATATATAAAATCATCCACAGCATGCGGCGTGGGCGATCATTGAAGTTTTCATTTTGAACATTGTTTGTTTAACCTCCAACTCGGTCAAATTATGATATTTCCTACCGAGAACTAGCTGTCATCTTCATCCACATGATGATTTCAAGCAAGAAAAAGGGACGGTAAATCATTAAAAAGTTTGACAACAGACATGTTCGGAGCTTCTAATAATGGCCTTCAACTGTCAGGCCAGGTGAATGCTGCAGAGTTTCTCTCGACAATTTGATTGAAACACTCTTCTTTTGGCCTCTACCCAATCCACTTGCAAAACTACATCGTACCGTTATCCAAAGTAGCGTCTTCACCATGATCTGGTCTTGTATTTTTAATTCAGAATACTAGATTGCTTAGAATACTAGCTAGTCTCCCCGGTCCATTAACCCACGATCTACAAACAAGACAGCTCGAACTCAAACTTGACGAGCTACAAATGACTCCATCCATGGCCACTAAACTCTCCCATCACATGTTCTAAATCATGTCTTATCCGACTAGCATTCTATTCGGTCACGGGATATAAACATGGTATTCAGATTAGTTTCCGCGTATCTCAACTAATTAAATTGATGATAATGTCTGCACCCCATCAGGAATAGCTTTCGAGACATCCACAGTGGAGGCTACCATGCATTGGCCCCTCGCAATCATTGACGACCTTACGCAATGCGATAATTGAATGCTGAAAATTAGCTTGAGCTTGAAGGTTTCCTTGTTAATTATGGCTGTCTCTTACTGGTACCCACCCCCCTGCTGGATTTCCTGCCTTACCAAGCAATATCTCTGGATTTCCCTGCCTCACCAATAAAGATCAGCGCTGATGTTCTCCTCTCACCTTCAAATCTGTGCCCTTTCACCTAACCATAACAACCACTAAACCTCAATATATACACCTCTCGCCACAACTCAAACTCTTCATCTTCACAATTAGCAAGTTTGAGCACATTCAAAACCTAACCTACAACGATGAGAAAGCAACTCCTCTCCCCATTCGTTCCTTTCTTGATGTTCTTCTTCCTCTACAGCTCCACCTCTCTCGCTCAAACCCCATCACCAGCACCTTCAGGCCCAACCAACATAACGGCTATCCTTGAGAAAGCTGGCCAGTTCACAACCTTAATTCGGTTGATGAAAAGCACCCAAGAGGCTGACCAGATCAACACGCAGCTCAACAATTCAAACCAGGGCCTAACAGTCTTTGCACCGACTGATAACTCCTTCTCCAGCCTCAAAGCAGGGACACTCAACTCGCTCAGTGACCAGCAGAAGGTCCAGCTGGTGCAATTTCACATCCTTCCAAGTTTCCTTTCCATGTCGAACTTCCAGACTGTCAGCAATCCCTTGCGTACTCAAGCCGGAAACAGTGCCGACGGCGAGTTCCCGCTTAATGTGACTACATCGGGGAACCAAGTGAACATAACAACAGGGGTGAATACTGCGACCGTGGCTAACACCATATACACCGATGGCCAGCTAGTGGTGTATCAGGTGGACCAGGTCCTTCTGCCGTTGGATCTTTTTGGCGCAGCAGCAGCACCGGCTCCTGCACCTTCGAAGCCTGAGAAAGATGTTCCGGCAAAAGCTCCTGCAGGGTCCAAGGAAGACGCGTCCGTTGACGCTTCAGGTGCATCCATCGCAACAGTATCCTTCGGGGCGGTGCTGATCGCAGCAATTTCATTGAAGATATGAGAGTTTTTGTTTTTGGAAATCGTTGAGGAGTTACTGTTTTATCGTTCTGCTGTGATTTGAGCTCGAGTTACATTATTCTTTGGTTTCTCTTCTTCTCCTCTTAATGTAATATACCATGATTGACTCAATTTTGTGATTCTTATGTTCAAATAAAATAAAAAACCCTTTCTAAAATGGACCAAAAAACTGGACAGTGGATGCAGCTAGAATAGCAACAGAAAATGATACCGGATGCCTTCAATCTTGGAAGCTAATGCCGTCGACAAGTAAAACACAGCTAGAAAAAATAGCCAGAAATGTTTTAAATCTGAGCAGGCAAACCATCTCCAACTGAATTTAAGACCCGGCAACAACTAAATTAAAAGAAAGTCTACAAAACATGGAAAAATCACTGTCCGTACTGAAAATATCATTTTGCTTTTCTTGAAACAAACTAAATAACTAGCCATTAGAATAACATGATCTTTTTCACATGAACAAGTTTGTTATTTTCAAATTTTTAGGGTTATATCGAATCTTTTTATTGGCTCCTATAATCCTTTGATTAAAAAAAGAGAGAGTAAATTACTCCAAGGATCATATAGCTTGGCCATGTTTTTCACTTTTCAACCATGGTTTTTAATTTGAAATTTAAAGACCTTTAGCACTTTACTCCTTTAAAAAGTTGATACAAGAAAAAAAATCAACAAAAACAATATGTATTTATTTACGACAATTGTAATTAAGAGTTTAAAACAACTACTAAAATGTCTATTCTTTTCAAAACAGTTCCATATAATTTTTTTTTTTTAAGAAAATCAAACAGAAAACCCTAGCCCCCTATTATTTTCTATTTCCTTCCCTTCTTTCTCCTGCATAGCCTCTCTTCTTCTTTTTTCATGCGAGTAACTGGAAACATATTTTATGAGTTAAAGTGGATGAGTAAAACCTCAGTTATTTTAAGCTCTTATAGAAAATACACGTACTGACTCGAGCTCAACACTCGCTCAACACTCATTCTGCAGATCACAAGCTTATGATATCACGCCGGCATCTCTTCATGCCCAAACGCTCTTCGTCTTTCCCTCTACAGCTAGTAAGCTCTAACCGAGACCCATATTATCATCTCCCTCACCATCCTGAAGCCACCACTGTCAATCCAGATTTTCCAGTCCCAATTCATCGGTCATCGTCTGCATCCAGCAACCACAACGCCTCCCTCTCATACGACGCCATATAAAAAACAACAGCCATGAGATCCTATCCAAATTTACCCATAAAAAACATACCTAAATCCTCCCAAGTCAATAAATCTTGGCGTTTTGGCTGCACAGATATGGAATGAAAAACAAGATTGAGTTCCCTCGGATTCATGACGCAAGAATTTCCTGTCTTGCGAAACCGCTTCCTGTAATAAACAATAGAGAGACAAAAATCTTGCATTTTGAAGATTAACCCATTCCTTGCGAAACCGGTTCCAGTAACAGCTAATAGAGTTTGAATCTTTTTAATTTTTTAGATTAATCCATCCCTCTTCCCGATCATTATATTTTAAATGATCAAGCTTCCAATCTTTGTCATGGTCACAAGACCATGGTTCTCCGGTTCAAATTCCAGCAGGCATCCAAGTCCCCATAGAAAACTTCATAATAACGGCGTCGTTTCCTTTGTTATGTTTTCTAGGTCGTAATACTCTACCATCAATATCAACAGAGATTCAGATATACGAAGGTTGTCAGTACTATTTCGGTTGTCATTCCGGTTTTTCTATTGGAACAAAATATTTTGATTTCGGAGTATTTCGGCGTGCCATTTCGGGATTGTACTGTTCATAAATAATTAATTATATATGTATATGAAAAAAATTAAAATATTAATTTAACAAGTATAATTTAAATTCAAGATAAATTAACTTTAAATTATACAATACAAACACAAAGTCAAACAAACATAATCTCAAAATTAGAAACATCTCTAAAACTCCAAAATATTATGATAATAAAATGTTCTAAAATAAAAGAAATATTATGATTTTGAGCCGGAACGGCACGGCTTGAATGGTACCGATACATTCCGGCCGGAATTTCCGGAACGGGCTGGAATTAAAACCGAGATGAAAACGACACCGTTTTGTCTCGGTTTTTTTAATGGCATAGAACGTTCTGGCTATTCTAACTGAAACGGAACAGAATTAATAAGACTGATAGAGACACTACAAGACCCACGAGCAACAAATTCTTGGAAGCCATATCTAGTCGGTGAGGCTGAGCTGTTTGAAGAAAACCCGTGCTGGGATTTTTGGGTGAGTTTTGGTGAAATTTTATGTGGGAAGTCGTGGTGGCTACGGAGACCAAAGGCTTTGATTGGTGCTGGTATGCTGTTATTGAGGAGAGCTACTGTTACCTTCTATGCTTCAATATGTATCATGTGATAGCATTTTTGCCTTTACATTGGTTTTTAAAATTTATTTTAATTAAAATTGTAAAGTGTAATATTTAAGAATTTGGCTGTAAAGTGATTTTTTTTTTTATCATAGCTACGCTTAATATAATGATGGTTGCAACACGTGAATGAATCTAGCTCAGTAACTTCCTTGAATCAACCAATACAAGTTCCAGAACTTGGAAGATTCTGGAAGCATAACTTTATCAAGAAATACATTGATCGTGCAACAAGAAACCTCTTTTAATTGCCTAAGATGTACCTGTTAGTATTAGTCAAATTGGTTAGGACTGAAGGAAACGAAACCTCCTGTATAGAAAAGCAACAGCAGAAATAATCCCTTCGTTTCACCTATGTCAAAAATGGAATTGAAATCCACCCCCAGGAAAGCCCCCGTCAAATCCACCCCCAGGAAAGCCTCCGTCAAAATGAAATGAAAATTGCTGTCCACCACCGCTGAATGGGTTGCCGCCGCCACCTCCACCCATCCCCATGTCTTCTATGTCTTCTCCTCTATCATATCTTGAGCGCTTATCATCATCTCCAAGAACCTGCAGAGAGCAACACAGGTTTCAGGCAGGAAAAACACCAAACCTTGAGCTTCATTAAATGGGAAGACTTTGGACCATTTGAAAACAAAAAACTTAGCAGGAATTTTAATGTTTCCTGCAGTTGCCAGTATTATAGCGACAGACAAAATGCGACATGATAGGTTGACACCCACGGAGGAAAATGATGGAAGTCATTAAAAAATCAGACCTCATATGCAGCTGCAATATCTCGGAACTTGGCCTCTGCTTCTTCTCTATTATCAACATTCTTATCTGGATGCCACTGCAGAGCAAGCTTTTTATAGGCACGTTTGATTTCAGATACAGATGCAGTCTTTGAAACTCCTAATATCTTGTACCAATCCCGGCGCTTGCTCATCTTCAAAGCCTTCTCTGCCTTCATCAAAGCTTCCCGGATACTCATATCCTGGATTATATTTAAAGAGATGAGAGGTGAATCGCTAAACAGCCACACGTTATGGAAATACCAGGGACATTTAATCCTTTTTGGCACACTCCAATAAGGACTAACTAAATCATCTTCCAGTTACTACAGTTTACTTCAGAAGAATTCTGGTTCTCATTAAAAAATATTATTAAGGGAAACTTGCTCAACATCAACCATTTCAACATAATAAACAAACAAAAAACAATAATCAGATATTTAGAGGAATTACACCTAGAGATATCAAATAATTCAATCCAAAAAAACAGTACAATCAATCAATGGAGGTAGAGTACAAAAGCATATTTGAGAGTGAACTTAATGCAATGAGAGTAGGAAAGAGAACGGCTGAAAGGCAGGTTGGAGGATATTTGTAAGATGGATGCAATCCAATATAAACATGAGGCATGTTTAAGTTGCAACTTGATTTTCAGCACCTTTCCCTTTTATTGATGTTATGCCAGCAGACATTTGAAAAGTTATACTAGTTGAGATGAAACATTGATGCTCAAGGTCATAGATGCCACAACATCACCTACTGAATGTTGACCTTGTAAGCAATATTGGTCTGTTTTGTTGCCACTGAAAATGCAGCTTTGAAGCAGACACTGAAAAACCTCAGATGAACTCACTATGTAAATTACATATATTTGTGAATTCCCCAGTGAATTACATATTATTGACTCACCTGAGGTGATTTTTCAGCTGCTGATTTCAGATCTTCAACAGCTCCTTCCCAGTCCTCTACTATGAGTTTAGCTTCACCTCTCTGCGGGAATGGGAGAAAAAGGGAAACAAAACGAAGAGGAATATCCAGGTTAGGAAAATGTAGCTAGAATTACTGAAGGCATGGTGAATGGACAAAATAGCAAACCTGAACTAAGGCTTCAAGAAGCTCCCCATTAATGTTGAGCGCTTCATTGCAACTAGTTATAGCATCTTTGCCCCTACCAAGCTTAACCAAGACCTTGCATAAGCCTAGGTGAAGATGTACATTGTGTGCGAGGTGATCAGGGTCCAATGCGAGTGCTGCTCTGTAATCCTCTACTGAGACACGTAGTTTACCCTTGCTTGCATTATCATCTGCCTGTTAGAAACAACATGTTCAAGAATAAGAGCAAGCACCTTCTAATTGTAATTAAGACAAAAGAAAGCCAATCTCTATAATCAGATTAAAGCCCAGCCATTAAACCAAAAAGAAGGAATAAAGATGAAAAAACAACAAAGACATTATTTAAGAAGCCTAGCCAATTTACATTTTTAGTTTTCTTGAGTAAATTTTTCAGCCCAAAATATGCTTTCTTCAGCTGACTGTGCTCTGGATCAAGACGGAGACCCTTTTGGTAATGCCTGGAGAAGATTTAAGTACATAAACATAAAATTGAATTCTAGACAAATCACAAGGAATCTCAACATAACAAAATTCAAATTGCTGTGAAACTAACTTTGTAGCAACATCATGATCTGCTAAATAGTAGTAGGCACGGCCACGGAGCAGTAGTGCCTCTAGATTATTTTCATCTTCCTTGAGAATATACCCAGCCTCGGAGATGACAGAAGAGTAATCTTTAACAGCTAACAACAACTTTACTCTGAGGAGTTTGGCCTGCAATACATAGTGCATGTGGAGTCATTGCACCGCAAGAGTATTGAACATATTAGAGGCATACTCCCAACTCAAGTTAGCACGATATTGATGTAGCACAATTCATATGAGAAATATAACTCAAAATAGCAAAGAAAAGGAATGGGAATCACCTCAGAACATGCTGGAGAAAAAACAAGGACAACTTTATCAACATATTCCAGAGACTTTGCATAATCTCCTGAATCCAAAAGAGTCAAAGCAGTATCCAATGCATTCTGAGCTTGATGCAATTGAGAGAGTTCCTTGTCCGCAGTCAAATGCCCAGGTTTTAGCTCCAGGAACTTTTTGTAGCTCTTTTCAGATTCATCATATCTACATCAGCAGAAGAGAACCCGGGATATTATCCGTCTCTAGTTAGAAACCAAAGGGCCAGGGGAGGAGACAAAGAGGTGTTCTACAGGCTTTTGCAGTATTCAGAAACATTCCGCATGAATAGTCAAAACATCAATTTGATAAAAATAATAGTAGTTTTACTCAAATGGGTTGGAAGATGAACGAGGGAAGAAAGGAAAGGATAAAATAGAAAGAAAGAAACGAAGCCAATTCAACCAAAAACGACCGATAGTAAAATATAAAAGAACAGGAGGGATCTTAATTCATCTAGCAAGGGAAACATCCTATCCTTCTCCATCAATCTATCCCCCCTACTTTCCTTCCTAACAGAGTGTTAAGGGCGACGTTACGAATTGCACACGATTTAACTGTAAAAACAAAAATAAAATGATGGAATAAAGGAAGAACCTGCATAACTGACGAAGAATGGAGGCACGGCGAATATAAGCTTCAGAGAGGAAGGGATCTGCCTCGATTGCAGCATTGAGGTCATCAAGTGCGTCACTGTAACGCTTAAGTTTAATACTTTGAGAAGCCCTTTCAAACAACTCCGCAGCATTTCCAGCTTCCGCATCTACAAATACATACAGCACTAGTATCGGCACCAAACCAAACCAAACCCACCAAAAAAATGGATGCATTCTGAATTAAATTGCATACCCATAAATATAATTTAACAATCTATAAAGCCCAATAATTTAACTATTAATTTCACACACTGACTTGATAGATGCTTGCATCAAGAACAACAGATTGAAGAAGAAAAGAAAAGAGAAACATACCTGAGGCAGAAACAAGTGGTTGGAGAAGTAAGAAGTGACAAACAAAAACAAAATGGAGTATAAGAATTGTATATCCGAATCCTCTCCATGCGACACTATCCATGCTCATCATCGCAACTAGATTCATTCTCTATTTTCTCAATTAAATTACACCAAAATAATCATTAGACATCTAATATTTCTATTTTATTTTGGGCTTTTGGCTTTTGGCTTTTGGCTTTCGGTGCTATAATCGAAGAAGAATTCGAAGAACTCAAGATTTAAGGAGAGATCAGCGACAGAAGAGAAGGGAGGCGTGCGGGCATTCGCTATGTCATTCCACGTATTTCTACCCTATCATTCCCTTACATGTGGATTATGAAGGTGTCCACGAAGCATTATCCTCGACACATTTCAATGCTCTACCCAGTAAGTTTCTGCCACGTCATAAAGCATTGTTGGCGATGGCAGCATTTTGGGCTTGGCCCATATAAATACGTCCTCAAATTTAGGGTTGGATTTACATAAGAACGTGAGCCCGTTTATTATATTCAATGGGCTTTTAACGTTTGACAGTGGGCTGTGGGTCCTGATTAACTGAGGATATCCAAGGTAGCGTTTGCTAAAGGTTCGGGACCCGGGCCTGTGGAAAAGGGTAAAGGTTGTGTTACGTGTTTTTATTTTATTATTTTTTTTAAATAAATCATCTTTATAATGTAGTTGTGATAAATATAATATTTATTTATAAGGATAAAAAAAAATCTACATGAGATTAATATCCAAAATATGGTATGAATTATACAGCTCATTAATTTCTAATAAAAAGATAAAAATTGCGAGGGACTTTATTTGAAATATTATTTGGAATAACACAGTAACAAAAATCTCAGTTTTATCTCGGAAGAAACTTAAATGATAATTGAGAATATATCACCTTTCTAGACCAATTTATTGACTTAAAAAAAATATTATTTTTTTCATCGTGTCAAACTCATCATTGTAGACCAATAAATAAAACAGATAGCATTAAACCACAACAAACACAAAAAATAAATACAGTTTATGATAAGTTGTATTACGAGTGCTAATATCATTTTTTATTCAACCATTCCCTTGCCCCAAATCTCTAAAATAAAAATAATTAAGTTCCTTGTGGAGACTACCATTTCATCTTCTTACTAATAAAAAACAAGAATTTTTTGTCCTTGCACACCATTCTTTACCTTCCAAGTCCAAAACAATTATCAGTCCATGTGCAACACTTGATCTCTTAGTTCAAATATTTTTATTTTTTATTTTTCTTATGTTTTTGTATTTTGATATTTTCGAAAGAAAGACAGCATAAATGTATATTCAATAAAATTAACCAATGATTTTGAAATGAGCTCTTTAAAAACCAAAAATGTTGAAAGTAAATTGATTTTTAAAAGGCACAAAAAATATACTAAAAACGACGCAAATACATCAAAAATATTTTCTTTTTGAATTTTTTTTATGAGTGCTCAATAGTAAAGAAGTTAGACACAATTTTGCAGCATATACTCTCGATATATATATAAGTGGGGTGTGGAGAAAATTCTCAAGAACATTTGCGGCCTTGTAATCAAATAACTTGTTCATTTAATTTTCTTGCAGTTATATTTATTTGGTAACGAAAAGAAAATTTTCTTTGCCCAACGTAAAACTAGTTTTGCAGCATAAACAACACCTCTCATTTAACAACGCTTTGATCAATGTTTGCAGTGCTAACAAATAGCTTCTTAACATACATAGAATAGAAACCGAATTGTCAAAGAAAAAGAAATTAAGGGATCAAAGCGTAAAAAATTATAGGAACTAAAAATAGAAAAAAAATAAATATAATTAATATTTTTTACATTGAAAAAAATATACTGCCACCCGCAACGAGGCGCGGGGACATTTGGCTAGTAATAATAATAAATTGCATCCGGGTTAACTTATCATTCATTAGGGCTGCCAATGGTGGACTACAAACTCCTCTATAAGAGTATCCAGCCATAGGTTTAAACCAATATTATAAATTATGAAATTTGAAAGAGGTTCCCTATAGGATGAGTTAACGAGTTGACTGATCTCTCTCTCTCGTTTGTTTTTAGGTTTCTTGTGAAGACATCTAAGTATAAAGCATTGAATTATCCGTAGAAACTTCACGAAAAGAAAAACTTCGTTAGCATCCTACGCAAGACAAATACTTCTGTCTAAAACTAGCTAGTTCGATGTTTGTGCAGCTGCAGCATCCCATAAAGAATGAGAGATGTCGTTTTGGAACAGTAATTTCAAGCTCCGCAGCCCAGGTCTCAAGAAGATGGTCGTGACAAGTACCGATAAAAAGGTAATACTCATTACAATAAAGTTCTTCTTCCTCAATGCTCTATAAAATATACAGTTTTCGTGTTTATAAATCGGAAATGGTGAAGAGATAAACTATCCCAGACTCCAACTTCCTAAGAGCATTGTCCATTTAACCAGCTCGCAAATGCCTATCACACAAGGCGTTAATCAATGTATAAATAGGAAGGCACTCGTGAAAAGTCAAATGTTTGCCGCTGCCCGGAGTAACCCAGCAACGGTTAACAGAGCATCCTAGACTTTGGGAGGCATGCACACACGATGATGGTCCCCTTAAAACTGTCTGAAAAAGACCTTTATTGTATGAAACATGGAAAATGGTTTTCTAACTAGATTATGAATGGGCTTTTCTTCGTATTATATAGCATGAACTTGATTAGAAGTTAAAGCACCGATTGTTGAAAAGATGAAGATATATTAAAAAAAACGTAAACCGTATGGGATAAATACTGACCGACACACTGATGATTTTCTTTCATTCGTGTTCCTTAGACACGCGTGAGACATCTTGCAGTGATGGAAAATGTCCATCCGACATCTCATTAAATTCGCCGTCATGTTCTTTTTCACATGGTGGTGGGTATAACGTCTCAAGATAACAGAATACGGGACGGTGGTCCTATTTTCTCTCTCCTACAGCTGAAAATATAGATGAATCCTCTTTGTTTATGGTTTTTGCATTTCATTCCTTGGTTTTTTTATTGTTTTTTTCATCCTGATTTTTTTTTATAAAAATTATGATTTGTTTCAATTTCATTCTTCAATTGAAATTATTCAGAAATGTTATGTTTAACTTCGGCTTTTATTATTTATTTTTTTTCATTGCTGCTATTTTTTCAATACTGGAGTTTTTAATTATTTTAAGTTAGGACTTAGGATTGTCAAACATGTCCGAAGGAAAAATATTTGAGTTGTTCTCGGTTGTTTTGTCATGACAAGTTCAATATTGAGTTAAGCCCAAACCCGTAATGATTTTTATCTAATTATATATATATATATATATATATATATATATATATATATATATATATATATATATATATATAATAATAATAATAAAATTAAGGGCAATCCCTAAAACAATATGGAGCAAGACCTATTATATTGTAAATTACTACAAATAAATAATATTTTTGCTCTTTACAATACAAGCAAAGGAAGCATAGATTAAATGACAAAATAATCTTTTCACAGGTTTAATTGATATCATCAAATTAAATAAGAATAATTTTATCTCTTTAGTTGCATAGTTGAATTATTGATTTACTTAGAAATAATTAAGGGGAAGGATATTTTTTATTTTTCATCATTTGTTTTCACAATATAAATACTTAAATACCCTTGAAATTTTATTTTTTTGGATTTGGGTTCAATGGTGTTTTAGTCATTTCATCATTACTATTTTTAAAATGTCAAATAAACTCAAAGTTAATTAGGTGTTTTGAAAAATATAAATATATAATAAAGGAAAAGTTGGTTGGCATATGCACTTTTATACACCAACGTGTGAGAGGAGGTGGTGCTTTTACAAGTGACGTGTATGAACTCTTTTCATAGTTAAACATCATCTTTTAGAATGACAAGAGCCGATTTGCCCGCTTCGCTGGGTTTTTTTATCTTTGTAAAAAATTAATTGATTTTGAAAATATTGTATTTTGTAATTTTAATATTTAATTAGTATAATTGTAATTGATAAAATTCGTTTGAAATGGTTTTTTTCAACCACAATGTGATTGAATATTGCTATTGCTAAAAATTTTTTGATTAAATTTGTTAGAAAATTTGCTAAGAAGGTGAAATGATTCATTAGGAATTTATTGCCACAGATACTCTGGTTAAAAAAAAAAAAAAAGAAAACCGGCTAAAAAAGAACAACTTACTTGGACAGTAAAAAATAAAAAATACATGTGAAAAAAAGGTCACCGTTTCTTAAAAGGAAAAACAAAAAGAGTCTAAAATACAAATTTACATTCAAAGCCAAAGTTTTTTCTTATAAGATTTTTTCATCATATTATTATATTAAATATATTTAAAAATACCGATATTAATTTTTTTTGTAAGACATCGTAGGTCAATTTTTTTTTCTCTTACTCATATCATTGGGGAGGTAATTCAGGCCCTTACAACTGAGTTTAAGGTTAAGGATTTGGGGCCTTTTCATTATTTTCTAGGCCTTCAAATTTCATCTTTGTCGTCTGGCTTGTTTGTGTCTCAAACTCAGTATATTCATGAACTTCTTAGCAAGACAGATATGTTGGCTGCCAAAGCTTGTGCCACTCCATGTCTTCCTTCTCAAAGACTACTAAAGGATGATGGTGTACTCTTTGATAACCCTTCCTTATATTGCAGGCATTGTGGGGGCTTTGCAATGCCTCACATTCACAAGGCCTGATATTGTATTTTTTGTGCACCAAGGTGTTAGTTCATGCAATTACCCATGGTCAGCCACTTTACAGCAGTCAAGAGGATCTTACGATACCTCAAAGGCACTTCCCAGTCTAGAATTAGTTATCATAGAGGGTCTCTAGACCTCACAGTATATAATGATGCTGATTGGGTTGGAGATCCCAGTGATTAAAGGTATACGACCGGTATGGCTATTTTTCTTGGTTCCAGTCCTATTTCTTAGTCATCCAAGAAACAACAAACTGTCTCCAGGTCCTTGACTGAGACTGAATACAAGGCTCTCTCAAATAACTGTTGGTGTTCTTGGGGGTTATCCATCTCCTATCTTGTTCTACGATAATCTCTCTGTCATTGCACTCTCTTTCAATCCAGTTCAGCATCAACGAACTAAAACATATTGAAATTGATGTACACTTTGTTCGCGAACGTGTCACTACCAACAGTCTCATTGTCCAGTTCGTCTCTTCTCAGGAATAATTTGCAGACATGCTCACTAAAGGCCTAAGCTCTCCTCTGTTTCACCTGCATTGTCGCAATCTCAGGCTTGGTTTGTTCAAGTCAGTGATTGAGGGGGGGATGTTAAGTATATAGTATGCATACGTAAGTTTTTCGTTATGTGTATAAGTAGCAAGACATGCGTTATGTGTGTTTTAAGCATAGTAAAATCAAATTTGAAATTCTCTTCTTTCCCTCTAAACTCTCTCTCTCTTCTTCATCTGCTCAAATCTTCTTGTCTCATTCTTTCATTTCTGCATAATCTCTTCATCTCTTTGATAATCTAAACAATATATACATCTAATGGTGTGAGAACAAGTTAGGAGACAGGGCTTGCAACTTGTTAGTGGTTGAAACCAAGCCGTGACACTGCAAAGATTCGCAACTTCTCATGTATCTGTGCAGGCGCCATCAGTCTGGTCTCGTAGGTCTTTTTAGTATTGAGTTATGTGGCTGGGGCAAGAGTTCCAAAAAGAAAATAATAATTATTAAAGCTGATGTAATTACCATTAACTCTTTGATGTTCAACCATTGTTTAAAAATCCAACCTGGGGACTCTGGTTTCTTAGAGCCTATACCATGCATGTCAACTTTCAATGATATGGTGATACAATTAGAATACCCTATAATCCGGTAATTAAATTTATAAAAGTCTAGTTAAAATCTATTATTTTTCTGAATAATATCATCTTCGCGCATTTATTTGTGTGTGTGTGTGTGTGTGTAGTTAACCCACCTAATCTAATATTACCCCATATTTACTCCAAATCAGTTTAAAAACTATGTTTTCAACATGTCTTAAACACCTGTTTTCGCCAAGGGAAATGTAGCAATCGATCATACTCGTGGGAATTCCATAAGGTGGATGACAAAAGTCATGGAATATTACACAGCACTGTTTGATCTTAGCCAAGAAAGAGAGACGTGTAAAGCCGAATATCTCTAAAATATATTATATATTAAACAAACTGAGCACCAAGGACTTGGTTTTGCTGTAGTGATTGTTTTCGATTTTCACTACAGCAAGGACTTGGTTTTGCTTTCAAAACCCATCGACGTTGACGAGGTAGCCGGATCACGTTGACGATCAGTCAACGATTGTCTTTGTTTTCCGCGCCCTTCAATTTCAATAAAGAAAGGGAAATATTGATCCGACTATACGATAAAAGAGTTACGACAGAGAATAAAACAACAAGAACGAAAATAAAAACAACAAGAAAAAACAAGGAGAACATGCATGACTTGGAGTTTGTTCAATGTTTAGTCATTTACTGACAAGCTTCATCCACCGGGCCACCACTTCCGGTCTCATTTATCACTACCATTCACGAGCTGCCGTACCTTCCACGACCGATGCAACCCGGTCCCTAGATCGGGCGTTTTAGCCTCAAGCCTGTGTTATTTTAAAACAGGCATGCACTATAGTGTGCAAGATCATCAATGATTGGCAGTGAAATGGTTCAACCGCATTGCTGAACTTATCGAAGCAAACTTAGCTAGGTCTTGTGGTAAAAATAGAAAACCGGATTCACTACTCATACCAAGAAAATCTCTCGTTAAGCCACTCTCAATAGAATCTGAACCTCTCTGCAACTTCAACTGAGTCGGCTCGTTTTGTAGGTTTTCGTTTGTTCGCATCACAAGCTGATCAAGATTGCTTGATGTGCCCATCATTGCATCACCCATTGCTACACTATGAGTTGCTGTTAGGTTCTCGGTTGCAGGTTGCTTAACATCTTGAAAGACATGGTATAGCTCGTTTGGATTCTGGTTGAGAGAGATGGGGTTTGTTGTGGGAGAAGAAGAAGAGCTCATCAATCCATAACTGTTGCCAAAGAAAGGTAATTGATTGCTTCTTGTAGAGCCCATTTGGGCTGCCTTTTGTAGAAGTGCGGTGGCAGACATGGGTACAGCAGCTAGCTTTAATTGCTTGTTTTGAATTCTATCGGAATACAAAGAAGCTGACGTCGTATCCACCATATTGGCTTTGTTAATACCTTCTTCCTTTAACTCATGAGGTAGTCCAGATAGGGTTATATTCCCAAGATTGGCCGAGGACGATGAACTATAGAGATTGGCTCCCATTTGCACCATCTGATCAGGGAAACCAGTAGAAATCGGAGGCACGTACAGATTTGAATTGGGAGTAATGTGTGAATTAGCCTGATTTAGCCACAGAGAAAGTCCAGTGTTTTGTTGATCAGCTCCAAGAGAATTTCCTGGAGTTCTCATGCCACTGAAATCAGGTCTATAACCTGCACTGAATTGAGAAATGCCCGCGATATCTGGAACTCCTGGCCGGCTGGAAAATCCATGGGGAAAATTAAATGTGTCGTTTCTGAAGTTTAGATCTGTTTCTGGAACTGAAGTATTCCTTGCACTTTCATCCGCTAAGGCATCACAAAAGGCTCTGTGTGTGATAAAACTATCTTTCCTGTTTCGGTACACATACACACACACATATATATATATATTAGAAAACCTAGTTCAAAAATGTCCTATCAGCACTTATTATTACCTAGTATACTCATAAATGAAGTACCATCTAATTCAAAATCAAAGGGATAGCATTTAATTTCATCTGCTAAGTATAATAAATGACTGAAAATCAAGTGCATGTGTATGTATTGTAGCTAATAGTACCTGGAAAATAAAGTCCCGCAGTCACATTTGTACTCTCTAGTCCCGCAAGTCTTGGAGTGAGCTTTCCAGTCCGATTGAACAGCATATTTCTTTGAACATTTCTCACACTTCCATTTCTTCTCCCCATGTTTCCTGCTAAAGTGCTTCTTTATGCCAGTTAGGTCTCCTAGAGCTCTAGATGAATCGTGGTGAACGCAGGTGTTTTCTGGGCAAATATAGACCTTCTTTCGAACCTCTTTGTTGGTCCTTTGCTTGAGCTTCCATGGAAGATTGTGACCTCTTCGATGAAGCTGTAAGTTTTGGTCTCTTTGAAATCCTTTATTACATATTTCACATATGAACCGGTTTGTAGCCATGAGAGTCTTAGGAGATAAAGCAACAACCTCAGCATCTGGATCTGCGAAGACACGGAAACTGTTTATCTGACTACTGTTCAATTAAAGAAACTCGTGCACATTTGCAGGGATAAGCTAGCGATGAGTTACCAAGCAAAATATGAAATTAAGCGTGCTACTTACCTGGTGTTCCTGGCAAATTTCTCTTCTTTTTGGCCACCGGGTTAGTATTGGGCTTAGGGTTTGCACTATTCTGGTCTTGAGCAAACCCTGCTATTAAAGAGGGCAGTGAAAAAGCATCACCAGACATCATTTCTACCCAAATTGAATTATCAAGTAACCGAGCCCAGCAAGGAAGCAGCTTCCGAAAAAAGGATGAAAACCGTAAGAAAACAAAAGCAAGCAAGAGTCTCTCCAAACACAACCAGCTAAATGTTTAGTTTATTCAAATACTGACTTCACTCCTTAGCCAATCCTGCCAAAGGACAAGAAAAACACAACTCAAGCTTGAATCTAAACACCCCCACTAAAAAAAGATGGTCCAAATTAACTTCGGACTCTTCTTACAGAGATCCGGACTGCCCTTGTTTGATTTCAGAAGAAAACACCAAAAAAAAACATGATGACTAAAGAGAATATCTCTATCTAATTCTCCAACACCGCTCTCTCTCTCTCTCTCTCTCTCTCTCTCTGTCTCTCTCATCTCGGCCTTACTCCTCCCTTTTTTTCCTTTCTGAAAGTCGGTCAGCCATATATTTCAATAATGGGCCACACCTCTCTCCATCACGCACACACAGTAGGAGCTCCCACACTCACAATGGAAAACGGTAAAATTAAAAAATGTGCGAGAGAGAGACTATGAGGCAGTACTTTGTATAATAAGAATGTGTAGGATTGCGTCTTTTTGTTGCCTTTTGAGCTCAAACTCCAACTATCAGCAGGAAAGTAAAAATGGGTAACTATTATAATAAAGGAATGATTGGCAATAAAATAGTAGCGCCATGTAGTATTAACCAGTAAAAGTGAGGTGATGCATGCGGTGCATGAAAGCAAAGTAAAGGGTAATCGATGGGATTTGTTGTTTTATTAGGTGTTTTTCCTCTTCAAAACAATTTGAAAAATGTTCTGGCACCAGCGATTTTGACATAATAACAATCACGACAACAACCTCAAATCTAAACTACTCCAACCTCGAATACAAACTTTAAACAATTCCTAACAAAATCTCAAACCCTGAAAACGAACCTTAAACCCAAACCCTAGCTGTAGCACACTCAAACTCTAAATCCAAACCCGAACCCCAAACCTCTCATCCTAAATTCTAAAGCAGTACGTACTTTTTGTCACCTCTCTTTTTTCCAAGAGAGAATACATATGAATGTTATATCAATCAATCACCAAGATTCTCCCGATATCTAAGGGAAAGAAACATCCCAGTGAATTACAAGCTCTTCAATTTGTATTTATGAAGTACAAGTATATATTGCATCTTCAACTCTGATAACATTTGTAGCAGCCCCATTGTTGTTCGACTACAGTAACAGCACAATTTAACATGCAGAACAGTAATGGTGCTGGTAATCACACAATATAATAGTGTTAAATGCTTGAT
This sequence comes from Salix purpurea, assembly GCA_027405865.1. Taxonomy (NCBI): domain Eukaryota; kingdom Viridiplantae; phylum Streptophyta; class Magnoliopsida; order Malpighiales; family Salicaceae; genus Salix; species Salix purpurea. The sequence goes on along the minus strand of JAOWLH010000002.1, from coordinate 6,483,408 downwards.
ATTAGATTCTAGACAACATAAATATAAAAAATTGAAAAAATGATCATGTGGGGGACATTTAAAAATATATATACTACAAATAAAAATAAACTAAAACATAGTTAGCGTTGGAATTTAGGGTTAAAGTCTTATTTAAGATCTGTATTTAGAGTTAGAAGGAGGAATCCTGTTAGTTTGGAAATTTTTTTATTGTTTCCAAACGGTGTGAAATTAAAAAAAAAAAAATCCTTTTAGAAAAGGGATTTTTCTAAAAAATCCTTTCAGATATTGATGATCTGATGTGAACAAGGACTGAAAAAGTCGATAGCCTTTACAGCCCATGAACAAGAATTGAAATGATTACACCATAATTACAGTTTCAGGGACCCAGATTGAAGATGCAGGAGAGAGTCAGAGACAGTGAAGTGGGGTGTTGGGGAGAGAGAGAAAGGTGGTTACGTTTCCCTAGGCAATGCACAGATAAACCGTCCGTGATTCACTGTCTTCCTGCAAGGTTGTGAATGTGGGGCCCAAGTTTAGACTCTGATCATCACAATCATCATCATCTTTCTTCAGTTAATCATTCCATCAAAAGCTTGCGTGCATGTGAGCTACCTCCTGTGACGACAAGCCTGAATTTATTTTTATTTATTAATGTAGTTGTTACTAATAATTTGTGTATACTTTAACTGATTTTATAAGTTATGAATTTAACATAAATATTAAGTGGTTATTACATTATTAATGAAAAAAAAAAAACTACAGAAAACCGATTGTAAAATGATTTTGCTATACAAGGCGGTTCACATACTTGCTTGCATTTAATGCAATTCTTTAGGATTTCTTTTTTATTATTATACAACGTTACTTAAACTGTCGTGTCACTCTTAGCAGCACAGTTCTTCTTTATTTACTTAGATTTAAAAAAAAATATTAATTTTTTACTTTTTAAAAAGATATTTTGAAAATTGTAAATTAAATTAACCTTCACCGGGTAACCGTTTTAAATGATAATACATTTGATGGAAAAGCTAGCTTCTTCCATCCATATATATATATATATATATATATATATATATATATATATATATATATATATATATATATATATACACACACAAAGATGGTGATGCATTTTTATTCCTAACTTTCTAAAAATCATAAAGTTTAATATCTAATACAAAAATGTATTTATTTTTATCCGCTAAAAAGATATTTCTTAACATGATTAATGTTTATCTCCAATTTGCTATAATGTTAAGACCTTCTTGGCCCCTCCCAACCCTTTTCTTTCCGGATCCATCCCTGATTCCATATCTAAACTTTCGATCTCCATCTACGTTGTCAGTGTTTGAATTCCTACTTTTTTTTTTTTTGTTCTTTTTTGAACAAGGAATAGCCAACTAATGCTAAAGACATGCATGTCCCCTTGACTAATTATATTTGACATTGCAAATTAGGACGATAAGTATATATATATGGATAATTGCTTATGGTCTCGATTATCTTCTTATCTTCTTCAAGTTGGCCAATGATTATGACCGCCGTAATGCACTAACTAGAGGGGGAGATCCTTACATGATATCTTATGGCCAGAAAATTGAACTGAATATGAACATAAGAACTCCAATCTCCCTCTGGAGAGGGTGTTTTTAATTTCCTGTTTTGATTGACATGTCAATTTAACTTCATTGAAGGTGCGATCGAACTCATGTCGGTAGCACCCCACACGCTCGACGTCTTAATCTGAGCTGACTTTGAGCAGCCTCATTGTTTCATAGCTCAATAATACTGATCAGAATCATATACTTGATAGATTAAAACCAATTATTATATGTTTTTTTTTGGCTCCATGCACACGGAGTTTCATTAAAAAAAACGATACTTTCTCATTCCCCATCTGGGTATCCAAAGTGACCTCTCTTCCTGGACTTATATGTCTCAAAAACATATTCCTGTTACAGATGCAAGCGTCTGTACTGATCACAATGTGCTAGCTAGGTGGCAATATAAACCCTAAAATTAAGCCTTGCTAATTCCCAGGTGATCAGGAAGGGAATGAGCTCACAAATTACGCGTCCGACCATATACGACATCTCTCGCATGCACCCAACCCTAATGTTACACGTAGAGAATGCCGCACTCTTTCTTTATTCTCTAATCTCTTTCTTGGTTCGGGCTAGCAATATTAAATTTAATAGAGATTAGAGAAATCTTGAACTACGGGTTTTGTAGAATAAAAACGGCTTTGGATTACTGTGCCCTCATCTAGCTTAATGTGTACCTTATGGGGCCAAGGGTTTTAGCCTTTTACGTATTTCATAATCACTGCAAAACAATCCCATGATTAAAAAATGAATAAAAGTTCTATAGGGTAGTGTGCTTTTCTCAAAACTCCCCCGATCAGGTATCTTTATGCCTTGACAGAGATGAAATATTTTTCATCAAACATTGACTTAATGCATTCAGGAAAGTGATTTTTCTGGTCGAACTCAGAAAAGAAACAGAAAATCTTTTGACCACCTAACCTATCCATTGGTGTACAAGGCAAGCTATTGCTACAAGTAATATGGAAGTTTATGGGTTTCACTACCACGTAATTCGGAAAACAATTGTGATATAAGGAGGGGAAAATGATGGGATGAGGGGGAGGTACTTGCTCAGTCTGTCCTAAGTTCATTTTTAATTTGTTTCCACAACTCTTAATCTATCCTAATATTTTAAGTCACCTTTTAAACCTATCATTCTAGTCATTCTTACTATATAAGCCGATGGAAATACCCTCATTTTGAGAAACGAAACTCAAACCCTATTTAATTTACTAAAAATAAAAGAAAACAGGTTTTATATTTTGTTAAATCTCACTTCTTATTGAAATGTCCATCCTTTAAAGGCTTTCGGCCCGATACCAATGGTTTTGTTGGATAAGCTTTCATATATTAAATGCAATTTATTACTTTTCAGTTCGCTAAAATGATCAAAGCCCTTTTCTTTTAATAACTTCGTAAAATTTCTACCATTTGCTATTTTATTTTCATTCAACCTCGTTAAAAAATTAATCTTGCCAATAAGACATAGGAATTTCTTTTTATTCCAAGGAGGTGTGTTTTCAAGATTTCTTGTGCTTTGTCTTATCCATCTCTATGCCTTATTTATGCACTAAAAAGTCCTAGAAAAATCTCAGCTTGTTGGGGGTATGCATCCTCATTCACTCAAATGTAACACGTGCTTCAACTAGATGAGTCGATTAAAATTTTGATTTTATGGCAATAACTTAATATAAACCTCCATATTATGTTTGATCAAATGTAGACGTTCAAGCTCATTCTCCCTTAGTATATCACACCATTATTTATTTATTTTAACTCAAATCAAATTACAGCCAATTTATATAGCTTTAAGAAACTAGTACATTTGAATGTAGTCTTAAATATATCTTTTTCTATAATAAAGATTTGGTTATAATTAAAGTGGTCATCTATAAAGCCGAGTATTTAATTGCTAGATGTTGCATCAATGAACATACCATCCAATAGTACTGGATATTCAACTTTTAGAGTTGCAAGATTCAAAGTTTTAAAATCTATACAAGCCCTTGATTTGCTATTCTTTTTCAATACCAACAATGTGTGATATATCCATTCAACATATCTTATTAGCCTAATAAATTCAACTTTAGAAGCCGTTTGATTTCTTCCTTCACATGATCAAAATGTTTGGAGGTATTCTTCATTATGGTAGCTTATATGGCTTAACTCAAGGCTTGATTATTAATAATGATAATAAACTCAAAGGCTTGATTATCATTATTAATAAGATTTAGACCAAATTGTTATCAAAAATAGGCATTTCATCATAATCCAAAGTAGAAGGTCTTTATATATGTATAAAAATGATGCACATTTTTCTAAAATTCTTTTGGCATATTATGCTTATATGAATTGATCTAGAATCATATTTAATTATTAAGTTACTTCAATTAACATGCAACTAAGTATAATGACTCATTATCCTATATTTCAAATTCTTGTCAATCTATCTTTAATTATAGGTTATTTGGCCTAGCAAAATCTATTAGTCACCTTATACGTACTATCATTTGCTTACTAAAACTATATATTAAGACATATATTATCCATTTCTAATAATTATAGGTTTATGTGAACAATGCACATCTAAATATCTATCATCATTGATATGAACTTAGAGGGTAGGGACCCTTGAACCCACACACAACAAAGGCACAACATATAGATGTTAAAACTTGATTTAAGGATAGTGAAAAATTAACAAAATGATTATCAAAACCAAGACACTAAAGTTATTGGACTAACGACCCCAACCTAACAATTACAAGGAATTGCAAACTAGAAATACAAGGAAGAACACTATAAAGATGATTGGTCTATAATAAGTTCAAGATAGTCTAATAAAGAACCAATAGATATGAGAAATCCTCACACAAGCACATAAAAGTTGTGGCAAGATTAATAATAATCTAATCTAACATGTACTGTATTTTAAAAGGGTATTTATAGTTCATAAAATAATATAAACCCTAATGGACTAATGGGAAGAAAGTAAGCCCAATTAAAACCAACCTAAAGTTTGTAAAATAAAGTATAGAAACCCACAACTATATATATTATTTACGATATTGAATTTATAGTCCTTGAAAAACAAGGAATAAAGATGTTGACTTTTATATATCCATGCAAAACATGGAAACATACTCCTCAAACAAGCTATCAGACTGGTGCCCTTAAAAATATGGAATCCTTGCATAAATAGAACTTTGAGGTTTCAATATATGTTTCCTTAACAAATAAAAACTTAGCTACCGACTATGAATCCTTGTTAAATTGGTTTCCTTACAAAATAAAGAAATTGTTTGCTAAATAACTCCTTAAGTGGGTGCCTATATATCTAATCCATACAAGTATTCACATTAGAATAAGAAAGTTCTCTTGTAGGAAGTTCATAAATCAAAAGGAAAGATAATAGTAAACCAACTAGAGAAATAACTCAATTCTAGTATTACAGCTTCTGATGTTTATTGTAAGACCTTATTAAACTATGGTTATTGATAAATTATATCTTTATAAATAACAAGGCCTTTGAAAATTCTTTATAAAATGTTAGTTTGATCTAATAATCATATGGAAAGTTTGCTTGCTAGTATAAAAATTAATATTGGAAAAATTAAGCCTAAAACCATCTATATAATCCTATTGGCACTTGACCTTGTAATCGACCCAATCAACACTTGACCTTGTAATCGACCAAATCAACACTTCTAATGGATCCTTTTATGTTTCTTGTTGGTTCTAATCATTTCTCATTTACTTAAAAACATTCTATATCAAATCATCACCTATATAAACAAAAAAAAAAGAAATATTAAAAAAACATTAACATTCTATTTAGCTATGAGCTGAAAATATTTTCTTCCTAATATGCATTATCATTGATTTGATTAAGAACTTGGAATTGACCATATCTATATGTTGTAAGTTAGATCTTTTATGGACTAAGAATGCTTTCTTCCTCAAATGCATCACACCCTAATGACTATTAGTACACCATCTACGAGTAATACATCCTCATCCTTATAATCCTACAGCAAATAAACAACAACAATATTTTGCATAAGATTGTTACTATAAGGAACAGTTTAGCAATACTCTCTTTTCTTGTTATTTGTTTCTTTCTCCTAAATTTTTGTCTCTACTATTGGCTAAATCATTAATTGTTTTCCTTCTTAGATAAATATGAGTTTTCTTTTCTCTCATAGATCATAACCAAATCTTTATTTTCACTCCCTCAACCTTACTTTCCCTTTTGAATTTCAATTGGTCATTGTAAAATTGTTTCAAATACACTAGTACAAGTGTGATGATTTTTTCTTCTTTTTTTTTACATCTATTTCTAAACCCATTATGTACAACCTTCCTATCAAACTCATAGTTGTATATTTTGTTTTGTTTGTCCAAAACATTTCGTACCAGTTAAAAAAACTAGACAAAACGACGTCATTTTTACCTCGATTTAAATTCTGGCCCATTTTGAATTTTTCGACCAAATACCGGTTGAAATATTCTGGTAATATTCCGCCCGTTCTACTTTGGCCAAATAGTATTTTTTAAAATAATAAATAATATTACAATATCAATCATATCTTTTAATCTAATTGTTAGATTGAGATGAAATTTTACGAGGAGTCTCTTGACATATTTATATACATTATGTTACACTTTCAGAGCAATCAGAGAATATAATGACCATGCAAGATCGACGATGATATTCTCATAATATTATACATGTTTATAATTTTGTTTAGAAAAATCATTTTATTGTCTTTTTTTAGATTAAATTGCACAATCCTAAATAATTTATTTTTGGATTTGAACTAATATATTTTTTGAATTAATATATATATATATATATATATATATATATATATATATATATATATATAAACAGTACAACCCCAAAACGGCGCGCTGAAACGCTCCAAAATTGAAACTTTCCATTCCAATTGAAAAAATGAAGCATCAACCGAAACAGTATTGACAACTTTGATCAAACTACCATGACCTTCACAATAAAAAATAACCCACATATATCAGAACCATATCACATAAAATCATCATATGATATTTTCTTATCGAAAAATACATCATGATAAAAAGTTAATGTTGACCTTTTCACATTCATTCAACCAATGAAGCTTATATGGTGTATGATGTTTAGTAATGCTCAAGATTATTTTTTTAATAAGTGTAATACTAACAGAATTAGCACAAATCTTACCATCCATGATCATACTACCTACTTTGTTACTGAAATGGTATATTGTATGAAAAATAGTATCCCTTGCTACTTTAAATTATCTTCCTCAACCTAAACATTTAGTGGATGCCAAATAACTAATAATTCTCCTTAAACTAAATACTTTACATCCCTAATGCTAACATTGTCAAGTGCTAGAATCTTATATTCAATGTTATCACTGTCATGATCCAATTTTGGGTTATTCCTCAAATCTATCCAAAAATAACAAAAATAAAATAAAAAGGGTTGGTGTCGGTAGAAAAATCAATGTGGAAATTTTGGATGTTTTTGAGAGCCCGATCGTATTTTTTTTGCCCGGAAATGAAGGAAAATGCAGATTCAAGACTAAAGTAATTTATTACTGGATATGTCTGTGTAAAAATTAAGTCAAAAGGCATGGTTATATTTTTATGGGCCAATTTGATTTAATCATTGGTCAATTTAAAGTGTAATTATGTTTAGGTATCAATTGAGAGCCCAAATAAAGGATTTAATTAAGTGTAATAGCTTAATTATACTTTAAATAGGTTAAATTAATTTTATTAAGGGTTTCATTGATGAGAAATTAAGTTTGGAAACCTAATCTAGGTTAAATTGAGAAAATCAGAATTTTCAGAAATGAAACATTTTTGGGTGAAATTGGAAGCCAAAATTGAAAAGAAAAACATCATTCTTCCCGTTGAAAAACTATTTTTCTAACAATCCTTTTTTGTCAGTCTATTTTATATTATTAAAAAAACCAAAATTGTTCAAACCTTACTAGAGCCATGTTGCACCATGCCTGTAGCCATGCATGTCATCCACTCCCACACACAAGACACCATACTTGAACACCTCTCTCATACTGCAAGTTACACAATTGAGTCTATAAAAGGGAGAGGATTGAACACTAAAACTATGAAAATAATACTGAAAAAAGGGAGATATATACAAAACGGGGAGACTAACAGAGGATAAAAAACCAGAACAGAGGGGAATATTTTAGGAGGAAGACAAACAAATAGTGCGAGAGTTGCAAGAACACACACGAACGCGGTGACCCATCGTCTTCTTCGGCGACGACAAAGCCATTATTGACAGTGTTCTCTCTCTGTCTCTCTCCATTTGACAACTCCAATGGTCCTCTCTCTCTCCTCAAGCAGCCACAACCCATCATCTTCATCAGCTTCGGCGAAAACTCTCTCTTTCTCTCTTCCCCAGCAGTCGCAGCACCGACGTCCCGTTCTCTCTCTCCACGCAACAATAGCCTAGTGTAGTTCCTCCTTGAGCAACGCAGCAATGGCCTCCAACAACAGCTATTGACCACCACCTGGTCTCCCTCCTCAGCTTCGGCATCACCTACAACAGCCTAGCCTTCCTTCTCTAGCTCAGGTGACATATTAGTAGCAACGACAGCAACGTGAACCAACCACCTTCCGTCGCCCCTAGCGGCCACCATAAGCCATCATTTTCGACGCCACCACTACAGGGATAACCACCTCAGCCTCCTCTACCCGACGACAGTAGCAGGTAAGCCTCTCGTCGTGGTCGGCCAACCACCTTGCTACTGCTCATGTAATACATGAACAGTGTGCAGAGTGAATATTAATTCACTGTGTCCCGATTTCTTTTTTTTTTTATTCTGGTTGGGTTGGAGTGCTCTCAGTCCAACCCCAACCCACCTAGGCTAGGCTAGCCCAGCTCAAAATTTTTATTTTTTTTATTTTTTAAAAAAGTACAAAAAAATTACATTTAAAAAAAATGTGTTGTTTTCGTGCATACGGCCGGATTCCAAAGTTTTCCAAGCATATTTTTCATAAAAAAAAATATATGTTGCATCTTTCTCATATTTTGAACAAAAATTGGATATCGTAACTAGTTTATGATTATCCGTTGGAATTTGGCCAAAATATCAAAATAATTTAACAATTATTTTATTTTAACTATCGCAATGTAAAATTATATTGTAAAGTATACTCATAGATAGTTAAAAAAAACATTTTTTTTTTTAATGTAGTGTAAATTATTTTGATTAGTCTTTCAATTCCTAACGAGGTAGGGATTCTCTCACAAAGAGAGATCTATGTTAAAATTTAGAAAAGAAAACAAAAAAATCAAACTTAGAAAAAGAATCAAACAACAATGCAGCTTGTCTTATGTAGGGTGCACTGGGAGTGATGCATCTTCCTCCTTACACAACAAGTCCCCTTACCCAGACTCTCGCAAACCAATAGGTTTTCTAGTGACTATAATACTAGGTAGCGACTCCTAATAATTATAGTCGTCATTTTTACGACTAGGAAACACCGTGCATCGTTGTCTCCCCAATTCAGGAATGGCAGGGCACGAAGCATGAAAAAATCATCATCACGACAATCACTATCAAACTTAATCTCATCATGATCATTTAAAATCATAGCTCCCTTGTTTTGACATTTAAAAACTATATGTCTAACTCCCCAATACTTAAAAGACTCAATACATTGTTACAAGTAGGTTAAATATATGATTTACTTTAAAAATAAGTAATAGCTTACTTATTTTCCTTAAGAGATTTGACCTTAAAAGCCATAAATGGTTTGGTTTAGGTTGCCCTATTACTCCTATAATTAGGCTCTCTAATGAAACAAACTCGAATTAACAACTTGTCAAGCAATGCTATTTATTTTAAGTTGTTGTTTCACCTTCATAACTATGTATACTATGTCTTCTAACCTTATATAATGTTGCAACTCAACTATATTTGCTATCATGATTTAAACCATTTAGAAACCTAGCTATAATTACTTCTTTATCCTCTGCTATATTAGCCGAATCACAATGATTTCCATAGTTTTATGATAATATTCAACACTCTTTAATCCTTGAGAGTCAAAATTATAACCTTTGTTATGATTATTGATATTAATGTCCTAGAAAAATATTTTCCTCACGATTACTTTAATCTTCTCCCAAGTATCAACATGTCTCTTACGATTCCTTCTCTTACTCAATGTGGGCTAACCCTGCCATATTAGAACATAATTAGTAAATTTCATGACAAAATGTTTTACTTAGTTCTCCTCTAAATAGTTACAATAATTAAATATAATCTCAACCTTTCTTTTCCATTTTAAATAACCTTTTGAATCTTTTCTCCCTTAAAATATTGGAACTTTCATCATGATACCCTTAAAATTATACCCAAACCATCATGAAAACTAATATCCCTTCCTACACCCTTTTAGTTGAATTAATCATCATTGTTGCGATGATTTTTTTTCGCGCTTCGTTGCGCCACGCCATCCCTGGAGAGGGGAGAACGACGCGTGGTGAAATGATGTGTTTTTATTGTCATAAAAATAAAGATTATAATTATCAGGAGTCGTCACCTAGTATTACGGTCACTAGAAAAACTATTGGTAAGGGGACTTGTGTAAGGAGAAGACGCACCACCCCCCGTGCACCCTACCTAAGGCAAACTGCATTGTTGTTTAATTATTTTTCTAAGTTTGATTTTTTTTGTTGGTCTTTTCTAAAGTTTGATGTAGATCTCCCTTCGTGAAATAATCTCTATCTCATTACGACTTGAATGACTAACTAACAAGAATTTTACATTGTATTTTGAAAACCTGTTTTTAACTATTTGCGAGTGTACTTTAAAATGTAATTTTATACCACGATAGCTAAAATAAAATAATTTTTTATATATATATTTTGGCCAAATTCCAATGGATAATCCTAAACTAGTTACGATATCCAATTTTCGTTCAAAATATGAGAAAGATGCAACATATATTTTTTATGAAAAATATACTTGAAAAATCTTCGAATTTGGTCATATTAACGAAAACAACATTTTTTTTGTTTTTTCTAAATGCAATTTTTTATATTTTAAAAATAAATTAAAAAAATATGGGTCGGCACACCAAGTTGGGCCAAAAGGCCCAACTCTGGTGGACTTAGGTTGGGCTGAAAGCAGTCCAGCCTAAGAGATAAAACAAAAAAAGGTAAAATCAACATAATCACGTAGCGTGAACAATAAATGAATTAACATTGTTCACGTACATGAGCAGTGACAAGACCAACAGTGACAAGAGGCTTACCTGCTACTGCTGCCGGGTAGAGGAGGTCGAGATGGTTCTTCTTGTGGTGGTGGCGTCAAAAATGGTGGTCTGTGGTGGCCAGGAGAAGCGCCGAAAGGGGATGGTCTGTTGTTGTCGTTGCTGCTTCTACAACTACAGCATCGCTGGAGGTTGCTGCTGCTACGAGAGGCACGGTGGACCTTCTGTCGTGGAGGATAAGACATTGGGTAAGGGGAAAATTGCATAAAAAAATGAGAAAGAAATTTTATAGATAAAAAATGACATAAAAAATCTAATTTAGAAATTTAGAATCACCCAAACCTACGTGTGTTCAAACAATCCCAAAATAAATTATCAAGACATAGATACCCAACACCTTAAGAAAATTCAAAATGTAGTGTATTTAAGTGTTGCATTCAATTTTTCTATTTTTTTATTTGCGGCAGATTTCACAATCATATGACTTTTCAATCCTTTTTTTTATAAAGTACTAAGCCAACAATAATTTGTTATTCAATAAAAATTTCTTTTCATAATACACCGCAACAATTAGAAGTAATAAATACAAAGAAGACAACATAAAAACTTAAAGAATATAACTTTAACTTGATTTTAGAGCCTTGCTTTGATACCAATTAATATGAACTTAAAGGAATAGAACTTTTGCATGCAAGAAAGATACAACCTAAAAAAAAAAAAAATTGGAATTAAAGATGTCAAAACTTGACATAATAATTACATTAGCCAAGGAACTGGAGTTATTGGAATGGAAGTGCCAACCCATTATTTTTAAAGAATTATAAACTAGAAGTATAAGGAAGAACATCGCAAAGATAATTGATCTTTGATATCACCACAAAGACAATTGATATGAGATAAGTTCAAGACAATTAAATGAAGAACTAATAGGTATGATTAATCCTCATACAAGAACATAAAAGTTGTCACAAAACCAAAAATAAACTAATCTAATATGTTTTGTCTTTCAAAAGGGTATAGCTCACAAAATAATTTAAACCCTAATGGGATGACATTAAAACCAAATAAAACTAACCTATAACTTGTAAAATAAAAATCACAAATAAAAAACTATATAAATCATCTAGGTTAACAGATTTGTAGTCCTTAAAAAACAAGGAAATATAATGATTTACCTTCTTGTTTGCAAATTTCTCCTCTTCCTTTTTTCCTTCTTTTTCTCTTACTAACCCTCATTTATTTTTCCTAACTTTAAATAATCTTTAATCTTGTGTTCATAAGTTTAAATTCTAATAATCTCTCTACGTTACTTTAAACTTGGTTTGTATACAGGAATTTCAAAGAAAAACAAGGAAGAAAAAGAAGAAGAAACTCTCCTATTTTTTTCCATAGCTCGCAGTTTATATATGAGGGAGGGACTATAAATTTCCTTATAATTATAGTTTTATCATTGACTTTTTTTTATCTACTAATTAGTCTCGGTTAGTTCTTTGGATTTCCGATAATATTTTATAATGAATTAGATTGAATTTATTTGTGTTTCTTGACTAACCTTCGGGAATTATCTTATCCCCAATTCATTTTATTATATATCCATTTATTCTCATTAAAAATATATTCTACTATATTCTCTTAAAAGCTTAACCGGGGGCTTATAAAAATAATTAGCTAACATGATTCCTCACAATATCTTTCCACCAAAAGAATATTTTTTTATTTAATTAAAAAATGACTAACATAAAAAAATGACTATTTAAAATGACATATTTATGATTCAACTTACCTTGACTTTTTAAATGTCTCAAAGATGGGTGATCGGCATGAATCATAAACGTTTTAGGTCAAATGTGATGTTTTCAAGTCTTTAAGGCTCTAACCAATGGAAACAACTCTTTATCATATGTTGGATAGTTTAGAGTTACACCTTCCACCTTTATCTTGCATTAAAATAGCTTAAATACTTGTACTTGGATTATCATGATAAATCTTAAATTGTTGTGTAAAGTTAGGCAAACCAAGTAATGAGACTGAAATAAGCTTTTTTTTTAACAAATTAGAAGCTTTTTTTGTTTAATTTCCTATTTAAAATGTATTTTCATATTTACAATTTTAGTTAATGGAGCAATTGTTATCCTAAGATATTTCACAAATCTTCAATAGGGACTAGTCAATCTATAAAAGCTTCTTACTTTACTAATCATCTTAGGCTTAAGCCACTTTATTATTACTTTTACCTTAGCCACATCCATCTCATTATCTTTTTTACTAACAAAATATCCAACAAAAACAATATTTTTCATGCAAAAATCACACTTCTTTACATTAACAACCAAACTCTCCTTTTTAAGCTCATCATGTACCATTCTTAAATAATATATATGTGTAATATATATGTTATAATGTTTTTTTATAAATTCATATATCATCAAAATAAACAACTACAAACCTACCAATGAATGCACTCAATTTATAGTTCATCAATCTCATAAAAATACTAGGCATATTAGTTTGTCCAAAAAACATGACTAACCACTTCTACAAACCATATTTAATTTTAAAAGTTGTTTTTCATTCATCATATTCTTTCATTCTAATTTGATAATATCCTCTTTTAAGATCAATTTTAAAAAACAAATAAGATCCATACAATTCATTTAGCAAATCAATTAATCTAAGGATAAGATGTTTATATTTTATCACTATATTATTGAGTGTTCTACAACAAACACATATTCTCCAAGTACCATTTTTTTCAAGTACTACAAGTACGAATAACACATGAGTTCATGGGAATATACCCCTTTAACATTAACTCCTTCACTTGCCTTTAAAGCTCACTTGTTTCCTCTAGATTACTTTTATAATCTAGTCTCTTGGGAATAATCAAACTTGATACAAGATCAATCTAATATTATATTTTGTTTTAGGTGACAATCTACTTGAGAATTTATTAGGAAATATATCTTTAAGCTTTTGGAACAAAGAAAAACAAACGCTATAAATACAATAATCAAGCTTGCAAGTGTTTGAGTATGTCTTTTTATACAAGAGTAAAATTATAGTTATATTTTAAAAAAATATGCATTTGTAAGATCAATTTGTCTTACATAAAAATCAAAGTGTTTCCCTATTTTTCTTACACATTTTTCTTTTCTCGCCACTAATTTTCTCTCTACACTTAGATCTTCCTCTTATTTATTTTTTATTTTTGTCGAATCTTTCAAATGTATCTTTAATGACCAAAACTTTACCCTTTGGTGCTCTTTATGTTCACTCAACCTCAAATCCCCGCAATTATTTTGTCATATGGTACGCTTGTCTAGGTGGCAATGATGCAAGCACGCATGTTTTCCCATTCTTTTTCTGTGCCTATTTTTAAAACCATCATGCTTGGCTTTCCTTTCCCTATCAAATTGTCAGCGTCTTAATATACATAAGATAATCGACGGCCCAATGGATGAAGGCTGGAAAGGGATTTGGATGGCGGATCCGAGAATAACATAATGCAAGATCCATAAAAAAACACCTACGGAAACTTCTTTCTACAACAGGCCAGAAATATACTCCCGAGATTTTGAATAGGCATGGCAATGCTGAACAAGTCTGCCATTACAAACGTTGAAATAATTTTTATGGGTCCGATTCAGCACGTCAATATCCAAACTGAGATATTAACATATGATAAAGAGTATAAGAATGACAAACATACATTTTTATAGCATCAGAAGTTACTCCCAGCACGATAAACAAATCAAATGAAAAACACAAGCACCATTGAAGTCCTCATTATAGCAGAAAAAAACCAGCATCGCTGCACCATGGAAATAGATTGGGTAGAGTCTTCATTTTCTTCACTTCAGCACACTGCAAAGGAAGATGCTTTTTCAGAAAAACTTCCCACTTGACAAACAACAAAAGAGCTAGCATCAGCTGATCCATCACAAAAAGCTTCAGGGAGACATGAGAGGATGACCAGACATTTGACTTTTAAGGGCAATCTAAAGATGAGCTAACCAGTAATAATTAGGTAATCAAGAAATCATATCAATTAGATTTTCCTTGGTTTACAACAAAGCACAAACTCTTTCCTAATTTCTCTTGGTAAATCTATAGCTTGAAGGTCCCATTACTCATATGCACCCATCTCAATAACTAGGTCAGAAACAAACACTGAAATATTAAAATAAGTAGATGTTGGACCATCTCCTTTCTGCAGTCTACACTTTAAATTTATTTCATAGCCATCAAGATGCCAGGTGACCCCAGTCAACAATTGTACAGATATTATAAAAACAGCAATACAATGAAGACCATATTCTGCATTTGAAATACAATATGTCCTTCGAGAGTTCAGAATCCAATGGAAAGGTAATTGTAATTGTAACAGATCTTCTATAAATGAATTTTCTCTGGCAAATGACCAAACCTCCTTAAGATGGAAGTTATCTCCAAATTCTCACAACTTCATTGCTCTAGTTGACCATACCCTTTTCATTAATTATTCATCACAAATATCCAATACTTTCATTTAGTAGAGACTTATACCTCAAGAACTGATGGCATTAGAGCCTCTACAACTATAAAACTAGAGGACAGCCAAGATTAACAAAATGCACTCAAGATATTTGGAAATAAAAGCATGAAAAACAGATTTTGTGTTCTTTAAGAAAGTAGAATTCTATGGGTGATCCTAATTTTAACCTGTACATCAAATTGTCTGTGGCACAAACCTCTGTAAAGGAGTTATACCTAAATTATGGAGTCATTGATCTAGTCTTTTAGCATATTGTTTCATCAGTTAGTTTGTCACAATATCCAATACTTGATCAACCCTCCACAACTATAAACAATAATATAGGTAGAAGAAGGCAGACAGGATAAACCAAAAATGTACCTCAAGAAAAAAAGAGAGGAAATAATATTAAATTAGAATGCTTCAGATGGAGGACCAACTCAATTGAAATTAGGATGTTTATTTCATTATTTTAACTATATTTTTGTGTTTCAATAAAGATTTTGTGTTCTTTCCTGTTTAGCGTTCCTATCTTGTATAAAATCTAGGTGTGCCTGTTAAAATACTATATAATTGGACAGCTCTTATTATGGAAATGAGAACTTGATTTGCCATCACAGGGTTTGATATCTTTGTGTTCTTACTCAACCAGTGGATTCCTGTTGTTTATTCCACCTCAATAACAAAAAAAATAGTGAGTTAAGATGCTGATTAACATAGCTAAAATAAAGGTGTTAATACAGATGTCTGTACACACTAGAAACGATTAGACAAGAAATGAGTCTTTCCATGGAAGATGAAGATGGCACCTGTTGAGGATGAATAGAGAGACAATGATTTTCAATGTGGTATCAATATGCATCATAAATCTAAAAATACAATTGTAACAAAGACATCATCTTAAAATATTGGGACTTGAGAGGATACAAATACAACCAAAATTGACATAAAATGATCATCCTAAAACAGAATTAAATGAAACAAATCTGTGTAGCTTCCCAACTGTGGGATGAAGCTGACTTGAATTGAGTTGTTGATGAAATAAATAAAAAATTCTCTTCTTTGACCCATTTCAACAAATTTCTGATATAGTACTTCTTTCAAAGCTAGCTATGCTACATGAACTTACGATAAAAGGATTCTACAGCATCAGTTCATAGCAGAATAAAAAACCCACTGAGACAGGATCTAACAAAAATGAACTAATCCTAATCCAAGGATTGTATTGACGACATATTTTCTACCAAGTCCTACTAAAGACTTGATCTTACTATGTACAAGGAATACAGGAAAGATCTATTTTTTAGCTCAACGCCCATGGTGGAATTAGAAACAAAGAAAGTTCACCCAAACATAATGGAGATATACAGCAGAACATTTGATTGCATATGAATGATGTGAACATGTAAGCTGCTTATGATAGTAGTAGGAACTTACTTGTACAAGTAGGCAGCTATTCCGAGGATTATGATCAACAAAATAATATCAATACAAAAATTCCGACTAGATCTTAACTGGAACAGAATGGAAACTTGTGTCAGATTAAAAACGAAGCCTGGATCTGGATGCAACTCAGAAGAATAAAAACTTGAACTTTGTTGAGATGAAGCTCAGTCACCTGGTTCACAGTGTCTTTAAGTCTAACATTGGTATTCTTAAGATCAGCAGTTGCCCTGTCCACCTGTAAGGAAGCACAGAGCACACTTCTTGTAAACTCTAATTTCATCAGAGTGGTACTGAAAATTTATAAGGATACAGCAATGTTCTCACCTTAGTGTCAATTTCATCCATCAAAGGAACTTGTCTGTCCATCTCCTGCACATATCAGTAGCACCACAAATTCAAATGCCATGGATAATTACAAATCTACCAATAATCACTTACAAACAGCCTTGCTTGCACATCCAACACTACAACATATTTGCCACATGAAAGGGGATAAGAAAGGACATTATTTAAAACAAATACCTCATTCATGTCATGAGCCATATTCTTCAGTGTGTCCAAACCATCTGAAATCATATCCAACCCTTGATCCTGGGGAATGTCGAAGTTAGTAGCAAGGGAAACCATGAGCCCAACAGCTTCCTTCAATTAAAAGATGAAAAACAAACACACTGCAGCTTTATGAGACTTACCTGCTTCATTTTACGCATTTCATACTCCTGCCTGAATTGACTAGACGTCTCAGTTTCTTGGAAGTATTCATTATCAAACTGCCCATCTATTACCCAAAGAAAATAAATGAGTAGAATACACTAATTATCCATGAACCATGAGCCAACAAAGAGGAAAAGTATCAACAACACTTCCTAAATATTGAAATAAGCTACAAATAATTCAAAACATCCGCACTCATAACAATCTTAGCGATCATGGGAAATAAATTGTACTATTCACTGTTCAACACAGCTTCAATACAAGTGAACAAATCACCTGAATCAAATTTGATTTCAGCTCGGGGAGCTGAAGCCCCCCAACCTCCAGTTTGTTTGGGCGCAGCTGCAGTTCCATCTGGTATAGCTTGAATCCTATCTGGCAATGCAAGGACCAAATCATTTCGTGCAGCAAGTTCTTCTGTAGAAAGTCCTTTAACCTGTCAATACGCCAACCCTGATGCTGTCAGTTGTAATTCGTGTATACTACAGAGGAATCGTGAATGATATCAATTTCCAATCGCGAGTGATATCAATTTCTAATCGCGAGTAAATGTACAGCGAGTAAGAGAAAATCACTTGAAATCGTTTTCAAAAACTAACCTTCTTTATAGCTAGTCTCTGCAGTTTAGGGACTTCCTCAAGCAATCTAGCCTTAGTTCTACGAAGCTCTGCGTTTATAGCAACGGCGGAGGCCTTGCTTTTCTCCTTGGAAGCAAGCTCGGCTTTCTGTACAGATACAATCGCTCGAAATTCAATAATTCAAGAAAAAATAGAGTAATTAACCTTCCGAGTAAAAGAAACTACACTAAAAAAACTATAAATTGATTTAATTAAAACCTAAATCAACGAGTTGATACTAATTTTGAAACATGAAACGAATCATTTTGATTACAAAGAGATCGAAGAAACCTGGAGAGCGGCTTCAATGTCAGAATCAACGGAAGCGTATAGGCGAGCAAAGGCATCGTCGCCGGAGACATTGAGATCTTTTTGCTTTTCAACGTCGTATCTGTCGTATTTGTTGCAGATCGCGTCTACTCGAGTTAATATGTCAATCACGCTCATTGTATGAGTTTTTATTATTATTATCGGTTAAGATCAAACGAAAGAGAGAAGAGAAGGATTTTGAGTTGATTTTCTTTGGTTTTCGGGTTATGGTGGTGATTTGAAGGGAATAATTTAGCACGAAGCGGTTTCCCAGTTCCAATTTTCAACTCTCCGACTCCAAGCAAGGAGAACAACTACAGCCTGTAATGCAACCTTTTTTTTTTTTTTAGTTTATGACTCGATGTTCTTTTCTCTTTCATTAGTGCTGATAAATTATATTTTTAAAAGGTGGTTGTTTGTTAAATTTATTTTCATTTAGAAATGGACTAGTTAATTACCCGCATTATGTTGCGGACTGAGTAAATATTTTTAATAATGATTAAAATTAAAATAATTAATAGATTTTACTAATTTAAAAATAAAATATAATATTTATACATATAGGTTTTGATATAATGAAACACATCAACATACCATATTATACAACAACAACATCGAAGGGTTAACATCTAAAAATATCATTACTATTATTGCTAAAACAATAAAAATTATTAAATTATTCCAATGAGAAAAAAACAAAAAAAAAACATTAATAAAAAAGGAAACAACAAAAGAAACTAAAATTATTATTATTATTATTATTATTATTATTATTATTATTATTATATTCAATAAAAAAAATAACCCAAAAACTTCCACAAAAGAGTAAAGAAAAAAATGAAATAAAAATAAAAATTATTATCTAAAAAAAACATTTGATGTGAAAATAAAAAAAAATAAAAAACCAAAGAAAAAAAATAAGAAATATCAATTTTCAAATGATCATAAACACAAACTAAAATTTAAGAACAAATTTTTTGAAAAAAATGTTATCTCAACAAAAGAGAAAATAATAAAAATTAAAAGCTACAACTTAAGGCACATGTGTATAAACATGAACAAAAATAGAAACTATTTAAGAACTATAAAAATTGAAAGGAATTAAAATAAAAAATTAAAAGTATAAGATCCGAAATGAAAATCAAACATATTATCAATTTCAATTAAATAAAAAAAAATTGAAAAAATGAAATAAAGTATAACATCTATACATACAAGGTTTGATATAATGAAACACATCAACACACTATATTATAACAACAGGAACATCGAAGCTTTAACATCTAAAAATATCATTATTATTACTGCTAAAACAATAACAATTATTAAATTACCCTAAAAAAATCAAAAACATTAACAAAAGAGAAAGCAAGAAAAAAACTAAAATTATTATTATTATTATTACTGTGTTAATAATAGGGGGGAAATTCAATCAAATAAAAAAATAACTTTAACAAAAGAGCAAACAAAAAATGAAAATAAATATATAATTAATTAAAAAAACATTTGACGGGAAATTAAATAAAAAACTAATAAAAATAATCAAAAGAAAGAACAAAAAAAAAATGTATCAGTAAAAAAAATTAAAAAAAATATAGGCTGGAAAAAAAAATCATTAAGAGGAAGAAAAATGAAAAAAAAAGCATATGGGGAAAAAACGAAAAACAAAGTGCAGGGGGGAAGAGAAACAATAATATTGTAGGTGGTGAAAAAACGAAAAAAAAAGTGCAATGCGCCGGGGTCGAACCATGAATTCCTGGTTAATTAGCAGGCACTTTATCCACTAAGCAACAGACTCTTTTTTACTTTTAAATGTGCCCAAATAATAAAGTATTATTACAATAAAGAACCGACTCAAACCAAAAACTGAGCAACACTATTTTAATCCACAGTGATTTATTCACAATAAACAGTAACAGAACCATAACCTCTTTTAATATATAGTATTATAGTAAAACCACTATTTTTTTATTTAAAAAAAAACATATTTTTAATATTAAAATAATTAAAATATATATCTATAAAAAAAATTAATTTAAAATAAATAAATTAAATTTGGTAGTCGGACCGCAACATCAAACATCTCATCTTGTCTAGCGGGTTAACAAAAAAAAATCATGATTTTTTACCTAAATTAGATTTTACAACTAGCCATAAACCCGCGCTCCGTCGTAGGGATTAAAATATTATTTTGTCTAGTTTTAATACATATAAGTTTTTTATTTTGTATTTTGGCTTTTATTTTTTTATTTTTTAGATTAGTTTCTAAAAAAGTAAAATTACTGAGACACCCCACTAACAATTCTTGGTTTTTGTCTTATTTGAAGGTATTATGATTATTGTACTATTCACAGAAATGAAAAAAATTAAAAATACATTTGATACCATGACATTATTTTAAACACATTTTACATAATAAAATAAATATATAAAAAACTAATATACATTTTAAAAAGTTCTACGACGCCGCACGCTTCATCCGAAATGTGCATAAGCTCTGAAATTGATGTCGTGCCCACAAAACCCCAAAAGAAAATATAATTAAAAATTGATAAATTACCAATACACCCCTATAACCAACTCTTGGATTTTGTCTTATAGGGGGTATATACGTACTTATACAACTCGTGATGCGCATCAGCTGACCCAGACACCCCGATTATAAAAAAAGGGTCCGAGGATTAGTCATGATACACTTAAGTTCACCTAGAGACCCCGGTTTTAAGAAAATATATAAGTGAAAAAAAAAGCTTAAGTTGGCCCAGAGACACCGGTTATAAAAAAAAATATAAGTGGAAAAAAAAAGTATAAGCATGAAAGCACTGTAGCAATCCATGTTGTTTTTTTTCTTAAATCAGTCCGGGAATTAGTCGTGGTGCTCTTAAGCTGGATTGGAGACCCCGGTCACAAAAAAAAAAGTGAACATAAAAAAGTATAAGGAAAAAAATAGTAAATTGGTCCGAGGATTAGTCGTGGTGCGTACAAGCTGGCCTGGACACCCTGATTATCAAAAAATAATTTTGGTCCGGGGAGTGGCAGTGGTGCACTTAAGCTTGCCTGGAGATCCTTGTTATAGAAAAAATATATAAGTGAAAGAAAAAAAAAGTATAAGTGTGAAAAAACTGTAGCAATCCATATTGTTTTTTAAAAAATTCACTTCAGGAATTAGTCGTGGTGTGCTTAAGCTAACCCGAAGACCCCGGTTATAAAAACAAATATATAAGTGAACAAAACAAAAGTATAAGAAAAAAAAGGAAAAAAAAATGTATCAGCGAGAAAGCACTTAAGAAAAAAAAATGGGTCTAGGGATTGTCGTGGTATGCATAAGTTGGCATGGACACCCTAGTCATAAAAAAATATTAGATCCGGGGATTAATCGTAGTGCTCTTAAGCTAGCTTGGACACCCTAATTATAAAAAAAAAATATAAGTGGAAAAAGAAAAAAATATATAAAAAAGTATAATAGGAAAAAAAAATGTTTTGGGGAAAAAAACAAAAAAAAATATAATAAGAAAAAAAAAAAAACATAATAAGGGAAAAAAAAAGGCAAAAAAAGAAGAAGCAAAAAACAGGGAAAAAAACATTGTAGCGGGAAAAGCATTGTTGCAATCAACAATGCTATGTGTGGGGAGCTACAGTGCTTTCCACACACTATTTACAACTCATATTGTTTTTTTTTAAATCGGTTCAGGAATTAGTCGTGGTGTGCTTAAGCTGACTCGAAGACCCCAGTTATAAAAAAAAAATTTGGTTTGGGCATAAGGAAAAAAAATGTATTACTGAAAAAAAATGTATAAGGAACAAAAATTAAAAAAATAATAAATTGGTATAGGGATTAGTCGTGATACGCGCAAGCTGGCCTGAACACCCTGATTATCAAAAAACAATTTGGTCAGGGGATTAGTTGTGGTGCGCTTAAGGTGGCCCATAGATCCTGGTTATAAAAAGAATATATAAGTAAAAAATAATAATAATAAAAAGCTTAAGCTAGCTTAGAGACCATTGTTATAAAAAAAATATAAGTGGAAAAAAAAAAGTATAAGCATGAAAGCACTGTAGCAATCCATATTGTTTTTTTTCTTAAATCAATCCGGGAATTAGTCGTGGTGCTCTTAAAAAAAGTATAAGCTGGATTGGAGACCCCGGTCACAAAAAAAATATAAGTGAACATAAAAAAGTATAAGGAAAAAAATAGTAAATTGGTCTGGGGATTAGTCGTGGTGCGTACAAGCTGGCCTGGACACCCTGATTATCAAAAAATAATTTTGGTCCGGGGAGTGGCGGTGGTGCACTTAAGCTTGCCTGGAGATCCTTGTTATAGAAAAAATATATAAGTGAAAGAAAAAAAAAGTATAAGTGTGAAAAAACTGTAGCAATCCATATTGTTTTTTAAAAAATTCACTTCAGGAATTAGTCGTGGTGTGCTTAAGCTAACCCGAAGACCCCGGTTATAAAAAAAATATATAAGTGAACAAAACAAAAGTATAAGAAAAAAAAGGAAAAAAATGTATCAGCGAGAAAGCACTTAAGAAAAAAAAAGTGGGTCTAGGGATTGTCGTGGTATGCATAAGTTGGCATGGACACCCTAGTCATAAAAAAATATTAGATCCGGGGATTAATCGTAGTGCTCTTAAGCTAGCTTGGACACCCTAATTATAAAAAAAAAAAACAATAAAATAAATATAAGTGGAAAAAGAAAAAAATATATAAAAAAGTATAACAGGAAAAAAAAATGTTTTGGGAAAAAAAACGAAAAAAATATAATAAGAAAAAAAAAAGAAACATAATAAGGAAAAAAAAAAAGGCAAAAAAAGAAGAAGCAAAAAACAGGGAAAAAAACATTGTAGCGGGAAAAGCATTGTTGCAATCAACAATGCTATGTATGGGGAGCTACAGTGCTTTCCACACACTATTTACAACTCATATTGTTTTTTTTTTTAAATCGGTTCAGGAATTAGTCGTGGTGTGCTTAAGCTAACTCGAAGACCCCAGTTATAAAAAAAAATTTGGTTTGGGCATAAGAAAAAAAAATGTATTAGTGAAAAAAAAAGTATAAGGAACAAAAATTAAAAAAATAATAAATTGGTACAGGGATTAGTCGTGATATGCACAAGCTGGCCTGAACACCCTGATTATCAAAAAACAATTTGGTCCGGGGATTAGTTGTGATGCGCTTAAGGTGGCTCATAGATCCTGGTTATAAAAAGAATATATAAGTAAAAAATAATAATAATAAAAAGCTTAAGCTGGCTCAGAGACCATTGTTATAAAAAATATATAAGTTAAAGAGAAAAAAATAAGCATGAAAACACTGTAGCAATCCATATTGTTTTAAAAACAAATTCGTTCCGGGAATTAGTCGTGGTGTACTTAAGCTGGCCCGTAGAACCTGGTTGTAAAAAAAAAGTATAAGTGAACAAAACAAAAGTATAAGAAAAAAAAGGAAAAAAAAGTATCAGCGTGAAAGCACTTTAGCAAAAAAAATAGGTCAGAGGATTAGTCGTGGTACGGATAAGTTGGTCTGGACACCCTAGTTATATATAAAAAAAAAATGGATCCTGGGATTAATTATGGTGCGTTTAAGCTAGTCCGGACACCCCGATCATAAAAAACAAAAAATATATATATAAGTGGAAAAAGAAAAAGAAATAAAAAAAGTATATCCAGCAAAAAAAATATTTCATGGAAAAAATGGAAAAAAAATATAAACAAAAAAAATTAAAAAAAAAACAGAAAAAAATGGAAAAAAAACTATATAAAAAAAAATTAGATCCGAGGATTAATTGTGGTATGCTTAAGTTAGCCCAAACACCCTGATTATAAAAAACAAATGAAATTATATATAAGTAGAAAAAGAAAAAAAATATAACCAGTAAAAAAATATTTCATGAAAAAAAAATAATTAGAAAAAAAAACGAAAAAATAACAACTAAAAGAAAGAAACAAAAAAAGAAAGAAAAAAAATAACAATGAAACGTAATAAAAAAAAGAAAGAAACACTGTGGAAATCCAAGTGTTTTGTGTGGGGAGGTACAGTTAATTTCTTTGTAATAAATAAAGTTAGTGTTAATTTGGTATGACCTAAACGATTTAGCAGGTGCATTAATGTCGAAACCCGATTTGATTTAAAAATAAAAATATAACAACATCAATTTAATATTTTTTTCACAGAATACACCAAAATGATGATATTTTAAATTGACTCAGGTCATACTCGATTAACCCACTCAACTAGTAACCTAGATCATGCCCCGACTCCATTTAATAACTTTGATTTTTAAAATCTATTTTTTATTTCATCATGTAATAATAAAAATAAAGATTCGCATGAAAAATAAAAAAATAAAATTATAGAGAAAAAATATTTTTTTTTTTAAAAATGTATTTTTGATCCATTTTTCTCATAACAAAATAGTTTTTTATTTACAACTTAGTTCATTGAACAAAAAGTAAAAAAACCATTAAATAGCGATTTTAGAAAATTATAATCATTTAAAATGAAAGGGCAAATGCATATAGTTTTAATAAAACAAACCTTTTTTTTTCATTCAGACCTTTCTTTTTTTATTTTCATTGAAAAATATTTTTTTATGAAAAAAAAATATTATGATGATAAAAACAAATATCAATTAAATAATTATGAATATATCATCATTGTACAGCTATATAAAAAATATATGAACAATAAATTTAAGAATAATATGTAAACAAATTAGAATAAAAACCTAAGGATATATATATATATATATATATATATATATATATATATATATTAAAAATTATATATATTGAGCTTTATGAACCATTTAATACTCCATGATTGAATGGTCAAGTATAATTTATCTCATTCATTGACGATCAATCTATATTTATTTTTCTATATCTTTTACTTAATAAAAATGAAGCACTTGATGTTTTTAATATGTATAAAGTTGAGGTAAAGAAATAAAAAAAGGAACATAAATAATGTGAGTTTGATAGAAAGTATTATGGCAGGTATACAAAAAAAAATATTAACTCCATTTATAAAGGTCCTTGAAAGTGAGGATATTATTACATAATATACAATGTTTGACATACGATAACAAAATTATGTAGTTGAAAGAAGGAACCATACACTTCTGAATATGGTACGGAGGATTATTATTAGTTTTAATATATCACGAGCTGATTTGCCCGTTTCGCTGGGCTTTTTTATCTTTGTTGAAAATTGATTGATTTTATAAATGTTATATTTTATTATTTTAATATTTAATTAGTATAATTGTAATTGATAAAATCTGTTAAAAATGGTTTTTTTCAATCAAAATGTGATTGAATATTGCTATTGCTAAAAAACTTTTGATAAAATTTGTTAGAAAATTTGCTAAGAATGTTAAATGATTTATTAAAAATTTGTAAAAAAAAAAAAAGAAACCCGGTAAAAAAAAAACAACTGACTTGGACACTAAAAAATAAAAAATACATGTGGAAAAAAGGTCACAGTTTCTGAAAAGGAAAAAAAAGAATTTAAAATATAAATTTAACTTCAAAGATAAAGTTTTTTTTTATAAGATTTATTCATCATATTATTATATTAAATATATTTAAGAATACCGATATTATTATTTTTTTTCAAGAAATTGTTGGTCATTTATTTTCTCTCTCTATATATATATTTTAGGTGAGACTATTAAATAAATATTAAACACATATACTTAGCCTCACATACCATATAGTGTGATCGAAAAGGGAAGTGATTTTTATATTTTTTAATTGTAGAAACCCTTAGTAAATTTGTAAAAAAAAAATATTAGTTGCCTTTTTTCCCAAATAATATTAGATCTTACACATTATAAATAAAAATATTGCAATTTTTTTCAAAAAATAAATATAATTTTTTTGCGTGCTATAATTATTTATTTGCCGTAAAAAAAGAACAGTGTAGTTGAAACGGAAAGTGCCTCATATATTTTTTAATTGTAGATAATCTAGGCAAATTTGAGCACATAAGAAAATATAATAGATGATCAAAGAAAAAACATTAATTAGCTGAAAAAATCATTTCATTTGAAATTTTTTAAAAAATACATGTTCTACGTTGCGGGCTGAGAAAAACAATTTTTATGCGAAATTTAATATAATAAAAGAGTTGCCTTTTTTCTCTTGTAATATTAGATCTGACACATTATAAATAAAAATATTGTAATTTGTTTGTAGAAATAAACCTAAATTTTTTGCGTGCTATAATTACTTATCTGCCGTCTAAAAAAAATATTGTAATCGCAACGGAAAGTGATTCGAATATTTTTTAATTGTAGATCATCTAGGTAAATTTGTTTTTTTTGTTGTATTTTTTGTCAAGCAATATTAGATCTGAAATATTAGAAACCAAAATATTATAAATATTTTTTCAGAAATGAACGTTAAAAAACAGAATATAAAATTAAAATTTGCAGACAAATATTTTTTTTTTAAGATTTATTCGTTGTATAATTATATTAAATGTATTTAAGAATACTGATATCAAATTTATTTCGTAAAAAAATCCTACATAATTTCTTTCTCTCTATATACATTCTTAGGCGATAATATTTAATAAATATTAGAACATATAATTAGCTTAACATATTTTCATTTGACATAAATATACAAATATATATCATGAATTTGACATACTTTATATAATATATGTGATTTTAAGAGCAAAATTGAAGCAAATCCAAACATTCAAATTAAATCATTGAAAACATAACTTGAAATAAAAAGAAATGGGACCTAAATGAAAGTAAAATCCATAATTAACTTGCATAGAAGGATAAAATTGAAAGAAATCAAACTTTGGGACCGAAAATATTAAGGATTTATAATCAATTTGCATGGAAGGATGAAATTGCAAGCAATCAAAACTTTGATACCAAACATATTTCTAATTCCAGCCCAACCCGAAAAATTAAAAGCCGGAGGACCGAATTGAAACTTCAATATATAATCAATTTGCATGGAAGGACGAAATTGAAACAAATCAAAACCTCTGTAATGGTATTAAGGTCAAGAAAAACGAATTTACACGTACAGGGACTGAAATGAATTTTGACAAAAAACAGCTTAGCTGACGTCATCTGGCGCAGGCAGGAGAGAGAAATGAGGGGGGGGGGAGATTTCAAACGACCATTCACGCGTCTACGAATACCATAATGCTATACGCGCCGCCCCATGTGGAAGAGCACATGCCTGAAAATCATCTTAGATGCCGGTTGGGCATTTTCCGAAGTGTTATCAGGTCGCACGCGCCGTTCAAAACACGCGTGATCGTGGAGACGAACGGCGCGTTTCGCGACGCGCAACAATGACCGAGTTAAATAAATAATAAAATATTGGCTAATTACCATGGAGCCCCTCTCCCAACAGGCGTGTTTTTGTCGTTTTAGGGGGACGAAATCGTTAATGCACTGTGCAATGAAAGAATAAAAAATTAAAAAACCGGCCGAACGAACCGGGCCGGACCGGACCAACAGTGGTCAATTACCGTGGAGCCCCTGCGACCGGCGGCGTTTTTTGTCGTTTTCGGGGGGCTTTTTCGTTAAATCACTGTTCACAACCGGACAAAAAAAAAAGGTGGACGAACTCGCGCGACGCACGGAGGACAAAAGTCCAGTCCACAGTGCACATGAGTCACACGCTACAGTGCCAATGAACCCGAGCTGTTTTAGCTTATATCTTAATTATCCTTATGAATTAAAGTACTAAATACTAATATGCATAATATGCATATTTTAAATTGGATTTCATCTAAAGCTATGTCTAAGACACTTCTTGAATTATAGAATGGATAGAAGCCCAATTTAAATCATACATATGTGTGGATAAAATTGGACCGGAGAACAACCAATAAATATTTCATTAATTATACAGTAAACTATAAAGGATTTTTATTACCCTTATCATAAAATAAGAATGATAGAGGAAAGAAATGATAAATTTTTTTAGGATCTTAGTTTTAGTGAGAGTGATTTTTCTAAATGATAGAATTTGAGGGAATACAAGCTTCATATGAGATGTATAATGATAAAAGACAATTTATTATTGTTCAAGAAAATTATTTAGATAATATTAAACAACAATCAATTTAAGGTTAACAAATTCAAGAGCAAAGAGTTCATGATAAGGTAAGCTACATAAGAAAATAAATTTAAGAAGATCTTCAAGAACAAGAAGACTAACAATTTATAATGATTATGTTGTATACCTTTAAAAGGACCACTCTAATGTTAGACCTAAAAATGATCTAGATACATTTTCAAAAGTGATGAATGAAGAAAACTTTACTGGATGTTATAATTCAATGAAGAAAAAAATAGAGTTTGTGTCTAAGAATCAAGTTTAGGACTTTGTCAAATTGCTAGAAGGACTTAAAACTATTGACTACAAATAAATTTATAAAACTAAAAGATATGCCGATAGTAATATCCAGTAATATAAAGTTAGACTTGTAACTAAAAATTATACTATGGCATACACTACTATAAAACCTTTTCTTTAGTTTCTAGGAAGGAAGTATTTAGAATAATAATAGCACCAGTAACTCATTTTGATTTAGAGTTATATTACATGGATGTAAAAACAATATTTTTAAATGGAGATTTGGGTGAAAGGGTATGAATCAACTTGAAGTTTTTTTGTGATGACATAAATGGCTATTTGTTTTGTAAGATAAAAAAAAAGTATACATACTAAATTTTATAATGTTATAGTCTCATGTAGTTTTATTAAGAACATTGTTGATAAATATATAAATCTTAAAATTAGTGAAAGAAATTATATTTGTCTTTGTCCTATATATATATATATATATATATATATATATATATATATATATATATATATATATATATATATATATGATTTTTTGCTTAGAAGTTGTGGCTTGGGTTGATAAATAAGACAAAGTAATTTATATCTCAAAACATTGATATGAAGGATTTAGGTGAAGTTTTTTATATCATTGGTATAAAGATTCACAATGAAAAGTCTCAAAGGAAATTAAAATTATCTCAAAAGGTCTATATTGAAAGACTTTTAAAAGAGTTCAGAATATCAAAATGCAAACCTTCATTAACACATATTATCAAAAAAGATGATTTCAATCAAAATCAATGCCCTCAAAATGCATTGAAAAAGAAACAAATGAGTAATATTCCCCATGTATTTTTAGTTAGGAGTTTAATGTATGTAAAGTTTGTTCAAGACCTGACTTGATATTTATAGTAGGAATGTTGGGAAGATTCCAAAGCAATCCAAAAATAGATCATTGAAAAATTGTTAAGCAAGTCATTAGATACTTACAAGAAACCATAAATCACATATTAACTTATAGAGATACTAATCATCTTAACTAGTTGAGTAGATACAAGAATTTTCTACTTTAAGATACATTTTGTTCTTGTTGGAGAAGTTTTATCCTTAAGAAGCATAACTTATTGCATGCTATAAAGCAACAACACAACCAATCTAGTTAAGGAATTTTAATTTTGGTCTTAAGGCTGTCTATTCCTATCAAAACCAGTAAAAATATATTGCGATAATTCAATTGCAATTTTCTTCTCTAGGAATAATACGAGTGGAAGTTAAAACAAATATATAGTTATAAAATATCTCATTATGAGAGAAAAATTAAAGGAACATGAGGTGTTCATTGAGTATATTAGCATTGAGCTAATGATTGTTAATATCAAGACTAAAACACGGCCAGTAAACAGTATATATATATATATATATATATATATATATATATATATAACTAATTGGATGTTTGATTATAAAGTGTGACCATTATAATTCAAATGTTATAGTGTAGATTTAAGTGTAAATGTTTTCCGTTGCTAAATATTTTGAATGTTATAAAAATAGTGTTACTTTTCAGATAATGTTATATGGACCAAGTAGGATATTGCTGAAAAATATCCTTAAAATGACTCAAATGTGATGTAGTTTAGTTTCTAGTCGTGAGCCCAACAGTTCAATCATGGATAAAGATATAAAATTAAACTATATGTAAAAAGGTTTGCAGTTTAACTAAAAGAATTATGAAAAGTCCCTTGTCTTCCATTGACATAGCGCCTGTTTGTCAGCACCGAAAATGCTTTTTGAAGAATTTTGAATTTTTTTTAAATTAATTTTTTTAATGTTTCTAGATCGATATCAAAAATAATTTTATAAAAATACAAATAAAATATTTTAATACATTTCTAAATGAAAAAAAAAAAACACTTTAAAAAACAACCATAACCACACTCTCAAAAACTCCATAATGGTCCTAGAGTAACAAAGCTAATTTTTTGGGGCAATTACTTGAATATATTTACATATATCTAAAACAACTCGGAAAAACACTGTTCACACAGACTGAAAACACTGTGGAGTGGATATTTGTCTCCCTACTTCGCGCGAGTTTGTGCACCTTTTTTTTTTTTTTTTTTTTACCGAGCCTCTTTTTGTATTTTTTATGGTAGAAATGGACAGATGAAAGGGTTTGGCCGAGTGGCTGTCTCGCGCGCTGCCAAACACAGGCGCGCGCGAGTTCGAGACGCTCGGCCACCAAATTGAAATGAAATTCTGATTTCGTTTTTTTTTTTTAATACTGGTTTTTTAAAATAAATCATTTTTTTTAATTACTGTTTTTTAAAAAAAACGTTTTTTTTATTACTGTTTTTTTCAAAAAACATGTTTTTTTAGAAAAATATATTGTTTTTTTTTATTTTTTTTTAAAAAATTGTTTCTTTTTTAAAAAAAAGTGTTTTTTCTTAATAACTGGTTGTTGTTGTTTTTTATTACAAATCTGATTTTTTTAAAAATGTTCTTTTCTGGTTGTTGTTTTTATTTTTTTACAAAAAAAATATTTGTATTTTTTGTTAATTTTTTTTTAAATAATTGGTTGTTGTTTTTATTTTTTTACAAAAAACAAGATTTTTTTTTTAATTGTTAAAGTGTCCAGGGCAACTTATGTGCACCACGACTAATCTCTGGATCCACTTTTTTTTATAATTTTTTTTACACAAGGACTCTTTTTGTATTTTTTATGGTGGAAATAACATATCAGAAGCTTTGGCCGAGCGGTTGTCCGCTTGCTGCCAACACAGGCGCGCGCGAGTTCAAACCGCTCGGACACCAAAATGTGATTTTTTTTAAGAACCGAAAGAAAATTAAAAAAAAAAGGTTTATTTTTATAATTTTTTTTAATAACTGGTTTTTGTTGTTTTTTTTACAAATCTGATTTTTTTTAAAAAAAAAAAAACTGTTTTTTTTTAAATGTTTTTTTGTTAAAAAATGATTTTTTTAATAACTGGTTGTTTTTTTTTTTTTGCAAAAAATAAATTTGTTAAAAAAAATGAATTATTTTAATAATTGGTTGTTGTTTTTATTTTTTTCCAAAAAACAAGATTTTTTTTAAATAACTAAAGTGTCCAAACCAACTTACGTGCACCACGACTAATCTCTGGATCAACTTTTTTTTATATATTTTTTTCCCTATTGTTTTTTTGCTACTTATACATTTTTTTCTTAACGGATGTGTCCGGGTCAGCTTACACGCACCACGGTTCTTTTTTCCCAAGTATATTTTTTTTCCTAGCCAACTAAGCGCGCCGCGAATAATCCCTGGGCTCATTATTGTTTTCTTTTATTACCTAAAGAGCTAAAACAACTCGGTTTTCTACTGTAGCCCGTGACTCATAGTCACTATTCATTGGCAATTTGCTCCGATGCATCGCGGCGCACATCTACCTTTTTTTTTCAACAGTGTAATACATTTAATATAATAATACAAAGAATAAATCTTTTCAAAAAAAAAAAAGTCTTCAAATTTTAATTTTGTGCTCTGTTTTTGAAAGTTTATTTCTTAAAAAATATTTATAATATTTTGGTTTTTAATATTTCATATCTAATATTACTGGACAAAAAATACAACTAAAAAAAATGACAAATTTACCTAGATTATCTACAATTAAAAAATATTCGAGTTACTTCCCGTTTCGATTGCACTATTTTTTTAGACGATAGATAAGTAATTATAGCACGCAAAAAACTTGAGACTTATTTCTAAAAACAAATTACAATATTTTTATTTATAATGTGTCAAATCTAATATTAGAAGAGGAAAAAGGCAACTCATAAAATTGTTTTGACAAATTTACCTTAATTATCTACAATTTAAAAATCTACGACCCACTTCCCATTTCGATTACACTATAAAATATGTAAGAATCATTATATGTTTTAATATTTATTGAATATTATCGCCTAAAAATATATAGTGAGAGAAAAAAATGACCTACGATTTCTTGCAAAAAAAAATTAATATCGGTATTCTTGAATATATTTAATATAATAATATGATTAATAAATCTTATAAATATAACTTTGGCTTTAGCTTTGAATTTAAATTTCTATTTTATACTCTTTTTTTGGTTCTTTTAATAAACGGTAACCTCTTTTTTCACATTTGTTTTTTATTTTTTAATAACCGTCGTGTTCAAATCTTTTTTTTTAAACCAGTTTCTTTTTTTGTGTTTTTTTAACCAGAGTTTCCGTGACAACAAGTTTCTGACAAATCATTTCACCTTCTTAGAAAATTTTTTAACAAATTTTATCAAAAAATTTTTAGCAATAGCAATATTCAATCATTTTTTAGTTGAAAAAAACCATTTTTAACAGATTTTATCAATTACAATGTTACCAATTAAATATTAAAATAACAAAATACAACATTTATAAAATCAATCAATTTTCTATATATATAAAAAAAACCCAACAAAACGGTCAAATTCGCTCGTATATCCTATTATTAATTTATTTACTTCGCATATTAAATTTATTTTATCTTCGCATATTTTTTGGGACAAAGCTTCTCTGCCTTCCACACCTTCATGTTTTCTGTGTTTGTATACCGGGGTTTTGTTTCCGACTCCAGCCACCGGTTTCAAATCAAGAAGATCTGGGTGGTGCCGGCATGCCATCGGACTCGCCGCCTCTGTGTCCACGCAGTAGATGAACAGGGGATATGGTACGCGATGGGGTGCCCGGTGCACTCGTTGCTGGTGTTACAGTGCCCGACTGTCGGTTCTGTTTAATGTGTTGTTTAGCAGTGTGGTGCCAGTTTCTCAGGGCCTTGGCAAATCGCTCGTTGAAGATTGTTGGCCGCATGGTTGTACCCATCTGATTCAATTAAGCAAGATTATTGAATCACATAATCTTATAATTTGAAACTGAAGATAGATGATAGAAGGCCGGGGTTCTCATGAACTGAAAGCGCAGAGCATCGCAAGGCAGCAGGCATACCTGAGTCACCAACGCATACAGAGGAAGAGTCACATAGCTGCAGAAGAACTGAACTATTGCCCTGTTCTCAAATAAGAAAAAAGGCTTTTGTTATTGGCAAAATTCTAGATGGTTCGTCACAAGAGTGATTCAAAATCAGGTTGTTCTGCCGAGGGGAAGCTCACCACATTGAGATCTTCAAAATTAGATCCTCTGGATACTTGTGAAAGCAAGACTTCAACCCGAATTCATACTGCAAAATGAAGGAGAAGAAAGGCGAAAGCTATATCTAGTTAGCGAAACTGAAAATGGAAAGAACAACGATGAAGCCGAAAAAACTTACCCAAGTCCATGCAAAGAAAGCGAACTGAAAAGCATTCTGCAATCACAAAAATGGGCGGACAACAATGAAAAAGTTAAGAGGAAATGGTTTCAAAGTAAGGTTTATCACGAAGCGTTGTACATGGAAACGCACAGCGATACCTGAAAGAGAACGAAATTTATAAGATAAAGAAGTAGGCGTGGGTTGTTGAACCAGAAGAGATGGTCCCCTGGTTGGACCACCGGGGCACCCCGCACCACCTGGGTGTCTTGAATCCTCAGACCCATCTGGGTTATAACAATCTGTAGCTTTGTACTCACCAGTAAGATAACCTGCAATATAAAGATTCCACAGCAAGCACATGGATTTCTTAGTTTTGTAGAGTCAATTTGGTACTGATAGAATGACTAACTGAATCAAATTTCTTGCTTACAATCAGCGGGATGAAAGGGAGCCATAGATAAGAATACCAGCCTGCCCATAACAAAACGTTGCATCAATTTGGCTTGCGAAATGTTTTAGTTATAATGGTACTGTGTAAGGAAAAAATGGTTTTCTGACGGGAAAACACCATCGAAAGTGTTCAACTTCGATGCGACAGCAGAGTGCATTATCTTTGAATCCACATAATGTTCCGAGGAAATACTGATTACAGCTTACCATGTGTATTAGACAACAGGAAAAGAATTGCAACGAACCAGATGGTTGGGCTGCGAGCACGAAAAAGAAGGGTCATTTTCTTGAATCCTCTGTCACTCTATCTTCTTACGGTTCTATCATTTTCAGGAAAGCTTATAATCAATTCAGTGGATAGCTAACCTGATTCCAACCACGACTTTGAAATCCTCCTCAAGCGATCTTTTGATGTATGTCTGGAAATCGAACTTGATTTGACTGTGAGGTGCCAAATGTGCCTGGAAAGCAATTGCAATATTTAAAAGCTACTAAGTATTCAATGGATCCAGTTCTGTGTTAATGGGCATCTGATCGATATTTAAGATTTACTTACAATGATGAAGCCATGGCGTAGGGTCTGGTAATCCACCTTTGGAATTGATGTAAGAAATTGTCTGAAGAAACATACCTGGACAAATGGAAACTTACTTAAATGGATTGCTATTGATTATTATCTTTAACTATGATGTAGTAAGTTCTCAAGATTATCCAAGAGAGTGAATTTTCTCACTTACTATCCACAAGAGAATTGGTGAGCGAGTCCAGAAGTTGAGATGCCTCCTTCCAAACGACGTCTCCCTTGCAAACCTAAACCTCTCCGGATCTGCAGGATATATATATATAGAGAGAGAGAGAGATGTTACATAATATAATAAACTCTTTTCTGATACTTCCCACTTGATAGTTTTCACAGTCAAAAACCCCTGTGTGCTCGCAGCACAGCATGCTAGGGCTAGGGCTAAAACAATCAGGAATGAATCTACCCTGAGGGGGAAATTCTCAAAGAAATCTCTCCCATGTTCACCATTAATGTGAGCATGCCATTTGAAATCAAAGGAGAATACCTACCATGTGAGAACTGGTAGTCAGATGTTGCCGTCTCTATTTCCCATTTCTTCCATTTCCTCATCTGCAAACCAAGAGCGGTATATGAAACAACTGAATCCTTGCTCCAAATAATAATGGCAGAAGATGAAGAGATTGACTTCAAATACCTTTGCTCTGCTTAAGG
Organism: Salix purpurea; assembly: GCA_027405865.1. Lineage (NCBI taxonomy): Eukaryota > Viridiplantae > Streptophyta > Magnoliopsida > Malpighiales > Salicaceae > Salix > Salix purpurea. The sequence continues at coordinate 6,447,671 of JAOWLH010000002.1, read as the reverse complement.
TCAGAGTGATAATGCAACAAAGCACGTGGAAAGCCGCTAGCACAAAGATGAATATGTGAAGCTGCGTGATGCCGTCAGCTGAAATAAGAGAAACTTTACCCTGCAAGATAAAGAGCTGCCATATATTAACACCTACTCCACTAAAACTTGCCGAAAAATTGAGTTATTTTCTTCGTTTTCCTCTCGTAAATATGTGCCCGCGGTGCTTTTTTCATGAATAACTCTGATGTTTTCTTAGCGCATGCACAGAATCAACCGTGAAAATTAAAGTCGGCGCCAACAATTACTTAAGAAAATCAAGTCACATGCCTTCTTAGCACATTTGTCATCAGATCCCCCATATTCATCCTCTGACGGATCCTCCTCTTGCTTCGAACATGGATGCCAGGTGGCCCCTACGGACTTGGGTACACATATTTCTGAAATGGTTCCTTGTCCTATTGTTAGAAGCAACGACATGAATCCCAATAGCATAAGCTCTGAGAAAGATATACACGATCGAAGGTTAGCTCATCAGCTCCTTGAAAGCCAAAACACAACTCTACTATATATACACACGAGAATTCAGACCTGATCTAATCTTTTCAAGCGCCTCATACAGAGCTCGTTTGTGTCTCTTTGTCAGCCACTGCATGCAGAGAACAAAGTGTCTGTGTCGTTTGAAATATATATTCTTAGCAGATTAAGAAAACAAAAATTATAGCTTTCAAGTCTTACCCTTCCGATTAAATGAATGATGTGTTCGATAATGATTGAAATCAATATCATCACAAAACAAACAACCGCAACCGCCCATGTTGGAGTTTCCTCCAGAGATCGAGCTTTTACAGCCTCCACCATTACTGCTTTCCGAGGTTCTTATCTCCACTATCTATGCACAGAAGATGACTCTCTATCTATCTATCTATCAATCAGTCTCTACTGTTAGAGGTAGAAATCTATGATTTTGAAAATCAAGTGGGATAATAATTCGTCTGAAGAAAATATATATGGTCCAGACGCGTGTTTATAAATGAAGAAAAAGGGGACGTCCAATACAGTTGCATGATAAGGAAGGAGTGAAGGAGGGGTGGAAGACTTTAACTTTGGAGTCTGGACTTTAGTTTGCTGTAACTAATGATCATCAGTTGCAGATATCCATGACATATGAGAGACACATCTCAATTACACCTCTCTTTTTTTAACATACATTAATTTATACTTTTCGAAAATAACCACAGTTGTTTTTTAGCGATTTTTTTTTGGTTTTTTTTTTAAATAATTTTTTTATATTAGTATATCTAAATAATTTAAAAAAAAAATCAACCTTTTTAAAAACATTCATCCATGACACCAAGTCACTCTTTTTTCGGACGCTCAAACTCACTCTTTTTTCGGACATTAAAAGAAAATAAAATAAAACCAATCATTTTTTCATCTTTTCATTCTGTTTTTTTCTACATTCTTACCTCTTGAATTCTACTGTTTTCTTACATTTAAAATTACTTTTAAATATATTTATTATAAAAAACATTAAATTAATATTTTCTTAGTGTTTCAATGACATGACTTTGACACGTTAACATTAAAAAAATATAAAATTAAATTAATACTTTAATATTAAATAATATTGTCAAGCGTTTGAACCGGAAAGTTTGACAAAATATGTTGAATTGATGGGGGTGCGCCAGAAGCTTGGACGTTGAAGTACTGTTTATTTGACCTTGATCAGGGAAATAACGAAATATATGAGCAGAAATTTAATGAGAAAGAAAAAGCATCCATTAAACGTTCGGTTAGGACAAAGTCATGAAGGATGCGAAGAAGATGAACTTTGACCGATGTCGTATTAAGCAAAAAACATTGACATTAACAAGCATCGTTTGAACTTTGAAGTGTTGGCGTTGATCTGGCATTTATTTTAGACTTCAACACTAATTCAAACTTGCTAGAATTTTGTTCTAATAACATGGTTAATACGGCAATTTTAGATCGTATTAATAGTGAAGTTTAAACCTAAAATTATTTTATGACAAAAGTGTTTTTAATATAAAACATTAATATTAAATTAAACTAAAACAAACCCTTGTTGATATGTATTTGTGGAACCCAAAGAAGATTTTATAGTGCACATGATTAACTAATGATATCATATTAATTAGTTTTTTGGACCTACTTGAAGAAAGGAATAGATACATCAAAGAAAAATAAATAATTAGGTGAAGATATTCTTATATTTAAAAAAACAATGTTTTTTATAGTTTATATAGTAAGAAGTTGAATAGATATAAAAAGGACCTACTTGAAGAAAGCAATAGATACATTAAAGATTAAAAAAAAATAGGTGAAGATATTCTTATAATAAAAAAAAAACTTTTTTTTTTATAGTTTATATAGTAAAAAGTTGAATAGATATAAAAAGAGATAGTAATTGAGCATTTTATACACATTTTTAGACTTTCTCCACCTTAATTTTTTATATTACCTTTCTTAGTTATAAGCTTCTTTTTTTCTTATATTCTAGAGCTTATGTTTTGTTATATTTTCTTGAGTTTGTGAGCTTAGTTTAGAAGTGAAACTAAACAAAGTGGCACTATTGGAATTTTAGGAGGCTAATTAAAATCATTTTGTTTCTATTAAGAAAAATGTAATAAGGACTTAAAGAATAGAGAATTAGTCATTGACAACGATATTTTTTTCCATTTATATCAAGTGTCGTGACGATGTTTTTTTTTTTCGCGTCTCGCACTCCGCCATTCCTAGAGGGGGAGACGGCGCACGGTAAAAGAGGTGTGTTTTATAATCGCAAAATTACGACTATAATTCTTGGGAGTCGCCACCTAGTATTAAGGTCACTAGGAAATCTATTGGCCTGCAAGAATCTAGGTAAGGGGACTTGTTGCAAGGGGAAGACACATCACCCCCAATGCACCCTACTTAAGTCATACTACATTGTTGTTTGATTTTTTTTTCTAAGTTATTTTTTATTCATTGGTCTTTTCTAAGGCTTGAAGTATATTTCTCTTCATGAGAGAGTCTCTACTTCATTGGAAGTTGAAAACCTAATCATTTTAAAGTTTGGAAATTTCACACTGCATTTAAAACAAACTTATTTTTATTATTTGCAGATGTACTTTACAATGTAATTTTACACCCTGATAGGATATTTTGGCCAAATTCTAATAGATAATCGTAAACCAGTTACGATATCCAATTTTCATTTCAAAGCATGAAAAATATGTTATATTTGATTTTTATAAAAAAAATATGCGTAGGAAAATTTTAGAATCCGACCGTATGCACGACAACAATATTTTTTTTCTTGAAAATTTATATATATTTGATTATAAAATTCAAATTGGATCGGGCATACAAAATGGGTCAGCCAACCTTGTTGGGCCATTTCAACCCTACAATCCCTTGGGTCGGGTTGGACATTATGTTCATCCCTTTCCTACTGTTCACCCATGTGACCAGTGGAGAGTGAATTAAGTCACTCCCTACTGCTCACATGCAAGTGAACAGTAGGGAATGACAAGTGAGCAGTAGATTATAGAGGAGAAAGAGGGAGTTGTTGATTAATACATATAGAGAGAAGGTCGAGGTAGTTCTGTTGGTGGTGGCGGCATCGAAAATGGTGGTTTGTGGTGGCCGGGAAGAGCTTCGAAAGTTGTTGTTGGTTTATGCAGGAAGGGCTGTTTTATAGTTTTGGACATTCTGTCCATCCATTTCCTACTGTTCATCCATATGACCAGTAGGGAGTGAATTAAGTCGCTCTTTACTGTTCATATGCAAGTGAACAGTAGATTATAGAGGAGAAACAAAGAGTTGTCAATTAATAGCTACAGATAGAGAAGATCGAGGTGGTTCTGTTGGTGGTTGCGACATTAGAAATGGTGGTTTGGGGTGGTTCAGAGGAGCATCGAAAGTTGCTGCTGCTGGACATTTTGTCCATTCCTTTCCTACTGTTCACCCATATGACTAGTAGGGAGTGAATTAAGTCACTCTCTACTGTTAACATGCAAATGAACAGTAGATTATATAGGAGAAAGAGGGAGTTGTCAATTAATACCTACAGATAGAGAAGGTCGAGGTGGTTCTGTTGGTGGTGGCAGCATCAGAAATGATGGTTTGTGGTGGCCGGGAGGAGCGTCGAAAACTACTGGTGGTTTATGCAGGAGGGGTTGTTGTGCGTCACTAGAGTTGGCTGCTGCTGTTGGAGGTTATAGTGGAGCTTCTGACGTGGGGGAGAAGCCGCCAATATTGAGGGAATAACTGGTGCTTGCCGGACGGGGGTGCTGCTGGAGGAGAGAGAGAGAGATAGCTGTCATTGGTTTTTGATAGAGAGTGAGAATTGTCGGTTGAGGTGCTGTTGTTGCTGGAGCTGGGGAAAAAGAACTGGGCCTACCGGTGTTGAAGAAGATGAAGTTGTTGTCCTGCTAGCAATGGGAAGCTTGCAATTGGTCTGTCCCTTTGCATCTTCTTCTCCTCTACTCGGGTCTTTTCTTCAAGGTTTTCTATGTTTTTTTGTCTCTCCCTCTGTCTCTAGTAATATTTCATTCTCCTATGTTAACAATGGTCTCCCCAGCAGTGTTCTGTAAATTTACTCCCCTTTTATAGACCCAATGTGTACAATTTGCAGGCATAATAGTGATGTTCAGGGATGGTGTGTTGTGTATTTTAGGAGTGGGAGTAGGTTGCAGGCATGACTGTTGATAAGGTCGCGACAATTGTTTTTCAAAATATAAAATAGACATATAAAAAATGGATTGTTATAAAAAGAGTTTTTCGATGGGAAACCGGGAAGAACGATGTTTTGCTCTTCAATTTTAGCTTCCGATTTTACCCCCCCACCAAAAAAATGATCTTCTCAATTTAACCCAGATTAGGCTTTCAAACTTAATTTCTCACCAGTTAAGCCCTTAATACAATTAATTTGACCCATTTGAAGTATAATTAAGATCTTGCGCTTAATTAAATTCTTCAATTGGGCTCTCGATTAATCCCTAAATATAATTACACTTTAAATTGACGACAATTAAATCAAATTAAATCATAAAAATATAATTATGTATTTCGATTGATTTTTATGCAGATTTATTCATAATAAATTATTTTAGCCTTGAATCTATATTTTTCTTCATTTTTGGGCACAAAAGAAGTACGATCAGGTTTGAAAATATCCAAAATTTTCACCTTGATTTTTCTACCAACACTAACCCCTTTTATTTTATTTTTGTTATTTTTATTTGATTTTGAGTAAAATTTAGGGAATAACCCAGAAATGGGTTATGATATCAAGTTTAAGTGCTTCAACAAATAAGTGAATTTGAAAATATGTTTAAATTTTGTCTTTGGAATTTCATTATAGTGTTTCTAAAGTCGTTTAAGGTTGTAGTTTTACGGTATGTAGCTTTTAGTTAAACTAACTAAACACATAATCTTAATTGACATTTAGTTATGTCTTTAGATAATTAGTATTAATTATAATAAACTTAAGGTTTTATCACCTAGATACATTTAGATTTTTGAAAACTAGTTTAATAAGTTAAGAGGTTTTTAGCAACTTTACACTTAAATTAAAGTTTTACTATTAATCTAGTTTCTTATGTTCATGCAAATTGTTTATATTTATAAAACAATCATATTGGGATTATGCATGTTAAATATATATCATTTGAACTAAACAATTAAAACGTGATTAAATCAACTGTGTTTCTTACAAAACTTTTATTTGTTAAATTGTTTAGTTTTATGTGGTTCTTAAATAATTTTAAATTAGATATTTCATACTTGCATTTCAGAAGCCAAAACTTTAAACTTTTAAATTTTTGCCTATTTGTTTATATAAAAACTATCATGACTTCAACTTAAGATTTGTTTGTCCCAACCAATTATGTTTCAGCAAGTAATATTTTAGTAGAAAGAAAGGATTTTACCATCACCTTCTATAATACATGATGAGATACTAAAAAGTTCTATGAGTTGAACTTCAAAAGGTGGGGTAAATTTTTTTATTTTATTTAACCACCTTGGACTTAGTCTAAAGAACACAAAATTGTCATATAATAAATTTGATCCCACTATTGTTGTAACTATGGAAACATGAAATCAATAGAACTTTATATAAAAAAATTATTCTTTGAAAGGATTGGACAATACACTTTATTATATGTATAGTTCAATTGAGAGTGCAAAGGCACTATGAAAAGCTTTCGATAACAAAATACAAGGTTGAAGATGCTAGCATGAAAAAATCTTTAACTTATCTTGCATGATATCAATGTTGAAAATATTGTTTTGAGTGAACTCTTCTAAGTGTTTGCAATTATAAAGTATTATTATCTTGGACAGTTTCAATGACTACTGAAAGTATAAACACAAGGAAATAGAAGTTGAAGACATTATTTTGATGTTAATGTTAGAATATGATAACAAGTTATTTAATAGAAGAGTTAATACTTCTTTGATGGCCTACAAAAAAAAATATAGTTAAATAAGTAACAAAGACCTATAATAATAAAAAAAATATATTATGAAATGGAGGGGAATTGCCAACAAATTTAATGCAAAATACTTTATCTGCACTAACATTAAACACTTAGACAAGTATTTCAAAAATAAGGATTAATAAAGAAACCCTAAAAAAAGATTTCTCAAGTCAATGTCACTAAAATTAATCACCTCAAAATGAAGTTTTGGAAATGAATGTTTGTTTGATGTTATTTTCAAAGTCAACCTGATCAATAATCCAAGTAGTTACGGGTTTATACTAGAACAATAAGACATGTATATACTAGAATCTTTTTTTCCTCTTATAAATAAGCGGGCGATGAATATGTATATAGAGAGAATTCATCAATCTATAAGATACTAGGCATTAAAATGTCATATTGAATATGAATTCAAAAGAAATTCTTACCCTTATCAATAAGCTTCATGTTGCTAATATTATAAAGAAGATTATGTGTGATAAGGATCCTTTAATTAAATATTTATGTGACTTATGATGAAATAAAAGTTTATTACTCTTTATAAAGTCATATAGAAGGTTGTGTTGATTTAGAATTTCAAAAAAGATATTTTCTGTTGGCCAAAACTAGTGTTAATAATTTATGTTTATTGTAATAGTTAGTCAATAATTGGAAGGGTATTAAGTAGCATGTACAATGGTAAGTATAAACATATACATCATAAATATAATACTATTAAATATCTGTTATTGAATATGATAATTTTTATTGACCGTGTAAAGTTAGAGAAAAATATTGTTGATTTATTAATTAAAGATTTGTTAAGAGAGCTTTTGTATAATTCTTTCAAGAGAAATGAGTTTATAAACTTTAATGTAATGATGTTAACCCCACCTTATTGACTAGAGATTTTAAGATCTAGGTTTAAAGATAAAACTAAGTCATATAATATTCTTAATAATAATACATCTTAAATCGAGGGCTAGTTCAATTTTATCTATCATTTCCCTTTATTTTGAATCAATAGTAAGGGGTTATTATGCAAAGAGATTGACATTTTTTTATTGCAACATAGTTTGTAGAGCATATAATTATTCAATTGTAAGTTATATAAAAACAAGAGAAGTTTTATAGGGCCACATAATTGCCATGTGGTAATTTTTATGCTAATAGAATAATTGTAATATCAAGGGTTATCACACCTAGGTTGGGTTTTATTTGTTGATGTGTTTGTTACACTAAAAAGTACCATATTGGTGAGGCATATTCTTTCCAAATAATCCTATTAGAGTGTTTGTGATTATAAAATTCTCTAGGATATAGCTTCAAAGTGTATAGGCACACAAATTACTAGATCATTCTATATCTGAGTTAATTGATCAAATATGACCTACACGATTTATTTGAACACATAATATTGTTATTGTAGGTTGTGCTTGTTGTGTTTTCCATCTTCATTTAAAGAGTCCTTGTATCATAATTAGAGATATTCATAAGTTGATAATAAGATACTTCTTAGGAGAAACCATGGTTGGTTGCCTGATACTTATCATAATTGATTGCGACTATTATAGAATGCCATCAAATTTATATATAAAAAAAGATGTGTATAGCTAGATATAAAACACATGTACCCTAATGTTCCAAACTATATTTGGTGACTAAAATACTATTGAAATTGATAAAAATATAAGGGATTGTATAATGACATTAAAGTTGTGTATATAGGAAGTTTTGTGTTTTGAGGGTGATTAGACAATGAAGACCTTTATTTAACCATGTTTATTACTAGTTGATCCATCAAAATCTAAAGAGATGGTGGATTGTCAAGTTCTTCGAGGCCAATAACTTAACCTTTATTACATTTTTTGTACTTATTGTTTGTACAACACAATAACAATAAGTGTACATATGTTTTTATTTTAAGGAGTAACTTTTGTCTTATGAAACATATATTGAATCTAGTCGTATTAGGCATGCTAATCTATTGATTTATTAGATAGTCTTTTGATTACACACTACAAGTTAATCATTTTTGCCTCTTAGTGAAGAGAAACACCTGGTAAAGACTTAACTCTAACAGGAGATATGTAGTGACTCGTAAAATCAAATGGCACATCTATACCTAAAAAAAAGAATTTAACCTTTACACCATACAAGAAAAAGAATAGGGGAAAATGAAGATACATATAAAATAATTACAAGAATTAAAGTGATGAAAATAAAGAAAACATTAAATAAAGTTGTAAAAGAAAGAATTATAACAAGAAGAAAGATATATTTGTAATTAAATTGCATACATGTAGTTGACCATCTTTTGTAGTAAATGTGTTCTCCTTTACATATCGATACAAAATTTGAATCATATATAAACATGTTAGTCATAATCGTATAATGATAATGACATCATGTAAGGAGATTTTTTTGAATCCTAATACAAACCAAACTCTTTATCTATTGATATCAAAAGAATCCTTAACTAATCTTATGATCTTTTATTAGTTATTATATTGAGATCTCCTTCTCTAAATATATTAGGGTTTTTTCTACTATGTTTAAACATTTTTGATTGACCACTTTCTATTTTTTTATTATGATTTTTTTAAATTTCTTAATCAATTATGACTTTCAATTTTGATTATAGTCGATTCCACTATACTATATTATTTTTATATCATTTCCTTGTTTTGTTGTGAAAAATCATTATTCACCTACGATTGACATAATAATGTTTATTTTTTATTTAAATATCAAAAATAAAATTGACTTAATTAGATATATAAGAAAGAAATTAGAAAATATCTCATTCCATAAGGTATTTTAAACTATTGATCCTAAATACCAACATAATAATTTCTAAAACATAAATTAGTAATACGTAAGTCATATGATTGCTTACAATCACTTCACCTGAAAACTTATTATGGATACATATAAATTATATAAAGGTAAAATTAAATTTTAAAGATATTTAGATGAAAGATGAATCAAAGACAAATAGAGCTATTATCTCAACAATTATTAATGTCTTGATATTTACTTGATTAATTCTTGTGCTATGTTGCGGGCTATAGTAAAAAACATTTTGAATGTGAAAAAAGAATTTCTAAGTTGCAAGGAATATTTTGATATTATCATTAAAATTGGTCCAAAGAGTCAAATTTAAAACTCTCAAATCGAGTCGTTGTCAAGTTTGGATTTCCAAATAAATCAAGTGAAATTGTCTTGATGTAACCTTGTCAACTTAGCTAGTCTAAAAAAACAAAAAAAAGACCAGACATGAGGGTTTCAAGACAACCTAGAAGAATGTTAAAAAAATGTTTTTTTTTTTAAATGAAGTTCATATTTTTTTTTTTTAATATTGAGACGATAACATATTGGATCAACTATAGTTAACTTGAGTTAATTCGTCAAACTCGTGACTTGGGTTGTGGATTTCAGTGGGTTTACTATTTTTATTTTAATTATAAAATAAAAATAAAGATTTATTCAAAATCAAGTCAATATTAGAGGATGTCATTGATTTTAAAAAAAAAACATAAAAAATTCAAAGTTCAAGTTTTTTTTTTTAAATATTTTGTTAGGCACACACAAACTTGAGTGGACCTAACATATCAAAACCTTAAAAAACCATCTTTTATTGTTGAATAGAATTTCTTATCACAAAGTTTAAACCATTTATATTTTCTAATATTGGAATCAAATGCATTTCAGCAAAAGATATTTTTGCTATTGAGTTCCAAATATCTTCATTTTCTTTGGTAGGTTTTAAATAGAAGAAAATATTGGAAATTAGGTTTTTAAAAGGGTTTTTTTGTTGTATAAATTATAATTGAAATTATCATTTTTTTTACAATATTAAGAGCGATTGTAAAAAAAAAAATGAAATGAGAGAATTTAATTTAGATATTGAATTGAGAATTTAGAGTTAAAGTGAAAAGAAAAAAATCTTGGTAAATAAAGGTAATTTAATCATTTTGTTTAATTTAAAAATGTTGATAATAAAGGATATGAAATGTAATTTTTAAAAGAATATAGATAAAGTGAGAAGAAAGATTAGGGTTTTTTCAATTATCTTAAAAGAAATTAATCAACCACCGAGGAATTAATTACATTTTAGGAAAGAAAAGTACTCATTCAAATCACCCTTAAAGTTGACTGTCACAAATCCTAGCGTACAATCAACGCCGAATCCCACACATCACCGCCCCACCCATTCCTTCTCTCACCCGTCCGTCACTGAATCAGTCCCCTCTATCTTAAACCCTTCGCCTCTCTAAAACAGCGACTCACTTTCTTTCTTCCTCAACTTGAACTCCACTCTGCTCCTTCTCAGTTTTCACTATGAACCTCTCCTCTCTCCGCCTTGAATCCAACCCTAGGTGGGCCAACCATGCGGCTCACTTCCCAGCCCACCACGGGCTCAACCTCAGTTTCCGAAGAAACTTCGTATCATGCTCGTCCATCAAACCCTCTGCCTCTTCCTCCTTAAGTGTTGCCGAGTCATTCACTAAAGACTCGGTTAGTCGAATTGAATCATTGAGTCAAGTTTCCGGCGTCTTAGGCTCCCAATGGGGTGATGAAGGCAAAGGCAAACTGGTCGACATCTTGGCCGAACATTTCGACATAGTTGCTCGCTGCCAGGTATATCTTTATACCCATCTCACTTGTAGAACTAATTATTTTTACTTCAAATATCTACTAGGATTATTATTTTTTATTTAATTGAAGTTACGGTAATTTGCAGGGCGGAGCGAATGCCGGTCACACTATTTATAATTCGGAAGGAAAGAAATTTGCATTACACCTTGTTCCTTCTGGAATTCTTAATGAGGATACTCTATGTGTGATTGGGAATGGGGTTGTTGTTCATTTGCCAGGTTTGTTTAAGGAAATTGATGGGTTAGAAGCTAATGGGGTTTCCTGTACGGGTAGAATACTAGTGTCTGATCGTGCACATCTGCTGTTTGATTTTCATCAAGAGGTAGATGGGCTTAGAGAAGCTGAGCTAGCGAAATCTTTTATTGGAACTACTAGGAGAGGGATTGGACCATGCTATTCGAGTAAGGTGATTAGGAATGGGATTAGAGTATGTGATTTGAGGCATATGGATACTTTTCCTCAAAAGCTTGATGTTCTGTTATCAGATGCTGCTTCTAGATTTGAGAGTTTTAAATATGGTCCTGAAATGCTTAAGGAAGAAGTTGAGAGGTATAAGAGGTTTGCTGAAAGGTTGGAGCCTTTCATTGTTGATACAGTGCATTTTATGAATGAGTCCATTGCAAAGAAGAAGAAAATTTTGGTTGAAGGTGGTCAAGCTACCATGTTAGATATTGATTTTGGAACTTACCCTTTTGTGACTTCCTCGAGCCCGTCAGCTGGTGGGATCTGTACGGGTCTTGGCATTGCTCCCCGAGTTGTTGGTGATCTCATTGGAGTGGTAAATAGATACTTCATTTGTTTCTATTTTTTTAAAATGTTTTAGAACCTTGTTGTCCTTCTCTCTTGTATTATTAGTGTGCAGGTGATTGCTACTAAAACTTCATATTTTAGCACAAAAGATTTCTTAGTATGCATGATAGTTCTATTGGTTTCTTCCTCAGAAAGCTTTTCCTATTAGTAGATTTAGATGAAGCTTTTGGAAAATGCATTGATAACATTTGCCTTTTTGTTGAAAGGATACGAGGAATGTGTATTGATTATAGTATTATAGATAGATTAACAGACAAGTTGGAATGGCTTATGATGCTCATTCTAGTTTGTTGCATCAATTTGCTTGCAGGTAAAAGCTTACACTTCGAGGGTTGGTTCTGGTCCTTTTCCTACTGAGATATTGGGTCAAGGTGGTGACCTTCTAAGGTTTGCTGGGCAGGAGTTTGGAACAACTACTGGTCGACCTCGACGTTGTGGCTGGCTTGATGTAGTTGCGTTGAAGTATGTTTGTCAGATCAACGGCTTTTCTTCTCTTAACCTCACCAAACTCGATGTGCTGTCAGAATTCTCTGAAATCCAGATAGGTGTTTCTTATAAACAAATTGATGGTACACCAGTGGAATCATTTCCAGGAGATCTCCGTCTCCTTGAACAATTAAAGGTAACCTCATCCTTTCCCACCTTCAGATTATATTATAATCAACCAAGTTTATGAATAAAACGGGCATAGTGGATGAAAAACCATGTTCCAACTGTTCTTTCTTCATTTCATTGTGGTCCCAACTGCAAAAGCAGTTTTAGTTAATGTTCAAGATAAGTTTCATCATCAAAAGAGTTGAAATTGCAACAATATAATACAAATATCTATATCTTATGCACAACTGTAAAAGAAGCATTTTTATGTTACTTTCTCATCTACTGTCCCGTGGAACCCTCTAATTCATGTGCTTCCAATGCTGTTCAGGTGGAATATGAAGTCTTACCTGGATGGAACAGTGATATTTCTTCCGTCAGAAAGTATGAAGACCTTCCAAAGGCCGCGCAGCAATATGTGGAGAGGATAGAGAAGCTTGTTGGTGTACCTATTCATTACATTGGTGTTGGGCCGGGACGTGATGCTCTCATATACAAATAATTAGATGTTCTGGTGGGTTTTCAAGTTCTTGCTAGTGAGATGAAACTCATTACCTTAGCACAGATTGTGATGAGGCCTTTTTTTGTTTGGGCGAATGCCAGGATTGTTAATCATTTAAAATGAATTTTGATAACTGCTCTGTACTGTCCATCTGAAGTTTACTTTGTATCGCGTGTTTGACTTACTCTAATGCTTTATTGTTACTTTTATCTTAGAAATTAAGTTTGAAGGCTGCTATCAAGGTTCTTCATTCTAGCTCCCGCAAGTTTGAAATGGTACTGACACTCGTTCCTCGTCACTGTGCATGCCCGACGGCGATATTATATCTGAGTTGAATATTCATCAGCTCCGTATTAAGCAAGTTAAAAGCCTGAAATCCTGTTCAGGATCGCTGGCATATATTAGAAATGGGTAATTGAAGATATCAAGAATGAACTACCGAGTGGGTGAATTACCTAGTATTTTCCGACATTGAATCAACCAGATTGAACACCAGTCTTCTAATAGGACATGGCAATCTGTCGCTCGTAGGATAGCAACTGAAGTTGGCTTCTTATTCTGAAACAGGCCTTTAAAGGGTTCTAGCCTGTTTATCAATCATGCTTCAATCGTCGGGGACTCTTGTCTTTGTTCTCTGCTCGGCTATTCTCTGGGAATCTCAAAGTAGTCCCGAACCTATTCACCAACCCTTTGTCGGATCCTAAACTAAAACTTTTCTGTATTGGCCCCCGAGTATCGATCTAGAACTAGTTCACCATGAACAGGCCTGATTCGAGCATGAGATGCATGACTCTATATAAGAACAACTCAACAGTGACGACTAGTTGCCATAACTTCAGTCTACGCCCATTCCCGCAACCTTCTCGCCAAATTCAACTAAATTTGATCAAAACTTGAATCCCGTCGATATTAGATCGAGAACTGTCTTCTAATGAAACAAGAAAGTTTGATTTGGTTCATTACAAACCAACCACAAAATTTACCTGCAATGGCTTAAGGTTGGATGAGATTTTCAGTAATTACAAAGATTGTGAAATACTGTATTGATTACCCATACAAATAGCCAAACCAACAAGTCTCATGCTTCTATACGAGAGTAGTCAAAGATTCAAGTTCCATAAACACAACAATCTTCTTTGACTATCAAAAAACATCCTTACAAAAGTAAAGCTGTTACACCAAGATCAATGCCGAGCTAACATGCTTGAACTCGAGGGCTAGAAGGAGGGCAGAGAGTCGCCATTCTATTCGCGAAGAGATTTTTGCCAGCACCATTAGGAGGATGGGGAAAAGAAGTAAAATTAGCTATTTGCGACAGCTACGGTAGTGGAGAAGGAGAAGCACTGCTTATGAGAAAGAGGATGCTTTGGTGCTAGACTGGGCGGGCTAGCCCTAATCACAGCGGGGAGAAAGGCCAAGATCCCTTCATCCTCCGACAACAAGCAGCGCCGACACCGAGGTAATTCCTATTCAGACCACAAAACGGCATGCCTATATGAGAAGAATGGTTAATGTTAGGGAAATTAAAGATATTTGAAAGAATTTGGCAAATAAATGCAACCAAAATTTTTATTTTTTATATATTTTAATTGGAAATAAAATCAATAATAAAAATAACAACTAAAAGGAAATATAGAAAGAGTAAGAGTTTATGAAAACAATCAAAATTATAGCGCACACATTACCCTAAAGCTAAAGCAGGTCGTGAAAACATTGTAGTTACTCTCATAAAATATTATGGATTACTATGGTGTTTTCTCCGCAATTTATTATACTGGTGACACGTGGCTTTATTCTTTATAAATCAGGATTCGATGGTGGCAGCGGATTTATTACAGGGACGCTGATGCAGTGGGTTGGGTTGTCGTGACGTGGCGGTGACAATTTTGTATGTGGCAGCAGTTGATTGAATGGTGCAAGGAGTGAAGTTTTAATCAAGATTGTCAATACCGTTCCTGTCGCTGTTCCGGTTTTTCTATTGAAATGGAACGTTTCTGTTTCGGAATATTATGGCGTGCAAATTTGGGGTTATACTGTTCATATATAATTAATTATATATATGAAAAAAATTAAAATATTAATTTAACAAGTATAATTTAAATTCAAGATAACTTAACTTTAAATTATGCAATACAAACACAAAGTCAAACAAACATAATTTCAAAATTATAAACATCTCTAAAATTCCAAAATATTATGATAGTAAAATGTTCTAAAATAAAAGAAATATTATGATTTGGAGCCGGAACGGTACCGAGGTGTTCCGGTCGGAATTTAGCCGGAATATCCAGAATGGTCCGGAATTAAAATCGAGATGAAAACAACGCCGTTTCATCTTGGTTTTTTTAATGGCACAGAACGTTCAGGTCATTCCTGCCGGAACGAAACGGAATTAACAAGCTTGATTTTAATATCTACTTCACTTTATTTTATAATTATTATATATTATATACATACAATTAAAGTAACTCGCGGAATCACTGTAGCAAAATCATTATAGCTCTAGACACTGATTACTGTGGATTGTAATAGTGAAATTATTATTTTACCTCTCAGTTTTGTTAAAAAAAACTATCTCACCTAAAAACTTAAGCTATTAGGTGAGGTTTCAAAATATGATGTACATTATTCTCTAACACATCCCCCTTAAGTGAAAGCTTTTTGGACTTGAAACTCATAGGCTTATATTACCTTGTGTTTGATTTTTATCAAATAGAATGAGGGTGGTGAAATTCGAACTCGTAATCGCTGGATCAACAGGTTTTTGATATCATATTAAAGAATAATCTCACTTAAAAGCTTAAACTATTAGGTGAGGCCCCAGAATATGATTTATATTATACTCTAACAAGTTCGCCTCAGTTTTAGCCTTGGAATCAGGGGTATTTTCGATATTTTACATTTCTGTACATAATAAAATAATCATAACACCCTCTAATAAGACAAAAATCAACAGTTTCTGTTGGGGCTATTAATGACATTGCACTTTTTTTTCATGTCTAAATATAAATATAACCCATGTAAGACAAAACGAAACAGTTACATCCGGGGATATTAAGGAAATTGCACAGTTTTTGAAAATGTACAAATACGGATATACCTCCATATAAGACAAAATTTAAGAGTTGACTGTAGAGGTGTTGTGGTAATTTATCATTTTTAAAATATATTTTCTACTGAGGTACTGTCTGCCGGACGCGCCTTCAATTTCCAAGCTCACACACATTTCGGACGCATGTGCGACATTTTCTGACGAGGAAAAATGTCCATCTGACATCTAGAATAATTCACTGTCATTTTTTCTTCCTCCTAGTGCAGCGTGTGGCGTTCCACAATGTCCAAAGATGTGATGGTGGTCGGTTGAATGCCCCTTTTCTCTCTATTGCATCCAATATTACAAGTCAGTCCCCGTTGTTTATTGGATTTTCATTGCATTCCCTAATCTTTTGATTGTTTTGTATGATCCTTATTTCTGTTATAGAAGTTTTGATTTATTTTAATTTTGCTCTTCAATTTAAATTGATTATATATTTTGGTTTCATTTCGGTCCTCAATCTTTTAATTTCTGGATTGGTGTTAAATCCTGTAATATTTTCGGTATCAAAGTTTAGATTATTTTTTTTAAATTCCTTTGGATTAAATTTATCATATATTTGTTTTTCATTTCGGCCCTTATACTTTTAATATTTGATTTTATTTTAATTTCTTTATTTTTTTTATATTTTTTTTGAAATGGTTCCTATTTTATTCATGTTTATATGTGTATGCTCTTAGTTTTTGTTTTTAATTTTTATTATTTCCTCTTTTGTTAAGGTTGTATTTTTTTTAATTTAGTTCTTAAATTTTAATTTATGTTGGTGATAATTTGAAACCTGATATTTATTATTTTTTTTCTTTGTTCTTTTTTCTGTTTTTTTAATTATTTGTATTTACTTTTCAAGTCAAATATTTTTTTTAATCTAATAATATTTATTTTTGTTTTTTCATTTATTTATTAATTAGTTTTTTTTTTTGTTAATATTTTTAGGTTTTAAAATTTCTAATTATTATAGATAATACATTCAAAATAATGATAATGAATATTTGTAAGGTTTTCTTTCTTATAAATATATGAGACTAATTATATATTTTGATATTTATTTAATATAATGTCTTAATATATATATATATATATATATATATATATATGACCTAAGTGTTTTTTAAAAAAAAAACAAATTTATTTAATGTCAGTGTTTTGAAATATTTTTAATATAATAATATGATAAATAAATTTTATAAAATAAAAAAAATAATTTAATCTCTTTGTTTAACAATAATGATGGTGTCAGCGATAATATGACCAATAATAATTATAGTTTTTTATTTTTATCTGGGTAATTTGATAATTTTTATTATTTTAGCAGTAATATTAATGATAATTTTATGTGTTATAACTATAATAATAATAGTGATATTATTAATCATAATAATAAAAGCAAGTGTAATTTATTATAATAATTATAGTGCTTATGTTGTTAATAATTATGACTTTGATGGTAATAGAAAATATCAATAATATAAAAAATATTTATAATAATGATCATAATACTAATTATAATTGTAATTATATTAATAAAATAACGATGTTGATTATCATGATACTTATTGTTATAATAATGACAACAATTATAACAATAATGATGGTGACAACGATTGTACTACCAATAATAATTATAATAATGATTATTTACAATAATGATAGCTATAGTAATTGTGATAATCTAACAATTATTATAATAATAGGAATAATTCATTGATCAATGTTCTTTTCATTACAAATGGACTTTTGCAAGCTTTTCATATATAATATTTTAGATTTAATATGATGTTAAAAAAAACAAGTGGAAATATTTGGCAAATTTATATATAAAAAATTAAACGAGCCACTCACCATGCGTTTTGCCGCAGACAACCAATTTTTTTAACTTGTGAAAAAATAATAGTCCTAGATTTTTTTTAATGTTATACATTTGAGCGTAATAATCAACCTATAAATTTTTTAATTATTTAGTTTTTATATTATTCATTTTATTATAGATAAAGCATTTGCAAGAATAATAACAATTATTTTTAAGGTTTTTTTCTTACAAATACATGAGACTAATTATATATTTTGATATTTACATATGGAAATATTTATATAAAATATGCCAAGTTTTTTTTAAATCAAATTAATTTAATCTCAATGTTCCGAAATACTTTTAATATAATAATATAAAGAATAAATCTTACAAAAAAAAACGAGTTCCTTTTTACAACAATAATAATGTTAGCAATAATAATATTTCCAATAATAATAATAGTTATAATAATTGTAATAATTTAACAATCATGATAATAACAATGAGAATAATAATCGAAATAATTCATCATTCATATATATATATATATATATATATATATATATATATATATATATATATATATATATATATATATATATATATTTTTCAGATGGTTATATATAATGGCTATTTCTGGACCATTAATGTTAGCTATTTTCCAATAATGGATATTTTAAATATATTTTTCCAGGAAAAATGAGAATAATTATATTTTGATATTTGTTTAATATTAATGTCTTAATATATATATATGAGCTAATTTTTTTAGAAGAAATATCAAATTAATTTAATGTTGGGGTTCTAATATCACATAAAATATAATAATGTAAAGAATAAATCTTAAAAAATAAGAACAAATACTTTCATTTCTTTTTATAGCAATAATGGTAGTGGCAAAAATAATATTGCCATTGATAATTATAATATTAATTAGTATAATGTTCATAATAACAATTATAATAATTATGATAATTTATTATTTGCTTATAAAATAATTCATTAAACAAATAAAATATACACAACAATCAATCAATGTATTACACAAAGCACATAACTCATTTTCAATGAATTTTATCGATTACAATTTTACAATGTATCAATTGAATAATTATCAAAACAGTTTGAACAATAACAACATTCAATCACTTTGATGCAAAAATAAATAAATTTATTTCTAATATATTTTGTTGATTACTATATTACGAATTGAATAATAAAATAACCAATTACAACGCACAAAATCATTTAATTTTTTTATATAAAAAAATATAACACGGGCAAGTAATCTTGTTTTATCGTGTAATCTCGTTTTATAGTGTTTTAGAACATTTTAGCCGTTATAAAAATTCAATGAATAGTGCCCGATTGTCTATGAAAAGAACGCCTTTGCGGCTGAATTTTAGCAGAATACTAGTTGAATGCCTGCACTACGTTGCGGGTGTAGTGCGGGTTGAACAAATAATTTTTACAGTTGTTGAGATTAAAATATAATATTTTAATATATAAAGTTTGATATACTTAAAGGGATCAACATTGTCTATTATACTAATAATAATATGGAAGTCTTAACTTCTAAAATTCTCATTACTATTACTGTCAAAAAATTAAACATTATTGAACAAATCTGAGAGGGAAAAAAAATTAATAAAAAAGCACGTTGGAACAAAAACTAAAATTATTATTATTATTTATATTATTATTGCTTTAATAACAGGAAGAAAACAAAATTAAATCAAAGGCTAAAAAAAAGCTTAAAAACATTAACCAAAGAGTAAATAAAAAAATAAAATAAATGATAAAAAATAAAAATTATTTACTACAAAATATCATTTGAATTGAAAATTTAAGAAATTTATCACACTACGTTGCGGGCTGAGTAAGAAGTTTTTATAATTGTTGGGATGAAAAAAATTATTAGGATATGTTGGTCTAAAATTAAAATATAATATTTATATATGAAAAATTCAATATAATTAAACAGATCATCACACCCTATCATAAAAATAGTAACATTGAAGTCTTAAAATATAAAACTATCATTGCAGTTGTTGCCAAAACAATAAAAAATATCAAATTATCTTGAGAAAAAAAAACCATTCATAAAAGAGCAAGTAAGAAAAATAGAATAAAAATAAAAATTATCATTGTTATTACTGTCAAAACAATAAAAAATATCAATTCATCCTGAGAAAAAAAAAACCCTAAAAAACATCAACAAAAGAGTAAGCAAGAAAAATAATTAAATTATTATTATTATTATTATTATTATTATTATTATTATTATTATATTTTTTTAGTTTTCTGTTAACAATAAAAGAGTAAAAAAATCCTAAAACCTCAACAAAATATCAAAGAAAAAAAAATTATCATTGTTATTACTGTCAAAACAATAAAAATTATCAAATTATTCCGAGAGAAAAAAACATAAAAACATTAACAAAAGAGTAAGCAAGAAAAAAATTAAATTATTATTATTATTATTATTATTATTATTATTATTATTATTATTATTATTATGTTAATAATGGAAAAAACTAAAATAAATGAAAGATTAAAAAGATCAAACCAATAAATAAAATAAAAATTATCAAAAAAAAAGTCATTTGATATAAAAATAAAAAATAAAAATGAATAAAAAACAAAAAAAAGAACAAATGGAAAAAAAAAAACATAAATATCAATTTATCAAGGGATTAAAATCCAAAATTAAAACTGTAAGGGCCAAAATGAAAATTAAATATACTATCAATTTCAATAAAAGGATCAAATTGAAGAAATCGAAACTTCTGTACTGTATTTATTGAACTATTGAAACCTAATCCAAAAATTAAAAGGAGGACCGAAGTGAAACATTGACATTCAATCAATTCCAATCGGAGGACCTAATCGAACTAAATCAAAACTTATCTAACAAAAATCAGGACAAAAAACAAAATTGAAAGTTAAGGGTCCGAAGTGAAAAGTAGCAAAAAATGGGGGACTCTCCTGCATTTTTACGTGCAGGAGAGAGAGAAAAGTGGCCGGCGGCTTTAACCGGCCTCCGCCGCGTCCACGGACATTTATAGGTGACACGCGCCACCGCGGGAGGAAGACCACGCGGAGGCGCATCGCGAGACACGGTGAAGCTCGTCTCTGACCACCTTAGGACGCCGCACGCGCCACCTAAACAGGGCGTGGGGCGGAGAACAGGCGGCTGCGTGCGCCACACGCACTGACAAAACCCGACAGAAATTAAAAAAAAGGTCAATTACCGGACTGCCCCTGTACCAAAGTCACCGTTTTTGTCTTATAAGGGGCTAGAACCGTATTTAGCCATTTTAAATAATATTAAAAAAAAAGTTGCGGCGGACCGGATCGGGACCGACCGGTCCATACGCGTGCAATTACGTGCGTGACCCTCACCAGTCATGGTTTTTACCCTCAGCCCGAGCCTCTGCTTTGTCCTATTACCGAGGCTAAAACAGGTAAAACACTGTTCCGAAATGAAAAAAAAAAAGCACTATTGAAATCCACAGTATTTTCATTCACAATACACAATGAAACACTGATCTCTTTTAGGTAGTTTTATAATCCACCCCCAGAAAAATCCACTAGCACACCAAAGCGTTGACAATGCAGTCGTCGTCGTCATCAGTAGCTTCCTCAGGATTTCCCCATTTCCACTGTCTTACCATTAACACTGTTGTACACCACGCTTCAGTTGTCTGTACCTTGCAGAACTCCAAATATTTTCCGGTTTCTCCGGGTCTTCCTCAGGTTTGTTCTTCCAGTACGGGGGTCATGCAGGGAACTGTAACATGCGGGTCATGGATCCGGGGACCCGAGAACTTGAATCTTGTACTCTCTGTACAAGGATAAATTATGCTTTTCTTTCAAAATCGAATAATTAGTTAGAAATTTTTAAGAGCCGCAAACATTCTCAACACCTTTAAATTGCCCTTTTAAAAGTAAGATCTTAAATTATATGTAAGGACCTATGAGAGATTAAAATGGAAAAATATTTTCAAGAGTTTTGATGATGAAAAGGTTATATATTACTATTGTAAACACATGCTATATATCTAAACTCAATAAATATATCAATTACCAAATATATTTCTTAAAAAATAAATATCATAAATTAATTTAATAATAAACACCAGATCAATAATTATATTAATGCTAACCATTTAAATTTACTATTTACAAAAAAAACTATCATTAATTATATTTTAAATCAATATTCTATCATCCCTCCACATGATTTAAAATTATTCATACATATAATAAATTTTAAAAAAATATTTAATGTTGTGTGATAGGTGTTAGGTAATTTGAGAGTTTAAACCTTAGTATTTAAGATGTTTTGAATTAGATTCTTTGGACCAAGTTTAAATTTATTACATGAACAACATATAAGTGATTTTAACTATCGTTGTTTTTTTATTTTATTATGTGCATGTATCTTGTCTCATTATATCTTTAAAAAAGAAGTTCAAACATTTACGTTCAAACATTTACAGTGACAACCCTATCATCACACTTATTTAAGTGAATCATCCAAATATGTTTCATGATCAACATCTTGCAAAATATATTTGCCTTTGGATTCATTCAAATATCAAATCTTCATTAATAAGATCATCATATATTTGAAGACAGGTTTCCGCTATTTTTTTTTTAATTTAATGGCTTCAGTCTGATTTTGATTGATGATTAAATAACTTATTAGTGCACCAAACTTTTAGCAAGAGGAGTTGCAATGTTGTCAATACCATGAGATATCAAATTTCTAACTAATTAATTTATGTCTAACAAGTCACATTTCTTCTTCTTTTTTTCATTAAAATTTTCCTTTTAGCCTTATCTATAATAAAATTTTGAATATAGGTTATATTGGTTAGAAACCAATTATATCAATTAAAATATTTTAAAGTCATTCAACTTCTAAACTAGTAACATCCAATGTAACCAATTTTGCTTTCATAGTGGAGCAAGAAAGAAATTATAGTTGTTTAACATATTTCCAACAAAATGCATCACTATATAATTAAAAAAAAAAATACATAGTAGTAGATTTTTTTTATTTTGAATTAACAATCTAATTAGCATGATTGAATCTCTTTATCACAACAGGAAAACCATTATAATGAAGTGCATAATCAATAATATTTTCTTAGATATAATGAAGTACTCCAAAGCATTAGATTATATGTATATCAAAATATTCAAACAAGAAAGATTTAGTAATATTTATAAAATCATAATATCATCAACATATAGTTATATAATTATTTTCTTATGTTTTTATTATAAACATATATATCATCAAAATTTATCTAAAACCATCAAATAACATAACTCATTTAGATTTTTCATGGAATTATTTTGGAACTTGTTTTAAATCATAAGAAGATCTTACAAGCTTACAAATTTTCTTTTCTTTACCAGGCTTAACAAAACCTTCGGGTCGATCCATATAAATTTATTCTTCTAAACTATTATTTTAAAAAATCATTTAACATCCAAATCATGAGCTCCTAATTTGTAAGAATAACATAAAGCAACTAATAATCTAATTATAGTGATTTTAGAAACTAATGGACATATAAAAAAAAATCTACTTCTTGTTGGTGTTTAAACCCCTTTGACACTAATCTAGCCTTAAATTCTGTATAGATCCATTATTTATCAATTTCTTTCAAATAACTCATTTGTAACCAATTGTATTATAACCTTGTGACAAATCATTGGAAAATCAAAGAATCCATCACTTTTTTTACCTTTTTCTTTTTATTTCTTTTTGAATCATTGGATTTAATAAATGTCATACTTCACAATATGTTTTCATTCCATTTTCAAGTAAAAAGTTATAAAAAATAGCACTAAAATCCTTTGCACTTGTAGTTCTTTTACTCTTTCTAATTTCACCAAAACCATGACTATAAAAAAATGCCTTTTTTAAAAGAAGTATATTCATTTATAGGTATAGGCAACTTATTTTTTATTGGGAAATAATTTCAAAGAAAATTACATCATATGACTTAATAACTGTATTTTTTACAATTTTACAAGGGTTAGAACTTTCAAATAGAAATACTATTGATTTATGGCCTTAGTTTTTTAATAATTGGAATACTTACTTTCATTAAACACCCTCAAAGTTCAAAATATTTTAAAGAAGGTTTTTATTCTTTTAAAATTCATATAATGTTTTAAAAATTCTAAACTTATCAAACAATTTATTTTATACTTATTCAAACAAACATATCTTAAAAGTCATCAATATAACTAACAAAGTGTATTTATCACCATATGTCAAGACATTATTACTATCATAAATACCACTATGTATTAGATCTAATAATTATTATTTTTTTCTGATTAAAAGCCTTTATAGGTTTCACCTTGTACACAAATTTCACTTTTTTTTTCTTATTAGTATGTGACTTGAGAATTAAACTTAAATGCATCATTCTCTTATAGAGTTCAAGTCATAACTATGAGGTATAATTAGAATGAATTAAATTGATTAACTTCATGGGTTTAAATTCCTTGTTCATGACTAGTGAAAACATGACTTAACTCTAAAAATATAAGAATATTTTATTAAAAAAACAAATTAAAACATTAACAAATTGAATCAATTTTAGTCCCTAACAACCCATATCCATAGACTTCATTGAGTTTTGTAATTTTTATTATAAATAATTGTTTTATTATATGATAAAAATATATGGTCATAAAATTAACATCAACTTAAAAATTAGGGGTGAGCAAACCGAACCAAATAACCGATTTAACCGAGAAAACAAAAAAAAACCAAAAAAACCGATTAAACCGATTGCAAAATTATTAATAACTATCCGGTTCGGTTCGGTATCGGTTTTATACGGACAAAACCAATTAACCCAAATCGAACCGGTTCAGTTCGGTTTGAAGTATTAGTATAAAAAGAAACTTAAGAAACCCTAACATAAGAACACATTACCGTCCGCCTCTCGCCTCCCTCTGGCTCTGCCGCTCTGCAACTAAACTAAGCCTCTCGGTTTGGTTTAAATTTTACTAACACCTTAGCAAGCAGCTTCTAGCCTCTCTACCTTAGCAAACAGCCTCTCGTATCTCTGTCTCTGCATCATCTAAGCAAACCCAAAAACCAGATTGTAGAGGAGATTCTTCTCATCCTATAGAGGATAAAAGTTAAATCTCCGTTCATCTCGCCTCCCTCTGCATCTTAAATCTCATCCCTCTCGCCTCTTGCTTCTCGGCCTGTCGCTGTCTTTCAGGTGTGACTCTCTACTCTTTATCTTGTTTATTTCTTCTCTCTCTCTCTCTCTCTATTATATATATATATATATTTGCATGTTTCACTGTTTGTGTGCTTGATCATGATTTGGGATGTTAGGGTTTTCTTTGTGGTTCTCTTGAATTTGTGATTCGGGATATTTATGGTCTTGACTGATAAATTAGGGCTCCTACGTGTGCCTGTTTGCATGTTTGAGCTTTGATTTTATTCACTGTTTATCTTTTTGATAAATTAGGGAAATGAAGTGAGATTTAAATCTAAGTGTTTCTCATTTTGGTTTCTGTGTTAAATTCTTGCCTAATTTAAGTAGTTGAAATTGGTTGCGTTGATGAGGGGGGGTGGCTTCTTTGCATTTTTTCATTTCATTTTTGCTTCACGAAATTCGGTATTTGATTGTTGTAGTATAATATGTACATGGAAATCAAGAACTGCGAGTTGCTAATACTTGCAGACAGTCTTATTTACTTAACAAAATTCTTATTCAAGTTGAAATAGGTTTAGGACAAAGGTCTGCTACCAAATGTGATTGCTTCTGTAGGTTTGAACTCATATGTGTCAAAAGCACACAATGATTTTGGCTCTTAAATTTTGCAACCTTGATGAATGATTATGAAAAATATGAAAATCTTGAATCAGGTTATTTTTCTTATACATTTTTATTTTTATTTTATTAAATAATAATCAACTTATTTGCAATCTAACATTTCTATTATTATTTTTTTGTAGATTTTTGTGGAAAGTTAAATCTAGCGACGAATGATAATTAGTTCAAAACCGACTGTATTTCTTGAAGTTTTTATGTTAATATTGCTTGTTTATTTTGAAGCCCTTTGAAGGCATTTTCTGTAATTTAAATTTAAATTTGTTCACTTGTGTAGTTTTAATCATTTCTCATCATGCTAAATAACACAAAACAAAAGTTTTAGAATGGTTAAAAAAAAACTTAATAAACACTATATTAACAATTTAATACATTAATATTTGTATTTGTTGCAAAAAAAAAATTAAAAATACTTTGGGTTCTTGTACGAAAATAGTTTTTCAAGCCCATCAGAAAATTTATTAGAAAACCCATCAAAAAGCCCATCATAAGGTCTATCAGATGGCCCAAAAACTAAATTCGTTTTTATGAATTTTTTAATCAAAAAACCAGACCGGACCGAACCGAAAGTGGTCGGTTCTGAATAGATTCGGTTCGGTTTCGGTTTGTTTTTTTTTTTTAAAATCAGTTTGGTTACTTTTTTGACAAAAAACTGAACCGAAACCGAAAATGCTCACCCCTATTAAAAATAAGCACTTATTTGAGACAATGATAGCCCAATGGATAGAAAACAAAAATAAATATTACAGTTTATTTCCTAGCCAATCAAGTATTAAAGGATAAAATTAAAAATAATAATTAACGGATAAAAAAAAATCAGTTAAGGGGTGAACTTGTCAAACCTATAAATCGGATAACCTAGGCTAACACATCAAACTTGTGAACTATGTTATGAACAGTAATAGGATTATAATTTGTTTTTTTTTCTGATTTTTTTTTATTTTACTATATGATAAAAAAAAATAAACAACTGTAAAATCAAATATCAACTCAATATTATTATGTTGAAAAAAATAATTAGATAAATAGGAAAAAAAGTTAAACTCCATAGACTTGCAAATCAAGTCAAATAGTTAATTTTCTAAACATTTCTATAGACTTTATAAAGTTTAATAACATGATTTTTCTCCTAAATGTTTTTTTACCATATGAGAAATAATTATCATTAAAAGAGTCAAGTTAAACAAAGAAGAGGACACACCTAACCTATAGATTGAGTATAACTTCATAATGGTGTTTTAAATAAAAGGAAATTGGAAAAGTTTAGAGATAAATATAGATCAAAATATTTAATATTGTAATATGGATTATTTAGTTGATTGTGCTCAATAAATTCATTTATTAAAATAAATTTAAAATAAAAATTGACACACATATGATTTATTAAATAAAAAAACATACTGTGAAAATTTGCTCATATAAAAAATATCATAAAAAATATTTGTTATTTATAGAAATGAAATTAATATATATATATATATATATATATATATATATATATATATATATATATATATATACACACAAATTAATCATAGTAATCACTTCAAACATTAATTATATCCAATATAATTAAAAAATAGTCACTATGTAAAATGAGAATGAATAAAAAAATCACATATAAGTAAAATGAAAACTTAAAAAATATTTTAAAAAATACAAGAAGTTCTAAATTAAAAATAAATCAAAACTATAAAAAAATGATCAATTTGAGAATTATACAGCTACAATCTAAAGTGATAAATGAGATATGAGATGATTAACAACGATTTTGGAACATTAAAACTACACACCATTTCGTTTTTTTATAACTAAAAAGTCATTTCCTTGAACAAATAGTTACTGTCTCATGAACCAATCACTTACAGTTTTTAAGATTTTGAAGCCTATTTTACATGAAAACACATTTAGAGAGTGAGGATGATTTGTTTTTCTATGGAAGGGAATAGGTTTCTCTATTTGGTTATTACAAGGGATCACTCACGTAGGAGAGGCTCTCCCAAGAACAAGTTTTATGATCTAAATAAAAATAAAAATAGATATATTAGGAACTCATTTCTATTAACGAAAAGTTTATGATTTTTTCAAAAAATTAGGATTAATTCAGACTATTCATAAAGCCTTCTTAGACTTCATTTCACCCATTAAAAATACCATGAGATTTCTCTCCATTTTCCAATGGGACTCCATGCGATTCTTCTCATGAACCAAACGAGTACCGAGCACTGCTGACTTGCTATATCATCTTGGTCACGTTTACAAAGCGACACGATGAAATAGAACAGCCATAATCATTTGCTTTAAAACGTACGCTAACCAACGAGGACGACAAGAGGCAAATGAAAAGAGAACACATGACCTCCGGCAGCCAAACTAATGCAAGGTCCCAGTAGCTTTGGCACCGCATGATTGGAAAATAACCTCATTTTATCAAGTTAATTTGTACGTTTTACGAGTGAAAACGCGATTTTAACAATCATTATCGAAGTAGCTTTTGCGCCGCATGATTGGGAAATAACAGTCATTTCAGCCAGTAAAAGATGTGGAGCTAAGAGAATCCATCCTTCGTTGTCCAAGGTTCCACCGCTTTTCCATATTCATTTACTTTCACTCATTCCTTCATCTTTTCCATGTCCTTCTTCTTCTCTCTCTCTAGCATGGATCGTCTTTGGTTTCAAAATATTATTTTGCTCTCAGAACCCACTGCAGCCTCTAAACCCCTTGAACAACCCCAGCTCATGACAACAGCATCTTCTGCATGCCCATCACCATCATCAAGCATCTCTTTAATTAGCAACTCCTCCTAATAAGGAAATTTTATCATCTACTTCAGTACCTATGCTAGATAGTGTAGTGCTTCTTTGTATTTTAACTTGTGCATCCTTTCTTCTTTGTTATTGTGAAAAGGGTGGCTCCTGCAGCAACGAAGAAGGAGAAGAGGATGACAAGGATATTAACCGGAAAGAAAGGCCAACGAGATTGAATCTTAAAACAAGCAGAGCTCGTTCACATTCTTCAACACCATCAACTCAAAAACTTCCCAAGAATATTGGACGTTCAGGTTCATTGGCGATCCTGCCGAAGTCCATGAGCTGCAGGAGTCCGGGAGAGTCAAAGGGTTCATGGATCTTGGTTTCATATTCAAAAAAGAATACTTGAATCCAAGAATGATGTGTGTAGTCCCTGGCTTGCAAAGACTTGGACTTTGCAAAAATAAACAGAACACAAATCTAAGAGACAGTGAAGTGGCTGAAGATCATGATGGACTGACTAGAGAAGAGGAGGAAGAAGAATTGAAAGGAGCTATTAGACCGTATTTATCAGAAGCTTGGTTAATAAAGAGACCCAATTCGTCGTTATTAAATCTACGGGTGCCAAGAATATCTGCAGCTACTGACATGAAGAAACACCTGATGTTCTGGGCCAGAACTGTAGCATCTGAAATTCAACAAGAATATTGACCAGTCGTAGATGATTTTCCAGCTGAGATTGTAGGAGTTATGGTAGAAAACACTCTGATTATACCAGGAAAATTGTGACACAAAAATCAACAACTCATCAATCTTGAGATTAGATTCTATTCTAGCTAGCCCAACCGACAGCTGCAGCTGCAACTGTAAGAAATGAGCGTGTCTTATATTTGATGATTGATATATAAATAAAAAAGGGGTGAAAAAGTACGGTTTGATCTATGTTCCAGCTTGTATTTATTAGAAAGATGGATAAATCTAAGTGGAGAGAAATTATATAGAGAGCAGATATAAGCCATGCAACAAAAAAGGGGTATGCATGTTGATGAACAGAGATCCCCAACTGCATAATGGACGGAAGAAAGATTAAAGTGAAGATGGCTTTCCGTATCAGCAGAGAGCCACTTCAATGATTTCCATGATCCAACTGGTTTGTCTATTCTAGTTGCAGGATGCAGCATTTTTTAAAAAGATTACGCCTGAGAATTATATGTTATATTGATTCCATTAAAAATTTAGTATAAGATAAAAATAAGCAAAATCAATAAAATCACTACTAAAAAAGGGGGCTGTTTGCAACGGCAAAAATCCGTTGCAAACTTTGCAACGGAATTTTGTTTAGCAACGGATTTTCCGTTGCTAAACACATTCTGGAAAAAAAAAAAAAAAACAAGGGTTGCAACGGAAAATCCGTTGCAATTTAAAACCATTTGCAACGGATTTTCCGTTGCAAATGAAAATTACTTTGCAACGGAATTTCCGTTGCAATATCAATTTGCAACGGATTTTCCGTTGCACTTTAAAACAATTTGCAACGGATTTTCCGTTGCAATTCAAAATTACTTTGCAACGGATTATCCGTTGCAAAGTTGATTCCGGAAATAAAAAAAAAAAACATGGGTTGCAACGGAAAATCCGTTGCAATTTAAAACCATTTGCAACAGATTTTCCGTTGCAAATGAAAATTACTTTGCAACGGATTTGCCATTGCAATTGAAAATTACTTTGCAACGGATTATCCGTTGCAAAGTTGATTCCGGAAAAAAAAAAAAAAAACATGGTTTGCAACGGAAAATCCGTTGCAATTTAAAACCATTTGCAACGGATTTTCCGTTGCAAATGAAAATTACTTTGTTAAATTAAATATCCTATGCTTTTAATATAAAAATTAATTATAAATAAACAATTTAATATAAAAATTAATTATAAAAAAAATTATAATTGCCACTTTGCAACGGCTAATCCGTTGCAAAATTAATTATTTGCAACGGATTATCCGTTGCAAATAAACTACATGTACGCACTGTTTTGACCAAAACGCTGCGTTTTATGGAATAGAGTAATAAAACTCTTCGTCCCTCTATCTCTTTTCCTCCCTCTCTCGAACTCTCTCCCTCCCTCGCTCGATGTCTCTCCCTCGCTCGATCTCTCTTCCTCCTCTTTTCTGGCCAGGCGCTGTTCTTGTTCCTCAGAACAAATCAACCATCATCTTCCTCAGAACACATCTCTCTTCCTCCCTCGATCTTCTTCCTTCTCTCCTTCTCTATTCTGTACAGTGAACAGTGGTAAAAAAAATCAAATTCCATCTCTTGTTCCCGTTCGACCTTGTCAGCGTCGACATTGAGTTAAACAGTCGACCCATCACCACAACAACGCCGATCTTCTTTCATACGGTAAGCATTTCAAATTTTTATTTCCTTAGTTTTTCTTCGAAAATTTTTGATTTCGGTTTTTTCATAAGTGTAGCATTATTTTGGTCACCCATTTGATTTTGCCGAGAAAAAGAAACTTCAATTTTTCAGCCGAACTCTTTAGATTATCAATGATGAGGTCAAGTTTTTTACAATCAGTTTTAGTTGATCACAGAGACGAAGCTTGAAAAGAAGTTGAAAAGGAGTAGGGGAAGGAGTTTTATTAGGAATTAGTTATCAAAATAGAAGACTAAGTCGTTGACCTGATGAAACTAACTACGTTCATATTTCATTTCCTTTATCTTTCGTGTGGATGATAATGTGCTGTTGTGAGATTATGTTTTGAATGTGTGTTGTGCCTTGAAATCTATGACGATGTGCCTTGAAATCAAGTTAGATATATTATGATGCCCTCCAAGCTTAAGCTTCCTGTTGGAATGAAGAATATAGAAACTGAATTTGGAATTTTCCAGAAAATCTCGTGGAAGTATCCTCAAATAGAGAAGTTTTGAATAAATTTTCAAGAATTCCTGTCCTTCCTGACTTGAATATAACCCACTTCTATTCATCAAGGATAAAGGCACAAAGCAGGAGATAATATACTTTTATTCTTGCACTGCATCTTCTTCTAACTAAATTATGCAATACACATGTTTGGTCTTATTCTTTCATCGGATAATCTAATTCAATTAAGTCAAGAAGAGAAATAATTTAATGAGTGTATAAAACTCATGTTGTCTTTTGTCTGTACTTGGATAATGGTTGTTCTTGTACAATAGATTAACCATCATTTGATTGCGTTTATATTGAAACAATGGATCTTCGATGGTGCAGATTATTTGGTGCTTCTCCTGTAGGATTTCTCTTATTTCTTAGCCTTTGCGCCTGTGATAGAGGTATGGATATATTCTCTTAATTTTTTATTTATCATGATGTAAACATAATTACTTTAACATGTAAATTGTACCATCAATGCAATAACATATATTATCTTAACTTACTTATTTTGCTTTTTCTTGCTTGGAATCATCCAGAAATGCTCTTGCTTACCGTTGCAAATTTCTGTTTTTCTTGCTGACTCATCTTATTATGAAGAAATCAATCACCATGAGTTGCCTCAGGTAGAGGTAATTTGGGGAGAAGAGCATGAAATGGGTTCGGATGAAGAAATTGTGTCTGACAATGATGTCATTGGTGATGGTGTAGATGTTGATGATGATGTAATTAGGAGTGATGATAATGATGATTAACATTATGCATGTATTTTTGTTATTCCCAACTAAAGTATTGATGTTTGTGGTAATGATTATTAGCATTATGCTTGTATTTTTAATTTGGATTCCTAATATGTTTAATTTACATGGTAATGATGAATAGTATTATGCTTGGATTTGTTATTTTGAATGAAATATTTGATGTTGATGGTAATGATGATGAGTATTATGCTTGGATATGTTACTTCGATTGAAATATTGATGTTGATGGAAATGATGATTTCCGTTATGCTTCGATTTGTTATTTTGATTGAAATATTAGACGTTGATGGTAATGATGATGAGTATTATGCTTGGATATGTTACTTCGATTGAAATATTCATGTTGATGGTAATGATGATTGTCGTTATGCTATGCTTTGTTATTTTGATTGAAATATTGATGTTGATGATAATGATGATTAGTATTATGATGTTTGATCATGAGCTTGGGACTTCGGACATTTATTTGGATTTGTTCATTTTATTTTAATATTGAAGTTTTTTGTTATGATGATTAGCGTTATGCTTAAATTGCTTAATTGTCATGATTATTAGTTATTGCAAACAATTATTGATAAGAACACTTTAGTTTTAGAATGTTGCGGCGTGGATCTATAATAGATTCGAAAACCGGTAAGTGTTCATCCAGATCAAAGAAAAATTCATACAGGAAGAGTAGGCCTGCAACAACTTCTCGCCCTATTGACAGTACAGACGTGGATAATAATAACATGTCCGAAGTCCCAAGCTCATTTCCAAATATAGAAGATAATTACATGCTCGGGTATCAGCATTTGCTTGTGAGTGATAATTATCCGGTAGTGGATGGTGATCATGTGGATGATGAGGAGACCGAAAATGACGAAACAATAAACGAAGAGGATAATAACGATCAAAATGAAGATTGTCACCAATCAGGCAGTGGTCAAAACTCAGCAGGGAACAATGTTTGCATTAAACGGATGGGTTTTGACACCGAAATCAATCCAGTAACAAAAAAACGACAACTGAGTTTGTATGGAAGAACAGAGTAAGTTTTATAGTTTGTTAACACATTCATTATTTATGTCTGTATTTGTTTCCTGAAAAAATTGTTATTATAATATATTTCAGGTTTAATAACGCATCATGTGGCCGTGAAATCGGTGAAATTTTGCGATGTAATTTCAAGGGGCCATGGCACAGTTGGGACAAAGTAGATTTGATGTATAAGGATGAATTGTTCAAAGAGTTCAAGGTATGAAAAAAAAAAGATTGTTGACTTTATTGCCTTGTTTAATTTGAATTCACGCAACTATTTTCATAATTTTGATCGTGTATTTTTAATGATTATACTTTTCATATGTATTTAATAGAAAAAATATGACTTCCCCGTGGAAGATGAAGAGATTGTTCGGAATATATGGGAAGTTAAAGCTCGAATCTCTTTGAATCAACTATTGGCCCGAGCACGCTCTAAAGCTCTGGCTAAACTGAACACCACAAATATAACTGACTGCATTGACAATGGACCAATTTGGATACAAAAGGAAGATTGGAATAAAATGATACTTGAAGTTTGGTCAACCGAAGAATTCCATAGACGATCTGACGCTTCAAAACGCAATCGGTTGAAACAAACAGGTGGTAAAATAAGTTCTCATTGTGGTGGCTCAGTGTCATTTGCATCATATCGAGCCAGTATGGTAAGCATTAAGATTATTAAACACTTGTTGTTGTATTGGGTTAATATTTATGCTGCTAATTATTTTTAAAATGTTCATAGCAACAACAAGCCGGTGGAAAAGAACTTCCATGGGATGATGTATTTTCAATGTTGCATCAGAATGTAAATCAAACCGGCACATTCGTGGATAATAGGTCCAAAACAGTGGTGGTAAGTACTATTAATTTTTACTAATTAATTACTAGTATATAATTTCTTATTTTTTTTACAAATTTTTTTGTACATGTACTTGTCTGTTTGCAGGAAAAATATAGAAATGAGATGATTGAAAAGTATGGACCAAACCGAGATGTCCATCCTTCTTTTGATGGAGAAGCTTGGTGTCAAGCTTCAGGGGGGGTCAGCAAGGGTCGAGTTTACGGTGCACCACGTATGCCAGCATTGAAGGTTAGTACGAGTTCATCTCAACATTCGTACTCTATGAATTCGACATATCCGAGCACTGTAATACAGGAGTTGAAGGACGAATTGCTAGTAAAAGATTGTGTTATTAAGAATATGCAACGTCAGATTGACTCCATTACAACTTATCTTGCAAACCAGCATGGAAGTAATGAGAGGCCTGACTTTATGAGTCAAGATATGTCAACACCTGCTGCCACGATGTCATCACATACGATGGCACATATGGGTCCCACATCTTGCACAATGAATAGACCTCGACCACATCCCCCAAATACTGGTCCATCAGCATCTCATCAACATCGTAAATCATTTCCACCATAACTATGTATTTTTTTTTTCATGTTGCTAGTGATAGAACTATTTATTTCTTTGTTTTATGTTGATGTACAAATATGTATATACTTAAACAAGTAAATGTAACTGAATCTTTTATGAATGTGTATAATATTTCCTTTATGTTATTTGAAATGTATTTATTTGCTTCTAAAAAATAATAATATTAATCAAAGTGTGTAAATGTTCCATAAATTAAATAAACAATTTAATATAAAAATTAATTGTGAAAAAAAAATTGCCACTTTGCAACGGCTAAGCCGTTGCAGATCTGCAACGGCTAACCCGTTGCACCTTTTCAACGGCTTACCCGTTGCACAGTTGCAACGGATTAGCCGTTGCAACTTTGCAACGGCTAAGCCGTTGCAAATTAGCAAGGGATTATCCCTTGCAAATCAATTTGCAGTCAAGGTATTGCATCCGAATGTATCCGTTGCAAAATCCGTTGCAAATGCAAATTTGCAACGGCACCCTTACTTATTTGCAACGGATGCTTCCGTTGCAAAATACCCTTTTTTTAGTAGTGAATAAAAGACTCAATATTTGATTTAATTTGAAATTGAATATCTTAAAATTTTAACCAATAAAAATAAATTTTACTTTTTCAAATTTAGCATCCCCTCAACATTGAAATATATTTTTAACATTGGAAGCATCTTGTATAAAGTCAACCAAAATAAAATATCAAAAATCAATTACAAGTCAATTTAAGCTAAAGATAATATCGAAAATACAAATATATAAAAAAAAGATTGAAAATGGGATTTGGATTTGTCATTATCCAATCTTTTCCCTCCAAAATTGTTTTATAAAAAATACAATTGTTATTCAAAAACCTAAAACAATTATAAATTTAAAATCTAAAATATTTTTAGGACACGAAGAGGTAAGTCTTTGAGATGCAACAAACCAAAATGTTACAAAAAAACAAAATGTTAGATAATAGCTAGATTGAAATATTTTGACAAGAAAGGGTAAAGAAAATAAATAAAACTAAGGTTGAAATCCAAACTTAAAAAATTTGGAAGAATTAATTAAGTTTAAAGAGATAATTAAACTTCTAGAAATTTTTGTGGAGTCAAGCAAGGATTCAATTGAAAACAAAAATCAAGTTTGAAGGCATAATTCAGAATCAATTTGATAGAATTATAAGATTAAGGATAGTTGAAACTTTAAAAGGCTAAATTGGTGTAATTCGGGGTTAAATTGAAACAAAATTGATTATTGAAATCTAGTTGAGGCTAAAATTAAAGAATTTCAAAGCCAAGGACTAAAGCTCATGAGTTCAGGGACTAAAGTTAATTAAATCAAGGGTTATTTGGGGGAAAAAATAAAAGTTTGATGGTTGGCAGGGGTCATATTGTATAATTTAGAAAGCAGTGATAAATTTATAAAAGGTACTCAATTTTAAGGATTTAAATCAATGTTTTCGGGGTATGATTGCAAAAAATAAGAAGTTTCAGAGTCAATTAAGATGTACATGCTAAAAATTTCAAAGATAAAAACTAAATTGCAATTTCTAAAATCCCAATTAAAAACTACCCAAAGGGCTCTAACCATCACCACTCCACTACGAAACATCTCCTTTATAAAGATCAACAGCTCTCATCAAATGTTTACATCCAATTTGCTTTAATAATGTTGATGACATCTTATTCTTACTCAATTTTCCTTGTATCAACAAACATAAGCTAAATAAGGAGTTCTAGGCCTCTAAATTAGATAAGGTTTGTTCCTAATGATAGATTTAAATCTCTTTTACACAATTCATGTCTACATATGAAACATTTATATCTCATTTGTCATGATGATCTCACCAAAGTAGTTCACTTAGTTAGCTATGAAAGAAGAAGAATTCCATGTTTGATTAGACCTTATAGATGTCTTTTTTTAATATGTTTGAGCACATCAAAAGACAAAACGAAGGTTGTCATATGCAACCAACACATGGGAGGAGCCTGTGAAACGTATATTGGTGGCCAAATATTCCTTTCACTATGTTGTTGGAGTCATTGCAATATTGTTTTATCTAGTATAGTAGTGTGTGGTGTTATTTGTAAGATTAAGAAGATGTTTGATATTGTGGTTTGAACCCAGTTTGAAAAAAAAAACATGTGGAATAGTTGTTTGGTAATGTAATATAACACTGAAATAGTTGTATGGGGCAAACCAAAAAAATACTTACACCATCGTTTAAGGAGAAGCAGCTATTAACTGCTTCTCATGGCTTGTCACCTGAGTTTTGGTAGGGTTTCTTTAAGTAGTGCTCTGTATATAGCTTAGGAAAGTGAATTGCTGACAAAAATATTTGTTTTTGCTCTGTAATCTTTTTCTTATCTGTTATGGTTCCAGGTTTCTTTTGGATTACAGGGCACGGGCAATAGGGAACCAAATTAAAGTGATATGCATTATTGTATAAAGCTTTTAAATGTTTGTTTAGAAGTGTAGTTGAGATTATTTTTTATATATATGATTATTAAATCTACAATATTTAAAAATAATACACATATATATATATATATACAAAACTGATTTTCATTAAACCTCAAACTCAACCACAGTTTTAACTAAACACTTCAATTTCAGTTATGAACCGAAGCTAAAAGTGTTTTTCATGAAACTTTTTGTTTAAACCTCCACTACAACAACAGCCACAATACCAAACAAGCTCTAAGTATCATTGGCAAGGATTTATTTTTTCCCTTCTTATCTATCTCCTCCCTAGAACAATCATATTGACCTTATAACTTTCATTGTTCTCCTATTAGTTGTTCACGTTTCGACCTTGATTATTTATTATTCTTTGAATTTTTATTTATTTCTTCATGACCTTTTTATAAATAATATATTTTCTTTCAATTTCATTCTTTAATCTCAATTTGTGATATATTTGTTTTCTATCTGTTTCTCATTCTTTAGTTTTTGTCTATTTATTAAAGTCATTTTCTTTTCAATTTTGTCCTTTAGTTTATTTATTTATTTTAATTTTGATCCTTATTTTTTCATTGCTATTTTTTGTTTTGGATCTTTTTAATAAATGATTTTTTTCTTGAATTCATTCTTCAACATTTTATTGGTTAGCAATTGGAATTCTTTTTCCATGAATGGTGCTTCTAGTCTAATGACTCAAGTGACAAGTTTAAGAAGTTATCATGAGTTGACATATCTTTTTCTTTTCTGATTTTATCATTCAATACTAATTTTTTATTTAAAGGTTTTTTTTAATATATTTTATTTTTTACTAGGTTATATTAATCTCATGACGTGGATAACAAATTTAAGAAGGTTAAACTAGTTGCCTCATCCTTATTACCAGGGTTACATATATGACATGCTAAGTAGAGCGAGCCACGCCAATTAATTAACTAATGTTCTGCCAGCACTTAAACTCAGTCCTTAAGGTTTATGTCAGAATAGACAGCATTATTTTGGAATTAAGAAATTAATGAATAGACAGCATTATTCGGGGTTAAGAAAAAAATAAATATTTAGATCACATGCTTTTCGCTTCACTATAAACATGGAAACACAGCTATTTCATGGCCCAGGAATCTCTTCCATCTGCCATTTACTGACCTTAAATTAACAGGGTAGCTAGCTAGCTAGCCAGCGAGCACTAATCAGCAGGGAATTGCTTGCTTCTTCTTGCTGGACACCATGAGTGGGATTGAATCAGAGAAAGCATCACAAAGAAGCTTTGGAATGAGATTTTTTAAAATATGTAAACACCATATACGACGCCGTCGAGAGTGAACCAGTCTCTTGTGCTGGTAGGGTTTCTCTTTCGGCTACAAATGGCACTGTTTAATATTTCTTTTCTTTTAATGAAAAGTTAATTGTCATTAATAATACTTTTGTAAATCAAGGTATAACGAGCAAAACGTGGCAAATTTTAGAACCTGTGGACATGCTACTAGGAGGATCATGGAATAAGGGCAGGGAGACAGCAAGGACAGCTACGGAGCAGTGGTTCAAGACTTCATACCTAATCGCAATCATAGCATTTCATTGTTAACGAGCTGATTTGCCTGCTTTGCTGGGTTTTTTTATCTACGTAGAAAATTAATTGATTTTATAAATATTTTATTTTGTAATTTTAATATTTAATTAATATAATTATAATTGATAAATTTCGTTAAAAGTGGTTTTTTTCAACCAAAATATGATTGAATATTGTTATTGCAAAAAACTTTTTGATAAAATTTGTTAGAAAATTTGCTAAGAAGGTGAAATGATTCGTTAGAAATTTGTTGTCATGGATACTCTGGTTTTTAAAAAAAACCGGTTAAAAAAGAACAACTGACTTGGACGGTAAAAAATAAAAAATACATGTGAAAAAAAGGTCACCGTTTCTTAAAAGGAAAAAAAAAAGAGTCTAAAATATAAATTTAAATTCAAAGCCAATTTATTTTTTTTATAAGACTTATTCATCATATTATTATATTAAATATATTTAAAAATACCGATATTAATTTTTTTTGCAAGAAATCGTAGGTTATTTTTTTTCTCTTTATATATTTTTAGGCGATAATATTAAATAAATATTAAACACATATACTTAG
Organism: Salix purpurea; assembly: GCA_027405865.1. Lineage (NCBI taxonomy): Eukaryota > Viridiplantae > Streptophyta > Magnoliopsida > Malpighiales > Salicaceae > Salix > Salix purpurea. The sequence continues at coordinate 6,408,436 of JAOWLH010000002.1, read as the reverse complement.
TCTCACATACTATATAGTGTGATCGAAATGGGAAGTGATTTTATAGTTTTTTAATTGTAGATAACCTAGATAAATTTGTAGAAAAATTACGAGTTGCCTGTTTTCCTCAGTAATATTAGATATGACACATTATAAATATAAATATTGTAATTTTTTTAAAAAAGAACTATAAAATTTTTGTGTGCTATAATAATTTAGTTGCCGTCTAAAAAGAACAGTGTAGTCGAAACGGAAAGTGCCTTGTATATTTTTTAATTGTAGATAATGTAGACAAATTTGTTTACCTTTTGTTTTTTTGAGTTATATTTTTTCCCAGGTAATATTAGATCTTAAATATTAAAAATCCAATTTTTTTCTTAAGAAATAAACTTGAACAAAAGAGCACAAAATTAAAAATCACAGCAATTTTTTTTAAGATTTATTCATCATATTATTATATTAAATGTATTTAATAATGTTGATATAATTTTTTTTCCTGCAAAAAATCCGAGGTCATTTTTTTTTCTCTTATATATTTTTAGACGATAATATGCAATAAATATTAAAACATATAATAATGACTTGTTTGCCATTTCAAAGGAACAGTGTAATCAAGACAAAAGTGACTTGTATCGTTTTTTAATTATAGATAATCTAGGTAAATTTATCTATTTTTTGTTCTTGAGTTGTCTTTTATCCCCAGTAATATTAGATACAAAATGACTATTATTATTATTGCAAAAACAATAAAAATTATCAAATTATCCGAAAGAAAAAATACTCAAAAACATTAACAAAAGAGTAAGCAAGAAAAAGAATATATTATTATTATTATTATTATTATTATTATTATTATTATTATTATTATTATTGATGAATAAATAATAGAAATAAATAAAAGAAAAAAAAATCATACTAATTTTTTAAAAAAAACACCATAATTATCAGGGGGAAAAATTCATCTAACTTGAAAAGAATAAATAAAACCAATAAAAAAATAAATGAAAGAGCACATAAAAAATTATAATAGATGATAAAACAAAACAAAAAATCATTTAATTTGAAAATTTCAAAAATATATGTTCTACGTTGCGGGCTGAGTAAACAATTTTTATAGGATTTGCTGGATGCAAATAAAAATATAATTTTTATTTATGCAAAATTTAATATAATAAAATAGCTCAACACCCCCTAGTATAATAATAGCAAAATAAAAGTTTGAAAATCTAAAATTATCATTGCACGAAGGATAATTTTAGTTATGGTACGCGTAAACTATCATTGATACCCTGGTTTTAAAAAATAATAAGAATAAGAATAATAATAAAAAAAAGAGAAAGCAACTTTTACAGATAGATATTTTTAAAATCAGCATTGTAGAAGGAAAAAAAACAAAAACATTGTAGTTTAAAAAAATAAGAATAATAAAAATAATAATAAAAAGAAAAAGAATTATAATAAAAAGAAAAAGGAAAGCAATTGTCCGAGACAGTTGCTTTCCCAAAAAACAAAACAAAATAATAAAAAGAAAAAGAAAAAGAATTATAATAAAAAGAAAAAGGAAAGCAATTGTTCCCAAAAAACAAAACAAAACGTATTTCAGAAGAGAAGAGAAGAAGAAGGAAAAAAAAAACTAAATTTGTTGGCTGAGGGGTTCGAACCCCTGCGCGCTGGATTTCCAGCGCGCAGGCGAGCCGCTCGGCCACAAGCATTTTTCTTAGTCTTCTCCACCATAAATGTTATAAAAGGCATCTCTGTGCAAAAAAAACAGAAACAGAAACAGGTGCACATACGTGCTCGGAGCAAAAGAGAAAAATGGCCAGTCCACAGTGCACATGAGTGTGCGTGCACAGTGGACTGACCGAGCTGTTTTAGCTATATAGAAATTTCTCGCTCTCAATCCATTGGCATCGACAGTGAAGGAATAAATAAATGCTCTTTTAGGAATGATATTGCCAATTTCCGATTTGTAGTGTTTAAAGAAAAAATAATCTCTTCTCTATGGACATGATTGCAGAAAGCTTGCGATAATCAAGATTTTACTTATTTATTTAGGTTCATAAAATATATTTTTTAGAAGACAAGGTTCCTCGCATAAAAAAATTAAAGAAAAAAATCATTTTTGTTGTAAAAAGAATTTATAATGATATCTACCATGATTAATCAAAACCGACCATATTAGCAATTGATTATGATTGATTAAGGTGATCATGCCATGGAGATATTTAATATGTTGATTTTTTTTTATTTTATTTTTCCTTGTTTTAGAATTCTTTTCTAAATAGATTTCAAAGTTTTATTTCATTTAGATCTTCCTACTATATTGCTTTAGGCTCTTATTTACAAAACTGTGTATGTTATTTTCTTAAAAAATTAATATTAATTTACATAGAACTTAAAGTTCAAAGATTTTCACTATAATTTAGGATTCTAATTTTAAGTCTTAAGAACTTTATGCACTACACAAATTGATTTTAGAGTTGGCTAGCATTTTTAATGGATAAAGATGTAGGCATCACCATTTCATCCTCTATTGTAAGAGTGAGGTCATCTAAAATGTTGTGCTAGCTTAAAAATTCACAAAAGACTTAGAAGGAAGGAAGCATAAAACTCTATCATATAGGGTAGATTGAATATAGGAATCATTAGTGGATATCAAACATTGATTTGACCATGTAATACAACTAAGAGTTATGAACATGAACTATGAAGAGGGGATGGATGTGTTTAGAGACTAACACCTCAATGTAGACCTAACTTTAGACTTATATCTGCAATCTCATACAGACAACCATTTATCCGTGTTGATAATTTTAGTGAGAAGAAGAGACTAACATCAATATATACCTATTCTTAGACCTATATCTACAATCTCATATAGATAATAATTTTTCCGTGTTGATAATTTTAGTGAGAACAAAATTGAGTGAGGTTGTAGGGTTTTAATATATTATAGCATATCATAATTCAAAACTCAATTTTAACCTGAGGTGAATAGATTTCAAATAAGAGTAGAAACTTCTAGCTTTAATAGAGATCTAGACATAAAAGATTTGTTTGATTAGATTGTTGAATGTGATAAGCTTAGGAATTAATGAGTATAAAAAAAGAATATGGTAAAAGTGATTGTATATAAGTTGAAAAGTGGAGCATCTACTAAGTAATAGTTTCAAATTATATCATGGACAAGTATGAAATAAATGTTGCATGATTGATTCCTTCCTTCAAATTATGAATAATATTTATTTTAGCGATATCAAGATTGATCACAAGTGTGTGTGTGTGTGTGTGTATCAACAATTGTTTAGTCTCAAAGGTTAGCAAGATATGGCCAACAATATGAGATTGAAGATCAACAACTCATAAGTCCTACAATTTATATGGGGAATGAGGTCAATAATTCAAGATAAGATTGGAGTATAGATTTTAGTTATGCTCATAGAGGCGAGGAATATAAATATTGAGGTTAAGATATTACTAAGAGAAAAGGTTATCATTAGTAGTGAATTTAATCATTCTAGGAGGCCAAAACAATATAACAAGTAGATTCATTATTGTTGATAAGAGAAATGTAGTTTAAAAATCTTTTACTAGAGAAGATATTACTAGACTTGATAAGGCTCTAAGAAGAAAAATAGAAATAAGCATGCCAAACAACCTCTATGTCAAACCAATTATTGCTAGATAGATCGCCACCAATATTTGATATTCAAAATTATATTGACTTTGTGAAAAGAACTAACTTTCCAAATATTATAGGATGAGTCTTATAAAGGGACAAATATTGAAAGAGATGGTTGATATGGATCAACCCACTATGATAAAGGATCCACTATATACGTCAATTCAGTCAATCATAAGGTTAAAGGTCTAAAAGCTAAAAAGAAAATTGAATGGGCTTGTTCCAAAAATTTAGGACAAGGCTAACTTCAAAAAGGCTTTAATATATATGGGATCGCCTATAATCAAAATAATTTGTGTGTAAGATGGACTCAACATTAAATTGGGCTTAGGGTTGGCGGTATAAGTAGGTAGTCTTGTTTGAACAACTTTTCATGCCCTGCAAGGAAAGATATGTGGTAATAACCAATCCTAACATTACAAGAATATTTTGACAAAATATTTTGAGAGTTGCCATTTTCTACAAGGGAACTCAAGGGTACAATTGGATTTTTTTTCCTAGAAATTATTTTGGGCATATGAGCCTCATTTAAGACTTATTAAGGATGTTAATATCTTTTCTTTATGCAACACGTCTCTTCTCTTGAAACTCTGACAAGACCAATACATTCTTTTTTTTTCTAGCGATCCTTAACCAAATAACTAGGTTGTGAATCTAATAGCCTCCCGATTCACTAATCATTGGCCGAGAGTTCAGATTTGAATAATGTTAATGTTTCAATTCAAGGCAATCATTGACATGTTTTCTATCTTAAATTTGATTTTTGGCTTTCAAGGATTGTGTTCAAACTTGCTTATAGAATTATTAATTCCAACAGTTGGTTATATTATTTGAATTTCTAGAATAATAATAATCATTAAGAAATGCTAATGGAATATGCATGCCTAACGCAACAAAAGGATATCATTTCAAATATATTACAACAAATCATTTTCTTATACTTGCTTGCATGTTTATGGAATTATTCACAAGAATTTCAATAATAAAAAGTTTCAAAATTTTAAATTGACTTCACGAAACATAAATTTTATAATTGTGTGTGTTTGTTCTTAATTTTGTCATGTTCAACTTCTAAAACTCACGATTGAATTCTTGACATTTTGGATTCGTGAAAGAAGTAATCTCTTACTCATATTTATATATATAAAAAAAATACTCTTTTTTTCCTAATCACCGAGTCAACAGAAATTAAAAACCACAGCATCTTGTATTAAAAAAGAATATATATTTGGAATCAATACACGTACGGGTGATTAAATTATAAAGCCCTTCTCACAAGTTTTCCAAGTAGAGATAGCAACGAATACTCCTCTTTGGCCTCTTCTAATCAATCCTTCACGCTTGTCTTCATCGAAAGAAATCTCTACCAGAGGTTCGTTCATCTGGTTTTCTTAAAACAATATTTTATCATCGATGGAGTACTGTCCATACATCCAGCTTGTCTTGCCCACCGCATGGCTCATTCCTTCACGCTTTTGACCCTTGTTTTCAACATTTACAGGTCGTTTACCAGACTTTATCTTCTTATATATTTACAAAAACATCGACGACAGGCTCTGCATCCAATAATATTTCTTGCTTGCAGTGGAAACAATTCTCACGTACAGTGCACTCAAGCTACCGAGCAAGTCCACTTCCAACCATCGCTCGTCATGGACCGTTAGATGATGTTGATCAGACGGGCGGCAATGATTAGATGTCTCATGCAGTCCACCTAACGGTGGGATCTCATTGTACACCGCATATATTAATGAATATCAGAGCGTCAGTCCACGGAGCAATCATGCACAAGAGATCAAACTCGGAAGTTGATAAACTCTCGACATTTCACGTGCGTACGTGGGAATTAAAGAGGAATGACGTGACTTGGGTCGAACGTACGCACCCCTGTGCAGCTTAGTGAGGTCCCTCGAGAGACACGACTTCTGCTCCGCAAGCTCGCGTCATTTTTACTTCTTGTAGAAATGCACGCGTTCTCTAGAGCAGCGCGTCTGGACGCGCTCATGGCGCAGGCATCGCCCATTGTTGGGTCAAAGAATGACTTCCCCTGCTCAACTTTGCTTTCCATGACCGACGCCGTATGACGGCATCTTTTTTCATCGATTGTGTCTGACATCTTAGAGAAAGAAAACCCACCTCATCAATACGATGCCTGAATAAAAGATAGCTAAATTGAAGTTTTTTTTTTTTATTTCAAAAGAATGTTAAATTGATATTTTCAAAATAATTTTGATGTGTTTTTCATGGTTTTGATACGAGGGAATCAAGATTATTTAAGAGAACATTAGTTTATATATTTTTAAATATAAAAGTAATTTGGAAAAACACATGCTTATTGACCTATTACATTTTAAGTGGAAAAACACAGTAAATGATTAGCATTCATTCATTGAAAAATCTACCGCAAAGAAATCAAGAAGGTCATGTAACATATTCTTAATGGATATCAACATGAAAGGTATAAAAAAAAATAACTAAAAAATTATAAACTTATCAATGCTCTTAGAAAAAACAACCATGCACGTCGATGTTGAATAGAGACCGAGCTTCCGTTCAAAGACAAAAATTAAACGACGCTATCTTCATGTTTGATTAGACCGTAAGCATCTCAGTTTTAACGAAATTACTAATTGCTTTGTCTTCTTTTTTTAATAAAATAAAAAATATTTTTTTTATTTCTAACACCTGCCCATAAAAAATAATTAGAAAAAAATAGTAATTTAAAATAAAAATCTTGAAAAACAATATTTCACAGCAATGACAAAAGTTAAGGTTTTCTCTGCTTTTCTTTCTTTCCTTTTTTTTTTTTTCTTTTTTTTACTCGCATCAATAATGCAAAGCATGCACACTTTGGATGAAACTTTTTTTTTTTGTTTCTACTTTAGTCTAATTACCATCTCCAATTTCCATAAAGGGCGGCCATTCATGACTTTTACCACTACGTGCGACCACATAACAGTGCTGTGTGAACCGAGCAAGGAAAACCAAAAGGGGTTCTTATTCACCGACAAAAATTACCGTTACATATGGCCACGTGTCAGCACCAGGCTTCCACCTGTCTTCTTCAGCTCTCTTAGGATTCCCTCAAGCCCACACCATTCCATTGTTTCCTCTCTTGCTTCCGTCTTTGTTCCGCTTCCGATCTTTTCTCGAGAAAACCCGTGAAGCATTCTCAATCTCCCTCTCTTCACCTCTGCAAGAAGCCTCAAAATTCTATGATGTCTTGATGTCTCTCTCTTGCAGAACTTCGGACATTGGTACTTTACGCCTTCCTCTGTTTCTCCTCCTCTGTTTAGGACTGCTATTAAGAACGAAAGCAACATCGACTGATTTTGACTTCGGTACTTTAACACTCAGCAGTCTTAAGCTCCTAGGCGACGCTCACTTAAACAATGGCAACGTCCGTCTCACGCGTGACCTCGCCGTCCCCAATTCTGGGGCCGGCAAAGTTCTCTACTCTAAACCCGTCAGATTCCGACAACCTTCCACTCACGACATCACTAGCTTCTCTACTTTCTTCTCCTTTTCTGTTACGAATCTAAACCCCTCCTCCATCGGCGGTGGCCTAGCTTTTGTCATCTCGCCGGAATCCGACACCCTCGGTGCTGCCGGCGGCTTCCTTGGACTCCTCAGCACCAACGACGTGCCAGAGTCTGCTTCCGGTTTTGTGGCGGTCGAGTTCGATACTTTAATGGACGTGGAGTTCAAGGACATTAATGGGAACCATGTGGGATTGGATCTAAATAGTATGGTTTCTACACAGACTGCTGATTTAGGAGCTATTAATATCGATTTAAAAAGTGGTGATCTTGTTAATGCTTGGATCGATTATGATGGTGCCAGCCAAAGCTTTAACATTTCTGTTTCATATTCAAATCTCAAGCCCAAAGAACCACTTTTGTCTTTTAGTCTTGATTTAGACCAGTATGTTGATGATTTTATGTATGTTGGGTTTTCTGGGTCTACTCAAGGAAGTACAGAGGTTCATAGTATTGAGTGGTGGAGTTTCAGTTCATCTTTTCAGTCAAGTGTGGGTTCTGAGTCATCTTCTTCTGTACCACCACCGCCGACGGCTAGTTTGATGAATCCAACGGCCAATTCTGTGAAGTCCCCGCCACCATCTCTGGCTCCCAGTGGCCTAGAGTCAGTTAGTGGTAAGAGTGCCAAGTCTGATTCGTGTCATAATCAGCTCTGCAAGCAGGGTGCAGGGGCTGTTGCAGGGGTGGTGACTGCTAGTGCTTTTTTTGTTATCTTCTCCGGTGCTCTTATCTGGGTTTTCTTTAAGAGATCCAAGCGTGTAAAGCAGTCGGGGTCTTTTGCATCAGAGGTTATCAAAATGCCCAAGGAGTTTAGCTATAGAGAGCTCAAATCAGCTACTAAATGCTTTCACGAGAATAGAATTATTGGCCACGGAGCATTTGGTATTGTTTACAAGGGTATATTGCCGGAGAATGGTGACATTGTGGCGGTGAAGCGGTGTAGTCATAACAGTCAAGGAAAGAACGAGTTTTTATCCGAATTGTCGATAATCGGGACTCTAAGGCATCGGAATCTTGTTCGGCTTCAAGGCTGGTGTCATGAAAAGGGTGAGATTTTACTGGTTTATGACTTGATGCCCAATGGGAGTCTTGATAAAGCTCTGTTCGAGGCAAGAACGCCTCTGCCATGGCCACAGAGGCGTAAGGTTTTACTTGGCGTGGCTTCCGCTCTAGCTTATTTGCATCAAGAATGTGAAAACCAGGTGATTCATAGAGATATCAAGGCCAGCAATATTATGTTGGATGAGGGGTTCAATGCAAGATTAGGAGATTTTGGATTGGCGAGGCAAGTCGAGCATGATAAATCGCCGGATGCGACAGTAGCTGCCGGCACAATGGGGTATTTAGCTCCCGAGTATCTACTAACAGGAAGAGCAACTGAGAAAACCGATGTCTTTAGCTATGGAGCCGTGGTTCTTGAGGTGGCTAGCGGGAGAAGACCCATCGAAAAGGAGACCAGCAGGGTTGGGAAAGTTGCGGTGAATGGGAATCTGGTGGAGTGGGTTTGGAATTTACACAGAGAAGGCAGATTGCTAGCGGCAGCTGATGATAGGCTTGGCGGTCAATTCGATGAGAACGAGATGAGGAGGGTTTTGCTGGTTGGGTTAGCCTGTTCTCACCCTGACCCGATGGCTAGACCCACCATGAGGGGTGCGGTCCAGATGCTCGTGGGGGAGGCTGAGGTCCCTCTTGTCCCGAGAGCAAGACCCACGATGAGTTTTAGCACTTCACATCTCTTGTTGAGCTTGCAAGATAGTGTGTCTGACTGTAACGGCATGATCACCATTTGCAGTTCCTCGTCGGAGAACAGCTTCATCGGTGGCCACCTTGTTTGATCAAAGTTAAGAAATAGACCACAACCTTCTGTTTATTTTACTCGAAAAATATATATATATAAATATAAATTATGAGTATACTAAACAGAAGGTTGTGGTCTGTTTCTTGATATATATATATTCGTTTATGTATGTATAACAACACAATAACATCCATTGTAATCACAAGGTTTTTGGGGACATTTTTTTTATTTTTTTAAGTTTTAAATTAATGTGCCTTTTTTGGGAGAATAAAATGGGTAGTGTGCGGGCCTTAACTAGTGTTATTGGGACAAAGAAAAATGGTGGGGAGCCATTTTCTTGCTTTCAGTGGATGAATGTTCTGTCGTGGAAGGGGGGTAGTTGCTTTCACAAGTAAGCTTAGTAGAGTCAAGAGTAGAAAGTTATTAGGGATGTAGTTACAAGAAAGTGAAATTAAAAAGACAATAAATAAAAGAAAGTGAAATTATTTATATATATAAAAAGAAAACCTAGTAAAATTGCTTTTCTTTGGGACGTGTTACAATATGCCAATGCTTTGAATCCTCTGGACGACAATATGTATTATTAAGGTGGAGGACAATATGCCATAGTGTTGAGATCTCCGGCTCTATCATCCATATTCAAATTGATTTCAAAATAATTTCGTTGAGTGACGACGGGTTTAGCCAGAAAAATTCAAGAGTCATGTCCGCAGGCCGTGAACAAATAACGGAAAAAATTCAAGGAGATAGAGTAATTTGTCAATTTTCTTCTTTTGTTTTCAAGGTCACTGATCGCTAAAAGGTAAGCCTAGATCCACGGGTGGGTATTTTCCCATCTCACTAGCTAGCAAACAAATTTGCTCGGAACTTGATAATTCATCTGCGGAGAGAGGAGCACCGCTCCCCAAATTGCTACCAGGTCCAGCAACGCACCTTGTCAGATATCAGCAGAAATGAGCGGCCGAGCATTGGCTACTTTTCTGATATCAATGCGACGATTGATTCCAAAATCTGGGAGTGCAGCCAGATTCTACAGCACCGTCTTCCATTGATGCAGTTGTAGCTCAGAATCCTCCTACACGACAATGACCCTGTGATATCCCATGACCTGATTCACCACGAGGATAGCTTTTTCACCACGAGGATAGCTTTTTTCACCACGAGGATAGCTTTTTCACCTTGGTGTATCGACAAACATATTTGTCCTGTTTCTTATTTGTATTATTTGGTGTCTGAGTTGCTGGAACAATGGTAAGATTATTGATTGGGCCAAGAACAAATTAGCCAACATAACCGATTCTAATGGGAAGGAGAGGGACGACAAGAAAGAGGAGAGGGGCTCAACTCAGCCCAACAAGGAGAGAGAAGAAAGAAAAAGAAAAACAGAAAAAAGAGAGGCCCATCCAGGTCTAGGTAAGGAAAGAAAGAAAAATAGAGAAGTGATACAAACTTATTGAACATACAGTCAAACAATTTATACATAAGGATATTAATTTTTGAAAAGTCAAGTAAATCATGTTTGATAGAAGTTTAACACAAAAATAACTTGTATCTAAATACCAGCACTATTAGATTCGAACTCTCACCCAATGAATAACAATTCGTAAATGATAAGTATGAATTGATGTTATAAAATCAATTGAACCTTGATAAGTCGTTTTTCAGTCCTCCAAAGAACTATAGAAGAGAGAATTCTCACTCTTACAACCACTCAAAGTTGTGGTTGTAATCTGAATATCATTAAACATAAACATAATCTGAAACTTAGGTTATATATGTTTTTTTAACCTAAACTAAACCCTAGAATACCCAAAGATATGGACTTGTATAAAGCCCACTTATAATTAGATCCAAATATGTAATAATAATCCAAAAACTAATAAGAAAAAAATAAAAAGAATAAAAATACGAAATTAATATCCTAGATATACTAGTATAAGATTTGTCACCCTTAAGAAGTCCGAAATAGACTAGGAAATCTGATCTGATCCAATCATCTTAATTAGCTGAAGCTAACTTTTGATCCTGTATGGCCTAAACCAATATTCAATAAATGAACCAAATAACATATACTCCAAATAAGCTTTCTTGCCCAAACGGACTGAATAATAAAATTTATAAAGCCTATTATGACCTATATCACAAGGTCTTCCCGAACTCTGATTGATCTAAAATTTCACCCCCACATAACACCATAGCTCTAGAATCGTTTGATAATGTGTCAACACAATCCAACAATTAGATATACAAATATGCTCAATAGTGTATAACTAAACAATATAAAACCTTACATCAAATTCCAAAATTATGAGTAAACTAAACAGAAGGTATTGGTCTGTCTCTTAATATATATGTCTGTTTATGTATGTATAACAACACAATAACATCCATTGTAATCACAAGGTTTTTTGGGACATTTTTTATATTTTTTTAGTTTTAAATTAATGTGCCTTTTTTGGGAGAATAAAATGGGTAGTGCGCGGGCTTTAACTAGTGTTACAGGGACAAAAAAATGGTGGGGAGTCATTTTCTTGCTTTCATGGATGAATGTTCTTTCGTGGAAGGGAGTTGTTGCTTTCACAAGTAAGCTCGGGTCAAAAGTAGAAAGTTATTAGGGGTGTAGTTACAAAAAAGTTAAATTCAAGAGTCATAAACGGAAAAATACAAGGAGATAGAATAATTTGTCATTTCTTTTCTTTTCTTTTCAAGGTCACTAATCACTAAAGGGTGGTAAGCCTAGCTCCACGGGTTAAATTAAAAGCTAGTTCAGAAATTAACTAAACAATAAACTGCGTGCCACTTTTCCTGTAGATTTTTTTTACTATTCACACAGACTTAGTTTATTATTCATTGCTAATGTAAAATTATCATTTTATCCCAGGAGCAAAAAGTTTTCATCACCAGGACCGAGGGTATTTTTGAATTTTTCAGGAGACTTGAATGGCGTTTCTAGATTTGTTGCACAGTTAAATAACGATTTTAGCCCCTCTAAACGACAAAACACGCCGCTTGGGACAGGGGGTATTCCAGTACTTGCATCCCAGGTTTTTTCATAGATATCGCTGGGTCTAGGGATGTATAGGTAATTGTCCAATTTTTTTATTACTACTTTTCCCAAGACACTCTAGACGCTTCGTACGGACGCATATGTCGTGTTCCGCCTGCATGCGCCCTTCGAGAGGCACGTGCAACTTCTTTCCTCCGTGAAAACTAGTTGCCCGCCCTGTCATCGGGTGCGCCTACATGTCATATGTCTCTCGGAGTGACGCATGACCTCTTAATATGGTTGCATAATCGCCGGTGGATGATTTTCTTCCCTCCCCCTCTCCTGTTTCTCTCTCCTGCTACTGGAAGTACGGGTATGTCCTTGACATTTATATGAGTTTCATTTTAGTCCCTTATCTTTTGGTTTTGTTTTTCTTACTGATTTTTCAATGGAAATTTTGATTATTTTCAATTATATCATTCAATTATATATGATATGTTTCATTTCAGTTCTTACTCCTTTGTTTTTTTTTGTTTCTTTTGCTTAAGTTTTAATTTGCTCTAATTGGGTCCTCCAATTGAAATTGGTCATATATGGTAATTTTCATTTCGGTCTATATTCTTTTAATTATTTCAAAAATTGTTTTTTTTAAATCCCTTTATTATTTTCAATCCCAAAGTTTTGATTTGTTTCATTTTTATCCTTCAATTAGAATTTTTTTTTTTCATTTTGGCACTTATTCTCTTAATTTTTTACTTGATATAATTCCTTTGGTTTTTTTGGTCCTTCTTGGACAGTTTTTATTTTTCATCCATATTTATGTATTTATGTTATTAGTTTTTGTTTTTAATTTTTGTAGTTTATTTTTTGTTAGGGTTTTTATCCAGTTCCATTATGAAATTTTAATTTTATGTTGGTTAAAAATTTATGCATTTTTTAAAAAAAATTATGCGTTTTGTTTTTAAAAATTTATTTATTATTTTTTCGATCCTAGGATTTTGATTTGTTGCATTTTGTCATTCAATTGGAATCAATTATATATATTGTTTTTCATTTTGGCACTTATTCTTTTAATTTTTTTATTTAATGTTGATTCTTTTGTTTTTTTCGGTCCTTCTTAATAATGTTTATTTTTTTCTGTATTTATTCATTTATACTTTCATTTTATTTTATTTTAATTTTTATCATTTTACTTTATATTGGTGTTTTATTTTCATTCGGTTTAGTTTTGAAATTTTAATTTACATTGGTGATCATTTTAAAATTAATACTGTTTTTTTGTGTTTTCTGTTATTTTTATCTGTTTTTTGGATCAGATGATTTTATTGTTTGTGCAATGATAATGATAATTTTAGTGATTATTTTTTTATTATTTTTTGTAAAAATATTTTGCTTTTTTTTTTAATTCTTCGGGCTAATTTAATGATTTTAACTATTTAGGCATTAATGTTGATAATAATTTTAACTGTTATAGTAATGATAATGACGGTAACGTAGGGATAAATTTTTAATTTATGTTTTCTTCTTTTTGGAGAATGAAAATTAACTTCTTATTTTTTTATTTGATTATTTCAGGTGTTTTCACAATTTATATTTTATTTGTTGTGTTCAATTTAAATTGAATTATAATATGAAATAAGTTTAATACGATAAATTCAATAATTCAGATATCCAAGACTTCTTGTTTTTTTAATGATAATACTTTCATACTGGTTATTTCGTTGAAACTTACTAAGCAGATAAATTAATATCCATTTAAAATTCATATATTTTATAGAAAACTTGCACATCACATGATTTATTATTTTATCAAATTAATATTATAATAAAAAAATTATACAATTAATATTTTTTTATATTGAAAAAAATATAGAGCCGCCCAAGACAAGCCGCAGGGGCATTGGCTAGCAAGTTAAATAACTCGTGGGGTATTTGCCCATCGCACGAGCTAGCAAACAAATTTGGTCGGAACTGGATAATTCTTCTGTGGAAAAAGGAGCACCCCTCCCCAAATTGCTACCATTTTATACTCTTGTCTTTGTGAACCAGGTCCAGCAACGCGCCTTGTGATATATGAGCAGAAATGAACGGCCGAGTACTGGCTACTTTTCTAATATCAATGCGACGACTGATTCCCCTGCCTTCTAAAATTTGGGAGTGCAGCCAGATCATACAGCACCATCTTCCATTGATGCAGTTGTAGCTCAGAATCCTCCTACACGACAATGACCCTGTGATATCCCATGACCTGATTCACCACGAGGATAGCTTTTTTACCTCGGTGTACCGACAAACATATTTGTCTTGTTTTTTTTTTTTTGTATTATTTGGTGTCTGAGTTGCTGGAATAATGGTAAGATTATTGACTGGGCCAAAAACAAATTAGCCACTATAACCGACTTTAATGGGAAGGAGAGGGAAGACGAGAAAGAGGAGAGGGGCTCAACTGAGCCCAACGAGGAGAGAGAAAAAATAGAAAAGTCTATTTTAGCCTAGAAAAGAAAGTGAAAAGAGAGGCCCGACCAAGTCTAGGTAAGAAAAGAAAGACAAACCTCTTCAACATGCGCATAAAAATTTATATACAAAGATATTAATAATTGGAAAGCCAAGTATATCATGTTTAATAGGAGTGTGATATAAAAATAATCTATACCTAGACACTATTACTATTGACATTGTATTCGAACTCTCACCCAATGATTAGCAATTCATGAACGATAAGTATGGATTGACGCCACAAAGTCAGTTGAACCTTGATAAGTTGTTTTCAATCCTTTAGAGTAACAAATATGACACATTCTACAAAGCCTAGTTACAATGAAACCAAAATATATAATAATAACCCAAAAACTAATAAGAAAATAATAAAAAGAACAAAAATTTGAAATTAATATCCTAGATATGCCAGTATCACATTTGTCACCCTTAAAGATGTCATAAATAGACTAGGAAATTTGATTTGATCCAACCATCTTAATTAACCTAAGCAAACTTTGGATTCCATATGGCCTAATCTCATATTTATTAAATGAATCAAATAAGACCCAACATACACTCAAGCTAAGCTTTATTGCCCAAACGGTCTGAATAACAAAATTCATAAAGCCTATTATGACCTATATCATAAGGTCTTCCCGAACACTGATTGATCTGAATCCCCCCCCCCCCCCCCCATAGCACCATAGCTCTAGAATTGGTTGGTAAAGTTTCAGTACAATCCAATAGTTAGATATACAGATATGCTCAATAGTGTATAACTAAACAGTATGAAACTTTACGTCAAAGTTTGAAATTGACCATGTCTGGATCGTATCATTTCCTTCCTCTTCAAGAAGATTCTCCCTCAAAATCTTGAATAGGATCATTAGCAACCTCAATAGCCTCTTGTTTAAGCCTTCGAAATTCCCTTGTTGTAAACAACTTTCTCAAACAACACTGTATCGAAGTAGCGACTGATAAGAGTTTCAAATAAGCACGTTGTAATAATCACTTACGCTTATATTTTTGAATGATAGGCACAATGTCTCTCCTTTGTATTTCATTCTTTTGACAATGTACTTCATTTGTCCATGAATCTTGAAGTTTATAAAATATTCTTCTACACTTGGCAACTTCTCATTCTAAAACCCTTACACAATGACTTAGTTTTTTGCATTCTTGAGTTTGAATCCTCTTACGTTTCCTCTCTATTTCTAAACATGACTCAATAAAAAGTGAAGACACAAGAATAGAGTTTATGGTAAGAAGAATAGTGATTTAGACTTGAAATTGCAAATCTAACTTTTGTTAGGACCATAACTGACCGAAAACAATAAGATATGAAAATAACTCAAACAATAACCAAATATCTCAAATATGATAATAATATAATGAAAAAAACAAAATCAATAGAAACAAAACAATTTTTGAAAACTTGCTCAAAACCGACTTGTTACGGCAAGACAAAGCCCGGTTTTGGAACCTAAAGAAAAGATACACAAATGACATCATATTTAGTATGTGTTTTTATTGGGACTGCAATAATTAAATTATAAATTTTGAGTTGATTTGATAACATGGATACAAAATTGACTCAAAATAATATTTTTAAAACCTTAATTTGGAACCTATACAAAACAATATTAAAGTGAATTGAAACTTTAGATTTAGTGTGATTTCATACTTACTAACCAAAATATCAACTTGGAATTAATTACGATAAGTTTTAATATGCTAATGCGATACAATGTGTTACAAACATGTTTTCACCCAAATAACATTTTCTAACTAATACTTTTTATTTATTTATTATTTTACTCTAAATAGAACACAATAAACACAAGAAAGAAATGAATACTAACCCAAAAAAGGATAGACAAAGAGAAACTTATAGGAGACAAATAAGATAAAGAAAACAAGAAGGATATAACCTGATTAATAGAACCAAACTCCAATACAAATAATGTGAATCTCTTGAACACGCGGTTGTCAAGACAATTTTTTTTTTATGCTTCGCGCCCCATCATCCCTGGAGGGGAGATGACCTGCGGTAAAAAGGGGGTTTATAGTCATTAAATTATTACTATAATTCTTAGAAGTCACCTAGTATTAAGGTCATTAGAAAATCTATTGGTTTGTGAGAGTCTGGTAAGGGGACTTGTTGTGAAATGGGAAGACTCATCACCTCTAATGCACCCTACCTAATATAAGCTGCATTGTTGTTTGATTGTTTTCTAAGCTATATTTTATTCGTTGGTCTTTCCTAAACTCGAGGTAGATCTCCCTTTGTAAGAGTCTACCTTATTAGGAGTCGAAAACTTGACCACTCTAAACTTTAAAAAAATTTACACCACATTTTCAGAAAACCCTTTTTTTACTAATTGCGGGTGTACTTTACAATGTAATTTTACATCGCGATAGCTAAAACAAAATAATTGTTAATTTTTTTATATTTTGGTCAAATTCCAATAGATAATTGTAAACTAGTTACGATATCCAATTTTCATTTCAAAATATGAGAAATATGCTATTTTTGTGTTTTAGGAAAAATATGCTTGGAAAAACTTTGGAATTCGAACGTATGTACGAAAACAACATGTTAATAATTATTATGTATAATTTTGAAGTCTCATTTTGATATTGTAGTTAAATTAATCCTTATTTTATTTTATATTTAAAATCAAAAACATTATTATTAGAAGTTTAAATTAGGCATGAACTTATTTTATTTTAGCTTATTTGAATTTACGTTAGTATGGTTATACTATATAATTGTTGCTATGTGTATTCATAAGAATTAATAATTATGTTTTATTTTTAAAACTACCTTTAGTAGTGAAAAAGTAAGTTTGAAAACTTAATATGGACTTGATTAAG
Organism: Salix purpurea; assembly: GCA_027405865.1. NCBI lineage: Eukaryota > Viridiplantae > Streptophyta > Magnoliopsida > Malpighiales > Salicaceae > Salix > Salix purpurea. The sequence continues at coordinate 6,391,097 of JAOWLH010000002.1, read as the reverse complement.
AGGATTATAATTTTAGAGGACTATTGTTTTTTTTTTTTGTTATTAAGCTTGATTGCTTGAAATCAAGGATATAATTGCAAGAAAATAAAAGTTTGATGGTCAATATCGAAGGATTTCAAAACCAAGGATCAAATTGAAAGAGGTAGCGCATTCAAAGTCTGAATTTAATATAAAGCAGGAGTGAAATTAAGAAAATTGAAGTTTAAAGGACAATTAGAGATAAAATTAAAAATAAATGAGATCAATGAATAAAATAAATCAAGGGACCTTTTACTTAAATGAAAATACATGTTTTGTGTAAAACAATGTTGTTTAGGAAAGGAAATAATAGAAAAAGAATTTGATTGAATAAAAAAAAAAAAGAGGATTGAAATTGAAAGAGAAGAGATTTTAAAAACTAAAAAGTCAAAATGACACCAATGAAAAGATACGTTTTGTATAAAACGATGTTGTTTTGGAAAGGAATTAATAAAAAAAGAAAAGAGAACATAACATCTTTTTAAAAAGAATCATGGATTGTCTTCGACCTCTCATGAGAAATAATATAGCAAGACAAAAACATACTCTCCTCCTTTACATCCCTTGTAATCGCGCTGCTACATACCGTACATGCTATAACAAACAAGTTTCCAGTCTAACTATTCTTGGCAGTGGGGCTGAAAAAGGCACATGAGAATCCTCCAGAACTTTTATAAAAATGGGAGGAAACTGAAGAAAAAAGGAACCCTTTTGCATTAGTTCCCTCACTCGGAAATTGAAGCAAAAAAAAAAAAAAAAACAAGGTGTGTTTGGGCCGAACCAAACTAGACCTAAGACTAAGGGTGTGTTTGAAAAAAACATCTTTGTCTTTCTCTTAGTTTAAGACTTTACTTTATTTCAATATATAGCAAAACAACCTCTTTAAAAATCTTAGAAAAATCTAAAAAATTCAGGGAATTTTGAAATTATTTATAGGTTTCATGCATGTTTTGCCAACAATTGAGTCATACTTATATTGTAAAATACAGACCCGGTATATTTTTTTTTTTAAAAAAAACTATTATTTGAGATTTCAAAAATTCCAAAACAATTGAGAGCAATCCCTCACGTTGAAAACATTAAAAAAATATTTAGTTTTCATGCATGCAACAAGATTCTAAATTTTTCATGTATATTATACAAAAAAAAATGATTTTTCATCATACTTTAACAACACACAAGAAAAATTGGTTAAGGGGTATCACAATAAGTTTGTGATCATCCATTAGAATTTGAAAAAAAATTCATATAAAAACCTTTTTTAAAAATTTATGTGCTTAAGAATGTTAAGTTTTGAATTAATAAGATAAAAATCTCCTTATTGAGGAGAACATCTTTTAAACCTTAAATAGACTAATAAATAGAAACATGATTTAAATAAACAACAAAATATTTTATCATAGATAGGGTTCATTAGGAGTGATATGTTTTGAAATAATAACTTTACTAATATATATAAAAATATACTAATAACATTTTTGGAATATATTTAGTTTATTTTCAATAACTTTTTTTTAAAATTAATATCAATAATGTTGTAATATGGCTACAAACTTAGTGAGTGAAATGTTAAAAAAAGAGGCATATTGAGTTAAAACTAAATTAAGAAAGACACCAAATGGTAGGAATGATTATGGGTATCCATGGGTCAAGTTTCGCAATATCCATATCTGGACCTAATTTAAACGAATTTTTTCTAACCCGATTGGGTATACACCAAGCCTAACTTAATGAGGTTCTGTTATCTAATGAATATCCATTGAGCATTCATGCCTAGTCAAGCCGACCCAATTAAACTTGCATCGATATAAACAAAGTGATTCAAGATGCATTAAATTTGCATTGATATAATTTATTTGTACAAAAGATTATAGCCAAGATAGGATAAGCATCATGTATCTCAAGGAAATCAAATACATTAAGATCAACACCAAAATCAACCTAGCAAGTCATCAACAAAGAACTTAATATATCTCCTTTTTTGAAAATAAACTAAAATAACTATAACCAATAAATTAAAAAATAAAACAAATTTACCATAGTAAATAGAGATGACCCAATATACATCCAAAATCTCCCATCTTATTTTACATGAGAAAATAAAATTTATTAGGATCAATCACCTTAACAAATATAGAAATAGAAAACTCTATATACGTAGGGGTAAGAGTGTCATCTACATCAATTAAGACTTAGAGTGCCAAAATGAAGTCATTAAATACATAGCTTCCTTCATTTTCGTGGGTTATAGATCTGCGCATCTCTCCTTGCGTTTTAGTATTTCTCTCTGGAATCTTTGAATAGTCCAATTGGAGGAGCGAGGTGCTGATCTCTAGCAACCACGGCTGACGATTTCGAGTTCTCTGATCACTCTACTCCTTCCTTCCAGAACATGGTTTGCTACTTGCTTTCACAGACTATAATTTCTCTCTCTCTAAAATTCAAATCCGAGATCTGTACTGATAGAAATGAATGTTTTGGATTTTTGATTCATATATATATATATATATATATATATATATATATATATATATATATATATATATTAATTCAGAGATGCTTTTTCCTGGCATCTTATTCGTTAAGATTTTATTTTTCTGCTTATTTGATCTATTAATCTTAGAGCCTTTTACTTTAATTGAATGTAAGGGCGAAGGGCTCTGTTTGAGCTTATTTGAAAAATCTTAGTTTTCTTGTTCTAGTCATGTCGTGTTTGTTTAAAATTCAATGTGAGTAGTTGGCTTTATTGTTTTAATCCAAGGTTGTGTTTTGATTAAAAAAAACGTCCTTGAGGTCCTGGGTTTATATGCTTTGGTTGAAGATGGAAGATTTTCTCTGAATGTAGTTGTGCTCATGCTGTTTGATTCGAAACTGTTGGTAGGCATAGCCTAAATGTAAGTATGACGGATTTGTAAGTGAATTTGTTAGTGCTTCGCTTATAAAGACGACAAGATCTTCTTGTTTTGTAAGTCAATTTAAGCCACTCTACAATCCAATTCAATATTTTGCATTAGAGATTGTTTGATTCCTGACCAGAATTACCTGTTGTCATCTACCTGTCACACTTTTTTCGATTCATTTTCTTTTTCATATAACCATTTCTTTTGCCATTCATGTTTTTTTATTGTAGTCACTTATTGTGAACTTTGTGTGATTGTTTGTTCTGTTATTGTTCTCAATAACTTGATGGAATTGTGAGGGGAGATGGTTATAAAGATGTGGAGATACCATGTTCCCTTTGCATTAAACTCCCATCTCGTCTATGTAAGCTATTCTACATCCATGATTATTTATTTTGGAATCAAACATTTGGTGTATGGATATATTTATACATCTAAATATGGGTGTTTGAGCATTCTGATACCCTCTGCAAGATGATGGGTTATGCTTGAACATGTTTAACCTAGGCACCTATTAATCTGAAATGGCATTAGGGCTCCATTGAATTGCACCACTATTTAGCGAATCAGCCTTTTTATGAAAGTATCAGGATGAGTCCTCTTAAGGAAAAAAATTAAGGTAATTTTTTGGGCTACGATTTCTGTATCATGTATAGATTTTCTCGTATGATAGAAGCTGTTTTTACTTGGAATATTTACTTGTGCTTGTTCTTGCTTCCTGGTTTCTTCTTGTTTTCTGTATGTTATTTTCTCATTAGAATACAATTAAATTTGATGGTGAACAGGGGGATGTGATCAAGGATGCTGAGCCTAAAGGGTTAAACCCGGGATTGATAGTGCTGCTGGTTATTGGGGGGCTACTTTTATCATTCCTAGTTGGAAACTATGTACTTTACATGTACGCGCAGAAGACCCTTCCTCCGAAAAAGAAGAAGCCAATCTCTAAGAAGAAGATGAAGAAGGAGAGGCTGAAGCAAGGTGTATCTGCACCAGGAGAGTGAGCATTTCAGACTTGTTAGGTGCTAGTCCTATCTGTGTTGAGCTTTGGTGTTCCGAATTTTCCCTTCTTTGATGTCGAGAGAGCTGTGTCAGATATGTATACGGCTTTCATAATTTTAGAAATTAAAACCATATAATTAGAAGTGGATATTCTATATTGGGGTAGAAGAGGGGTTTAAAAATAATGATTATGCGAGTCATCATTTGCGTTGTTGCCGCTTGCTTTAGGCCTGTAGGAGACTACTAAATAGGCATTTGAAAAGCCAATAAACCACTGAATTTATCAAGGAAAAAGGTTATTTCTAATCTTATTTGTTTTTTTTTTTTTTTTTAATTTATGATAGTAATGAAGGAAAAGCTCATGGAAGGATTTGTGCAGTAACGATGTAAACAATTGCAAATAAAATGTATAGGTTATAGTTCAGGATTGCAGAGAGAATTTGCACAGAGACACATTCCAGTTCTTTCTAGCGTCAAAGGTGGTGAATGGAAAGAGGTTTGGCTTTTGCTTCGGCGCTGGTTTTTTTATTTTATTTTTTAGTCAACGTAAATCAGATTATAATATCGAGATACCTTTTTCTTTTTTTTTTTACCTCGAAATCCTTTGTTGCGTTTATCTGCAAAGAAAGCCAAAGGAACGCGGCAGACAAGTAATTGGACCTCCTTTTTTCCACCTCGATTTGGGGTCGGTGACTGTTACAAAAAGTGATTAAGAGAATGAAAATCAATATAATAAAACTAAATTAAAGGATAGTTATAAATTTTATGATTGAAGGGTGAAATTAAAAATAACAATTAATTTAATATAAGGAAAAATATAAAATAAAAATTAAATTGAAAAAATAATATATCATATATTGAGATTAAATTATGAAATTGAAGAAAAAATTCATAAAAGAACCAAAAATAAAAACTAGAAATTAAAGAAGGGTCAAAGTAGACATCTCAACAAATAAGAGGAGAACAGTGAAAATTGTGAAATTTTGAATGATTAATGCAAATTTTGAGGAGAGAATGTAACCGGTTGGAAGCCATCAGTGATCGCAGGACAGAGACCCTTGAAAATAAAAGAGAGAATGCAACTTTCATGGGAAGGGAAGACTTCGAAGTTATCCAAAGCAGGGATAGCAGTGGAGTGAATGGATGGAGTGAAGTGGCTTCTTCAACACGATATGCACAAGAAAAGAGAGAGAATCAACGTGTAGGGACAGGATGGAAGCAAGACACTTACGTGGACGACCAAGATGAGCTGAGTCTGACAAGGAACAGGTCATCGATATCTGGCAGTGGAGATAAGAAACGGAAGGGAGGGACGCTGTTTTAATAAAGATAGCTGGCGGTCTAGTATAACCTGCAGAAGAATACGTATGCAACCAAAAGACAAAGGCTACGTATATAACCGAAAGACTAAGTACTCTTGAGGTGGCTATAAAAGAGAAGAGAAGGAACAAATACGGGGTAACTAGAGTGAAATTGTTTTAAAGCAAATCAATTGTTCCCAGGAGGCCCGGGCTACCTCGAATTTGCTAACCCCAATTTTAGTCGTTTGATTTCTTAAGTTTGTTTTTTTTTTTTTTTTTTTTTTTTTCAAATTTCAGCTTTATTTCAGTTATCATAAACCCAAAAATATTGTTATTTCTGTTTCTTCAAATATCAAGAAAAACCCAAGAGAATTTTTCTCTAAAAAAAAATAGGGAAATTCATAATTACTTGAAGATCGTTCCAAGTGGTATCAGAGCCATCCGATTCTCAAGATGGCCGAAGGAACTCGAGTTTCCCAGTTGATCAAGATAGTTACAGGATTGAAACAGCAACAAGAAGCCCAACAATAGAGCCAACAAGGCTAACAACAATTGCTGGAAGATATAGTCCAACAACTTAGAAATATTTCTACCAGAATGGACCAAATAGCCAAGGCCCAAGGGAAAAGGCCTATCGGGTCACCCCCTAACTCCCCCACTCGTTCTGTCAATGGGAATACTAGACAAACATAGGTTATTCATTGCAAGTTTCCATATGGAGGGAAAAGCCATAACCTGGTACTAGGAGCTAGAAGAAACAGGGTTGATTACTAGTTGGGAAGCATTTGTGTCTACCCTTAATATAAGATTCGGGATCTCTTCCTATAATGACCCAATGGAAGCCTTAATAAATATCAAACAGACATCAACAGTGAAAATTTACAAAACCCGGTTTGAATTGCTATCCAATCGAGTTCGTGGATTATCCGATTCGCACAAGCTCAGTTGCTTTTTGGGAGGTTTAAAAGAGGAAATTCGGATGGGGGTTAGGATGCTAAATCCCCAAAACTTAATAACAACTTATGGGCTAGCAAGAATGCAAGAGGAAAACCTTACTATTATCCGAAGAGCATGGAGGCCCAGCCCAATGGGGCTTCAGGGCCGAGGCCCTACTTTCAGGCCACCAAAAGGACGACAATACAGGTGGGAAAACAGTCCCTATACAAAGGCTCACACCGGCCCAAATGAAGGAGAAAAGAGATGGAGGTCTCTATTTTAAAAGTGATAGTAAATGGGGTCCCGATCACAGGTGTGGTGGACCTAAATTATTTCTCATAGAGGAAATCGAGGATGAAGAAGCAGAGGATTTAGGAGGGGACCTAATTGATTTAAGTGACCCTCAGGAGGAAGTCGGTGAAGGGGTGGGAATATCCCTCCATGCCATGGTAGGGTGCCCGAATTCGAAAACCATGAGGGTCAAAATAAAGGTAAAGGGTCACTATTTCATTGCCTTGATTGATACAGGGAGTACCCATAACTTCATACATCCTAAGGTGGTCAGAAGAACTGGGATACGAGTTACTAAGCACCCACCAGTAAAGGTCAGCATTGCAGATGGATCAAAACTTTGGAGTGAAGGTAGGTTGATAGAATATCCTAGTAATTATTCGGGGGGGGGGGGGGGGGGGGGGGGATTTCATCACTCAAGCATACATCCTCCAACTGGGAGGCTGTGACATGGTACTTGAGATTCATTGGCTTAGTGGACTGGGTCCTGTTCTATGAGATTTCTCGTCCCTAAAAATGGAATTCAAATAAGGAGACAAGAAAGTTCTAATCAAGGGAATGGGGGTGGAAAACTTAGAGGTGGACAACAGCCCCTCTTTTCTACGGGAGTTGAGAAGAGCCGAAGAAGGATTGATCCTACAAGTATGGGAAATTGGGCCAGCCCAAGGGAAAAAGCCCAAACAGGTTGAGCAATTGCTGCTCGAATTTAAAAGGGTTTTTGATGAGCCATCCGGAATGCCACCCAGAAGGTCCCAGGATCATGCCATAATCCTGAAGGAGGGAACCTCTCCGATTAATGTCCGACCATACATGTACCTTTACTATCAAAAAACAGAAATAGAGGAAATTGTGAAGGAATTACTAGCTATGGCACCATATGGCCCAATCAAAGCCCTTTCTCCTCACTAGTATTACTGGTTAGAAAGGCCGACGGATCTTGAAGGATGTGCGTGGACTATAGGGCCTTTAACAAAGAAACCGTAAAAGACAAATTTCCTATTCCAGTGGTGGAAGAATTGTTAGATGAATTACATGGATCCTAAGTGTTTTCTAAATTGGACTTACGGTCAGGTTTTCATCAAATCAAAATGAGGGAAGAGGACGTTCCCAAGACAACTTTTACGACTCACGAAGGACATTATGAATTTCTGGTGATGCCTTTCGGCCTCACATACGTTTTATCCATCTTCCAGGGGTTAATGAATGACATATTCAGACCTTACCTCAGAAAATTTGTATTGGTTTTTTTTGACAACATCCTAGTCTACAACCATACCGAAGAGGAGCGTGACAAACACCTAAGATCAGTACTGGAGATACTAGTAAGGCATCAACTAGTTGCCAAGCAGTCGAAATGCAAATTTGCTTGCAAAGAGATTGAATACTTGGGCCACATAGTCTCGGGACAGGGAGTTCAAGCTGATCCTGGCAAGATCGAAGCTATGATAAAATGGCCCAAACCTAAAATGCTCAAAGCCCTTAGAGGTTGGCCTAACAGGCTACTACAGGAGATTCATCAAAGGGTATGGTGGAATTGTTGGGCCCTTGAGCTGAGTCTGATGAGCTGAGTCTCTTGAGGTGGCTATAAAAGAGAAGAGAAGGAACAGATACGGGGTAACCAGAGTGAAATTGCTTTAAAGCAAATCAATTGTTCACAGGAGGCCCGGGCTACCTAGAATCTGCTCACCCCAATTTTAGTTGTTTGATTTCTTAAGTTTTTTTTTTTTTTTTTTTTTTTTTTTTTTTTTTTTTTTTTTCAGATTTCAGCTAATATTGTTATTTCTGTTTCATCAAATATCAAGAAAAACCCGAGAGAATTTTGCTCTAAAAAATATAGGAAAATTTATAATTATTTAAAGATCGTTCCAGAGAACCATCTGTTTCGCACCACTGCTCCATCGTGTATCATCCCAAAAGCAAGATCTTGATACAAGTAATCATACAACTTTCTTTTACAACTTTTCCATGATCACCATGAAGACAGGATCCTGGTCGTTGAGAGGTGTACATGCACCGTCTAAAAAGTGTGATGCCTTCCACACCCAACAACTAGTTTTTTTTTAATTATATTTTATATTTATTAGAGCATCGAATTTTCCTTGTTCCAACTTAATAATAACGATAAAAAATAGTATGAAAAATAAATCTCACTAACGTGTCAATTATTTTTTTATTTTTAATTATATTTCATATTTATCTAAATATGAATTTTTCTTTATCTAACCTAATAATATCAATTAAAACTAGTATAAAATACAGCGAAGGTCATGGGCACAAACTGTACTTTAAAAATATAAAACATAATTATTTATCCTCGATCAATGTAACAACAACAACAACAACAATAATAATAATAATAATAATAATAATTAATAGATGATGAAAACACTTTATTGCCTCCAACAGCTAGTTCACGAATATTGTTTTGGGGATAATAAAACCATCAAAAGTGTCCTTATTTATGCTTGGAATATCCAACAAAGCGACATGGTATCCAGAAACTATAAACATGACTATAATATCACGCCCAGATAGGTATAAACAGGAGACAAGCTTGTAACGCCCAGATAGGTATAAACAGGAGACAAGCTTGTAACGCCGGGAAGGAAGCATTCAAGCCCCACGACCCATGGATTGCTCCCCAGGAGGGATCATAACCAAGACTGGTTGAGCATTGAATCCAGGATGGAGTACCCTCCGACGAATCTCGCGACCTTCCTGGCAAAGAGCGCACGTGTGACAGAAAAAATGAGTTGCAAAATCACATGCTGATTCACACTGCTCACGTTTCAGATCATCTTCCACAAAGCTTCCACAGCAACCACATGATCTATTAAGTGCCTCACAGCTACCCTGTTTAACATAAACAGCCACAGAGATTAATGCTCGGAAGGAAATCCTTCTAAATTTCCTCGAGTCACAAAAGCAGATTGCCAACTTATTTCCTTACAAAAAAGGAAATTTCAAGAGTCCTCAAGCCCTACCACCAGGTATAAATAGGGAAAAAGTGCTTTTTTCAACATGTAATTGTGCACTCATAGCCAAATAAATAAATACTGCATGAATATAGAAATGCAAATGTAGACCATTTCTTGGAGCAAGTCTAGATTAACCGAATTGGAACTCATAGAAGGACCCTGCTCCTCGAAAAGGAGTGCAACTGTAAGAAAATATGCAAAACATAACTAATGATTACAGCAGAGATGTTAATAAAGCTACACCAGGGATCAGAATTCAAAATGATGTTTAAATTGCAGATAAATGGGAGAAAGTCTCAGGGGAAGAACTTGCCTCTAGGTTAAACTTCCGGCGGATAGCTGTCCGGCTAGGATATGAAAACAATGGTGCAATGCAGTTCCCACCAAAAAATGAATTGCCAATCAGGTACAAACAAGTGTATGGCAAACAGTGGTTTGCAAATGTTCCAGGAGTAGATCCAAGTCTCTCAGCATTGCTTCCATACAGCACGCAAGGGGCCATACTTCCAAGAAGACCTTGCACAATTGACATAAAGAAAATGAAGGGATTGCCCACAATGATAGGTGGGGTTCTTGAACAAACTGATTACAGGCACACCGAAGGAGCTGTTACGGTAAATGGATTCCAGAATCTGGAATTCATTGCATGCTAAATGCTTCCAAATCAAATAAAGGTTTCCAAATGAGCTAAAGGCCAACCCTCCTCCTTTAACAATGTTATACCATGCTCTTTACAGATCATACACCTATAAAAATACCTTCAAATTGCTTATGCAAATTAATGGCCAGTTGAAATGAAATTTTTGCTTAAATTCCACTTGGAAAACTAATCTAGTGTTTTCTATTGCGTTGGATTTGATGAGAACAAAGTGGGTGCATCTAAGTTATAACACAAGGAAACACAACCAACATAGCTATTGAGCTAAACCAAGCCTGCATCTACTTTCAGAAATATGTACCAAGCTAGATTGAAGTTACCCAGAAAAATGCCCAACTTTCAGAAAAATGGGCACACATATGATCATATCACACAGAGAAGCAACAACGTAAAAAAAATAGACAACAATGAATTTGATATCCAGCTACTATCGTGCACATGAAGAACACATAATACCAGAAGTTTTTACCAATAGAAAAACCGAAACCATCATGCAAATCTCCAATTGACTAAGAAATAAATAATTACCAATTGTTATCATCATTATCATGATACAATTTGCAGATTAGACGATCATCGACCAAAGACATATGATCCATTACTTTGCTGCACTTCAATCAATTATAAACATCTAGAAATTTCAATAATTTAGAATAATCATGATAGCAATTCTCGGGGACCGATTACAAAACGAATCAATCATTAATAACAAGAACAACCCCAATTGAAAGAATGAACAAGTAATTTCAAAAAATGATATATTAATCTACCAACGCACAGAAATTAAGGACTTACAGACTTCAAGATCGCTGCTACAGAAGTCATCGTTGCGACCGAGGCAAGCGAAAAGGCTGGAGTCCCACTGAGTCCGTCCCATAGGCTCACCCATCACGCTCCCATGAGTCAACGGAAGCCCATTAACGGTACAACCATATTCAGGCCCAGCCGATCCCGGGGTAGCGGTGTCGGTCTTTGCATCAGAAGAAACCTTGTCGTTGTCTTCAAGGTTCTTCTTCAATAAAGGGCTTGATTCCTCTCGATCATAGCTGTTGAAGCTTGGGCTGTTGTTATCAGTCATTTTTTGAGAGAACGGAATCGTAAAGCAAAGCAAGCCCTGATATTGGATTATATTTCTACAGAGAAGGTGACAACTGGAAAGAGTGCAATGGCAGCGGAAATTGGATCTCAAAATCTCAAGGAAATGATGCTATGTATACACCAGACCGAAAGTCAATTACTTGTAGTTATTAACTTATTATTATTAATAAAAATATTATTTTTATTTTATTTTAGAGTTTGTTTATTTCTGTTTGTTTAAAATATATGTTTTTAGATTATTTGAAATGATGATATAAAATATAAATTTTAAAAAATATTTTTTTAATAGAACACAGGTAACAAGCTAGAAGTTAATGAAGTCAAAGTCTCGCTCAGTTAATGTCGTTGCTTACTATGTCCAAAGCCGCGTTGCTTACTAAGTCCAAAGCCGCGTCTATCGTTGTCCTTACAAACAATTTAACCATTAAACTCTTTACAATATTATTAATGATGACAGGCCCTTTGTTTTTTCATAGACTAAATTATTCTTAGTCCCTAAGATTTAAATTTCATTATAGTTTATTCATTTATGTTTTTAAGTTTATAATACAATCTCTTGATTTCTGCTGGTATCATAAATGAGACAACACGAATACCAAACCACACACACACACACACAAAAACCAGAAGATTGCAAGTTTTCATGGAAAATCATAAATACTAGCGGGTCATCATATATATTTTTATATCTTATTTGTTTATGTATTTTAAAAATATTTCAAATTTTTTTATTTGTTTCAAATTAATTATTTCTAGTTCTTTTAGATCATTTTGATGTAATGATATTGAAAGTAATTTAAAAAAAATAAAAAAAATATTTTCTAATGTATTTGTAAGCAAAACACATTTTTAAAATCAATTGTTATTACACTTTCAAACACGTCTTTATAAACATTTAGCTTTTTTCTATTAACATGAATAACAAGATTCATATACATTATTGCAAGAATTATTATTTCACCGAATAATAAACTATTGATACAACTTTGGATTGTTAAAGCACTTGAAAACTTGAGTTGGGGATCGGAGGACCTTGATGAAATTCAGCCTATATCTATCTAGGATTGCACCTAATCCTATATTGAAAAAATTAGTATAACTAAAAATAAATTATTGTCTCATTTGAACATACTCTTAAAATTTAAAACAATACAGAATTCAAGAAATTTTGGTTAACCTTGCTAGTAGGCATGTGACAATAGGAATTGACTAGCCTAGATCTTGAGTTTAGTTCATAGTGTCCTTCCAAAATAAAGACTAGTTTTTAATCAATTAATAAAACCTCTTTCTAATAAAAGAATAAGCAACTTTATTTTAGTAGTTTCAAACAAGCTTGTTAATTCTATTCTGTTCCGGCCGGAATGGGCAGAACGTTCCGTGTCATTAAAAAAACCGAGACAAAACGGCGTCGTTTTCGTCTCGATTTTAATTCAGGTTCGTTTCGGAAATTCCGGCTAAATTTTGGCCGGAACGCCTCGGTATCATTCCGGCTGTGCTGTTCCAGCTCAAAATCATAATATTTTTATTTTATTTTAGAACATTTTACTATCATAATATTTTGGAATTCTAGAGATGTTTTTTTAATTTTGAGATTATGTTTGTTTGACTCGTATTGTATAATTTTAAGTTAATTTATCTTGAATTTAAATTATACTTGTTAAATTAATATTTTAATTTTTTTCATATATATATATATATATATATATATATATATATATATATATAATCAATTATATATGAACAATATAACCCTGAAACGCACGCCGAAACACTCCGAAACCGAAATGTTCCGTTCCAATAGAAAAACCGGAATGACGACCGGAACGATATTGACAACTTTGGTTTCAACCAATTCCAAAAAGTAAGAAAATCTTATTGTTTGAAAAATATAAGAAAAAGAACAAAAACAAAAAGTAAAACAAATGGATTTATAAACTATAGGCACCAACATAATCCTTAATACTTGAGAAAAAAGGTAAACCACATATCAAAAAATAATCACATGATTTTCTAACTTTTTAAGACAATATAAGACAAATTATAAAGTCAAATAATAAAGATATTATGAAAAACAAGCCCTAATTAATTAAACTTTTAAAAAATTAATAAACCAATAATCAAGTAAGGGAAGAAGAAAATTATTTGATGTAGAACTTAGACACTAATCTAGAAGCTATTCTTCCAAAGAAGTGTCATGAAAATGAAAAGAGAAAATCAACATATCCAAAAGCCAAATCATTCTTTCTTATATTATTCATTAACATATATAAAAATAATTACATGACCTTGGTTTATTAAGTTGACTTCCAAATTCGTACAAGATGTAGTTCAAAAGCAAAAAAGGAAACATTTCTATATGACCAAAGATTTAGCAACATGATTTTAAAGTCTTGACCAACTCCACATCAATACCTCAAAACTTCAAAAATATCTTTTTTTTTCATATAAGAAATGAGAAATCCATATATCTAGATTCCATATTCAAAACTTTTAGAGAACATGGTAAGTATTTACACATCATGATAAAGAGAAGGTTATTTGAATGATGTCTTATTGTTGTAGTTGTTATATGCCTTTCTAGCCTAGAGATTATCACTTAACCTTTCTTTTTATGAGACTAGTAGGTTCAAGAAGTCTGTAACTCTAGGACAAGCTTTTTGTATGGTTTGTTTCTTGTAAAATTTTTGACCCATTCTCAAGAGTTATTCTTAGCTCCTTAACTCTAAACTATTAGTCACCCTAGTACAATCTCTATTTTTTTTTTGTTTCATTTCTCTCATTTACTTTCTCTCTATTATTTTTACTCTTTTTTATTTATTCTATTCTTATTTTTGGAAGTTTTATAGACCTTTAATAACATTCTAGAGCTCATATGAGGATTCCATCATGACCATTAATCAATCGGAGATCACTCTCAATCATTGAACCACACCAACCTAAGATATGTTAGCAAAACTTGTTTTAGGGGTTTGTTAGCTAGTTTGATAGGCTTTCATAGTAAAAGATAAGAAGAAAAAGGTTATGGATACCACCATAGTTTATGGTTTGTTTGATATTGTGGTTGTTGTTATGGTTGAGGTTAAAAAAAAAAACAGTTTCATGAAAAACACTTTTAGTTGTGGTTCATAACTGGAATTGAAGTGTTTGGTTAAGACTATAGTTGAGTTTGAGGTTTAATAAAAAATAATTTCATCTGTTTGGTTACCATGCTTTTTATTTTAATATTAATTTGTTGATGATATTCCAAGCACCACCTATACATTACCCAACGCGACCTAGTTTGCATTTGCAATTAGCCATAAAATTCGGGTATCAAACCCTAATCCTTGCCTCCATTCTTTTCCTTTTTATAAACCTTAACCTCTATAAACCTTTACAACGGGCTCTTCCCTCAAAACTTTCCTGTTAATCCCCCTTTCCCAATCAATCTAGGTTTCAAGTTTCTCCTCTCTTTGTTTTCAGCTCTTATTTCTCTCTCTCTGGACGTGTAATTGAAATTTCTTATCTTAGCTATGATGATAAATGCTAATAATCCCAACTCTTATCCTCGATTGCAGGCGAAGAAGCAAACCGTGCAACTACCACCATTTAACTTTATTATTTGAGCTTTGTGAACCTTATAATCCCAACAATTAACTCCCATTTTGTTTTCTTGTTGATGAGGGTTGATCTGTGTCTACTGGGAGGGTTTGCTAACATTTACATCATATTTTGGGTGTTTGTTTAGTTTCCAAGTTACAAAAAGTTGTGATGTGGCGTGAAAAGCATCTAACATTTGGTGGGTTCCATAGTTGTAAAAACTGTTGTTGGATTCTAACCAAACATATGGCTTTGCGGTTAGCCTCAAACATAGAAACTACCGCAAAACAAAACACCGACTTAAAATGATAGAATTTTTTTTTTTTTATCTTTATCTTGATGGGATGCAAAATAAAAGGGAAATAGAAAACCAACTTTGTAGAAATATGGTGTTAAAGGATAAAGAAGATGACACATCATTCAATCTTTTAGTTAAATCATAGCTCTTTATTTTAAATGGAATGATGTTATTTGTTTAATTTTATTTAGTTCGTTGACTTTTTTTGTATATTTTTAGTTATAGTCTTTGGTTTAAAGAATTCTCACTTAGGCTCTTAATAGCTCTTTTAAATTCAAATTTCCTAACATTTAATCCCTTATATCTTTTGATTTTTTTATCTTTATCTTTAGCTTCTTTTTTTTCCATTTTGGTTCTTGACCATCCAATTTGTGCAACTTTGCCTTGAATTTCATTTTCTCTCTCTTCAATTAGTTGACGGAGCAGAAAATCACGCGGGAATACAACCAACGTCAATATTCCGTAAATCAATAAAAACGAGAATAAAATCTCAATAAAACTCAGTGTTTATTCAATAAAATGATCGTTGAAGTCGGCTGCAGGGTTTACAAAGATACATAAGGAGAAAACCCTAGCCTAATTCAATACAGAAAAGGAAAGGACATAAAACATTAAATTTGCCATAAATGGCAAATTTGAGATAAATGCAGAATATGAAAGACCTATGAATTCTGAGAGAGTATCAATTGACCAAAGTCAATTCGGACTCTTAAATCAAAAGTTATTGCAAAAACGAAACTTTTCTAAAATAGCAAAAATGACGATTTCGGGGTCGAAACGATGGAATTTGGCCAAAATTGGGTCGAGTTCAGCAGAAAAGCTGCTGATTTCTTCCGCAAACGACGAAACGCATTGACTAGGTGAGTTTCGCGTTATTCCGACTTCGACGACCCGGTTGCCGAAATTCAGTTGCCTTTTGTGGAAGATCAAGTCAACCAGCAGATTACAGAAGATAAATCAGCATGAAATCTGCAGATAATCATGTAATATTATTATCTGCAGATTCAGCCGAAAATCTCTCATTTCCTTATCTACAGATTTTGTTTATTTGAAATTCAAAAGTTGTTTTGTATAGAGCAGATATTTATCTATTTAAACTCTTGTAAATTCATGTATTGAATCAATGAAAAACATAGAATTCTACATGGTATCAGAGCCTAAAAAACAGACCAACGTCTGATCAATTTTTTTTTCCAAACTCCCTCTATACCTCATGGCTTCTTCTTCTTCAGCAGTCCCTACCAACCACCCCTCTTCATACTCTGTTCTGTCTCTCAATCACCTACCTCTCACACTGCATATTAAGCTGAATCACTCCAACTACCCAGTCTGGAAAGCTCAAGCACTGCCATATTTTCGTGGTCAAGGTGTACTTGGTTATCTCGATGGCACAATTACAGCCCCTCCTCAAGAAATTGATGCCACAAACTCTGTTACAGGTACCACTTCAAGAGTACCAAATCCAGAATACGCTCAATGGGTTCGTCAGGATTCCATCATCCTTGCCACCATCAATTCCTCACTCACAGAAGAGGTTCTCTCCCAGGTTATGTCTTACAATACCTCCAAGGATGTGTGGCTTGCTCTTCAACAAAACTTTTCATCCATCTCACGGGCAAAGGCTGTTCAAGTTCGCACACAGCTTGCTACTGCTCGCAAGGGTGCTAAGTCTGCCAAGGACTTCTTCCTTTCAATCAAGCGCATGGCTGACGATCTTGCTCTTGCAGGTCAACCCTTGAAGAATGAAGAAATTTTGACATATGTCTTGGCTGGTCTCGGTCAAGAGTATGATTCCTTTGTATCCATCATAACTTCACGTTCTGATGAGGTTCCCTTAGAAGAACTCTATTCCATGCTCCTTCTCACTGAAGCACGAATCAATCAACATCATGATTCAATCCAGGTTGCTGCCTCTGTCAACATGGCTACAAGATCAGCACCTCAATACCAACCTCGCCCTGTTCACTCTTATAGAGGCCGAGGAAATCACTTTCATCCCCACAATAAAGGGGGATGCTACAACCATCGTGCGCCAGCCACCAATTCATCCATTGTTTGTCAGGTATGCCAAAAGCCCGGTCATGAAGCACTAAAATGCTATTATCGATTTGATTTAACTTTCCAGGACCAGTCCCAACAAACACAACCCTCAGCCTACCTTGCTGCCCGTCCAAACAACCCCTCTCCTGATTGGCATCCTGACACAGGAGCCACTCACCATCTCACAAATGACATGAGCAACATTCAGCTTTCCAACGAAGACTACCTTGGTCATGATCAAATCCAAGTGGCAAATGGTGCAGGTTTGAAAATCACTCGCAGTGGAAAGTCCACTTTCTCTTCTCCTTCAAAGTCTTTTATTCTAGATCAAATTTTACTAGTTCCTGATATTACTAAAAATTTGCTTTCAGTCCATCGTTTCTGCCGTGATAACAATGTGTTTTTTGAGTTTCATGATTTTTTCTTTCTTGTGAAGGACTACTTGGGGAACGTCCTGCATCGGGGTCCTCTTCTTAATGGTCTTTACAGTTTCTCCATGTCACTTGCAAATCTTCGTCCGCAAGTTTTTTCCAGTATCCGCGTATTTGTCAAGTTATGGCATCAGCGTCTAGGCCATGCCTCTTTACCAGTCATGAATAAGGCAATTTCAATTTCAATTCCATGCAATAAAATGCCTATTTGTTCTCATTGTCAAATGGCCAAAAGCCATACTTTACCATTTACTCATAAACATGTTTCTGCGTCAAAACCATTAGAGTTATTATACTCCGATGTTTGGGGGCCAGCACCCACTTTATCCACCACAGGTGCACGATATTATATAAGCTTTTTAGATGACTCAACAAAATTTTTGTGGCTATTTCCATTAAAATTAAAATCTGACGCTTTACCAACTTTTCAAAAATTTCAAGCTGCGGTAGAACGTCAATTTGATTTAAAAATTAAATCCATCCAAACTGATTGGGGTGGAGAATACCGCAGCTTCACTCAATTTTTACAAAATCAAGGAATTACTCATCGAGTAACTTGTCCTTATACACATCAACAAGCGGGTGCCATTGAAAGGCGTCACCGCCAAATTGTTGAAGTCGGTCTTGCATTACTTGCTCATTCGAAATTGCCACAATGTTTTTGGGAAGATGCTTTTTTAACAGCTGTTTTCATCATAAATCGTTTGCCAACCCCTATTTTACAACAAAAATCACCTTACGAAATGATAAATCGTTGCAAACCTGATTTTCAATTTTTATGCGTTTTTGGTTGTGCTTGCTGGCCTTACTTGCGTCCGTATAATAAACACAAAATGGATTTTCGGTCAAAATCATGCATTTTTTTGGGTTATAGTATTGGTCATAGAGGTTACAAATGCTTAGATGCTTCCACCGGAAAAATCTATGTTTCCCGTCATGTCGTTTTTGATGAAAATCTCTTTCCATTTGATTCTTGTCCACCCGTTACTGTGTCACCCGTTACTGTCCAAAAAGAGTCTGTCATATTTCCTCCTAATATCGATATTTCAAATTCTAATTCCACTGCAGCATCCTTGTCCACTGATTTAGCACCAGCACCACTGCCACGTGTGACTACCTCACAAAATGCTCCTCCCTTAGCCAACATTGATCCCGTCTCTCCCTCACAAACACATTCACCATCTCGGCCAGCCATTGACAGACCTATATCACCACCACCCAACAACCCACAAATTGAGCCTACAAACCATCACCCCATGACTACCCGCAGCAAAAACAACATTCATAAACCAAAATTTCCCCAAAACCCACATATCAGGTACCCTATTCCAAAGGCTTTGATGGCTACTGTTCAGCAAATCGATACTGAACCGACCTGCTTCACCGAAGCAAACAAACATGCGGAGTGGCGAGCAGCCATGAACAAGGAATTTGATGCATTACTGCATAATGAAACATGGACCTTAATTCCGTCACCCCCCTCTGCCAACATTCTTGGCTCCAAATGGGTCTACAGAATTAAAAGGAGAGCTGATGGGAGTGTTGAGCGCTTTAAAGCTCGGTTGGTTGCCAAGGGATTCAATCAACAGGAGGGTGTTGATTTTTCGGAGACCTTTTGTCCAGTTGTGAAGCCAACGACAGTGCGGATGGTGTTGTCCATTGCGATCTCACGTGGGTGGCATCTGCGACAAATTGATGTCTAGAATGCCTTCTTACATGGGTTTCTAAACGAAGATGTTTTTATGGCACAGCCACCAGGATTTCAACATCCACAATACCCGAAGCATGTTTGCAAGCTTCAAAAATCAATTTATGGTCTTCGGCAGGCACCAAGAGCATGGTTTTCCAGGTTGACAGAGAAACTGGTCCAAATCGGCTTTGTGGGAAGTGAAGCAGATCATTCACTGTATATTTATCACAGTGATTCCATACTTACTTACATTCTAATCTACGTTGATGACATTATATTAGCAGGGCCTGACTTGAAATTTATACATCATGTGATAAGTTTGTTGCAAATGGACTTTCCAGTGAAGGATTTGGGCACATTAGGCTTCTTTTTGGGCGTGGAAGCAATTCGCAGACCTGAAGGGCTATATTTGTCACAGCGCAGGTATATTCTTGACCTACTTATGCGCAGCAAAATGGACAAATCAAAACCATCAAACACCCCTATGTCCACATCTCAGCAACTAAACAAGTCAGAAGGCAGTCAATTTGATGACCCGCAGCTATATAGGAGCATTGTTGGGGGACTCCAGTATCTCTCCTTTACAAGGCCCGAAATTGCATTTGCAATTCACAAAGTAAGTAAGTACATGCATGACCCAAAAGAGCCTCACTGGGTAGCTGTCAAGCGCATTCTGAGATACTTGAAATCCACGATCTCTTATGCTCTATTCATTCAACCAGACCCATAATTGCATTTACAATCCTACAGTGATGCCGACTGGGCACAAGATCAAGATGACAGACGATCTATTGGAGCTTATTGTGTGTATCTTGGAAAGAATTTGGTTTCTTGGAGCTGCAAACAGCAGCCAACGGTTGCGCGAAGTAGCACCGAAGCAGAGTACAAGGCACTTGCAAATGCTACAGCAGAGGTAATGTGGCTTAAAACCCTGTTGTCTGATCTGCGTATATCACAACCACAGCCTCCAATTCTTTGGTGTGATAATATCGGTGCCACATATCTCACCAGTAATCCGTTGTTTCATGCGCGAACAAAGCATATCGAGATCGATTTTCATTTTGTCCGTGATCAAGTGCTTAGTGGCAAATTATTGGTTCGGTTAATTTCAACAAAGGATCAATATGCAGATGCACTCACTAAGCCACTATCATCAATGCGGTTCCAGCTGCTACGTACCAATCTAAGGGTAATTTCTCTACCCATTAGATTGAGGGGGCATGTGGAAGATCAAGTCAACCAGCAGATTACAGAAGATAAATCAGCATGAAATCTGCAGATAATCATGTAATATTATTATCTGCAAATTCAGCCGAAAATCTCTCATTTCCTTATCTACAGATTTTGTTTATTTGAAATTCAAAAGTTGTTTTGTATAGAGCAGATATTTATCTATTTAAACTCTTGTAAATTCATGTATTGAATCAATGAAAAACATAGAATTCTACACCTTTGAATTTCGGATGATCCCTCTTGAGCATATATGATTCCGCAACCTGTTCTACATCATTAGCCCTTTATGTGAATGAATTGCACTTTTAAACTTTGTCGTATTTTTCTATTTTGATCATTTGTCTTCCAATTACTTCGATCAAAACCAATTTAAAATCTTCCCCCCCCTAATTTCTCTTATACTAAACCCTTAATTGCATTCCCATGTTATTTTTGACCAACTATAAATTAAATTCTTACCCGAACTATATTTATTTTTTTAATCTTTTTTCTTTGAAATTATTTTTTTTTGAAAATTATTTTGTTTCTTAATTTTTATTCTAAAAATGATTATTTTTGAAAAATTATTTTTTTTATAGTGTCAAAAATTGAATTATAATAAAGCTCGAAGTACAATCACTTAGAAAGGTTGTGTAGTGTAAGTTGGACTATTTAAATCATCAGTCAATCATGCTAGTAGAGTTAAAGGATTTCAATGAGATGATACTTCATTCACCAAAATAACTTATTAACATATAACTATCAACTTAAATTTTTGTTTTTCCTGTAAACAAGAACTCAGATTTATTTATAGGTACAATTACACATAAAAAAACAAGTTTGTTTAGAAAATAAAAGAACAACTCTAAGTTGTTTCTTGTTTAACATTAAATATCATGTACTAATCCTAATTAGGCTATTTTTCACAATACAACTTGTCTTTGTTTCTCCTCCATGAGGACTTATACTGATAGTTTAATGACCAATTAAAGGAATATTTTTATTACAAACTATACAAGTAAATCAAGAGCACTTATGTTTCTTAAGATGAAAATAAGCTGGTTTTCATTCAGAGGGGTTATGAAATATAAATTCATTGATAGAATCGTTAAAAGTAGAGTATCCTAGGAAAATTACTTTTCAAAGATAATTCTAAGATTCTTCATTTAGCTTTCGTTTCCATTTAGAATGCAAGGGTTCCAGTTT
Organism: Salix purpurea; assembly: GCA_027405865.1. Taxonomy (NCBI): domain Eukaryota; kingdom Viridiplantae; phylum Streptophyta; class Magnoliopsida; order Malpighiales; family Salicaceae; genus Salix; species Salix purpurea. Next base: position 6,369,462 of record JAOWLH010000002.1, on the reverse strand, counting down.
GTCTTAACAAATTCCTCTTTTTTTGTTGATCCATTGGTGTGTAATGAATAAATAGAGGAAAATTGATCGACCGAGGAAGGTTTGAATGAATAGTTGACCTTGTGGAGTCATGATCTTCTGTTTTTTGCACAGGATTGAGATATAGGAGGACAGGTTGTTTCTTGGTGCAAGCTTACAGAATAAAAACAGAAGAAAATCCCATGGTAAGATTGCGATTAAGGATTTGTAGACAATTCCATTGGGGAGTCAAACCCCATGAGCCATGGGGTCTCCCGATGAACTGGAAAAGAAAATGGAGACAGCAGAGTAGATACCAACTTCTAATTTCTGAAAAACAAGCAAAGCCTGCACCATCAAACTTCAAAGATCACTACAAGTAACTGGTGTGGAGTCTGAGGCTTGCGTTCAAATTCCCATTCAATGACAGGTGCATGCTGTTCATATTTTTATGGTTGGCATGCAGAAAGCTAGGAGATTAATTAGCAGCTATGGTTGGTTTTTCCTTGAGATCGTTTTGACAGTAATACGATTAACCTAATCATTTTCATATGATCACTTGTTGCAGAATAAAATCTTGCAGTTAGTTCTAGCAGCTTAATAAATAGCATTCCAGATTATAGATTAGATGAATCAACTTTCGATTTGCAATGAAAGATTTACTATTTTTCAGTTAAGGATCACTGAGAGTTGTTCATAATAAAAAATGAAAACAATGGGATGTATTTCCTAAGCCACAGCACCCACGTCTACAGATTTTTACCTTCAAAAAAGTACAATTTAGAAGCCGTCAGTTTAAATCTATGTCTGGATTAAAAAAACCTGACAGCGCATCTAGATCTCCACGAAACAACCCTTCATAAGACTTGAAGATATGGAACAGTAATCACAAACTCAGCAGCTTAGATCACACAGAAAACATTTACAGACATTGCAGAAAGCTGGAAAATGACAAAAGATTGCCATCTATAATCATTTCTCAGCCTGAGAATGTTCTATCCGTACCTAAGAGATCGAAGGATCTAAAGTGTAATAACTTGAAGCAAAACTAATACTTCCTCCATGTATTACTCTCATCCATGAATTTTTTTAGCCTGCGAAACACAACCAGAGACAAGACAAAACGGTTAGTCGAAACACAACAGATAGTCATGCAAACACCAGCTGCAATCTGAATTTAAAACCCGTCATCAATTTGGAGAAAAGGGCGATCGAGCTCCATATATGGTAACCCCGTAACATCCTCGTTATTATTTCCTTTTGAAATAGGTCTATCATTCATGTTACTTTTCACTTTGCAATCTTACTAGGTACTTGATAACTTGAATGATTAGTTTTTAATTTCACAGTACACTTGATCTTACTTGTTCTCCGTTATCACCGCCTCTGAAACCCTGGGGTTTATGAGATGTCTTGGCAGCATCTTGATGAATCCAAGGCCTGCCATGAAAATGGCCAGGAGGAGGCTTAACTGACGAGTGAGTCTCTGGTCCTCTATAATCAATTTCATAAACTTCTTCTGAATCTGCCACTTCAGATCCTCCTATATATAAAAAAAAAAACATCACCAAGTTTGCGCTTGATAAATACACACAAGCAACCCAAGTTCTGGGGCTACACATTGAACAACTCCAGTAATAAATTTGAGAAAAAAAAAATATATATATATATATAATTACAAACCTCTAGAAACGTGAGGTGTGGCAAGGAGGAGGAATAGAAGAAAGACCGCGGTGATGGTAGACTTGAACTCCATGGAAATCCAAATTAAAATAAACTATTTGTGAGAGCTAAAAGGTGTCATAGGGTAGACAAGATGGCCCTGTATACTGTTGGAGAAGGGATATATAATTGAAGTAATAGGAGGGTCGCGGAAGAAGCACCAGGTAGGGAGTTGAGGTTGTATTTTCTTTCAGCTTTTTGGCAAATTGAAACCGTCACAATCGACACAGCAATGAGTTGCAAGGTAACGATGTAGATGTGGTGGGTTGGAACATTAATGTTTCTGTAACCATACCATACACCTAAACTTCAATCTTCAAAACATTTCCTCTATTTTATGTTTTTTCTTTTTAAATGGAGTAGACAGCTCCATGTGTGTATTATTGTAATGTCCTGTTGAGGGACATCCCATCGAGCTCAATTGGCTGGATTTCACATTTCTCGCACCGACTTTTGCTATTTGTGTTTCTTCATGTTTATCAAGCACTAAAAGTTATCAAATCCTTAAGATCATGCTTGTAGGTTGTTCTTGGTTGGGAACAAAATGATCTGCCTCAGCTTCTTGAACCCTGAAACTAAGCCTCAAAAGTGTGAAACGTACATCAGCCGACAAGCCCTTGTGTTAATCAGCAGAAGGGGCCGGGGAGGAGTTGGTGGACAGTGTTAAGCTCTTGAAAACCATGCCAGTTCGAGTTAGAGATTGATAAATTAAAATAAGGTGCAGAAAGCAGAGAATGGAGGTCAGGAGAACTCATTAACAGTAAATAACAAGTGCTTCACCTTTCTCAAACATGAAGCATTTACTTCGAAGAGAACTTTGCTAGCTGCTCTAATGGGAAACTCACCTTAATCTAAACCCAAAGATCCTTCTCAAACACCGTAACGGATGATTCATCTGTCAAGAAACTATCTCACCTGAAAGCTTAAATTGTTAAGTAAAACTCTTATTCTCTAACATATCCCTTTTAATGAAAGTCTTTTGGGCTTGAAACTTGCACAGACCCATACTATTTTGTGCTTGATTTTTATCAGATAGAATAGGATAATGAGATTCGAACTCGTGATTGCAGGGTTAAAAAGACTCTAATCATTAAAAAAAAACTCAGAATATAATTTATGCTATTTTCTAGCTGGCACACGAGTATTTATGTAATTACTTCAGTTTTCCCATGAAGTTTGATTCGGTAAGATAACGTCGATCTCGGATGATGTACTGCTTTTACAATAGATTCCACAAATATAACTTCGAGATACAGGCGTCTCTTTCACCATGCACCAACAAATCTACACACTTGCCTCGATCGTAAGAGAATAGTATGCATGTTGACTCGGGTCCTGGAACTGCCTCTCTACCTTTCTGCTTCTTTTGACAGTGATGCTGTACAAATGAGGCGGGTTGGCTCTTGTCTTGAGGTCGCGGGTTGCATTTCTTAGTATCTTTTTAGAATTTGTTTAGTCTCAAACTTGCTGTTTGTGGGATGTGTATTATCGAGCTTACCAAGGCTTGACACCCATTTTCTTCTTCCATGATGATGTCTTTGGGGGACCTCGCTCCCCACTGCTCAGCTACCTATCATGATAAAACATTTCATCTTCCGATTAAAAATTAAAGGAAACATTTTAACCTTACTCAGAAAATATCAGCAGAACACCAAAAGTTTTTAGCCCCTCTGGGAATTTAGGCAAAACAATTTTTCAATCAATAACTTATAAATGGAATTGAGCAAGAACTGTTGATTAAAAATAGTAGTCCGGGGACTAATAGTTTCAAGTTTTTTATTTTAAGGACTTGCAACACTTAATTTAATTAAGAACCCTTTTAGCCAAGAAATTAGGTGATCAATTAATCTGGTCGTAGGAATCATTTTCATGGGTATTATTAGTGGGCCTAATGTGCTGTGACGTTAGTTGGATGGACATCATCAATATTTATTGACGAAGATAAAAAGGCTAAATGTAAGAATCATATGGCGAGTTTGCAATGATTGAGTTTTTTTTTTTTTTTTTTTTTTGTGGGCAGTGCTAAGAATTAATCAGTCAAAGAGTATACGTGGATTCCACTAAACCGGGGCTTCATTTCAGCTGTCATTCCATCTACAAGGATCCCCTATCGTGGAAATCACATGGAAGTGAAAAAAGAATAGGCTAATCTCTCTCTCTATATATATATAAATATACTTGTATATGTTTGCAGCAAGCTACGGCTTGCCAATAAAAACAACTACAGATGTATTTGCCCCGAAGTACACCTGTTCCGTGTCTATTTAATGAAGAATTGTGAGCCTTTTAACTAAGTTTGGGAGTTTTGTTTTGGTTGGTTTTTTATTTTTTTTATTAGAATGAAATGTTTTGGTTTTGAAATGTTTCGGCATTTTATTTTGAGGTTGTATTGTTTATGTTTATATATAATTAAATATATTAATTCAACAAATAAAATTTTAGTTCAAATTTAAATATAAAATTATTTAAAATTGTGCAATTAAATTTCAAATATAAGTAAAAAAATGAGAGTTGAACTGATATAACTCGGTTGACTTGATGAGTCCAAAGATAACATAGAGAATTGATAAAAATATAGTTTAACTAAAAAAATAAAGTTGAAATATTAAAAAAATAAATTGAAACGACGATATATTAGATCAACTCGGGTCAAGCTAGGTTAACCTTTCAAATGTGTGACCTGCACTATAAAATCATGAAAACCTTAAATCAAGCAAATCAAAACAAATTATAAAGTTCAATTCCTAATAAACTCGTTGTTGAATAATAAAATTGAGAAAAAAATAATCTAAAAAAAGACACAATAAAATGATTTTTCTGAACAAAATTATGAATCTAGATAATATTATGTGAATGTCATCATCCATCTTGCAAGGTCATTATATTCTCTGATTGATATGAAATTGTAACCTAATATATATAAATATATCAAGAGACTCCTCATAAAATTTCATCTCAATCTAACAGTCGGATTAAGAGATATGATTGATATTGTAAAATTATTTATTATTTAAAAAACACTATTAATCGGAAGGAATGGGCGGAACAAAACTGGAATGTTTTGGCAAAATTTGGGAGGAATTTCTAGAAGGAATCGAGATTTTGAGCGAGGTAAAATCTATTTTGGTTTGTTCTTTTTTTAGAACTATAAATGAGATATACTGACCATTTCAAACGGAACAGAACTGAATTGACAACCTTGCTTTTAACAACATTTTATTTATTTATTTTGCAGTGTTTTGAAAATATTTATTTTAAAAAAATATTTATTTTTAATTTATTTTTTATATTTTGATATGCTAATATTAAAAATAAATTTTACAAAATGAAAATATAATTTTAATATATTTTTAAACAAACAACACTTTGAAAAGTAACCGAAATCACACTCTTAAACGTAATAAATGCTAACTATAAACCTTTAAACTAGATAAATACAACATTAAGATTAAGAGTCATAATATATTTATAATAAATCTTATCTTATCATTTTGAAAATGATTTGGTCATACTAGCAACTATACATACATATATATATATATATATATATATATATATATATATCCACTACATATTACATCTTCTACTTAATTTTTACAACACAAAAGGATTTTCACTCAAAGTAAAGACATGAATATTACATTCCAAAATAGTAATTCATAAACAGGAGTATTCCTACATCTAACGATCTGCATCACCTCGCGATGTACCTGTTTCAACAATAACAATATTAAGTAACTTATTCACTATATTATTCTAATATTAATTAATTTCTCTTAAACTTTGAAATTTAATACTTTTACTTCAATCTAACTTAATCCCTTAATTTACATAATCTTTTCAAAATTTACAAATCCAGCTAACTCATCATAATTACCAAGTAAATCTAGCACTTTCATATAATTACTCAAAAATTTGGTTTCCTTCCTCAGTCACCAATAGATCCAGTACTTCCATTTGAATTACCCATCATCTGGCTAACCTCTTTTGTTAGCCAATCAATCCGGTAATTACATTTGAATTTCCCAGCATCCAGCTAACCTCTTTTATTAGCCAATCAATCCGGTAATTTCATTTGAATTACCCAGCATCCGGCTAACCTCTTTTATTAGCCAAACAATCCTGTAATTTCATTTGAATTACCCTTCATTCGGCTAACCTCTTTTATTATCCAATCAATCCAGTAATTCCATTTGAATGACCCATATCCGGTTAACCTCTTTGTTAACCAACAAAACCAGTAATTTCACATAATTTACCGGTAATTCACATAATCATAACTCAATTTATTCATTTGCTCCATTCGTTTAATATCAATTAAATGAGCAACACAGATTATTAGGGAAACTAAAAATTATAAAATAAGGTGACGAATCACCTACCTTCTGCTCAGGATGACCCACCTCCTCGTGTTTGATAACCAGCTCCAGACACAACTCCTGAATCAATAAAGTGTCATTATATCATTAGTCCATCAATATTTTTCTTACGTGCCGAAACACAAAGCACGTAATATTTTTATTTGTAATTTGTTCTAATAAAAATTCATTCTCAAATATAACATTGCTATTTTACATACAACCTCATATTTAACTCAAGTTACTTCTTTGCTTACTCCATGTTCATAATTCCTCCATCAAATAATTCTTCTATTCTTTATACCCTCACATCATATTATTCATTTATCTAAATACTATATTCAAACACAATCTAGACATCTTGTCTTCATATTTTCTTTTAACTAGTTTATTTCTCTTTTAATTTGAATTAACTTATTATTATTATTATTATTATTATTATTATTTTCTCAATTTAAATGTTATCTCTTCATTTAGTCTTTCTTACATTCTCAATCATCATGATTAAACATGGTTTGTTTCTAAACATTAACATCAAAACTCATTCTCCCACTTTTTCCTTTATTTGGCCAAATGTGATGTTTCTTTTTCCTCCTCCAAATTTTTCTTCATTTACTTGTTATTTCAACTTATTTTCATTCTATTCCACTTCAATTTCATCATTTTTCCTTCCCCTCCTATTTCCCCCAAATTCACATAAGAACCCTAAGTTCAAAAATCTAGGATTTAAGGGAAATTAAGGTAAAATTCCATGAAATTACTTCCCAACTTAATCAAAAAAGCTTAAGAACACATGTAAATCAAACATGAAATCTAAACTTCTCATGCTTACTTATTGCTTTTCTTCCAATTTCTCTTCTCTTCCAAGGTTAGCTGAATTCCCCTTCTCAAATCCTCATTCCTTCACTTGCTTTAGTGCTTTATAGGTTGAACTTGCAAGCTTATAAAGGTATTTTCTTAATTTCTTGTGTTTTTCCTTACTTTTCTCTCTTTCTCTCACGTTATGATCTGTTTCTCTTCACTTTTTTTTTTGTTTCTGCCCATTCAGCAGTTATTAGAAGAGAAGGAGAGCTTATATGTTTTGTTTTCAATGGCCAATTTCTATTATACCCTTAATGAATTTTTTTTTGCTAGCACTTCCAAGCTCCATTCATCTTAAAATTTTAACCATATTTTATTCAATATATTTTAATATTCCTGAGAAACTTTCAGCTCAATCCGATGGTCGGATTGAAAATTACATCCAATAACGTAAAACTAGTCGAATTGTGATTTTTCGTCGAATTTTCGTATTTCTCTAAAAATTATGAAATTTTAACCCAAGCTAAGGTATCATATTAAGGCTTCACGCAAAATTTCAGAATTTTTTGATAACCCAATCAAGAGTTACAAATTTTTTTGTTTTACATAAAACTAGTCAATTTATGATTTTTCGCCCGGAGGTTTTACAAACAATCTCCCACTTGGGCTATATGTAAAATCTTAAAATTATGCTTTGCAAAAATAACCAAAATGAGCTCAATCTTTGTTGTTATTAACAAATATATCTATAACTAATCTGGTTCGGTAATCATACCAACATAGGTTCAAAGTGGTCTTCATTATGATTACCGGAACTCAACCTATCAAAGATCATGTATGCCAATACAAATAAATAATAAGGATCATGATGTGGATATGTAGCATGGAAATTTCATGTAATCTTAACATGTTTATTTTCAACTAGTTCACCCTTAAATCGTAATGAGATCAAACCATACTAAAATCATAGTGTAAATAAACCAAAAATGTTTTTATTTCTGTAGAAAATAACCTTATAAATTTCCATTAACTAAAAATAAGTCTATATTATAAAAGCATCTAAAATTACAAACTCCATTTAAAATCAGATATCATCAATTGCCAAGACACCCATACTAGTAGTGTGCTCATGAAATATTTTAGGTGGCAATCCCTTAGTAAGTGGATTCGCAACAATGGAGTTTGTACCGATATGCTCTATAGACAATTGTCCACTCTGGACTCTTTCTTTAACATGAACTTTATGTCTATGTGCTTTAACATTAAAGAGCTCTTATTGTTATTGGAGTATAAAACCACTGACTTATTTCATAAAATAACTTTAACGGTCTTTCGATATAATCCATTATGCGCACTCTCATGAACAAATTCCAAAGCTATACTTCGTGATTATATGCCTTATAACATGTAATGAACTTTGCTGCCATGGTGAAAGAGGCTATAAGTGATTGTTTAACACTCTTCCAAGAGACAACACCTTTAATTACCATGTAAATATAGCCAGATGTAGATTTCATAATATCTTGGCATCCAACAAAATCAAAGTTGTTATACCTAATGATCTCAAGGTTATCCAACCTTTGATGTGAGCATGTATTATTTTATTCTCTATAAGTACCGCAAGACTTGTTTAGCTATTTTCTAGTAGTCTATTCCTGGATTGCTTAAATACCCCATAATATTCTAGTAATGTATGCAATATCAGGATGCATACAAACTTGAGCATACATTAGACTCTCTATAACTTAAGTATAGGGAATCTTCTGTATATCATGTTTTTCAAAATCATTCATAGGGCACTGATTGAAACTAAATTTATCCCCTAGCCACAGGAGTATGGTCTCCAATCTTGCATACCATATCTATTGAGAACCCTTTTCATATAGCTCTTTTGTGACAATTCAAGAACACTCTGAGAGCTATCTTAGGGTATCTGAAAGCCTAATACAAAAGAGGCATCACCAAGATCTTTCATTTCAAAATTCTTAGCTAGAAACTTCTTGGTTTTGTGCAATAAACCTATATCGCTACTGGCAAGAAAGATCTCATTGACATATAGAACCAGAAAAATATATTTGCTCCCACAAAACTTATGGTATATATGATCATCGACCAAATTCATCTCAAAACTAAATGAAATGATCACTTAATAAAACTTGAAATACCATTGTCGAGATGCTTGTTTGAGTTCATAGATGGTTTTCTTAATTTTGCAAACCATATTAGGTCTCTCGACATAGTTTTCTGGTTGCAACGTAGATCATCTTATCAATGTTACCATTGAAAAACTGTATCTTCACATCCATCTGATATAACTCAAGATTGAAATGCACCACTAATGCTATTATAATTCTAAAAGATATTCTTTAGGTCCTTGAGTGTTTTGTTTTGTCTTTTAGCAACATCATTCATATTGGGTGAACTCGATTTAGTGTACTGTGGGATGATATCACATCGCATTCATCCAGGAGTTTAGCAAATGATCCTGAACATTGTTCTCCAGAATCATCATATTTATCATAGTACTCACCATCATGGCCAGATCTAAAACTCTTAATCCTTTTGTTGAGTTGGTTTTCAACTTCAGCTATATAACTCTTAAACACATTCACTAACTGTGATTTTTCATTTATGAGATTTACATAGCCATAAGTGGAAAAATCATCTATGAATGTTATAAAGTATTGTTGAACATTCCAAAGTAACCATAGGGAATGGCCCATAAACATCTGTATGTACGAGTTATAAGATGTCCAAAGTCCTGTTGGCTACAATACTTCTTATATTGGTTTGTTTACCCTTAATACAATTAACACAAACTTTAAAATTTATAAAATCTAAAGAATCGAGAATTTCATCCAACACAAGTCTTTGTATTCTTGTTTTAGAAATATGACATAATCTTTTATGCCATAATACACTTGAATTCTCATTAGTTAATTTTTTCTCGGTACGTCGTGTACTAATTGCAGGGATTCATCAAATGAAGCAATGATATCAATCAAATAAAGATTATCATAACCAGATAAGGAATCGAAACCAGCTAATTGTGAATCATTAAATAGACTAAATTTTTCATTCCTGAATGAACAAGAGTATACGGATTTGTCAAAAATAGAAATAGAAATCAAATTCCATCCAGAAAATAGGTAAAATAATTTTTTTATCAAGATCCAAATAAATTTTATTCTTTAAGAATAATCTAAAATTTTCAATTGCCTCAACTTGAATCATCTTGTCATCACCTACATAGATGTATCTTTCAATATCATTTAGCTTTAGGCAACTTAGGCAACCCTGCATAGACACACTAATGTGGGTTATTGCACTAGAATCTAACTACCATGTGTGTCTAAGTACTAAAGCTAAATTAACTTCAGAACAAACCAAAACAAGAGGAATACCTTTCTTAGCACATCAAGCATCATAATTGTTGTAATGTTTTTTTTCTTACTTCCTTCAGCACCATAAAAAAACAACTAATACCTACTTAATTATTCGATTTCTTTAGGTGTTTCTTTTGAGATACCATACCTATGGCTTCCTTATTATTCTTCCTTTTCCTTCCCTTATCTTTAAAGGTGGATGCTAAGTGAGCACTCTCTATATTATCTTGATTAAGCTTTTTCTCTTCCTAAACACAATGTGAGATGAGCTCATTCAGAGACCAAGTCTCTTTTTAATAGTTATAACTCACCTGAAACCGGTTAAATTATGTCGGAAGAGATATTAAAACTAGATACACTAGCAAGTTTTTAGAGAGTTCAAGCTGAAGTGGTGTACTCCCTTACATTGCATTTGCCTTTATATTTCATTGAAATAGGACTTGTCAAGATCATACCTATTTCATCCTTTTTGTTCTTGACAAATTTATTTTCAATATTGGTAAGGAATTCCTTAGTTGTAGTGATTTATTCATACATTGTGTTACTGAATGCTTCTAGAATAGCTCTTGTCATGATCATCATACACATGCAATTTGATTTCTCCTACCTTTCCATATCCTTCTTTTCATCCAAGGTACTCTTATCCGTAAAAGGTGAGAGAGAATCAATCCTTAACACAAGATTGAGATCCATAACTCCAGGAACTATCCAAAGATTGTCTTTTTAAGACTTAAAGTTAGAGTCAGTAAGCATAGGAATAGAGTTTATAATGACAATAATATTAGCATGATTAATAACTTAAAAGAGAACAACAACAATTGAAACAGTCTCATGTATAAGGCTTATCTTAAGAGAGAAAATCATTCAAATAAAGGTAAGTCTCATCTTAAGATATCAGGCACTCCATTAATAATTTATCTTTGGATAAAAGATTAATTTGTAAATGATATCTTAATATAGTAATTAAACATTGATAATAAGAACATGTCAAAAATAAATCTTCCTTTGGGTCAACTAATTATTCACATGTAAAATCAAAAATTCATCACATGTTGATTACCACAGGTGCATATGTCTTCCTTTAAATATTGACCTTCCTTTGGGCCGATCAATATTCACATAAATTTCACGCGCAAAACCATTATATTTCAAAATAAAATTAATATCCACAAGAGAGGTCATTTTGGTAACATGTTATTTTAATTAATTCATTGCAAAATATATATCACTACACCAATATTTGAAAATAAATTTGCATGTTTTTTTAATGTCAATGATCACAGTCAACTATTGACTTTGACTATTGACCTGATGGTTGGACCAGGTCAAGCTAACTCAGATCATAAACCAGCCTATTCTAGATCGGACAATTTAGCTATGGGCTAGAGTTTGCTACGGGTTGAAGCCCACAACACAATATATTTTATGTGGGCTAAAAGCTCACAACCCTTTTGTTTTGTTTGTTGTGAGCCGAAGACCGCAACCCTAACAAAAACTATCATGGGCATGTGAAAAGCTAACCTAGGGGTTACAACCTCTAGGTAATGAATTATCATTGCAACCTTGGAAACTGTTGCAAAGATTTGTACCAGCTGCCACTTAAATATGGTCTTGTATTGGCAGCTTAAGGGTTGCTAGTTAATTATCTTCTTGCACCAATGCTGGCAATGGTCAACATTGTTCATGGTTTTTCACTGGCAGACTTGAATTATTATTTTTTCTGCATCAACCCTAGCAAGGCTTGCGCTAGCTATTTAATTTACACTGGCAGCCTACGGGCTACCAGCTTAATTCTTCCGCCAGCTATGGCCTTGCCTATAGGCTTCCAGTTCAATTCCATTTATATAACACTAGTAGCCTATAGTCGGCTGCCAGCTAATCTTTAATCAGCGTTGACTATTAAGCAAAAGCGTACCTGAATCCATATCCGAGAGTCGGTCTCTAGATTCGTGTGAATGACCTTCTAGATTAACATATTGTTCTTTGACATCCCTTTGATTCTCTCTATTGTAACCTTATTTTCTCTTTTGTCAGAATGACAATGAAACAGAAAGTGTAATCTGGGGACCATGACCACATATATAGGTAACTAGAATGCTACCTTTTGGTATTCATGCCTTTTGACATTCCTATCCTTTTACATTCCTACCTTTTTGTATTTCTATTTTGTCCATCACTAAAATAGGAATAATATTTTAGTCTCTAAACATTAAAGAGTCATATCCTATTAGATACACCAAAACCTAATTGCCTAAAAAATACATAGCTTATCATTTCTAATTAAACTACACTTTATATGACAATCCTCAAACATATAATTATTCTCATAGAAGCCCAACGATGAATTAATGATCCAACATTTTTTGTTCAGAAATACATGAAAATACTATTTTTTTTATTTCTCAAAAATTATTTTTGGCATCAGTATATCAAAATAATATAAAAATATTTAAAAAAAAATAACTTAGAGCAAAAATAAAAAAAAATCTCACAGTTTTTCAAAAAAAAAAATGCAAGACGATGTGCTGAACACACACTAAGTGATAAGGAAATCGAACCTCTCTTTAAGGATTTAAATTTAAGTTGCTTAACTACAAAAATGATGAAAGTAAATAAATTTAATACACTAATTTTACATAATCGATACTTTTTAAGTGAAATCCAATATATTTCATGAGCAGCCTTTTGGTTTAATCACAATCATAATCGAAGGAAGAGTTCAAGTTAAAAAGGGAAATACTTTATTGAAGTAAAGGAACATAAAACACAATATGAATATTTGTCAAACTGTTCCGATACATATATTTGGATCGTAGTGTCTATCGTTGCAGCAAGTCGTGATGACAATGGACAAATTTATTAAAGGACGAAAGCTTTTGTCCTTTACACATGTAATCGAGAAAACAAGAAACAAGTGAATCACAAAAATACCAAAATTTTAATTTAGCATATGTAATTCATATGTAGGAAATTAACAGAGAAGTTAAAGATAATTTTATTTATTTATGTAGCATAAGATTCTTTATGACTAAATAATATAAATCCCAAAGTTAGATTATGTTTCATCTGATAGTTGTATTTTTTATAAATATTTTATACTAAATGACTTTTAACACCTTTGTAATATACTTAAAATTTACTTATTGAACCCCTTACCCTTGAGTTTTTCTTTTTTCTTTTTGATAAAACAACTATTTGATTATTTTGTTCTTCTTTGTAATGTACTTATCATTTATCAAGCATGAGTCTCGTTTAATTGAGATTCTATTTATGTTAATTAAGCGAGTGTTTTACATTGTGTTTCAAAATACTTTTGAAAAAATTTAAGATTTTTTTTTATTTTTTACTTTAAATTAAAAAATATTTTTTTTTTATATTATTTTCATTTGATGATGTCAAAACTAATTTTTAAAGAATAAAAAACATCATTTTGATGCATTTCTAAACAAAAAAATACTTTCAAAAACAACTTCAACTACGCTCTCAAATAGGTACTAAGAGCACAAACCTAGGATTAATTGTAATAATGATAATAGCTATCACATGTAAACTCTTGTATAAATATAAATTTTCTTAAATAATATTATTTTTCAAATAAAAAATGATGAAATCCACTACCAAATAATAATGCATGATTTGCAATGACAAAACTTGGAAAATAATTGCAAAATAAAGTTTGTGAACAAAACTCTTACATGTTTTAAAGTCTTGCAACTATAAATTTGAGTATTTTGAATTATGTTTTTGGAAGGGAGGATTTTCCAATGAAAGAAAGTATTTTTAGAATATTCTAGAAATTGAATATGTGTGTATCATAAATCATTTCCATTTTCTTTTTAAAAAAATTAAGGAATTGTAGAGCTATGATTAACAAAAAATAATGAATTTTAGTAGACAATATATTATTAATAATAATAAAATAAAAATTAAACATCATTAAATAAAGATAATATACAATCAATTCTCAAATATATAACTATATGCATAGTTGTTAAACATGACCCCCACTCAACAGGTTGATCTTGAAACCATATTAGACCTTGAGTAAGTGAAACTTGATTCTGTTTTTAGTGACCTAGTTGATCAAGCCAAAACATATCAAAATCAATATGGGTCAATATCAAGATAAAAAAAAATAATAATGTTTTAATAAATAAAAAATATAGTTTAATTTGGTTACCTCGATTACTCATGACTTTGACCTAGTAATCCATTAGCAAAACCCTTTTTCTTATTAGTCCTTGGACTGGATTTGAAAACAATAACTATATATTACAAAATAATCATATGCATATAATGTTTTTAATTTTTTAGTATTTGCAAACTATTTTTTTCTAATTCTTCACAAAACATGTTGTGGGTTGAAACTTTAATGCATATAATACTTTGTTTTTTGTTGGATGGTGAAAATGGGATGTAGATAGGTCTTCACATGAAAAGCTTGATGTTTTAGGTGTTGGTAGTCTTTTAAAAATTATATCAATTGTGTTTTCTTATTATACAAGGGTAAATGAGTTCTAATCTTGTTAAATTAGTAGCAATTAGAAAAGTTTTGGAAATTTTTACCTATAAAGATTTCTTGTTAGGATCTAATTTGATAATTGAATCTAACTTAACTAACATTGTAGGCTACATTGAGAATCTTACAAAGAAACCTTGAAAATTACTCTAATAAGTTTTGATGTATTGAAGGGTTGATTAAGCTATTTGATAAAGTTGTTTTTTTTTTATCATGTGTTACATGGGGCAAACCATATGGTTTAAACTGACGAAATAACTTAAAGGATTGTCTGAAAATTATGTGTTTGGCTTTGATTCTGTATCGTATATAGAGATTACAAGGATGTATACATGGAAAATAAATATATGTAAACTATAAGTTGTCATATATACAAAATAGGAAATTTATTGAAGAGGAAAATAATTGTCGTAAAATAGAAAAGCTTGTTGTTAGCAAGCTTTCCATTGACAACCCCCCTCAAATTTATGCAGGTTGATCAACCAACATCAATTTGCTACTTAGAAAATAATGTTGATGACGAGTAAGCACCTTGGTGAAGATATCAACAATTTGTAATTCAGTGGAAATATGAGAAAGAGTGATAACACGAGCGTCATAGGCTTCACGAATAGAGTGACAATCCACCTCAATATGATTCGTGCGCTCATTAAACACAGGATTAGTCGTAATCTAAATAGAACTCGTATTATCGGCATGGAGAGGTGTAGAATCAATCACAAAAAAATCTAGCTCAACAAGTAAACCTCGAAGCCAAATAATTTCAGAACAAGCTAGAGACATTGCCCTATACTCAGATTTCATAGAGGACCTAGAAACTATATCTTGCTTCTTACTTTTCCAAGAGATCAAGGCATCTCCTAAAACCATACACACCCTGCGACTAATCGACAGGTATCTGCACAACCTGCCCAATCCATATCACTATAAGTAGTAAGACAAGGAGGATTGTTCGCAGGGAAAAATAATCCACGAGCCACGATGTCATGAACATAGTGTATGATCCGATGAACACCAGCCAAATAACGACGTCGAGGAGTTTTAAGAAATTGGCTACCTTGTTGTACAACAAATGATATGTTCGGTTTAGTGATGGTGAGATAAACAAGATTGCCTACCAATTTCCGGTATAAAATAGGATCAATAAGTAAGTCACCCTCTTCTTTGCGAAGCTTGATATTTACCTCCATGAGGGTATCAACTAAAGTAGCCTCTTGTAGGCCAGCTGTAGACACCACGTCACTAGCATACTTATATTAATTAAGGAAATGCCTGAGGAGCTACGATGCATTTCAAGACCGAGAAAATAAGTGAGAGACCCAAGTCTTTCATATGAAAAGCCTCTGAGAGATGAGTCTTGAGTTGACCAAGGAGATCCGATCAGAACCCATAATGACAATATTGTCAACATAAACCAGAAGAACAACAATACCCATGGCTGATTTCCAAAGAAATCAGGAAGTGTTATGTTTTCTCTGTTTGAATGAGAATTGTAATAATGTGGTGATAATTTATCAAACTAGGCCCTCAGAGCCTGTTTGAAACCATAAAGAGAACAACGAAGCTTACACACATGGGAGGTCGGGGAAGAAAATAATCCCAAAGGAGCCTTCATATAAATACATTCTTTCAGATCCCCATGAAGAAAGACATTCTTGACATCCATTTGATGTAGCGACCAATTACCAGAAGTGGCAAGAGCCAAAATCGTACAAACATTAGTCATTTTAGCCACCGGAACAAAGTTCTCTTCATAATTGACCCCATATTCCTGATTATTCCCAAGTGCAACAAGTCGAGCCTTGTGACGGTCCAAACTACCATTAGATCGGACTTTGACTAAATATACCTATTTGCAACCCAGAGGAACAATAGTAAAAGGAAAAGGCTCAATGTCCCAAGTGTAATTAGCCTCTAGAGCAACAATTCTTCATGCATAGCTTGTCGCCAACAATCATGCTTGACAACATGTGAATAGCATGTGAGAATATCAAAAGTAAACAATGCAGCAATAAGAGTTGAAATAGATTTACCAGACTGGAAATGGGAAACCCATACATATTTGGGCTACAAACACTCGTGATGAGTGACGTACCAGAGGCTCTGGTTGTGCGTCAACTGACTGAATTTGGAGTGCAGGAGGATCAGATATCGAGTGACCCACTGGAGGAGACTGTGGGCGGGAGCGTCTTGTATACACAATACCAGGTTTAAACTGAAAGCTGACTGGACGAAGATCAGATAATTAGGACTCAAAGGAGGGAAGGATCACTGTAGAGGGAGAGGACACAAAAGACACTAGAAAGAGCTGTTGATTTTCAAAGAAAATAACATTCTTAGAAATACATGTACATCGTAAAGTAAGATCATAACAAACAAAGCCTTTTTGACACACATTATATCCCAAGAATGCACATCTAACAGATTGAGTAGATAATTTATGTTCTTATAAGGTGGTAAATGATAAAAACAGACACAACTGAAAACACGAAGATTATCATGCCTAGGTTGTTTGGCAAATAAATAGAAATAGAAAGACTCAATGTGTAAGACTTGAGAGGGTAACCAATTAATCAAATGAGTAGTAGTTTTTAGAGCTTCAACCCAAAACATGGTAGGCATAAATGATTCTATCAAGAGGATGTGTACCACATCAAGAAGGTGATAATTTTTACGTTCAGCTACTCCATTTTGTTGAGGAGTAGCGAGACAGGAATGCTGGTGAATAATACCATTAGAAGCTATGAATTCCTGAAACTCAATAGACATATATTCACCACCAGAATCTATGCGTAATGTCTTAATAGTGGCAGAAAATTGATTAGTAACATATGCTGAATACTTAGATTTAGAGCGAAGACAATAGACCCAAGTAAATCTGTTATAATCATTAATGAATGTCACATAGTATTTATATTTTTCATGTGAATCAACGGGAGAAGGTCCTCAAACATCACTATGGATAAGATCAAGGTAGTGAGAAGCTCTACTAACATGCAAAGGAAATGGAAGAGTTTTGCTTTTACCAATTTTACAAGAGTCACACTCAAGAGATAAAGAAGAACTTTCTTTATTACCAAGAAAACTAGCATTCAATACATGAGATAAAATCTGAGTATTGGTGTCGCGACGATGATTTTTTACGCGCTTCGCGCCCCGCCATCTCCTCTGTTTCGGGGGGCAGCGGCGCGGGGTGAAAATGGGATGATACAGGCATAAAATTTACGACTATAATTATTAGGAGTTGCCACCTAATATTAAGGTTATTAGAAAAACTATTGGTCTGCGAGAGTCTAGGTAAGGGGACCTGTTGTGCAAGGGGAAAGCGCATCACCCCCAGTGCACCCTACCTAAGGTAAGTTGCATTGTTGTTTGATTGTTTTTTCTAAGTTTATTTTTTTTACACTGCATTAAAAAAACATTTTTTTTGTGTCTGCGGGTGTACTTTACGATGTTATTTTACAATTCCATTACGAGTCTTTTTTTATCTCTACGAATGTACTTTACAATGTAATTTTACATCGTAGTAAAAAAAATTTATCTACGGACGTAGTATACCATGTAATTTTACATCGTAGTAAAAATCTTTTTTTTATCCGCGGGTGTACTTTGCAATGTAATCTTATACCGCGATAGATAAAACAAAATAATTGTCAAATTATTTTTGATATTTTAGCCAAATTCCAATGGATAATCGTAAACCAGTTACGATATCCAATTTTTGTTTTAAAACATGAGAAACATGCAATATAATTTTTTACAAAAAAAATGTATGGAAAAATCATGGAATTTGGCCATATGCACAAAAGCAAATACATTTTTGTATTTTTGAATTTTTTGTAATAATAATAGTAGTAAAAAATAAAAATATTTTTTTGTCAATTTGTATTTTTTAATTTTTAATTTTATTTTTTATTTTATTTCTGGGCTAGGCTGTCAGCCACAGTGGGCTGACAGCTCAGCCCACTAAGGGCTGGGCTGTCTTTCCAGCTTGATGGGCCGAGAGGCCCATCACCTTGGCAGCTGAAGCCGGCCCAACGGGAGAGTGAATCCCAACACTGAAGAAGGACGATGCACAGTAAATGGTGGTCGACCGACCACAACGAGAGGCTTACTTGCTATCTCCTCCGGGTAGAGGAGATCAAGGTGGTTCTCCCTACGGTGGTGGCGTCGGAAACGGAGGCCTGTGGTGGCCGGAGGAGGCGTCGGGAGCTGGTTTCTTTGACGTCGGTGCAACTGTTGTGGTTGTTATTGCCTTGTCGGAGGTCACATCTGGTTGGCTTGGGTGAAGGAAGAGATGATGGGGGAGAGGATGGTGGTGCTAGGTGAGTAGCCGGTTGCCGTTGGAGGAGAGTAGGAGCTGTTGCATGTTACTGTTTTTTAGAGAGAGAAACATCGATTGGAGGAGAGAGAGAGCTGGAACTGGCTGTGTCACCGGAGCTGGAGAGGAAGAAAGGGTGGTTGCCTCTGCGTGTGTATGCTTGTGTTCGGCAAATTTTCTACCACGTCTTCGTCTTCCTCGTGCAGCCTTTGAAACTGAAACTGAAATAAAAACTTCTCCTCTGTTTTTATTTTCTCTCCTCTGTTCTGTGTTTTTTCTCGTTTTTCTTTTCTCCTCTCTGCGTAAAACTTTCCCCTCTTTTCTTTGTTTTTTTTCTTTTTGTTCATCTCTGTTCTGTGATTTTCCTCTGTTCTTTTTTTTCTCGAACTTCTCACCCCCCCCTCTTTTCTCGAACTTCTCACCCCCCCTCTTTCTCTTGAGTTGTAGATGGGTATTTATAATTCAAACAACAACCTTATATGTGCATGCCTTTTTTATTTTGGTCCCTAGTTTCCGATTTGCGCGATTTAACCTTTAATTAACCATTGGATTCTCAATTTGTTCAATTTGGTCCCTTATTTCGCATAATTGACTTAAAAATTCAATCGGTCTCTGAAAATTCCATTTCATCAATTGAGCCGGAATTTAATTCAAGAACTTGGTTTCTCATTGACTAAGCCCTTAATAAAATTAATTTGACCAATTAAAGGTATAATTAAGTCCTTGCACTTAATTAAATCCTTCAATTGGATCCCGATCATAATTAAACTTTAAATTGGTGACGATTAAATCGAATCAACCCATAAAAAAATGATTATGTCGTTCAACTTAATTTTTACACAAATTTATCCAACGATAAATTATTTTTGCCTTAAATCTGTATTTTTCTCTATTTTTGGAACAAAAGAGATATGATTGAACTTGCGAAAACAACCAAAATTTCCACATTGATTTTTTTTACCCACGCCTGCTCTTTTTATTTTATTTTTGTCATTTTTATTTTATTTTAGGGAGTAACCCAAAAATTGTGTTACGACAATTGGTATGACCTAAATGACGAAGTCACACCATTCTAAGAGTATGAATTTTATTACACGCAAAAGACTTAATAAAAAAAGGTTGGAACAGGTAAAAATAGTGGAAACAGGTGCCCCACTTTAGGTCCCCTCGCAATCGGCTTCCCCGTTACCTGGTCCTACACAACACAACCAATACCAAAATATTAACATTACAAATATCATCAACTAATTGTCCAACAGAGATAAGATTCAAGGAAAGTTTAAGAGCTAGGAACATATTAGTGAATGTAGAAGAGACATTACCCATAGTAATGATGGGTAAGGAACTACCATTGGTCGTCTGAATGGCCAATTCACCATCATAGGGCCGAACATGACTCAAGATTGTAGAAGTATTTTTCATGTTATTTTATACCCTAAGTCTTATTAGCAAGATTGTGACACTAACATGAAAGAAAAACAAGAGAAGAATGTTACCTGGCCTTTGGTGGAGGGTTGGGTTGTTGTTAGTGGCGCCTCCGGTGCTAATGGATGCTCATGGTGGTCGCTTAAGAAGGAGATGTATGGCTAGTTAGGTAGCTTTAAATCCTAAGACTTTATGTTATACAATTGTATCTGATAATCATTTAATTTTATCCTCAATAATGTTGTGCACTCCACAATTGGCTTGCATCTTGTTATTTTGGACATGAAATGGTTAGGTTACCTGCAACACCTGAATTATATCCTGAATAATTATCAATTGGTTGTTCGAACTCTGAAACATAAAACAACAGCATTTACAGATGCAAGATGTAAAGCAAAGGCTACATGCTAAGAGAAAAAAATGTTCATTATTCAAAAATATTTAAAAAAAAAATAATAATAATATATTTTTAAATAAAAAAAATATTTAAAAAATAATCATTACTATCCTCTCAGACATTCCATAAATGATCAGCAGAATGTCACGTAGCTAACTCAAATGTTTGCTAAATGTTTACCTTATTTGATACAAACATAGAGCCTAATTAGGTTCCCAATCACAAATCATCGATTGGCTAAACAAAATTCTCCGTAACTTCTTGTGTTCCATAAATCAGAAGCAGCATCCAAAAAAAGAAAGAAAAAAGCTATGTTTAGGACACTTTTAAAAGGACAGCTATACCTGACCATAATCAAAGAAACGACTACAAATTTCTTCACTTTTTTCCATCTTTCATTGTCTTGCCAAGCTAGCTTTTTATATTACCGAAGAACTAATAGGGATTCTCTCGTACAGCCCCATATGTCTGAATTTATAAAAAAAAATAACCATAATTTATAGCTTACAAGTTTCATAAAATTTCATTTGACAAAATAAAAATAAACAAAGAGTAGTAATTAAAATATTCGATGTGGTGGTAACTAACAGTTAATTAACTACGTGAAACCCAACCTTCTCTTCTTCCAGAAACTCGTTTCCGGATCAAGCTTCTCGCCAGTTCTCGCCGGCTCAGATTTACATCTTCTGAGTATCAAAGGCTTTACAGTGGAAACCACCTCTGTGTTTGGCTCTTCAACATTTGCAGAATTTGCAATTCCTTCTCTGATTGAAGTGATAGAGCCCTCAAGTTGTTTGAGAAAAGTGATCTTTACTTCCGTTTCTGGATGCAAACTTGCTTCTTTATCAGATTCTTTCGAAGCAGACTCTCTTCTCGACGTGGGACTTCCATTCTCTATGTTTTCCGGTGTGCTTCTCTGTTTCTGCTCTTTTTCTCCACTCTCCGATGGTGACCCCCAAACTCTGCCCGCTAAAGAAGAAGAGCCGTACGGTGCAGATCTGCATCTAGTCAGTAGAAAAGCATTCCTTGGTGGTGTAATAGCTGTAGAGACATCAACTTTAGGTTCCGTTTCTTCTTCTTGCTCAAAATCTTCATTTCTGACACCATATTTTGGTTCAGTCTTTGAAGAATTACAATCCTCGCTAATTTTTTCTTTTCTCTTAAACCCGACACGAAAGAAAGGAGCCCATTTAGGCCAAGAATGTGTGAAAGACTTGAGCTTGCGTTTTCTTCTACTGAAATGTTGATGACAAAGTAGGGTATTTTGGATCCATTTGCACAGGCGTTTTTTGGGCTTTCCCGGCCGGATATTGGCTTGTTTGAACCGCCTGACCCGGACTTGACCCATGCAGGTGACTTTTGGAGAGGAGGGTTCTTGAGTTTCGATAGTTGTACTTTTCTTTCTAACAAACATTGGACTTGAACGTGTCCTTCGTCTACTTCTGCAACCAACATTGCTTCTCAAGAACCTCATCAATGGTGGTGGGTAGTACTTCTCTGTCCGACCCGGACTCGATAAGGGTTTTGTAGAGAGCTTCATGTTTTTAACTATATCTTGTGTGTGCGTGTCTAATTTTGTCTAGTTTGAGTTTTAGGGGTTTGTCTGGTTTGCTATGGCTTTTTGAGGTAGAGAAGAAGAAGATACGTGGAGAGAGTTATTGCTTCGGGCTGGTTGTTGAAACTGAGAAATGAGGAGGAGAGGAGAGGAGAAGACAGTGGTCACCTTTTTGGAGTTTCCTGCTTCCCAGTTCACTTTGATTCTGTGTTGGGGGTTGTTTTATTTTATTTTTTATTTTTTATCTCAGCATGGATGGGTGAATCTGTCTGTAAGATTTCTCAATTTCGAGGTAGGAAGGCTTCTGTTTGGTTTTGTCCAACGAGGTCAGCCAGTTGGTCATTGTTAATTGATATAATTATTTATTTATTTATTTATTTATTATTAGCATCATTAGAATAATTGCAAAATTTATGTATTATTAATTTATTATTAATATCGGTATTCGGGTCAGCTTACGTATATCTTGACTAATCCTACAAATTCTAAAATTAATAACCATATAAATCTCTAGTGAACTTCAAAAAGCTTAAACTCGTTATTATTAAAAAGCAAACCCAAGACTTTATGAATTGAATTACCTTATATATACACTCTTAATGGTGTTATTTGGTCATGTTCTTACTTTTTTATTGTATTTTTTAAAAATATTTTATATCTAGAAGTTTATCTATTAAACAATCGTTTATATTTTTAATATAAAAAAACTTTCTGAATATTTATAAGTTTATCATTATATTTATTTTAATAAATAAAAAGTTCTTAAAGCCTCAAAACAATAATATTATTATTTATAATTACAATAATATCATCCATAATACCAAATAAAAAACATTTCATGAACACATATCCTTTTTAAACATGTCATCAAACAAATTATAAATTTCATGAACAAACCAGTATTTCTACTTCTAAGAGGTTCAACTTGAAAGTCCTTTTGTCCATAAAGAAATCTTTATATGGCAATTTTGTTCAGCTTACTTCACTAAGATAAAAACAGATTTTTCCTCATGTATTCAAAAGTATATAATAAAAACTAAGAAATCATCTAAGAGAGTGAAAGTCTATGTTGTGTTGAAAAGCTATTTGGGGTTATAATATTTATAATGATAGTTTTTAAAACTAATACTTATTATCTATTTCTAATATCATAATTTTTTCAAATAATAACTTTTTTTATTTTGTAAAAATAGTTTTTAAAGATCGCCTCTAAAATTTTATTGATCAAGATTTAAAACTTGGAATTTGATAGCAATTTAAGACTCAGAAATCAATACAAACTCATTGAGCAAGATCATATCTTGATCTCCCCTACCAATTGTATCAAGAAAACAAATCTTGAATCCATGTTTATTAAACAAGAAAACTGACATATATTCCATCTCCTCATTAATCCAGCAAGAAAAGACATTATGATCCTAACCTCAAATGTAAATTATTAAAAGAGATCTAATAAACCTTTTTTGCATCCCGAAACCCTAAAATTGTAACCAAATTGAAAAAGATGAGTTTTATCTTCCATTTTAGCTTTCAAGTTACCAAAGATAAAAAGGCATAAACAAATAAACGATTTGGTCAATAAAGTTAGAAACTTGCATAAATAAATGGAGAAAAAAAGAGTATTTTTTATAGTTTTATCATATATTATTTATAAGGGAAATTAAATATAATATAATTTGATCCAGGATGTAAATTGTAATTTATTAAAGTACAACAAGAAAATGAAAACACAATAAAACTATAAACAGAAAATTTTGTGATTATCCCATAAACAAAAATCAAATATTGTAACCGGAGTTATTATATCCATCAATGGATTATTGCCATTTCCACTCCGCAACCATTCTTGCTGAGGTTTAAGACTTGATCAAGGTTTCTGGTTTCTCTGGAAATTTTGATTTGTGGCTGATCCCTTTCGACATTCTTGTCCGGGGAATAAAACCATGACTGCCTCCATGACTGCCTGGCCTGATTCTCCTCATGCTTCACGTCATGGTGATACTTTATATTTGCTTGATATGGTAAGGGCCTCACTCAATTCTACGTCACTAGATTGTCATCCTTTTCTTAGACCGTACTGACTGCACGCTGATGTTTGATCACGGGTTGTCCGAGCAGATGGTGATACTTCTTCATGAGCCTTTGGAACACGACAGGCCATGTGTTTTTTTAAATCCTGATTTTTAATTATTTTGTATTAACTTAAATGTTCGGATCAGTTTATAAGTACTTTGACTAATATCAGACTCTAAAATTAACGATCACGTAAATTTCCAATTATTATTATATTAACAATCATAAAATTCTAATCTAAGATTGTAGAAACATCAACTCTTTTAGTTTCAAGCTCTTTCGGTTAATATATATATATATATATATATATATATATATATATATATATATATATATATATATATATATATATAGGCTTTTGCACAATATAATAGCAATTCATATAGCTCCATTGCTAGTTTTTTTATCGGTGACTAAGTCATGGTCAGTAGTAATTTTCTCGTCGGTGATGGAAAGCATCTCCTTACTATCCACCGTCAATCTTGTTTCCCAGGCTTTCGTGTTCACTTTATCTTAAAATTCAAGTTTGTCTAGGTTTGAGACATTTTTGAAATCTTGGGGCCTTTCAGCTTGTCAGTGGCAGTGCTTTCCAAGTTTCAACTTGACAGGATCATCTCAATGAAGAGGGTGGTGGGCACAGTGAAAAGTGAGGTGCTATTTAATCAAGTAGGGAGAGGTCGCAAAGGTACTGTCCAAAAACATGTAGTAATGGGGTCATCTTCTTCATAGGACCAGCAAAGGCAAGCTATCCACACCCCACCATGGCTCCACCAATCTGTAATGTCTCTGCACAAGCAACCACCGTTGAACCTTCAATTTATCTCATCTCATGCTCTTCCAGTCTTATCCTCAGAGAACCCAAATAAGATCAGGATCTCTAAGTGCAATCAAGTAATTCGGCATTGTGAAATAAGCTATTGAGCAATGATCTTTCCCAAGAAGAGAACAAGAAGTCAACTGAAGTTCCAGGTTTCCTTTCTGGAGAAAAAGAAAAAACAGAGAGAGAGAGATTGGCCCAACAAGCTGGCAGTCTAGCAAAAGTCAATCAAGAATCACTAATTAGTGAAAGGAGTTGATTTCTAGACTCTAGGCATAACATTAAAGGTATCATAATAAATGAATGAGCAAGCTGAACGCAAAGTTAACAAAAACAATAAATTCCTACCACGTCCTGCCTTCCGATACTGCCACTACTATAACAGTATAATTTGAAGGCGAGGTCATGTTAGATACAGTGGTGGGGGAATGCGCATGTAAGGACAACACTAAGTTTGACTGATATGGTCCGGCAAGAGCTCTAAATCGGACGGCATCCTATGATTGTTACTTAATTACAATCTTTCCCGCATACATATACAATATCATCTTAAAAACTAACCGCTCTACGCTGAGTCAATAGTTCTTTACATCCCAACCATTGATTTTCTTGACTCAGATCCTGTCTTGCAACTTTTTATCCCATTCAACGTTGAATGCGAGCTCAGATGGTACCTCAACTTCATCATCTGAGAAACAACGCTAAGTTTCAGGAGAAGCGGCTTTGAGTTTCACATAAAATTGCTTTAACATGGCTGAATAATCAGACAATTTGCTGCTAAGTAATTAACAAATGAGGTGAGAAAACTAGCCGGACAGACCTGACAGCGAGAATTCAGTCAAGCTTCTTACGCGGTCCTTCAGTGCTTGGAGTTCAGCCTCCTTCTCATGAAGTTGGGATTGTGCCAAATGCAGTTCAGATTCCAGCCCCATGATTTGGTTCTCTTGTTGTTCAATAAGCAAATGGCAAAGTTTATTATCCAATTCAGATGGCAATACCCCGCGGCACTCCACTTCACAAAATCCTTCAGATGAAACCTCAGCCTGCACAACAGTTTTC
This sequence comes from Salix purpurea, assembly GCA_027405865.1. Lineage (NCBI taxonomy): Eukaryota > Viridiplantae > Streptophyta > Magnoliopsida > Malpighiales > Salicaceae > Salix > Salix purpurea. The sequence continues at coordinate 6,343,032 of JAOWLH010000002.1, read as the reverse complement.
CCGTAAAAATAAGGCAATTCTGCTTACCATGTGGCCCGAAAACATCACATGTTTTTTATTGTTAATAGTTATGTGACGCCCTTAATCCATATTAGGGATTTAATTTCTGAAATAAAATTAATGTCCTTGAAATTAATTCTGTTTGGAGGGCCGACGCACGAATATTGATTACTGAGTTCGAGTTTTTACTTGTCCTCCTATCTAGTTCTTCGGGCTGCTCTCCTTTCTCTCCCTCTATTTCTATCCTCTTCTTCCCTTGTTTCCTATCTAATTCTTTTATCTCCCGGGCCTACGTCAGCATACTTGTGACTTTGGCGTGTACTGAGGTTCTATTGTCTTTGCATGAATCTGGTTTGCAAACTGTTTACCCCGACTGTTGCTGCACATGAATGGGAATTTTTTCCAGCATGGAAATTAAACTTAATAATTGAACCTTTCTAATGATAGCACAACCAAGTGCCCGGTAAGAATGATTTGAAATCCAAGACGTGATAGAGATCAGAACATCGACAGAAGAATGACGAACGCAGGACTGCTGCAACTTCAATTACCTAACAAATATACAAATTCCAGGTAAAGGGTATCGTGGCTGTAGCAAATGAAACAAACTCTAGCATCTCCATAATAACAAGTTAATTTCAAGTTAGCATGCCTAACAATTGATTTCCATTTTCATTCTATAATTTCTCAATTCTCAGCCAGGATTAAAATGAAATATGGTCAGTCATGCATTGAGAAGAATTATATTATGCAAATGGCCTATTAAAGTTTAGGTGAAATACATAGTTTAAAAATAACAAAAAAAAAAACCCTTCACAGTCAAGCATTGGGTAAATTTAAGGGTAAAAGTGGTGAACGACTCACCTTGCCCAGATTTAGCCTTGTTACATCATGGCCAGAAGCTGCACTGCTGGACCAGGGAAGTTTTTGCAGTTCAGATTCGAGTTCTGCTTCCAATTGATCCATTTCAAGAACTCCTGGCTCTCGCTCTACGGTGAGAATACTACTCGGGTATTCAGCATCATCAGCAATAGGAAGCCCGCACAATTTCATACCACTGGATTCTCTATCCTCCATGTTTGTTCTATTAACCAGTAGTTGCATTTTTTCACTACTAAATTCTTCTGAGCTTGTAGCAGCATGTGCTGATTTTCTTTTGTAGAGTTCAGTTTTTAATTCATTAACAACTTTTGACATCTCCTCCATGGAAGTGCTTAGCTTACTAATCTCATATTTCCCAGAATACATCATGTACATGATTCCAACACCAAGTCCCAAACCAAACAAACAGCTGTCTGCATATTAAACGATGTAAATTGGCATGTCGCCATCATTGTTCCACAACCATGCTGAACATAAACAAGCAAAAACTTGTAAAAAGAATATTACTTCCATGTAATGTGAAACAACAAAATGAGCACAAATGCAGGTCCACTAGAGAAAAAAGGGGCAATTTCTTGAGATAACATAAAATGCTTTACAGCAATTAGTTGTCTATTAATGAAAATTATAATCAATTAAAACCAACTTGAAAGAAAAAAAAGGAACTAGTATCAACAAGTTGTTATTAGAAAACAGTACAGATGTGATTGATACACCAAGTTCCATACAGAGCAGACAGTATAACCGTGAACATTGGTGGATGGATTTCTAGCTATCGTTCATATAAAAGGTCCCTCAAGGACCAAAGCAAATGGAAAGGTTAGCGTCCATGACGCAGATTATGCCAGCAAAAAGGCAAAACCGGTACATTTGATTATTATAATCATAACATTAGACATTACATCCTCGCAGTAGGTTTGTCAGGAAAACAATGGCCCGATCATTGTCTTTTCATCAACCTACCAATCAATTTTTAATATTTTAACAAGGAATTTCAACATGACTTAACAGACGATTTGAAGTTTTTGTTAAATAATTAAAAGGGTTAACACATTTCTCTATACATTTAAACTAGTATACCCCCATCATTGTCTTTACAAGGCAAACGACCCCATCTGCAATCACATTTCCTATAGCAAAAAAGACGCATTCCTTATCACCTTTCTGGTCTTTACAAGTGAAGTATTTCTCATGGTTAAATCACTTCCTTGCAATTTCTATTTAACAAAGCATCACCTAATGCATTGCAAGACGGCAAGTTCCAATTCGAGAAAAAAAAAAACTATGAGAAATTGAAGTTCACAAGCCCAGCTCCATCCATAACTTTCTTCAATTCAATCAAATTTACAGTAAGAACTCTAACTTTGGTCTGTAAAAACCCTAAATCTACAAGCATTTCATTTCTACTATTGATTTTTCGTTTTCTCTAGCGACGAAATAGTTTTATTTAAAAAAAAAAAAAACTGACCTTCAGAAGAACAAGATTCACCTCTGGCAGCAACAAATTCACAAGTTGTTCTCTTCTTCAAGCAAAAACACAACTCGTCTGCCACCGGCGAAGAGTGAAACAAAGCAGTAGCAGCAGGAGTGGATTCTTGGAGGTTTTCCTCTTCCTCGCATTTTTCAATTTGCGAATAAGGATTAGTGAAAATGTGTTTGGCTATAAAAGCAGAGGATCCTGCCACTAGTCCGGTTAAGAGTAGTTGCCACATTACTGGATGGAGATCAAAAGTAGAGAACCAATGAAACGCCGTCTTGATCGAGAGAGAGGTAACTGCTGATTACAGTGTGCAATTAAGAGCGTTTAGGGAGGCGGTGTTAGGTGGGTGGCGGAGACCAGTGCTGGTGGCTGCCAAGTTTGGCTTGGTCTCACTGTCACAGCTCGCATCACATGCTGTCTTCCCGCTAGTTTCTCTGACTCTGATTTGGAAATTAAATAATTGGGCTCTGACGGCCCAAGCCCATTGGAGTATCATGGGCAATCTTTCTATTTAGGCCTCATTTTTCTATTTGTTAATAAATTTAAATCAATTTTGTTTTCGAAATTATGGTAATATTACCTTAATCCGTAAAAGGAAATTATCTGGCATTCGGTGTGAATGCAAGAATTGAGCTGGCTGGATTCTAAGCTTCCACCTCGGCATGACCTCCTAATAAGTTAAAGAAAACAATGTGTATCATGTTTTGTAAGGAAAAACCATTGTGGGTTTAAACGGTGTTTTCTTCTTTCATTTTTCCTGGTTTTTTTTCATTTAATTATTTTTATTTTTTTTTTCATTTTGCATTAGATTAATCTCGGATTAGACTTTATTAAGAAAAAATTGCTTAGTATTTGTTACTTGTGGTGTCAAGAAAAAAAACCAACTCTTGGTTGATGCGAAGTTTGAAAGAGAAATAAATTGAATTAAAGTATTGTAGACCAAATTTAAACAACAGACAAGTATATAGCTTTTATTATTATTATTACAAACATCAAGTAAATTTGCATGGCTAAGAGAGAGATTTTGCTTCTTTATTTTTTCAATTTGATCCTTCTGAATTTTTTTAAGATTGGGTTTGGTGGGTTTTTTTACTTGCATAAATATAGGGATCCCACCATGTCGAAAGATAAGTTCTGATTTGCATTCTATATTTGAATTTTCAAAAATAAAATATAATTTTAATGATATAAAACAATTAAGGCTTGAGAGATCTTAAAAAACAATAGGGACTAAAAAGGACTGACATGACAACTTTGTTGGCATGTGTATCGCGCATGACATCATGGGGAAGAGATCGTCTATGTTGTGATGACACTTTCAGTGTCTCTTATGATCAAGGTTGTTAATTTTGCTTCGGTTGATGCTTTGTTTTTTTATTGGTATGAAATATTTTGGTTTCGGAGCATTTCAGCGTGCCGTTTTGGGGTTGTACTGTTCATATATAATTAACTAATTATATGAAGAAAAAAATATAATATTAATTTAACAAACATAATTTAAAATCAAGATAAATTAATTTTAAATTATACAATACAAACACAAAGTCAAACAAACATAATCTTAAAATTAGAAACATTTCTAAAATTCCAAAATATTGTGAAAGTAAAATGTTCTAAAATAAAAAAAATATAAATCAATTATATTTGTTTATAATTTCTTAAGTAAAAGGTTCTAAAATGTTCTAAAATAAAAAGAAATATAATAGGTTTGATTGAATTATATATTTGATTAAAATTAATAATTAGAAAACAAATTTATAATAAAAGAAATATAAATCAGTGTTTTTATTTTTTTCATGGTCGAAACGACGCACCTGACATGTTTCGAGCGATATTTGGCCAGAAATATTTGGTATGGGCCGGAATTTAAACCATGATAAAAACAACATCGTTTTGTTTTATTTTTTTACTATACAAAATGTTTTGGTCATTTCAGCCGAAATAAAACGATATTCTTGCTTCTGATGGCATAACATTGTCTTCCATGGTTGAATTGGAAGGTGAATTCTTTTTCTTTTTCTTCTTTTTAAAGATTTGTGTCTGAGTTTTTTTTTTTTTTTATGAGAAACCTATTTAGTAAGCATATGAAAACATTTAGATCATGATAATGAAAATAAGGGACTATATGGTCTTTGAAATTATAAAATGACAATGAAATAAAGAATAGATACTTATTTGTAAATCATTTTGATTTTTGTTAAATAAATAGTTGTTTTTTTTTTAAAAAAAAACATAAGATATTTTGTTGAAATTATACTGAATAGATATAATAATTTTACATAATTAGTTAGATTATAAAATAATAAGATGATTTTTCACAACATAATAAGTAGAAATTATATTATTACTGTAATAACCCAATTTTGAATTTTCCATAATTTTTTCATGTAAAATATTTTAAAATAAAAGACTAAAAAAAGAGATAAAAAATAATAATCTGGATCAATCAGTCATGCATAATTGTTTAGAATGCTAAGGTTTTGTTAAAGAAATATCGGAAGATGGATTGAAAATATACTTGCACAAATTAAAGGTTTGAGGACTGATATGGATAAGATTGAATTTGGACTCGATTGTAAGACTTTGAAACTACAAGGGACAAATTAAAGAATAATCGTTCAAGTCGAAAACGACATCGTTCTAGAGAGGATTGTTCATCCTTCTTTTTCATATCAAGATATACATTCACAACGGGGATAGGCATCCCTGCATCCAAAGCTATATTTTTAAATTCATGGCTATTTTTGTTATTTTTTGGTCTCCTACGGGAGAGCCAGCCAAATGAGGAGCCATTTTAGCTGTTTTAAATTCCCAGAGCCATTCCTATATGATTTGTCCTGAGAGCTAACATGAAATATTACCGTTGCAATATTACCGTTAATTCTCCACATTAAAACACAACACAGACGAATTGAACTGAATCAACTCAAAAAAACACATCAAAGACCAATTTTCCAGCCAACAGAACACTCAAAAACACAACAACATTGCTTGCCAACCAATAACAACTCAAAAAAAATATAGCAAATAAGGGGATCAAATTCGTGTGCCCACTGCATTTTCGATTCCTGTCAACTGCAAACCTGCTGCCCACTTCATCTTTGGTTTGTTTTCTAAACTTAATCTATTTTTTCTTGTTAATTGAACCCATGTAATAGAAACTTGAGAAAGAAAATGAGAGCAGAACCTTTCATATATAGAACCCAAGAGCAACAAGCTTTCCTGACTCACTTCAACTTGGGGATGGGTGGTTTGGGGTTTTGAGTGAGTCAACAAGGGTTTGGGTTTGGGTTTGGGTTTTGATGCCATTTCTAGACAGAACACAAGAGCAACAAGCTCAGCAGAGAAATCAAAATTTGAAATCGCAAGAAAGAGAGAGAAGCTAAACCTGATGTAAAATTAGGGCTTATTTCTGTCTAATGAGCGAGTGAGCGGTTGAGAGAGAGAGAGAGCTTGTACACTAATTTTGGAATTCTTTGAGTGAGAGCAGAGTTAGATGGGGGGAAAGCAACGTGAGAGGAGTGAGGTCGTCGGCGTGAGAGGAGAGTGAGAGCAGAGTGAGGTCGTCGGCGTGAGGGTGAGAGTAAGAGCAGTAAGAGCAAGAGGGGTCGACGCAAGTGATAAGAAGAGCAGTAAGAAAAAAATTAGAGGGTAATTAATAATAATATGTAGCATAAAAAAATAAGAGGGTAATTAATAATAATATTTAATATAAAAAAATAATTATACGAAATTAGTAAATTATGAATTTCTTGATCAGTTAACTTAATTACATGTTTTAAATTTACTTTTAGATTTATAAGCTATTTAAATTTTGTGTTTAGACCTGCTGTGCATTTATTCATAAATAGATGTTTTTATAAGTTTATTAATACTGTAATTTTAATAGAATATGAGTTAGATAGAATGTCACATGGGGTAATCACACAATTTATTTTTTATGCAGATGGACTCAAATTTGCCAAACTCGTTCACCAATTTTCTTACAAGTGAGTCTGAACAAATTGTTTCTCAACAAAATGATCCCAATCAACTTTCTATGACTCTATAGACTCCAATTTAATTGTTCATACAACTAAAAAATCACAAAAAAGTAAAAACTTCTCACCGGAGGAAGATTATTTACTTGTATTTGCATGGTTAAATACTAGCAAATATCCAATCACAGGAGTTGATCAACAAACAAGATAATTTTGGGCTCGAGTACATGCGTATTTTGTCGAGAATGGAGGAAACTTAAATAATCATTCTCAAATAAGCATCTCAAATAGATGGCACGAAATAAATAGAGAAGTTAGAAAATTTGTTGGCTTTGTTACCCAAATTGAAAACCATCAACAAAGTGGAACAACTGAAGAATCAAGGGTAATGTTTTTTTTTTAACATTTACATATTAAATAATTTGTTTAACATATTTATTATATAACATAGTTTCATTTATTGAATTTGATTTACCAGTTTAATGATGCTCGACAAGTGTATGCTTCAGTTGTTGGTAAACGATTTCAACTGGAACATTGTTGGGTTATCTTAAAAAAAGAACCCAAGTGGCAATTTGAACGTGCTAGTCTTCATCAGAAGTCAAACAAGAAACAAAAAAATCATCGAAATGCAAGTCCAACTTCTTCAAATCCATCAACCGTTGATTTTGTTAGTTTAGGAGAAGACAATGACGCATTTATTTATCAAAATAGACCAATTGGCCAGAAAGCTGCAAAGGAAAGACTTAAACGCAGACAAGGAAAAGAGAAAGTTGGGGAGACAAGTGTAACAAATATCTTACAACAATTGAAGGATACGTTTGTTAAATTGAGGTGGAAAAAAAACAAGACAGAAAAATTTTGTTGGAGCAACAAGCTTGATTGATTAAACAAAAGCAAGAGAAATAAGAAATGGAGATTATGCAGATGGATACTTCTACAATGAATCCAATTTCTGCAGCGTATTTTGAAGATAAAAAGTTGGAAGTTATGGCAAAAAAGAGTATTAATTTGTAATTAATTTGATTGAATTATCTGTAATGGAATATATGTTAATTAATTATATAAGAACTTATTGATTATTTGTTAATGTGTTAAATTTAATTTGAACTTTTTCTAACACTCAAAATTTCAAATTTCAAATATTCCGGATCTTTTAATTATAATTAAATTCATTTTATTTTTATTTTTTTAATTTAAATTTAAATATAAATAATATTTTTATTGTTGGCAGGTTTTTCGAAAGCAATTATTTAATTATATAACTTATTCCTAATAATTGTATAATTAAACTATATACAAAATAATTAAACTTTATTTAAAATAAGAAAAAAAAAATAGCTCTCCAAAATGGCTCTTTATCATTGGACTGCACATCAACTCAAAAGCCCTTTACACACTATTCAAAGAGCCATTTTTATGATTTGGCTCTCCAAAATGGCTCTTGCCCTTGGACTTGTCCTAACAATGAAAAAAAAACCATAAAAGAAGAAGAATGCTAGAAGAAGAAGAAGGATAAACCCGAGGAACAAAAATGGAGAAGAGGAGAGAGACTAGATAGAGAGAGGGGCAAATAAAAACAGAAACTGAAGGGAAGGGACTCAGCTAGCAAATACAAACTTCATCCAGCTTCCTCTCCAGCCACAACACCAAGTAACTCTTCTTCCTCATTTTGCAATTTTAATTACCCTGTCACTATTGCAAGCATGAGTGAATTATACATTCGCAATATTAATTGCACTGCAACTATGGCATGCTCACGCATGTTAGCCAGTTGATTGCTAGCATAGTTTTTTTTTTCTAGTTTTAAAAAATCATTGTGGTATACTCTAACATTGCATATAAATAAACTTTGATTTTCATGAAGAAAAAAAATCTAAGAACTTGTGCATGTTTTAACATTATTTCTTTTTGTATTTATTAAAGTTTTTTGTTTGCATTCTTTGGATTTTATAACAAGTTTATAAAATTTATCAGGACTTTGTCAAAATTTAAAGACCATTTGGGACAACATTCCCAAATTTTCAACGAAGATTTATTTTTAACGACATTAAAGTCGTGAACACTTTATATTCATCAATACTAGTATTAAGCATATACTTAATATTTATTAACATCAGAATTACTTGCACCTCAAATATTCATTAACACCAAAGTCAAGAATATCATTTTTTTTCATATAATACTTAGAAACGCTAAAGGTGAGAGTAATTTTGGTTTAATATTTAATGACATCAAAATTAGAAACATTGATAAACCAAGAAGATTTGTAAGAGTGGCCATGAAAAACCCAAAGTATTTTGACTAAGAGATGTCACGTAAATGCAATTCCCACGTGAAGAACACATGTAGGGAGGTTTTGTTGGCCAAAGATGTGGTCTAAGTTGTTGGTCATGTCCACAAAGCATGCTTGCTTAGGAATAGGTCTAGTAGTTATTATTTGATTTTCAATAATGTAGGATTGACTGGTTGCCAATAGGTGATAGTGTCCTAATTCTTAGGGATATGATCTCAGAATTAGGAGTGATTGCTATTTTCTTTCTTGTATTTAAACCCTTTGAGAATCAATAAAGGGCAACTTATTTTTTAAATAAAAATCTTGCGGTTAATTCTCACTCAAAGTAGAATATTATTTGCATTATTATATTCATAGCCTGATTGGGACTTATCATTGATATCAAAGCCATGGGAACAAATAAGGAGAGGATTGAGAGTTTAGAAGTTGGCTTACGTGGACTCCAAAACAATTTTAGTATGGAGGCTGGTGTTATTGACAAGTTGCACCACATAGAGGATGAACTTAACAATCTCTCTAAAGTCCTTTTATCCAATCAAAATGCATCAGGTAGCAACCCCAAGGTGGGCACCAACCCTTCTGACTCTATTATTAGCTCTCCTAATGGACGTTCTCGTTCCATAAGAGAAGAATCACCAGAAATTTCAGAAGGAGAACGACCATTGCTTTCTTCGAAGTTACCTAGTTTGGAGTTTCCTCAATTTTCTAGTGATGACCCTACTGAATGATTCACAAGAGTGGATCAATTCTTTGAATTTCAAGGCACCACTGAAGCTACAAAAGGTGTCTCTAGCCTCTTTCCACCTACAAGGCAAAGCTAATCAATGGTGGCAATGGTTGAGATGATCTTATAAAGAAAAAGACAAGGAGGTGACATGGGACATTTTTCAAGAAGAACTGTGGGCAAGGTTTGGTCCTACGAAATGTGAGGACTTTGATGAACTTGTCAAAGGTAAAACAGGAAGGATCTTTGCATGAGTATCAAAAGGAGATTGAACGATTGGGTAATTGGGTGCAAGAATGGGCATAAAAAGCTTTAGTAAGAACATACATGGGTGGCCTCAAACCAGAAATAGTAGATGACATACGAATGTTCAAACCAAAGTCATTAAAGGAAGCTAACAGCTTTTGAACGAATATGAGATGAGCAGTTGAACCACCAAAAAAGAAGTACATGATCAATCCCTAGAACTACTGCAAACTACAATCGAGCTACGACAAACTACGCTCTACCAACAAGATTCAAAACAACTTCAGCTATGAAAAGACTTTTTTGGGATGAAATGTAGAAGAGATAAGCACAAGGCCTATGTTTTAACTGTGAAGAGAAATTCACACTTGGTCACAAGTGCAAGGGGCCTCAGCTCCTACTATTAGAAGTTTGTTGTGAAACCAGATGGAGACAACAATGAAAGCTCAATAGAATTCCAACCTGAAATACCACTGCATACACTTTCTGAATGGACAACATACAAGACCATGCGAGTGTTGAAAAAAATTAGACCCTATGAGATTGTTGTTCTCATTGATAACGGGTTTACTCATCATTTTATCAGTGAAAAGGTGGCTAATATGTTGTATTTACCAGTAGTTCCAACGGACTCCTTCAATGCCAGGGTGGCGAATGGAGGGCCATTAAAATGTTAATGAAGATTTGAAAACGTCCATGTTGCACTTCAAGGTATTCCTTTTGTCCTCATTATATATGTCTTACCATTAGTTGGGTTGGATTTGGTTTTAGGAGATCATTGGTTGGAACAATTGGGCACTGTGGTATGTAATTGGATGCAATTTACAATGGAGTTCCAATGGTGCAACCAAACTCATAAATTACAAGGGATGGATACATCAATTCAATTCACATCTATGAGAGATATTGCCAAGACCTTGTGACAAAGGAGTTCTATGTTTTCCATTTGCTTCAATCTTCAACTAGTCCAACATCACAGAGTGTCAATTCGGAATTAAAACAACTATTGGAGGAATTTGAAGATTTATTCCAGGAGCCAACACAACTTCCCCCCAAAAGAGAAGTAGATCATCACAACATTTTATAGAAGGGAACAACGCCCATTAACGTGCAACTTTATAGGTATGCCTATTTTCAAAAAGATGAAATCGAAAAACAAGTTCATGACATGTTAAAATTAGGGCTAATAAAATCTAGTACCAGTCCTTGTTCATCTCTTGTTTTGTTGGTAAAGAAAAAAGATGGTTTGTGGAGGTTTTGCACTACCTATAGAGCCCTTAATGCTATAACCATCAAAGATAGGTTTCCTATTCCCACAGTTGACGACATGCTCGATGAGCTTTATGGAGCTACATATTTCACCAAACTTGATTTATAAGCAGGATACCACCAAATACGAGTACATCCAACAGATATTCCTAAAACTACCTTTCATACTCATAATGGTCATTATGAATACTTGGTTATGTCATTTGGCCCTTATAACGCTCCATCTACTTTTCAAGCCATTATAAATTTCATATTTCTCCCTTACCTTTGTAAATTTATACTAGTTTTTTTTATGACATTTTAATTTATAGCCCCAATTGGATCATGCATCTTGAACATGTTAAAAAGGCATTTGAAGTATTACGACAACATCATTTTTTTTGTCAAATTCAGCAAATGTGCCTTTGGTTTGCAAGAATTGGAATATTTAGGGCATATTATGACTTCCCAAGGAGTCAAGGTGGATCAAAACAAAATTACAGCTATGCTGAATTGACCTCGCCCTACTAATGTTTTCGAATTACATGGCTTTTTAGGAGTTACAGTTTATTATCAGAAATTTATTCATAACTACAACCTTTTTGCCCAACATCTCACGAATCTTCTCAAAAAGGGCAAGTTTGGTTGGCTAGATACAACTGAAAGTGCTTTTTAAGAGCTCAAAACAACCATGACCACTACACCAACACTTGCGATGCTGAATTTCAATGAATCATTTACCATTGAATCAGACGCCTCTGGCAACGATATAAGGGCAATTTTAAGGCACACAAGGGAAGCCTATCACATTCACGAGCCACGCTTTAGGCACTACCAAACAATATTGGTTTGTGTATGCCAAAGAAATGTTAACCATCATTTATGCAATTCAAACGTGGAGACCATTTTTGCTCGAAAGGAAGTTCTACATCCAAACTGACCAGTGCAACCTCAAATACTTGTAGGAACTTTTTTAGTAACACCTGAGCAACAAAAATGGGTGACAAAACTGCTTGGCTATGATTATGAGATCACCTATAAACTTGGACATGATAACAATGCAGTTGATGCCCTCTCAGGGGTACTAGGTAGTCCTAGTTTGGATATTTTGTTTGTTTTTCACACTTTGTTATGGGATACAATCAAAACAGAAGTTTGCACCGATCTCAACATGTTGACAATTAAAACAAAACAATTTCAAATCCTGGTGTTCCTTACAACTGACATAATGGGTTGATCTGTTACAAGAATTGTGTGGTGATGCCTCCTACTCCAACATAATTGCACAACTTCTCCATGAATTGCATGATTCTCCCAATGGTGGACGTTCAGGTGTCTTACGTACATACAAAGGACTGACACAACAATTATATTGGTCGTCCATGTTCCACACGATGAAGACTTGTGTGGCCTTATGTGAAATCTACAACGAACTAAAAATGACACTCTATCGCTAGCAGGAATTTTGCAGCCTCTTCTAATCCCATGTCAGGTTTGGGATGACATCACTATGGATTTCATTGATGGTCTTCCCCCTTCATCTAACAAAACTTCAATTCTTGTTGTTGTTGACAGGTTGAGTAAATCAGTGCATTTCTTATCCCTTTCACACCATATACAGCCAAACTGGTGGCTGAAACATTCATTACTGTCATCGTCAAGCTTTATGGCATGCATGGTTGTTAAACTCGCGAGTTGACTCGCAAAATCATATGATTTTGCGAGTCAACTCATCAAACCTTGTCAACTCGGGTAGAAAAATCGATTTTAGTCAAACTCGTACAAAATCATAAAATCGGACCGGACCGGTCCGATTTTACGATCCTGCTCAAGGTTATTAATTACGACCAGTCAAAAATTTATATTACTTTTCAACCCTTTCACAGCATACATGAAAACCTTGATTTATATTTATAGACAAAACTCCTTGTCTGGATATCTATTTAGCTGATGTGGGATAGCTTTCAACATATAAAGCCACAAATTCTTAGGTTCTATCACAATCTACCGATGTGGGATAGAAACTTGTCAACTTCTCTTGCATCAAGCCATGAGGTGGCTAGCCTATTCCTGAAATAGTTCACTCTCATCACATCACCTTTATTAATCTTTAATTCCAGGAAACAATGAAAAGGTGCGTTGTTATCATAGAATAGATTTGTCCAGCTGGACCAATCAATCCAGCGATTTGTCCGCTGGACAATTGAATCAATTGTTAGTTTGTCACTCACTTTGTATTTTGTAACCGTATGTTATATATATATATATATATATATATATATATATATATATTAAAATTAATAATATATATTATAAAAAAATAAAATTGTTGCGTTAACTTTGATTTTATAAAAAATAAAAATTATATTTAGTTTTTTTTTTGTTTTTTTAAATTTTTTTCATATATAATTAATTAATTGTATATGAACAAAACAACCCCGAAACGCTCCAAAACCGAAATGTTCCGTACCAATAGAAAAAACAAAACGTCAATTGAAACCGAAATATTGATTTTAAATTTATTAATTTTTACCTAATGAAATTCTATGGACATAATTGTTTTGTAATGTATTGTTAAGCTATTTTGAATCATGTATGAACCTTAACTAATGAAGTTTTATGGCCATAATTATGTTATATTGTATTCAAAAATATTTTTCTTACGATTTAACGATTTTTCTACCTGCAGGATTTAGTTGTGATTTTACGATTTTTATACGGAAAAATTCAGGTACGATTTTACGATCCGAGTTTCCGAAGCCCCTTCCGTGTCGTGTCAAAATCACGATTTTGACAACCATGATGGCATGCCTTAGTCTATTATCAATGATCAGGATCCAGTGTTTATCAGTCATTTTTGGCAAGAATTTTTTAAAATGTTCAACACAAAATTGAAGATGAGCTCCACTTACCATCCACAAATCGACGGGCAAATAGAATTCGTCAACCGTTGCATTGAGCAATATCTGCATTACTTCGCTTACCTGCAACCCTGTAAGTGGCATTCCTTTTTTCCATGGGCTAATTTTTGGTATAATACCACCTGTCATGCCTCTATAGGAATGACTCCCTTCCAAGCTCTCTATGGAAGGCCATCGCCCACAATACCTCAGTACCATGAAGGGTCCTGTCCCGTTCACGAAGTCGACAAAAACTTGGCTTCTCGAGATGCTTTGCTACAACAGCTTAAAAGCAATCTACACGCAACTAATAATCGTATGAAGCAACAAGTTAATTCCAAACGTCGAGACTTTGAATTCTAGGTTGAAGATATGGTATTTCTGAAGCTACATCCCTACCGCCAACAATCTGTATTTAAAAGAGCCTATCAAAAGCCTACAAGCAGATTCTATGGGCCATTTCCAGTTGTAGAAAAAAATTGAAAATGTTGCTTACAAACTCAAGCTTCCTCACAACTCTCTCATTCACCCAGCTTTCCATGTATCTCTTTTTTAAAAAAGTGGGAGAACAAATTATTGCTCACATTGACTTACTGTTGGTGGCAGATGATGGGGAATTGCTTATGGATCTAGAGTGTATATTAGATACCCGTTGGGTAAAACGTGAATCCAAATTTAATAAGGAAAGCTTAGTCCAATAGAAACGACTTCTACTCGATGATGCTGCATGAGAAAACACTCAAGAATTACAGGATAAGGTTATCAATTTAAACATTGAGGACAAGGTTTGTGTCGAAGGGGAAAGTATTGATAAACCAAGAAGATCTATAAGAGTGGTTGTGAAAAACCCAAAGCATTTTGACTAGGAGCTGTCATGTAAATACAATTCCCACATGCAGAGAGACAATTTTGTTGGCCAAAGACATGTTCTAAGTTGTTGGTCATGTCCACAAAGCATGCTTGCTTAGGAATAGGTCTAGTAGTTATTATTTGATTTTCAATAATGTAGGATTGGCTGGTTGCCAATAGGTGATAGTGTTCTAATTCTTAGGGATATGATCTTAGAATTAGGAGTGGTTGTTATTTTCTTTCTTATATTTAAACCGTTTAGGAATCAGTAAAGGGCAACTTATTTTCCAAATAAAAGTCTTGTGGTTAATTCTCACATGAAGTAGAATACTATTTGTATTATCATATTCATAGCCTGATTGGGACATATCAAACATCATACATTTTCTTAATGTGATATTTATCAACGTTAAATTTAGAAGTATTTGTAGTTGTTTATTCACTAACGCTAGAGTCATGAATATTAAAGGCAAACCATCAATAAAATAACATAACAAATGTAAAACCTGAGACATAAATGTAAGTGTAAATTATAAATTAAATAAACAAAAATAAATAAATAAATAAAAGTGGAAGAATTCAAGAAAAAATTTAAATAGAATAAGAATTCAGAAATTTTGGATATAATATCTAGACGAAATAGTTGAGATATCGTAATTTTCAACTTGGAATTAATTAGGGCTAGTTTTAAATTAAAGGAATGAATTAAAAGATAAATAAAATTGGTTGAGGGGGTGAAATTGAAATAAATGTAAAGATTATGATTTAAATTATAAGAAGAGAAGATGTGGGGTAAAAAGAAAACATTTAAAGGAAATGGGGGGCTTAGTGCAATAAGAGAAATTGAGGGGTATAAATACTTCTTTCTTTTCTCTTATGTCCAACATAATGAGGGGAAGAAAGGGAGGGAGATTTTGATATTTTTCTTACCCAATTGAAGAAGAATTTCAAAGTGAAAGTGAGATTAAGGGTTACCAAAACATTTAAACATAAAAAACACAAGGATTTGGAGTATTATTGGAAGAAGAAATTGGAGGAAAATGAGTATTGAGCTGACAAAGCAGGAGGAAAAGGAGGGGAGGAGGAGATTATGATTTCACAACCTATTAGGATCTTAAATCTTATTTGATATGATGTTTTTTATATGCATATAAAAGATTCTTGACTTTATGGTTAAATTGTATTATTTTTCATTATGAAATTTAGGTTAAAGTTCTTGGAAATTTTTGGGGGAAATGTGGAATTGTGTGTAATTAGTGAATGTGACATGAAATGGGATGAAATGAGAGCTAATTGGCAAGGCAAATGGAAAGGAAAAGAGGAGCCCCTAGGAATTAGGAGGGAAATATTATGTATTTTGCAAAATAATTATTATATATACTGTGTTAGATGTGAATGTTTGTGTAATGAATGATTGAGCATGAAAAGAATGAGGTAAATCTTGTTTTTCCAAGGCTAATTTTTGGCCAAATGTATATGATGCAGAAGTTAACAACTTGACAGATTCATTTCTTAACTTTCAAAGAGAATCTGAGTGGAAAAACAAGGGAATTAAGATCATTTTCCTTTGTAGGAATTGCAGTTCTGAATGTGTATTATCCAAGGAAACCTTTTAATTTGGAATTTTATAACTCTAGTTAAGGGTTACCAAACATGACTATGCAAGGGAGACTCTATAGAACAACAAGTTTATTACATTTGTGAATCATTTTGTGAATTATGAGAGCAGAACTGGGTTTTCCTCTCTTCATAAGAGTTGTAAACATGTATGTTATCTTTTCAACGAGATTAATTTTGTACAAAACAGAGTTTTATAACTCCTGTTATAGAGAAAACTTTGGGTATAGGTTGGATGCTGAAAGCTTTGAGAAAAAAAGAAAATGAAGTGAGAGGTCATGAAAGCGATGAAGTTAGACGCATTAAAGGAAAAGAAACAAGTTATGTTCGAAAAAGGATGTTTATAATGATATTTTGATTGTCAAAAGTTATAAAAAATAAAAATGAAAGAATAACAAATTTAAAGGCATATTGGATTGTTTTAGTGTGATTTTTAGAAAGAATATTAGTGGTTGAAAATGATTTATGAGAATTTCCTGTATTTGCAGGAAGGACCATGAGTGTGGTGCAACAACAACAACAAGGGACCATGAGCAGAGCATCCACAACAGGTAGGTGATTCATGCCTACGTTTCTGATTTAATTTTCATAGTGAAAATTTGTGAATTATGCTTAAAGCTTCGATGGAAGTTTGAGAAGATATGATTTATCAGTAAGAATATTTAAGACATGTGTATCAAGGAAGTTTGAAAATGTCATGAACAAAGGCGGTGACTAGTATACATATAGTGTATGCTAGGATCCTAGATAAAGGGATCACCAAAAAATAGCTAACATACATTTTAGTGTATGTTAGGATTCCAGATAAGGGGATCATCATGAATGACTGTTATACATTCAGTGTATGTCAAGATCCCGGGAATGGGGATTACTATGCACAGGCTAATATACATCAAGTGTATGTTAGAATCCTGGATAAAAGGATTATGATGCAATGTTTAAATACACATTCATGTATGTTGAAATTTCAAAAAAAAATTATATATGAGGTATGTTACGGACCTGAGAAGGAGTCTTCTCTGATTTTTTATACTAGTAGGGTGATAAGGGTATCGACAATACTTAGTATCAGCAATACATAAGTAGGAAAGTTAGTTTATGTTTCAAATAGCTATGTTGATTATTTTAATTATTTATGATTACATACCATAGATTTAATAACTTTAATATTATTTTTTAAAAATTTTCTTTATGAAATTATCTTGTATTTCCGTTTCAAATCCATCATCTTCACGTCAGGAGTAAAGTTATCATTTCTTAGTTTTTTTTGTATCCAGTAGTATTTTCTACAAATTAAATGTTGTAAAAGTAATATGTATGATCATTATTTTTGGAAAAAAAATAGAATGTAAGAAAATTAACTCGTTTTGTTATATTTTATTAAATTCT
Source organism: Salix purpurea (assembly GCA_027405865.1). Taxonomy (NCBI): domain Eukaryota; kingdom Viridiplantae; phylum Streptophyta; class Magnoliopsida; order Malpighiales; family Salicaceae; genus Salix; species Salix purpurea. Next base: position 6,325,421 of record JAOWLH010000002.1, on the reverse strand, counting down.
ACTGGATTTATATTAACTCTAGTGTAAATTATTGATTATTATTAAATGTATGGTTTATTAATTGTAGTTGTGATGAGATGATGCTTAGTGTTTTGTAGATCTAGGATGAAAGAGTCAAGATTGAATTAAAGATTATTTTATAGGTCAAAAATTTGGGATCTACCCAGTATAGGGGAGGTTCTGCCAAAATTTCAATAGAATTTTTAGTGAAACCTTTTATATATGTGTGTAAAAAAAATTCATCTTCTTTTCTTGACAAATGTGTATTAATAAGATTACTTGTTTGTCTCCTAGAGAAGGGGGCGTTACAACAAATCCCCTAGCAATTTAAGATAAAATCATTAATGCAACTTACCTTAGGTAAGATACTCAAACGATGATAATATCTTTCTTTTTACGTAACCAGTCTAATACCATAAAATTTTTGTTAACCTATTAGGTTTCTTAATGATCATAATACCGAGTAACGACTCCTCAAACCATATTTTTCCCTTCAAGAACAAGATGTTAGATATTTGTTCTTTAGTATTTAGTGTTTTTAATTGATTGTCACTGTATTAGGTGTGACGATTACAAAATGAATAAAGTGTTTTTTTTCTTTCCAGTAATAATAGCGATAGTACTAGTAATAATAAAAAAATGCAATAATAAACCTTGCAATTAACAAAACCATAATGTAATTAGTTAAGTTAAAAAAACCATGAAATAAATTTTACAATATGATAATTATGTGTTATTCAATTCTTACATAAAAAGTTGAGTTATTATTTAAGATAAGAAAGAAATAAAATTTATTTTAAAAGAAAATCAAAATCTTAAATGAATATTTATTTTTTGTCAAATATAAATTTTAAAATATTATTTGATGATTTGAAAATAATAATGATAAGCACCTACTTTTATCTATCTATATGCACTTACAACGGAATCTAATTTGCATTCCGAAACTTAGTGTTCAAGGTATAATTATTTATGTTTATATAATAGAAGAGAGACACAAAAAAGAAAAGAAAATAGAAATAACATTTGGTTATAGTCATAGAATATAATAAATGAAGAATATAGTTGTTCATGGATATAATTAGATCAGGTTTGACCTATAATTATATCAAACCTAATACATGGTATATTACAAATTGAAAACTTGATCTATTTATTCTTTGGTGAGTTAGATATCGAGTTGGACTAATTTCTTTTTATGAATATTATAAATATCCAATGTTAGGTTTATATTACTAATTTTCATGAATTGAATATAATTATAACTAAGATTTAAGCTAAATAAATTTGATCAAAACCTTTTATAAGATGTAAAAGTAATTTAGACTTAATTCATGAATGAATCCATTGACTAAATTAAAAGAATCAATTACAAAAAAAAAAGAAATGATAACAAATTAAGTTATGAACAAAAAAAAAAAAAACTTAGTGGGAAGTATAGAGTACATGAGTTGGGTCGGGTTGATCGAATTTCAAGAATCTTGGCTCTTGACATTCAATTTTTAGGTTTTTTAATTTACTATCATATATATTGTCCATATTACTTGATTTTGACAAATAAAATCGGGTCAAGTAATAAAAATATTACAAATAAATTAATTTTTATAAACACCATTAACAAAGACAATGAAGATAAAAGGAATATAATCTACTAGTATCTTGTATTTTAAATAATAACTTCAAAACTACTACAAAGATAAATCTACCTCTACAATCCAATACATTTTTTTTTTATTTTTTCCTCTTTTTTTTGTCTACACTTATTTCTAAAAGAGAGAAAAATAGAGGTATTATTTTCTTTAATATCATATAATTTTTATATGTGCATATATTTTTATGTGATGTTTATATTACGGTTTAGTTGTATTAAAAAAATATTTTTTTGTAGTCTCAAATTAACTTTTTTATATGTTTATAAAAAAAATCTCAAAATGTATTATTTTAGTATATATTTTTAAATAAGAATTAGTTTTAAAGTTCCTCCGTTGATTTACCCTTCCTCTTAAGTTAAAAAGCTCTCAACGCCCTTCTCCCTCCGTTCTTCCCAAAAATAAAAATCTAGATCTCTGTTTATAACTCTCAAGAAATGTCCGACACACCACTAAAAGCAGTGACTCTCACTCTCGTTCGCTACAGAAAAGGAGATCAATTAGGCCATTTCTTAGCATGGGTATCACTGATCCCTGTCTTCATAAGTCTAGGAGGTTTCCTCACCCACTTCTTATTCCGTCGAGAGCTCCACGGCATGTTTTTCGCTTTTGGTCTTCTCATTTCCCAAGTCATCAACGGAATCATTAAAACATTCGTCCAACAAGCCCGACCTGAAACATGTGTTCTTCTTGATATGTGTGATTCTCATGGCTGGCCTTCTAGCCATTCACAGTACATGTTCTTTTTCGCTGTTTATTTCACTTTGTTGACCCACGAAGGAATTGGGTTGTTGGAGATTAAGAATAAATGGGCTGTTACTTTTTTTCCATGGTCAGTAGCTTTGTTGACCATGTTTTCTAGGGTTTATTTAGGGTATCATACGGTTTCCCAGGTTTTTGCTGGGGCTGTTTTAGGGATTTTACTTGGGGCCGGGTGGTTTTGGGTTGTGACTAATGTGATTCAGGAATATTTTCCGGTGATGGAGGAGAGCATGTTTGGAAGGATGTTTTATGTGAAGGATACTTCCCATATTAAGAATGTCTTGAAGTTTGAGTATGATAATGCAAGAGCTGCTAGAAAGAATATGGCTGCTAAAGCTGATTGATTTGGTAATATTTCTTTCTGGGCTATTGAAATCTGATCTTTATTTGGCTTTTTGTTGATAGTTTAAATCATGATTATGTTTTTTGATGTGTCATGCGTGCTCATATTTCCTAATGTGAATTTGACTGAGATTGTCTGTTAGATTAGAAACAACAACTTTATATTTTTGCTAGTATGCTGCGATCTCAATTTCATTGTGTTTACAGTGGTGGTCCATTGTACTATGAGAAGATTTATGAACTTGCCGTGAAAGAAAGAAAAGGCTGTTGAAAAAGTGTTCATAGGAACAACACAAAAAGCAAGTGAAACTTTAGAGGGTAAAATAGTAAGGGACAAAGATAAATGGGGCTTATATGTCAGTTTTACAATTTTAAAACTTCAAATAAAACCTCATCATATCACTTTACTGTAGTTCATAAGCATAGCTGCTGTGCTTAAATCCTTGAAAAACAATCAAATGGTTATTTGAATTGCCTTTAGATTTGCAAGTTTCATGGAGGAAGTTGTTTGTATTGAATATCATGTTGTGTTTTGTTATGAAAATGCAATTCAGTGGAATCAGCTAACAGCAAGAGATTCGTATCTATGGAGATGTCTAAATGACTATGAAAGCTGTTAGCTCCACATGACTAATAATATTTGGAAAATACTAGACTATGTGAGCAAACTTGAGAGCACTAGCTTTATACAATATGCGTTCAAAACATTAGTCAAATACAGTCTGACTGTGTGAGATACTTTTCCCTGCAGTATGGTATATCCATCTTGCTGCACTGTGTTGTAGATGACACTACCAACTATAGGGAATTGAACTTGTTAGCATTTATGTGGGAATTTTTCATGAGTGTAAATTCCACATCTGATCACCATTTTGTGATGCCAGAAGATGTAATCCCTTCTTGTCCTTGATTATCTGTCTTGAAAATCTGACGTAGTCCAAGTTTTCCATCCTGCATTTTAGCTTTTGTATTGGACGCACTTTCCTTTTCACCCCACCTGATTATTTGTTTTCATTGTGATGACAGTGACACTATTTCTACTTGTTGGCTTAATTGATTCATTAGTTAATCCCTTTCTAGAAGCCCTCCCATCTTAACACATTTATCTTTATTTATTCCTTAACACTTTTATTCTTTTCAGAGTAAGGGATAAGTTCTCCTAGGATAGTCCCACATGCATGATCACTCAATGAGAAGCTTGGGATTTGTATGCTATGAAATAGGAAATCTATTCTCATCTCTTAGCTATGAAAAACTTAAATGGTTTTTAACCTTTCTATAGTTTTCACTGAAGGATTTCTTCTCTCTTTTCTTCCTTTGCTGATGTCTTGCCCCCCATTTCAACTGTAAACTTTTCTTGTGGCCTCAGTTGACATTAAGTGTCTCCTGTGTCAAATGTAGCCCCTTTTGTTAGAATCTGTAATGTTGAAGTGCCCTTTAGAAGAAAATATAGTTCTAGACTGTAACTAAGCAGGGCATGAAGCCATCGGTGTATATTTTGAGTGATAGTTGAGATTGTTGAGCTGAGCAAATCTGGATTTCTTATATTAGAATGCTAGCACCTGCTTTTTAATATCTCGTTTGTTGGAAGCTGTTCTGCAGAATTAATACTCACAGTTATATCAAGAAAGCATAAAGTTTGAGCAAGACAGAATATCTATATGCTAATATTTTAGAATTCATTCCACTTATCTCATACTGGGAGAACATAGTTTACTCTGCAAAATGACTTGCATGGCATGCAACATTTGATAGAATTTCAACTAAATACATGTATAAAAATATATCTTCACGCTGAGGAGGAAAAGTTCTACCATATGTTCATTGAATTGGATATGCTGGGAAATAATGGTGTCAAATAATTAAGTAGTAGCATGTTCATGGGGTAGTGACAAGGCTGTCAGGTCAAATATGAGATTCAGGATAGGGACAGTTAAAATGAATTCAGTGTTTGAATCATTAACTAGCGTGATCATTGGTTATTGAAACAAGTGTGTCAAGCTGGATGTTGGATAACAAGACAGGAAGAATAAAATGAGTACTTCACAGGGTGAAATCATTAAGAAGTAGCATGCTTATCGGATAGTTGAAACAAGGATATCTTAATGTGTGATAAAGGACAGGGACATTAAAAATGTGTGCATGTGTGGTGTACTGTTATGATTACTAAACCTTTCACTTATAATGGGGTTCATGTGGTGCTGTGAAGTGTGCATGTCTGTGCCAAGCTACCATGAGTACCAAATCAATGCTAGAACGGTGTCTCTGAGGTGCTGTGTGTGTATTGCATATAACTGCACAAAACAAATCTACTATCTACTTATTCAGCTCTTTTGGCAATTTATGATATCTATGCCCTTCATTGAAAATGCTTTTCTTGCTCCATTTTGCTGGTTGACAGCTCCAAAGATCTATTCAGGAGTGCCTTTACTTGTACGAATGCACTATTGAGCAACTGGAACTCTTCTTTGAAGCGTTCTACTCAGGAGCTCGCAAGGGAGGCCACCAACAGGAAGAGCTGGTACTCAGTTTAGATGAGGCTATTTGCCATACTAGAGCTCTGCTGTACTGAAAGGAAGTACCACAGAAAGCATAAACATTTTATACTTGATTTTATAAGTTTACTGTTTTGAGATATTTCTGAAGTGGTCTCATTAGATATAGTAGTTCCCCCCCTCTTATATGATGCTTTATGATAAACGTACTAAACATAATGTCCTGGTGATTAGAAAATGCCCCTCTATTATTGTATCCATATAACTTTGTTGGCGCGATGAAAGATGTCTTCTTATTTTTTCATTAATTACCCCCCCCCTGTCATTCATTGGAAGCATGTGAATTCTACAATTTGCTTTCAAAAGCTGGGGGATTGGTGGTCTAAAAGCTAAAGTTGGTTAACATATTTTCTTCAAGTGAACTGCGTACGTGCTCTTACATGCTTGCACAAACCTGTGGTATATAATATGGCCCTGTATTGTTGGACGGAACCCAGTTTTGCAAAGTGCAAGCATCCTATCCTCCATCCAGGAAACAAAGTAGGGGATGGGGAAACAATTCGTTTTTGAAGTGCCTCACTCCATCTGGGACGTCCTAAAACATGATGAGGTAACCTGTAAAGAAAGTGCTTGGTGTTGATAGAATGATTTTATTTTTCATGATTACAAAATAAATTAAAACAGAAGGGAGTTTCAATGGAGTTTCAATATAGTGTCTGCACTTTTTTTTTTTTTTTTTTTTTTTTTTTTTTTTTTATCATTGAACCTTTTTTTTTCAGCTTTACATGTGCTTTTGTGGTGTTTTTTTGAGTTGGTTATCTCTCATATCTGCTATTTTTTAAAACAATTAAAGGTTTTGATTATATCCCCATACTTTATCCGAGGCTATTTCGATGGGATAATATTTAAATTAGTATACAATTAAAAGAAAAGAAATTGAACTGAAAACCAAAACAAAACAATATGGCTTTTATGGGATTCTCATAAAAAACTTCACTTTTGTCAATATATTCTCTGTTCACTATCCTAATGCTCCTTTTAGTTTCAAGTATTTTAAATTTTGATCAAAAAATTTATTTTGTTAATATTTCAATCTCTGAATTTAGAAGAGAAGAAATAAAATTATTGAAAAATGAGATAAGACAAGGAAAGTGGTTGGTTGAGCACTAAAATTATTTGATGAGAGTAGTTTCATTAAGTTGTTCTTTATCTTTTACATTGCCAAAACCAAAGATTAGGGGAAGGAATTATTATTTTATTGAATTCAGGTGAATTTTTAATTATTTTCAAGGTTTAATGAGGTTTTACACTTTTACTAGGTGTTTCCAAGTAAAGATAAAAGATTTTTTTTTAAAAAAATTTACTATATTACTTTCCCCTATATATTTATTTTTATTATAATATAATTTAAATAAAAAATAAACTCTACGGACATAATTATTAAACTCAACCGGATCCATGAATCGCTTCGCATCGCATCACATGTTTAATGATGATGTTATCTTGAAAAAAAATTGGGGTTAAGTTGGGTTTTTATTGTGTAAACCAAGTGAATCTATTATATCAACTAAATTATATCATGTCAACTTTAACTTAGTTTAATTTGATAATCAAGTCAAATCAAGCAAGAATCAGGTTGAAATGGATGCACAAGTTGTGCATTATTATTATTATTATTATAGTTTCTAATACATTAACATTAAATTTATCATGGTGTTATTTTTTTTAAATAAAAATAAACATGATGTATATTAAAAGGTATGTTTTCTTATCCTTATTATTTTTAATTAGAGATGTCTTTTTTTTAATATTTATTTCAATCCTTCAAATGTTTTGATGATTGTTTTCATTGTTTTTTATTTTTATTTTACTGAATAAAAAATATATATAAAAAAAGAATGGAGAAATTATATTATCTTCTCAAATAAATCGAACTCATTAAAACGGAAAAAAAAAAAGAGTAGGGGCTTGAGAAACATATCGAACTTTAAGGGTGCTTCGCGTTAAATTAAAAGAAGCAGCCATTTCGCAATATGCCAAGAAATAAATAGAAATCAATCAAAGGCGCGTGAAAGTTAGAAAATCCCTGCAATTTGTGAAGGGTTTTTGTTTGCGCTCTTCTCTCTTTTTCTTCACATTCAAAAACCTCACTGAAAAAAGCAATAAAAAAAATGGCCGAAGGTGGATTGACTTCTCACCGAAGAGACCCTATCAAGTCTTCAGGTCTGTCCCCCGCCCCCTCTCCCCTCCCTCTCTTCTTCCCTCATAGCTAGTTTTGTTTGCTTTAAATCTTTCTACTGATCTGTTTGGTTGCGGAGAAAAAAAAATTGAACTTTTGTAGAATCATTTCTACCGAACAGACCTGTTAATTTGATTCAGCACAAGGGTTTATATATAAATACAAATATTATTGGATGCGTGTTTAATTTTTCTGTGGGTAGTTGGTAATGTTGCGGCGCATAGGAGGCGGCAAAATGCGGTGGAGGTGGGGAAGGAAAGGAGAGAATCGTTGGTGCGCGCGAAGCGTCTTTGTAGAGTGAGCTCTAGTTGTGATGATAGTGACGTATGTATTGAAAATGACATGATAATTGATGAAGAGCAATCAATCTTGGAGGCTCAAACTTCGTCGGCAGTTGAAGAGTTGAAGTCTGCTGTTTCTTTTCAGTATGTTAAACTTTATGCCTTCTTTATTTTCAGTTGAGAAGAACCTTTTTTTTTTTTTGTATGCAGATGTTCATTCTTGTTATGTTCCTGTATCATAACTCTATGCTGGTTAAGATGAGTATAAAAAATTGGGGATTTTAGGGGAATGTTAGTGAAATGAAAACAAATGCCCTGGATGTGTTCGTTGGGTAATCTTTGATAGATTTTTCACAGCTTACGCCCTCCCAAAACCTGTTCCTATTTTCATACTCTTGTTATTAATGATATGCTAATCAGGACTATGCTATCAGCCAGGTTTTCTTGTCTAATTTATATCAAATTCCTTCAGTGAATAATTTAATAAACTGACTACTAAGTTTCATGCCTGTATATAATTCGTGGTTGCTCAAAATAAAGTAGAAGCTAGCTTTCCATTTAAGAGGATATGAGAAATTAGGTATAGAAATATGACCTATAAAATTTTGAGATACTGAGCAGTGATGTCTGTTAACCATGTTTGATTAACTTTGGGAAGCTCAATGTGGTAAACTCTTGCTATTGGGAACTGAATTCTCACATGGAAAAGTATCATAAGGATCTGGAAAATGTTTGAAGAACATTTGCTTAATGTTAACACTAATGAATATATATGTATAGCTTCCTATCTGATCTGGCATTGAGAGACATGAATTCAGCCCCCACCTCTCCTTTTCATGAACATGTCATTGAATCTATTTGATGTGTATTTTTATTTTAGGTGTTTTTACCTCTAAGTTCTTTTGGAACTTGTTTTAAATCTTTATGCTTAAACCTTCAGGGGAAAAGGTGCGATGCAGAAGCTAGTTGGTGCCCTTCGGGAGATGAGACGTTTGCTGTCAAAATCTGAATTCCCTCCTGTTGAAGCTGCTATTAAAGCTGGAGCAATCCCCTTGCTTGTGCAGTGCCTCTCATTTGGCTCTCCAGATGAACAGGTCCAATGATGTGTTTTTTTTTTTTTCCAGATCAGTTATTTAATACATGCAGCTCTTCAGCTCGGTTAAATTATGAAAAAGAACCGTTCTCCTGAGTTAAAAGGTGTCTGTGTGGGGTGTCGGTGGGATCTCTATCTATATTAGGTTTTAATAGTCTTCTAGTTCTCTTTTTTTCTTTCTTAAAGTGCAATGCATGTTGAATGAATGCTCAGTGCTTGGCGGAGAAATACATTGATTCATATCCACCTACCTGTTCTAGGAACAAAACTAAAAACATACAGCTTCTTATAAGGAGTAATGTAAATATAAACACTGATTCTTGTCTTATCTGCAGTTACTTGAGGCAGCATGGTGCCTTACAAATATTGCAGCAGGAAAACCAGAAGAAACAAAAGCATTATTGCCTGCTTTACCGCTGCTTATTGCACATCTTGGAGGTTTGTGACAGCTGGTGCATCCTTTTTAGTGTCAAGAATTTATTTTTTTGTTTGCTTCATTGTCTTGATACTTTATGATAAATGTATGTTGGTTGTGGTGATGTGAGCCCATAATTGGACAACAATGTAAGGTAACTCTGAGTGATACTAAAAATCCACTTTAAATTAGATAATTGAAACATTCATTTCCCATAACTTATTAATTCTGAAAACCATAGCCTAGTAATTCATGGGCATATGGTTAGTTTTTCTTTTCCTTGTTTTATCAAATAGTTGTTTGAAGCTTCAGTGGATCATTATGCTACTTTTGGTTTGGCATTTATAGTTGCATTTCTGTGTAGAAAAGAGTTCCTCGCCTGTGGCTGAACAGTGTGCATGGGCATTGGGAAATGTTGCTGGTGAAGGAGAAGAGTTGAGAAGTGTTTTACTATGTCAAGGTGCCTTACCACCACTTGCAAGAATGATGCTGCCAAACAAGGGTTCAACTGTGAGAACAGCTGCTTGGGCATTGTCAAACCTAATCAAGGTTTTAAACCTTATCATGTGTTTGTCACTTTTGGCTTATGATGGCATTGAAAAATTAGAAACATGTTCCAAAGAGAACCTCATCCCCTAGAGATGTTAGTTCTTTTGTCAACAACTCAGAGGCTCCTTCCCAAGTAACCTGCTTTTAGAGGCTAAATTCAGGGATCTTTTTTTTTTTTATTGGAAAATAAGCTTGAACCTACTTTGAGAGACTATATGCAGGGATCTCATTTTTAATTGGAAAATAAGTTCGAAGCCAGAATGTTGCTAGGATTTAGTGCTTTATTCTGTCAGATGCCTTCAATTGTAGGTGCATCATGCAATATTTTCTTAGATGCGATGCCAGAGATTTCATAGGTGCAGTTTGTAGAAACCCCAGTGTGATGCTAAATGTTCTATTTTTTTAATAGGTTATCAAGTTGTTTTCAAATATCTGTTAGTAGTACAAAGTTATCAACTAGTTTTCAGCAAATACAACACCAGCAGCCCCACTCTTATCCCTTCAGTCATTTATTCTAGTATCATATTGGTTTTTTTAAGGATAGCTAAGATTCTTTGTTTACCTACAAACCTGGTGTTGAGTTTGCATATAGCATGAGCCACAATTCTGTGACAACTTCTGTTTCATCAGCTATTGAGTTCTAGGCTTTCAAAAACAAGCTTTAAATTTCTCTGCCTCGATCAGTTGCATTCTTGATCTCTTCAATTGGAGGAATTGGTCATGAGCCACTCTTGTGATTAAAGTACCCCTTCCACTATTAGGGTGATAGGTTCCTATTGCACCTATTTCCACTCTTGTGATTAAAGCAATTGCTGACTTGGTAATAAACATCATTAAGTTCGCTGTTTGATATATTCGTACACCATTATGCTTGTGTGCTAAATTTCATTTACAGCATAGCTTCAGTGTGTTTGAATGCAGGGACCAGATCATAAAGCTGCCACAGAACTCATTAGAGTTGATGGGGTTGTAGATGCAATTCTTCGGCACTTAAGAAAAGCGTAAGTGGTGTCAATCAATCATTGTCTTTAGAAAACTTTTGGACCGCCTTTGCTGAATTTTCTGTTGCACCCTTTTCTTTAAGCCTTGTGGTGACCAAGTTGGCTGTCCATGTTTACATTCTGTTCAATATTTATTATCTTTCTGTTTTCTCAACATTATTCCCTCTTCTAATGCATGTTAAATCCATATAGAGGTTAACCCTCGTGACCAGGAACTATTTAAAATAATTCCTTTTGAGGAAAATACATTTTAGGTGATAGTCATTCTTAAGCCATTCAAAAAATGGCAAATAGTTGAAATTAGTCACTTGATAAGAATTTGTGATTTGATTCTTAACCATTTGAAAAATGGTTCTCAATGATCATCTTCTATCCTGTTAATCATTCACTACTCGGTTTTTGGTACACAAGGTGCTGTTTATCAACAAGCAGATCATGCAAATCTCACTTTTGCTTCATGGCATATAGCCATATACCGATGGATGGCCTAGAAAAGTTTCTACATCATATATGCCACTCTTGTTCCAATATATGATATTGCTTGTTTATTTTAGATTTTCTTCATATCATTTTCCTTTCCTTTTCTCTTACAAGTTTAGAATTATACTCTGTTGAAGAATCCCATGTAAAAGGTACCTAACAATCAGAACATGCAAGAATCAAGATGGTAGTGTTCTTGCTGCAATCAGTTGTAGTTAAGTTACTAAAAGATGGCACTCTGTGTTTAAGGTTCTGCTGGGTTTTTTCTCTCCTTTTATTGGGTAGCATTCCCTGAGATGTTGTCTTATAGTTCCATCCTTATATCTTGTATGGGACAATCACCATCTCTCTTCTCTTTGATCTGGGGAATAATTCTCATTTCTTGAAATTATTTCATTCAGTTACTTATAAAATTTATACTCAAGTTTAAAACAGTATTTACTTGTTGAATTCAGGGATGAGGAATTAGCAACTGAAGTAGCATGGGTGGTTGTGTATCTCTCAGCCCTTTCAAATGTTGCTACCAGTATGCTGGTTAAAAGTGATGCCATTCAGCTGCTTGTACAAAGATTAGCATCATCAAATAGCTTGCAATTGCTTATTCCGGTACATTCAATATGAGATTTTACATAGCTTTTGTTGATCAATGCTGCTATTTATTTATTGGCATTTGGTCTTCCTATACAAAGCTTAAATTTGTGTCCTGGATGTTATCCTCTACCATTTGCTGCTGCTGTTGTTGTCATAAATCTTTATTTTGTAACTTTGAATATAATGTCATGTAAGGGCACATGATAATGTTTAGAAACTGTGCAATATTTTTTTTTGGGTTTCTAAGTTTTAATCCATTTGCTGGTAATGCTTTTGTCTTAAAAACCCCAATGTGAGTTCCTCAGTTTGATCCTTTTTTTTAAAAAAATGGCGTGAACTTTGATTTCTTCTTGTAGTTCAAAAGGAAAATGAATTCTTCCAAAAGACTAGAGGAAAAGGAGAAAAATATGAGCTCTTTGAAACTAAACCTAACTCAACACTATGGTTTTACTATTTTGTTGTTTACAATTGGGGAATTATTAGCAATTGTATACCTAAATTATAGTTGATCTGGAAACTTTACAAATTTGCATTTTCTTGCTATTTCATAATTTCAAAAGATATTAATGAAATAATTAGCTTGCTAAACCAACCATGCCTTAATCAAGCTATGTGATGCTTTGCCAAATGGATTTGGGATGTATATAAACTTAATATTTCCTTGTCTTTGAATAATTTGGCAAGTAATTTCCTATCCAGGTCTTACGAAGTTTAGGTAATGTAATAGCTGGTGATTCACACACAATAGTTGCTGTTCTTCTTCCTGGATGTGAAATCACAGGTCAGTGGAATACCTCTTTTGCTTAACTTGGGAAAGTTTAGTTTTCCGTCGAATACTTTTATCTAAAATATCAACTTCTCTGAAACTCAGATAATGTCATTGAGGTCCTTGTAAAATGTTTGAAGAGTGAGCACCGAGTCTTGAAGAAGGTGAATTAGCATGTCTTATTTAATTTGACATTAACCTTTATAACTCGTTCTTACTGGAAATCCTTACCATTGTTATAGGAAGCTGCTTGGGTATTATCTAACATTGCAGCTGGTTCAGTTGAGCACAAGCAGTTGATATATTCTAGTGAGGCTGCGCCTATATTACTTCGTTTACTTTCAACTGCGCCTTTTGATATAAGAAAGGAAGTAGCATATGTTTTGGGTAATCTCTGTGTTGCCCCAACAGAAGGTGATGGAAAGCCAAATTTAATCTCAGAGCACCTGGTTCCCCTTGTTGGTAGAGGATGCCTTCCTGGTTTTATTGACTTGGTTAGATCTGCCGACACCGAGGCTGCAAGACTAGGTCTTCAATTTATGGAGCTGGTAAGGAAACAGTTCCTTGTAAATATATCTATTTGAATGTGACCTGACATCAAGAGAGGATGTCTGTTTGGCATTCAAAAGATTGCTTTGTTTCTTGCTTTATGGTTTGCTTCTTTTCTGGTTTTTCTTTGTGGCTATTTAAAAAAATTAAGCTATTTTTCTCTTTGCTAAGATATGAACTTAGGATTGGTCTGGTGATTCATGAGATTTCCTTTCTTATCCATATTACTGCATGCACGCACCAAATTCATTTCATTTTATTTTTACAAAAAATTATAACCATGGATATTTTTGTTCACCAAATTATCATTGGATGACCCCCGAAACCTTTTTGATCATCATTCATCTATAAATGTCAATGCAGGTCTTGAGGGGGATGCCAAATGGCGAGGGGCCAAAGCTTGTTGAGCGAGAGGATGGTATTGAAGCCATGGAAAGATTTCAGTTTCATGAGAATGAAGACTTGAGAAATATGGCAAATGGTCTAGTTGATAGATACTTCGGCGAGGACTATGGGCTTGATGAGTGATGGTGGTTCAGTAGACTGAGTGATGCTGGCGTTGCAAAAAGGGAACTTCACTGCTCGTATGACTTTTGCTTGCCCATCTTGTACTGCACATTAATGATTCTATGCTTCCATAGCCTCCAGAAAACTAGAGCCTGATCCATGGCTTGCGCCAGTCCCAACATTTTGTATATTGAAGGTTTTTAGTGCCTCTGCTTAGGAATTTGTTGTCCAATTTATCCTAAATGCAAAGTTTGACATTTTTTGTTTTTCATAATTTGCCTAACATGTTAGCATTGTACTGCGTTTCAAAAAATCTTGTTTTTTTTTTAAAATTATTTTTTTAGTGTTTTTAGATTATTATGATTTGTTAATGTTAAAAATAATTATTTAAAAAATAAAATAAAAAAATGTTATGTTGATACGTTCAAAAATAAAAAAAATATTTGAAAAGTAATTTTAATTACATATGAGGATAATACGTGGGTGGTGCTGTCTTGTTTTTTACGCTCTCTTAGTATTCTAAGTTTGAAGTAGTCACGAAGAGTCTTTGAGGATGTAGTATAATTGTTTTTTAATTTAAAAATATATAAAAATAATATATATTTTATTTTTTATAATTATTTTTAATATTAACATATAAAAAATAAAAAACATTATTTTCTAAGCAAAAGAAATTAAAAACTGTGGTTTTTACTGAAAAACAAACAGCCTTCCCGTTCCAAAGATGTAGAAGCACGTGGTTGAATAGAACTGCTGATCAGTGAGCAGAGTCTGTGGGCTGCTTCCGACAGAGCTTGTGTAATGAAATTTTGAACCGTTAAAGTTATGTCAACGAAGCATCTGCTCAGAATTTTACATAAATGAATAGGACAGATACACACTTCAGCCTGGCGATCCAGTCTGATAAGTTAACCAGTTCTTCCTATATATTTTTTTTTTATATTTTTTAATGGTATTTGAAATTGTAATAATTGTTGTTTCTTTATATTTTTTAAATACTAATAAAAATAATTTTAAATAAAAAATAACTTTTTTACAGATTTCTATTTGGACCATACTCCTAAACGAAATCTTCATTGTTATATAATAGAAAATATAAAAAAAATGTAGTTAAAGTCAAATAAAGAGTTTTTACATATATATATAAAATTGTTTTTTATTTTATGTTTTTCTCTATCCAAGAAAAAATAAATATAGAAAGCAATATGATATAAATTAAGTTTCATATAAAAAACTACTAATTTTTCTTCTACTCTTAGAAAATCAAAAGGTAATCTCAAATTTATTTAATGTAGATGTCTATGTTTTTCTCTCTTTCTTTGATATAAGGGTAAAAAAAACAACAGAAAAATAGATTAAATCAAGAAAACAAAAATAAAATAACCAAGAAAAATTAAACCATTAAAAAAATCAATTAGACTTTTTAAATAAATTTTCAGTTCAGTTCGTCTTAGTTTGATTAGATAATTACTTAGCCAAGTTTTTTGAGTATTGAATGATTTGAAATCACTTGGCGAGGAGGTGACAGAAACTAGGCTAGTACAAAACTTATTAATGAGTTTGTGCAAAAGGTATAAGTCTATTGTTTCAATAATTGAAGAAACAAGAGACCTAGATGTGCTTAGAATTGAGGAAGTGATTGCTTCAGTTAAAGTTTTTGACAAGAGAGAAGGTATGCATGATGAAAGGGAGAAGATGAATGGTATTGAAAGAGCTTTCAGCACCTTGAAAATTGGCAGTAATCAATTTCATGGTGGAAATAAAGGCTCACGTATGAAGACAAATCAAGGTTGGCGAGGTCAAAACAAAAGACCTACAAGCTGGTCACAAGAAGGAAATATGCAGAGCAATCACATGCACAACAATCAACAACAATATACACAGAACTGGAATCACAGGACTGGAATTAACAATAACATGCACTACAACTCACAAAACAGATTAGTCAGCAGCAGCCAAGGTGTGAAGCCACAATGTAAAGTGTGTCAAAAATACCATTTTGGTATTTGTAGATACAAAGGCAAGGCAAAATGTCAAAGATGCAGTAGGTTTGGGCACAACACAAAGGAATGCAATGAGCACAAGCAATTGGCAAATTATTCACAAAAAGAAGAAGTGTCCACTAGAAATCTCTTCTATGCTTGTCATGCGGCAAGTATAAAGAACAAGGATGAATGGTTTGTGGATAGTGCATGTAGTAACCATATGACTTCACAAGAGTCAAGTTTAATTGATATTGACAAATTAATTAAATGTAAGATGAAAATGGGCTCGGGTAACTTAGTTCAAGCCACTGGTAAGGGTACTTTGGTGTTGAAACTAGAAGGGGAAGAAGGTATATAAGTGAGGTGTTGTTGGTTCCTGGACTTGATGAAAATCTCATAAGTGTAGGGCAAATGATGGAGCATGGATACTACATCCTATTTGGGGGAAATACAACAGTGATATTTGATGATGAGAGGCTTACCAATGTGTTAGCCATGTCACAAATGCTGAATTTCTATGTATTTTCTTGTTTATTGCAGGAGGATCTCATGCCTCTAAATACATGTCCCAAACCCTAATGTACAATCTAACATTAATGTAATATCTACTGTTACAATAAGAAATAAATATACAATTAATGTAATATTTGTGCTTTCCATATTCGTAATTGCTTTCCATGTATACATTATTGACATCCCCCCTCAAATTGATGCTGGTCGATCAAGAAGCATCAATTTGTCAATCATCAGTTGGTGTCGTGGCCGTGGTAACGCCTTCGTGAAGACATCAGCAGTCTGATGTTCGGTGGAAATATGTGGTAGCGTAAGAACATTATGATCAAGAGCCTCACGAATATAGTGACAATCAACCTCAATATGTTTGGTGCGTTCATGAAACACCGGATTAGAAGCAATCTGAATAGCACTTGTGTTATCGGCATGAAGCGGTGTAGGATGGTGCTGAGTAAAACCAAGTTCATGTAACAAACCCCGGAGCCATACAATTTCAGAACATGCGGCTGACATAGCGCGATACTCAGATTCTGTAGAAGATTTTGAAATACGATCTTGCTTTTTGCTTTTCCATGAAATCAAAGCATTTCCAAGAAACATACACCATCCCGTAACACATCGACGGGTATCCATACAACCTGCCCAATCTGCATCACTATAACCAGTTAATTGTAATGAAGTGTCGGCAGGAAAAAATATCCCTCTCTCGGATGTACCCTTAAGATAACGAATAATTCTTTTGACTGCAGCTAGATGAGGTTGCCGAGGATTCTGTAAAAATTGACTGACTTGTTGTACTGCAAAAGAAATATCTGGCCGAGTAATAGTTAAATAATTCAAACAACCCACCAATTGCCTGTATATGGAAGGATCAGGCAATAAATCTCCATCATTCTGACAAAGTTTTAAATTAATCTCAAGAGGTGTAAGAACACTGTTTCCTGATTCCAGACCGGCCAAAAGTAGTATTTCTTGGGTATATTTATGCTGATGCAAAAATATTCCGTCAAACATAGAGTGCACCTGTAGACCAAGAAAGTAATGAAGTTCTCCAAGATCCTTCATATGGAATGCAGTGTTAAGAGAACGTTGTAAATTCTCAATGAGAGGAATGTCAGATCCTATAATAATAATATCATCCACATATACCAGGAGAGCAACAATACCATTAGCAGTTCGCTGGAGAAACAGAGAGGAATCATATTGACTCCGAATAAATTTGAGATCCAACAGAGTAGTGCGAAACTTTTCAAACCATGCACGGGGTGCCTGTTTTAGACCATACAGAGAACGTTTCAACCAACAAACTTTATCTGATGGTTGAGTAAACATACCAGGAGGAGGATTCATATAGATCTCTTCTTTCAAATCACCATGTAAAAATG
Organism: Salix purpurea; assembly: GCA_027405865.1. Lineage (NCBI taxonomy): Eukaryota > Viridiplantae > Streptophyta > Magnoliopsida > Malpighiales > Salicaceae > Salix > Salix purpurea. Next base: position 6,307,819 of record JAOWLH010000002.1, on the reverse strand, counting down.
CATTTTTTACATCCATCTGACGAATTGACCATCTTTTGGCAGCAGCAATTGCCAAAATAGTGCGTATGGTGGTCATTTTAGCAACAGGTGCAAATGTCTCCTCATAATTAATACCATATGCTTGACAATTTCCAAGAGCAACTAACCGTGCTTTATACCGTTCCACAGACCCATCCGGTTTTAATTTGACATTGTATACCCATTTGCATCCAATAGGTTTGGTTCCACGAGGACAAGAGACAATATCCCATGTGTGATTATCCTGAAGAGCCTGAAGTTCTTCTTTCATGGCTTGTGCCCAACAGTCTTGGGTAGAAGCCTGCACATAAGTCTTCGGTACAACAATACTATCAATAGCAGTAGCTAAGTAACCATACCTGTCTGGGGGTCGTGAAATTCGAGATGATCGTCTTGGTTGATGAAGATCAGATGTCGGTTCTGTGTCCGGAAGGGGCAAAGTGGATCGTCTGTGATATACAATTCCTGGCTTAAAACGTTCAAAAGGAGAAGATGGACAATCATCATCAAATGTGGGAAGTTGGATAGAGTTGGATTGTGTAGATGAACAAGAAGGGAAAATTTCTTGATTCTCAAAGAAAATAACATTTCGAGATATACGAATTCTATGAGCATTTTCGTCATAACACACAAACCCTTTATGAGAATTACTGTATCCTAGAAAAGCACACCGAGCAGCTTGGGCTGTAAGTTTATTACGTTCAGTAAATGGTAAGTGAACAAAACAAACACACCCAAATACATGGAGAGAATCATACTCAGGAATAACACCAAATAAAATAGAGTATGGAGATTCAAATTTTAGAACCTGGGAAGGCAAACGATTAATTAGATGAACAGCTGTTGACAACGCCTCTACCCAAAACGAGTAGGTACTGAAGAATCAATTAATAAGGTACGGACAATATCTAAAAGATGACGATTCTTACGCTCAACAACTCCATTTTGTTGAGGAGTGTAAGGACAAGACCTTTGAGAAAGAATTCCTTTATTTTTGAGAAACTCCTGAAATTCTTTAGACATATATTCCCCCCCAGAGTCAGAACGTAAAATTTTAATATGAGTAGAGAATTGATTTTCAATAAACACAACGAAAGCTTGAAATGTTGAGAACACCTCGGATTTAGATCGGAGAAAATATATCCAAGTGAAACGACTAAAATCATCAATGAACGTGACAAAATATTTATACTGAGCATGAGAGAGAACAGGACTTACTCCCCATACATCAGTATGAATGATATCAAAGCATTTAGAAGCTCGACTGCCATGTGAAGGAAATGATAATGATTTACTTTTTCCCAATTTGCAAGAACTACAATCCAAAAATTCTGTTGAACAAGAACTTTTATTCCCCAAATATCCATGTCTCATAAGATGAGTCAATACAATAGAATTGGGATGCCCCAATTTCTTATGCCAAAACTGATGATTATTAATGAAAGTAGAATAAGCACAGGAATTAATACTAGAAAATTGCAATGGAAATAAACGTCCCACTTTAGGCCCTTTCGCGATCACCTTCCCCGACACTTGATCCTGCACACAACAACCATTATGATTAAATCGAATTTCACAATTATTTTCTACCATTTGCCCAACAGAGAGTAAATTTGCAGACAATTTTGGTGACACAAAAATATCTTTAAAATTCAAATCCAAATCACCAATTGACGAAATCGGCAAATTATCGCCATTTGCTACCTGTATATGCTGATTACCCATATACTTTTGCACATTACACAACTCATTTTCATTATTTGTCATATGATTTGATGCTGCCGAATCCATTAGCCAAGTTTTATCATCTGCCGAAATAACTCCATCTGACTTAAAATCAAATTTCTTGTCGTGACACCCAACGACCAAATCTTTATTATGTGCAGACACCATAGACTTAAATCTATCCTCCAAAGCCATATCTGAATATAATTCACACTTCTTGCCATGAAACCCAACTGCCGAATCTCTATCATTTGCAGAAACCATAGGTTTAAGTTTAGCATCCATACCTTGAAACCCGAATGCCGAAAGAGCAGAGACTATCATCTGCTGCATCTGCTCCACCATCTCCGGCGTGAGGGTTGTCGATGAAGAGCTCATCGTTGACAACGGTTCTGGTGTCGATGATGAGACAGCTGCGGCAGCCATGGAAGCAGTGGTCATCGGCCTCCCTACCCCTTGTCGATGCTGTGGTCGCGTACGACAGTCCTTGATCAAATGGCCCTCTTTCTTGCAATAACTGCAGAACCTCTTGCTGCAATTTCGGGCAATATGCCCATTTTCTTTGCAATTAAAACACTGCAAACCCACTCCTCTCTGTCTTCCCTTTCCCTGAGCCATGTATGCCATGTTCACCATTTCTGTAGCAGTCGGCTGAGTCAACTCGTGCTGAGTGGCGAGTCGTTGTTCTTCCCTTAATATCTCTCCCAAACAATCATCCAATGAAGGTACTGGGTTTCGATTAATTAAGCTAGCTCTCACAGCCTCAAATTCTGGCCGGAGCTTCATCAAGAATTGGTCTCTCTGGCTATCGGCATGAACAAGGTGCAGTGCCTCTAAGCTTTCCTTTGGTACTTTAGAATAGATTATACCAGTATATTCACTCCATAAATTCATGAATCCGGCATAGAATTGTTCAATTGAGAGATTACCTTGTTTGTAGTTAGCAATACTCAATTCAAGTTGGAATTTTTGAGCCGAATTATTCTGAGAATAAATATGGCGGAGGTAGTCCCAAATCCCCTTCGCTGTGTCAAAAGCTCTGAGATTGTTGATCATATGGGGTTCAACAGACCCCAGAATCCATGAAACAATTTTGGCATCCTTGGTAGTCCAAGCAGCCAGCTCCTATGCATCGATTGGAACCTTTGTAGTTCCATCAAGATGCCCCCACAATTCCTTCCCTTTCACAAACATCCGAAATTGAAACTCCCAACTGGCATAATTTTTGCCATTGAATCGAGTGAGAAAAGTCTCTCCAGACATCTTTAAAATCTCAAAAAAAATTAAAGAAAAGTTTGACAATTCGGTTCAGAATTGAAGCTCTGATACCATGTCACAAATGCTGAATTTCTATGTATTTTCTTGTTTATTGCAGGAGGATCTCATGCCTCTAAATACATGTCCCAAACCCTAATGTACAATCTAACATTAATGTAATATCTACTGTTACAATAGGAAATAAATATACAATTAATGTAATATTTGTGCTTTCCATATTCGTAATTGCTTTCCATGTATACATTATTGACAAGCCAGGGTAGTGATGAAGGGAAATCGATGCGTCCACTGTTATAAGAATCCTTAATGCCTGCAGTAAGAAAGGCATCATTAGTTGAGGATTCTTGGGTATGGCATAGAAGACTTGGCCATCTAAACTTTGCATCCATGAAGAAAATGCAAAGTAAAGAAATGGTGATTGGACTGCCAGCATTAACAGAGATCAAAGAAGTTTGTGAAGGGTGTGTGACAAGGAAACACCACAAGGAAAAGTTTGATAAGGAGAAGCATGAAGATCAAGCTACCCATTGGAGTTGGTACACACATATTTGTGTGGACCTATGCAACATGAATCTAATGGAGGCAATAGGTATTTCATTACCTTCATTGATGACTACTCTAGAGTGTGTTAGGTGTATTTCTTAAGAAACAAGTCTAATGCACTGATTGTGTTGAAGAAATACAAAGCACTTGTTGAGCTGCAAAGTGGATTCAAAATGAAGAAGCTAAGAAGTGATAGAGGGGGAGAATATACCTCACAAGAATTTAAGAAGTTTTGTGCTGAAGTGGGCATTGAAAGGCAGATGCCAATAGCCTATTCCCCTCAGCAAAATAAAGTGGCTGAGAGGAAAAACAAAACTATCATTGAAATGGAAAGATCAATGTTGATAGAGAAGGGTTTACCTCTAAATTTCTAGGTTGAGGCTGTCAACACAGTCGTGTACCTGCAGAACAAAAGCTATACTTCTTCAATATTTAACAAGACTCCATTTGAAGTCTTTACTGGAAGAAAACCAGGCATCAAACACTTAAAAGTGTTTGGATGCATATGCTACATTCATATCCCAGCACAATTAAGTCAGAAGCTAGATGAGAAAGCTGAGAAGGGGATTTTTGTGAGATATTATAATTGTGAGAAGGGGTATAGAATCTATGTGATACAATTTAAGAAGATTGTATTGTCAAGGAGTGTGGTGTTTGATGAAGATAAATTCTTCAGTTGGGAAGGACAACAACATGAGGCTATTAAGTCACAACCTTGGTTCAAAGGCTTGGAAATGAATGTTAATGCAAGTGAAGAAGAACAAACTGAAAGAATTCAGTTTGTTGATGATGAAGTGTACTCACCAGTTGTGCCGACTGGAAATGGAACTGAATGCAATAACCTTCAGTCATCACCAACCTTAACTCCAGTAAAGCTTAAATCTCTTGAAGAGATTTATGCAAGGTGCCACATGAGCATTATGGAACCTGAAAATTACAAAGAAGCCGCAGGTAATATAGCTTGGGAATAAGCTATAAATGCAGAACTTGAAATGATTGAAAAGAACAACACTTGGGAGTTAGTGAGTAGGCCTGCTAACAAACCAGTAATTGGGGTCAAGTGGGTGTTCAAGACAAAGCTGAACCTAGATGGAACAATTCACAAACATAAGGCAAGGCTAGTAGCAAAAGGTTATGCTCAGAAACCAGGGGTGGATTACAATGAAACCTTTGCTCCGGTAGCAAGGTTAGACACAATTCGGATCCTAATTGCACTAGCTAGTCAAAAGAGTTGGAAATTGTTTCAGCTTGATGTTAAATCAGCATTCCTAAATGGGGTGCTTAAAGAGGAAGTCTATGTTGAGCAACCTGAAGGCTTCATTGTGAAGAAAGTAAAGAGCAAGGTGTATAAGCTAAAGAAGGCTCTCTCTGGGCTGAAACAAGCTCCTAGGGCTTGGTATAGTGAGATTGATGCATATCTCACTATGTGCAAGTTTAAGAGGAATGCAAGTGAAGCTACTCTCTATACAAAAATTGATAGTGAAGGGATACATATTATTATGTCTATCTATGTAGATGATATAGTATATACAGGCAGTAGTGATGCATTGATGAATGAATTCAAAAGAGAAATGTTGCAAAGAAATGAGATGACTAACCTTGGCCTTCTCCATCACTTCCTAGGAATGAGAGTGCTACAAACCAGTCAAGGCATCTTTATTCACCAAAGCAAGTATGCCAAATCCTTGCTTAAAAAGTTTGGCCTTGAAGACTGTAAACCTGTCTCAATCCCTCTGCTTACTGGAGAAAAATTAAAGAAGATAGATGGGAGTGAGTTAGCTGATGAATGCACTTACAGGAAGATTGTTGAGAGCCTACTATACTTGACAGCTACTAGGCCTGATTTAATGTATGATGCTAGTATACTATCAAGGTTCATGAATCAGCCAACAAGGAAGCATATGGGGGTTGCTAAAAGAGTTCTAAGATATGTGCAAGGAACTTTACATTATGGAATTGAGTATGCCTGAAATTAGTCATCAACATTGGTTGGATTTTGAGATGCAGACTAGGCTAGGAGTGGAGATGACAGCCAAAGCACTTCAGGCTATGCATTTTGCTTTGAAAGTGGAGTTTTTTCATGGGCTTTTGTGAAAAAAAAAACATAGTAGCTCTATCTACCAGGGTTATTGATACCTTTTTGTTTCGGCCGAAACGGCCAAAACGTTTCGTATCAGACAAAAAAACGAAACAAAATGACATTATTTTTATCTCGTTTTAAATACCGATCCATAACGGAAATACCGGTCAAATACCGTTTGAAACACTCTGGAATCACTCCGGGTGTTTTGTTTCGGGCACAGTGAAAATATCATTTCCCGCGTTTCATGCGTTAATCTGCCACCCAATGTTTTGCAAATTGCAATTTGTATTTTTATAATGTTACTTTGTTAGTGATGTTGTAACAACCCGCAATTTTTTTTTATATAGTGCTGATACTTAATGATCCATATCAGTTCACATCAGTAAAATATCATCCATACAATAAACATTCCATTAAAGAAATAAAATTCGCCTCAACGTACAATATTACAGTTTCACAATTAAAGATTTATATTAGAAACATACATACATGGATATGAGTTTACGTTCTTAACCTACTACTAGAATTTACAGATCTTCACAAAAGGGGTGGATAAAAATTATGCAGTCAATACATTGATTCATCCTAAGCACATCTTAATTTAGAATGCATCTACATGGTTCTTTGCAAAAGTAGGTTCCCTTATATCAGGTTCCCTAGACCTCTCGTGGCTGTGACATCCTTGCAGCAGTACAAACATTTAAGGAAATGCAATTACTTAATGATAGTATTAATAATTTTGACCAAATGACCTATCAATTAAAAGAAACACTGACAAGTTGTAATTTCTGCATATACATAAAGCAATTCAATTGTACAATTTATAGGAGCTCCATTTTTTTTCTGTTTCGAGCAATAATATCTTTATTCCGACTATTCTTATAAGGTACTCATTTCTAAGGTCAACTGTTCCTCCCCCAAGGTCCTTCTTTCTGAACGCCATTAGATGAAATTAAGCATTCATTTGTTCCGGCCATCCCTGCGGATGCCATTAGCCGTATCTAATCAATCATCTGTTCCGGCCATCCTTTCGGATACCATTAGCCGAAGCTAATCAATCATCTATTTCGGCCATCCCTTCGGATGCCATTAGTCGAAGCTAATCAATCATTTGTGTTGGCCCTCCTTTCGGATGCCATTAGCCGAAGCTAATCAATCATTTGTTCCGGCCATCCTTTTGGATGTCATTAGCCGAAGCCAATAAATCGTTTATCCCGGCCATCCTTTCGGATGCCATTAGCAGATGCTAATCAATCGTTTATCCCGGCCATCTTTTTGGATGCCATTAGCCGAAGCCAATCAATCGTTTATTCACATTTAAGCATTCAACAATCTAATATAAACTCTATCGCATTCGAATAATATTCAACTTAAAATACTTCTTACGTGTCGTATGGAAAAGAGAGGTGTAATTCACCTACATGCTCGACTTCTAGGTTGTTCCTGTCTGGACGATGGTTCAATCCCGACCGCACCGCCTGCGACATCAATGTCCAAAAATCAGTATATTTCTATTTTCAATTTCACATTCGTCACCATACTCATTTCAACAAATTTTAGCCGAAACATGCATAAAATTCTCAGCAAAATTACATATCTATTTCCAGCACACAACAAACATGCAGTTTCCAGTTCAACACACCCAATCCCCATCATAGTTCACAGCTGAAATCATCAAATTTCGGCACACAAAATCCCTCAAAATTTTCAGCCGAAACACACATGAAATTTCAGCAAAGTTACCCATCAATTTTCATCACAAACCCACAAATTATCCAGCGGAACACAACCATTTTCTAGCACAAACTACACATGAAATTTCAGTACATAATCCTTCAACAAAATCTCAACAAAATCACACATTGAAACCATAAATTTCAACACATAATCCCTTAACAAAATTCCAACAGAAAACACACATTGAACCCATAAATTTCAGCAAGTAATCCTTCAATAAAATCCCAACAAAATCACACATTATAACCATAAATTTCAGCACATAATCCATCAACAAGATTCCAACAGAAAACACACATTGAACCCATAAATTTCCGCACGTAATCCTTCAATAAAATCCCAACAAAATCACACATTGTAACCATAAATTTCAGCACATAATCCATTAACAAGATTCCAACAGAAAACACACATTGAACCCATAAATTTCGGCACGTAATCCTTCAATAAAATCCCAATAAAATCACACATTGTAACCATAAATTTCAGCACATAATCCATCAACAAAATCCCAACAGAAAACACACATTGAATGTCGGCCAACCCCTTAAACAAAATCAGCCCCCCTCACATGATTTGTTAATTTTGTTTTTCATATATTTTCTTTGTTAGATGTTCCCAAAATTAGCTTCATTTTGTTTCTATTTCTTTGTTCTCTTAATTCATTTCGGTTTACTTTACATCTAGCTTGAGTATTAGGTTAATTTCCCTAGGGTTCTCTTATTTTTTTTCATATCTTAAGAAGAAAAAGGAAGAGAGTTTCATGACTCTTACCTCTCGTATCTCCCAATTTTTTTTTTTGAAAGATTTGAAACTCTTCTTTCTCTTCTCTTGTTGCTTTACTTCCTACTTCTTCCTCTCGGCAAATGTCCACTTTTCTCTCTAGGTCTCAACTTCTCACACACATTCACAAAGTTCTCTCCCTTAATTTAGCCTAAGGTTCGGTTGTGAAGAGAGGAGATGGAGATGGTTCGACTGGCTGTGAAGAGACGAGATGGTTCGGCTCTGAAGAGAGGAGATGGAGATGGTTCGGTTGGGAAGAGAGGAGATGGTTCGGCTGACTGTGAAGAGAGGAGATGGAGATTACGGGAAAGAAAGAAAAATCCCCCACTCCCTTTCTCCTCCTTGTATTTATATTCATGAATCGGTTTTGCTCCTTTTTAAAAAAAAAAACAGAATTTTGTCTTCATTTCCTATATATACATATATGTTTTTTCTCTTGGGTGTTTACATTTTCCTCCTCTAAAATATAAATTTCATCCTCAAAATTTAAGGGATTTAACATTCCATACCTGGTATTTTGAATAATTCTGGGTACTTTTTCCTCATCTCATCCTCCGTCTCCCAAGTTTCCTCTTCTATTTGAGCATTTCACCATAAGATTATGACGATAGGGATCTTTTTGTTTTGCAACTCCTTTTCACTCTTATCTAGTATCCTTGCGGGCCTCATTTCCAGTGTTAAGTCTTCATTGACTTCAACTGGGATCTAGGGTAGAATTCTGGCGGGATCCACAACAACTTTTCTTAATAAGGAGACATGGAACACATCATGGACCTTAGCTAACTGTAGGGGCAAGTCCACTTTGTAGGCTACTGGTCCCACCCGCTGTAGGATTTTGAAGGGTCCGATGAACCGAGGGGTTAATTTTCCTCTCAATCCAAACCGCAATATGTTTTTCCATGGGGCTACCTTTAAGTACACTTGATCCTCCATACTGAATTCAAGGGGTCTCCTCCTCACATCAGCATACTTCTTCTGTCTATCCTGTGTGGCTTTGATGCGATCCCAGATAATTCTCATTTTTCAGTGGTTACTTGGACCAACTCTGCACCATATAACTTCCGATCTCCAATTTCTTCCCAACACAAAGGTGTTCTGCACCTTCTACCGTACAAGGCTTCATATGGGGCCATTCGTATTGTGGCTTGATAACTATTGTTATATGTGAATTCTATCAATGCCAGGTGTTCCTCCCAGTTTCCCCCAAGATTTGGATGACCCTTTCTGATTGGCCATCCGTTTGAGGGTGAAACGCAGTGCTCATATCTAATCTGGTCCTCAAGGCTTATTGTATACTCGGCCAAAGTCGAGAGGTGAATCTAGGATCTCGATCCGATACAATGGACACCGAAATCCCATGGAGTCGTACCACCTCATTTATATAGATCTTGGCAAGCTTGTCCACCGAGTCAGTCATCTTTATAGGCAAGAATAGTGCGGATTTCATCAACCGATCTACGATGACCCATATCGCGTCATTTCTTTTTCTCCCTTTAGGCAATCCTGACACAAAATCCATGGTTTTCATCTCCCATTTCCACTTTGGAATTTGTAATGGTTGTAGTGGTCCCGCATGCCTTTGGTGTTCAACCTTGACTTGTTGACATATCCCACACTTTGACACATACTCCGCTATTTCTCTTTTCATGTTCGGCCACCAATAGAGGAGTTTCAGGTCTCGATACATCTTAGTGCTGCCAGGATATATGGAGAACTTGGACTCATGTGCTTCTTGTAGAACCATCTGTTTGATTGCTTCGTCATTAGGTACGTACAACCTTTATCCCATCATCAAGGATCCATCATTCGCTATCCGAAATTTTATTTCTACACCGGCCTCCACATTCCTCCTAATATTGGATCCAACCTCGTCCTGGAACTGAGCTTGTAGTATTTGTTCCCGATATGTTGCTTGCACCAAAAGTTGGGCTACCAACCCACCTCCGACATTAACGTCCAAATTTGCACCCATCTTTTCAATTCCGCCAATTGCCGCTCCTTCCCAACCGTTAACCCTTCTAGGGTGGCTTTATTTTTTGACTGAGGGCATATGCCATCACGTTTGCTTTTCCCGGGTGATATTCTATGGTGCAATCATAATCCTTAATGAGCTCTACCCACCTTCTATGTCGTATGTTCAACTCTTTTTGTGACATCAGGTACTTCAGGCTCTTATGATTAGTATAAATTTGAGTTCGAGATCCATACAAATAATGTCTCCATATTCTTAAAGCAAACACTATAGCAGCCAACTCCAGGTCGTGCACCGGGTAATTCACCTCATGAGTCTTTAACTGTCTTGATGCATAGGCGATCACCTTCCCATGTTGCATCAGGACACATCCCAAACCTTTCCCCGAAGCATCACCATAAACCACGAAACCTTCTGTCCCTGAGGGAAGGGTTAACACTGGAGTGGTGGTGAGCCTTCTTTTCAATTCTTGGAAGCTCCTTTCACACTCTTCTGACCACACCCATTTCTTATTCTTCCGAGTAAGCTGAGTCAAAGGTGTTGCAATCAAGGAAAAGCCTTCGATAAACCTCTGATAGTGTCCTACAAGTCCCAAGAAGCTACGTATTTCGGTGACTAAAGTCGGCCTCTCCCATTTCAAGACTGCTTCAACTTTTTGGGGGTCTACAACAACACCTTCTACCGAAATGACATGTCCTAGAAACGTCACTCTCTTCAGCCAAAACTCACATTTACTCAGTTTCGCATATAATTGGTGCTCTCTCAAGGTTTGCAAGATTTGCCTCAAGTGCACTTCGTGCTCCTCAAAAGACTTCGAGTACACCAGTATGTCATCAATGAATACTACCACAAACTTATCAAGGTAGGGTTGGAAAACCCGATTCATCAAGTCCATGAAGAGGGCTGGAGCGTTCGTCAACCCGAACAGCAACACCAAAAACTCATAGTGTCCATAACGAGTTTTAAATGTAGTCTTTGCTACGTCTGCCCCTTTTATCTTCATCTGATAATGCCCTGATCTCATATCTATTTTTGAAAATATCCTTGCTCCTTTTAATTGATCAAACAAATCATCTATCCGAGGTAACGGATACTTGTTCTTCATTTTTATTATGTTCAACTGTCGATAATCAATACAGACTCTATGGGTTCCATCTTTCTTTTTCACAAATAGGACCGGCGCTCCCCAAGGAGAATTACTAGGCCGTATGAACCCTTTGTCTAACAATTCTTGCAGTTGGGTCTTTAACTCGTTCAGTTCTGTTGGGGCCATCTGGTAAGGTTGTTGTGATATGGGTGGGACTCCAGGAAAAGTGTCTATGGACACCTCTACCTCCCGCTCTGGGGATAATCCCGGTAATTCCTCGGGAAACACATCCGGAAATTTCCTCACCACAGCAATATCCTTCAATCATGGGCCTTCATCATTGGAGTTTAAGATGTATGCGAGGTATCGCACACACCCTTTTCTTAAAATTTTCTGGGTTGTTACCACCGATATTTAGGCAGCCGATTTAAACATTCTCTCTCCTTCAAAAATCTTTCTCTCTCCTTTTGGGGTTTGGAAAGTAACAGTTTTAGCATAACAATCTATTAGAGCCTTGTATTTATTCAACCAATTCATGCCTAGAATTAAGTCAAAATCATGCAACCCCAAGGGAACCAAGTCTACTTCTATTTCGCACCCAGACAGGCTAATCCCCAAATTCATATACACAATATCAGTTTCAACCATGTTTCCCATTGGAGTTCCAATTAAAAATCCCCTCTCTACTATTTCTATTTCCTTTCCCAATTTAGTGACAATCTTTTTATCAATGAAAGAGTGCGTGACACCAGGATCAAATAACACATGCACATTAAAATCATTCAATCGTAGTGTACCTGCCACCACATCTGATGCAGCCCTGACCTCCTCCTGTGTCAGATGAAAGACCCTTCCCGGGGTCCTATCGTTCTGTGCTCTCAGTCTTCCTCGACTGGGGTTTGCTCCTGATTGAGAAGATCTCACTGGCCTATTCACGGTGACTGACTGTTGGGAGCTCTGACCAGGCTGTCCATAGCTTTGTACTTGTTCGGTGTTCCTTTTTGGGTAGTCCCTCTTGAAATGTCCTCTTTCACCACAGTAATGACACCCTTGACTCAAATACTAGCAATTCCTCCACTTATGCCCTTCTCCTCTACACACAAAGCATCGCCCGGGAGAAACTGAGCAGTCCCCAGGATGTTTTTGTCCACATTTTATACAAAAAGGGTAATCCACCCCCTTGCGGTCACCCGTTCCTATTGAAGTGTTTTCCTTTGAATGTGACTGTCTGATCATCACTCTCCCACTTGACAGTTGGTGAGACGGAAACATCAAACTCCCCTTTTTCCTGTACTGTTCATACCCTCTGTTTTTCCCTTTTTTCAGAAATGGTGGTCTACTGCTGGAAAAATCCCCTTTTCTATTTTTGCCTATACTCTGAAGTCCCCCATGGCTTTCTCCAATGCAAGCCTCTAAAGCATGAGCAGCTTTGATTAATCCTCTCACTGTTTTAAACCGTAGTGCAATTAATCCTTGTCTCAAATCCTATCGCAACCCATCTCTCAACTTCTCAATCATATGTTCCTCTGTCGGCACATAATGTGGAGCGAACAATGATAGATCATGAAACCTCTGTTCATACTCCAACACCGACATATCCCCCTGCTTTAAAGCCAAGAACTCTTGTTCTTTCACCTTACGATGGTATCTGGAATAAAACTGATTTTCAAACTCTGTCTTGAAGTCACTCCATATTAGCGTCTCAGTCGCACGCCTTATCTGAACCGTTTCCCACCATGTCATGGCCCTATCAGACAGTAGTTGAGTTGCACAGTTTACCTTCAAACCCTCAAGTATGCTTATTTGGGTCATGGTATTTTCTACCTTCCTAATCCATCTCCCGACTATTTCTGCATCATCACAACCCATTTCTCTCATACTTTTGACTAGACGTACCAATGGCACCACGTTATCTGTGGTAGTGCTAGTCATAGGAGCTACCTGTGGAATCTGCGTGGTGGGAGCTGTTTGTGTTGCTGAACCTGCCATGCCTTCCATCACTACTTTAACTATTTGCGCAAGAAGTCCCGGGTCTATATATTATGGGGGTTACACCAGTTGGAATAGCTGATGGTTATGTTTCGGATCTTTCTTGTTGCTCTGTTGCAACTGGAGGTACTTCCCTTGTCTCATTAGGTCTCTCGTCTTCCTCTACAACCCCAGCTTCCCTTTGCAAAATTTCGGGTAATACCATTGGAGCATGAGATGCCGTATCATCCAAAGGATCTTCATTTTGCCAGCTTTGAGCTCTTTGGTTCCCGCCCCTCCTTTTGAAGGAGGGCGACTCAGTTCGTGTTCCTTGCCGGGTGCGTACCATCCTGAAATTCACCAAAGCAATGTAATCATCATAAATCCTCAAGATAAAGACCAGGGGCTCTGATACCAACTGTAACAACCCGCAAATTTTTATTTTTTCTTCTATAGTGCCGATACTCAATGATCCATATCAGTTCACATCAGTAAAATATCATCCATACAATAAACATTCCATTAAAGAAATAAAATTCGCCTAAACGTACAATATTACAGTTTCACAATTAAAGATTTATATTAGAAACATACATACATGGATATGAGTTTACGTTCTTAACCTACTAGTGGAATTTACAGATCTTCACAAAAGGGTCCGATAAAAATTATGCATTCAATACATTGATTCATCCTAAACACATCTTAATTTAGAATGCATCTACGTGGTTCTTTGCAAAAGTAGGTTCTCTTATATCAGGTTCGCTAGACCTCTCGTGGCTGTGACATCCCTGCAGCAGTACAAACATTTAAGGAAATGCAATTACTTAATGATAGTATTAATAATTTTGACCAAATGACCTATCAGTTAAAAGAAACACTAACAAGCTGTAATTTCTGCATATACATAAAGCAATTCAATTGTAAAATTTATAGGATCTCCATTTTTTTCTGTTTCGAGCAATAATATCTTTACTTCGACTATTCTTATAAGGTACTCATTTCTGAGGTCAACTGTTCCTCCCCCATGGTCCTTCATTCTGAACGCCATTAGATGAAATTAAGCATTCATTTGTTTCGGCCATCCCTGCGGATTCCATTAGCCGTAGCTAATCAATCATCTATTTCAGCCATCCTTTCGGATACCATTAGCCGTAGCTAATCAATCATCTGTTCCAGCCATCCTTTCAGATATACCATTAGCCGAAGCTAATTAATCATTTGTTCCGGCCATCCCTTCGGATGCCATTAGCCGAAGTTAATCAATCATTTGTTCCTTCTTTCTGAACGCCATTAGACGAAATTAAGCATTCATTTGTTCCGGCCATCCCTGCGGATGCCATTAGCCGTAGCTAATCAATCATCTGTTCCGGCCATCCTTTTGGATACCATTAGCAGTAGCTAATCAATCATCTGTTCCGGCCATCCTTTTGGATACCATTAGCCGAAGCTAATCAATCATTTATTCCAGCCATCCCTTCGGATGCCATTAGCCGAAGTAAATCAATCATTTGTTCCTTCTTTCTGAACGCCATTAGATGAAATTAAGCATTCATTTGTTCCGGCCATCCCTGCTGATGTCATTAGCCGTAGTTAATCAATCATTTGTTTCGGCCATCCTTTCGGATACCATTAGCCAAAGCTAATCAATCATCTGTTCCGGCCATCCCTTCGAATGCCATTAGCCGAAGCTAATCAATCATTTGTGCTGACCCTCCTTTCGGATGCCATTAGACGAAGCTAATCAATCATTTGTTCCGGCCATCCTTTCAGATGTCGTTAGCCGAAGCCAATAAATCTTTTATCCCGATCATCCTTTCGGATGCCATTAGCAGAAGCTAATCAATCATTTGTCCCGGCCATCCTTTCGGATGCCATTAGCCGAAGCCAATCAATCGTTTATTCACATTTAAGCATTCAACAATCTAATATAAACTCTATCGCATTCGAATAATATTCAACTTAAAATACTTCTTACGTGTCGTATGGAAAAGAGAGGTGAAATTCACCTACCTGCTCGACTTCTAGGTTGTTCCTGTCTGGACGATGGTTCAATCCCGACCGCACCGCTTGCGACATCAATGTCCAAAAATCAGTATATTTCTATTTTCAATTTCACATTCGTCACCATACTCATTTCAACAAATTTCAGCCAAAACATGCATAAAATTCTTAGCAAAATTACACATCTATTTCCAGCACACAACAAACATGCAGTTTTTAGTTCAACACACCCAATCCCCATCATAGTTCACAGCTGAAATCATCAAATTTCGGCACACAAAATCCCTCAAAATTTTCAGCCGAAACACACATGAAATTTCAGCAAAGTTACCCATCAATTTTCATCACAAACCCATAAATTATCCAGCGGAACACAACCATTTTCTAGCACAAACTACACATGAAATTTCAGTACATAATCCTTCAACAAAATCCCAACAAAATCACACATTGAAACCATAAATTTCAACACATAATCCCTTAACAAAATTCCAACAGAAAACACACATTGAACCCATAAATTTCAGCACGTAATCCTTCAATAAAATCCCAACAAAATCACACATTATAACCATAATTTTCAGCACATAATCCATCAACAAGATTCCAACAGAAAACACACATTGAACCCATAAATTTCAGCACGTAATTCTTCAATAAAATCCCAACAAAATCACACATTGTAACCATAAATTTCAGCACATAATCCATCAACAAAATCCCAACAGAAAACACACATTGAATGTCGGCCAGCCCCTTAAACAAAATCCCCCTCACATGATTTGTTAATTTTGTTTTTCATATATTTTCATTATTAGATGTTCCCAAAATTAGCTTCATTTCGTTTCTATTTCTTTGTTCTCTTAATTCATTTCGGTTTACTTTACATCTAGCTTGAGTATTAGGTTAATTTCTCTAGGGTTCTCTTCTTCATTTTGTTTCATATCTTAAGAAGAAAAACGAAGAGAGTTTCATGACTCTTACCTTTCGTATCTCCCAATTTGTTTTTTGAAAGATTTGAAACTCTTCTTTCTCTTCTCTTGTTGCTTTACTTCCTACTTCTTCCCTTTCTTCTTCCTCTCGGCAAAGGTCCACTTTTCTCTCTAGGTCTCTCAACTTCTCACACACATTCACAAAGTTCTCTCCCTTAATTTAGCCTAAGGTTCGGCTATGAAGAGAGGAGATGGAGATGGTTCGGCTGTGAAGAGAGGAGATGGAGATGGTTTGGTTGGGAAGAGAGGAGATGGTTCGACTGGCTGTGAAGAGAGGAGATGGGGATGACGGGAAAGAAAGAAAAATCCCCCACTCCCTCTCTCCTCGTATTTATATTCATGAACCGGTTTTGCTCCTTTTTAAAAAAAAAAAAAATTGTCTTCATTTCCTATATATACATATATGTTTTTTCTCTTGGGTGTTTATAGATGTAACCTCTGTATATATAATATAATATAATATAATATTCACAGTACATACATCTATATATATATATATATTATATAATATAATTATATATATATGTAGTATTATATATATATTCGCACAATGTATATATTTATATAATATTGTTTATGAGATGTATTTAGATTTGGAAATGCAAAAATAAAAATAATAAAAATTAAAAAATATATATATTATAAAAAATAAAATTATATTAATTTTTTTTACTTTTTAGGTTTTTTCATATATATAATTAATTAATTAATTATGAATAGTACAACCTCGAAACGGTACACCGAAATGCTCCAAAACTGAAATGTTTTGTACCAATAAAAAAAACGAAACGACAACCAAAACGATATTGATAACCTTGCTATCTACAACAGAAACTGTATATGTTTCAGCTTCTGAAGCAACAACTCAAGGCATTTGGCTGAGGTTTGTGCTTGATGATTTCGGGGAGATGCAAACAGAGGCAACACCTCTGTTTTGTGACAATATGTTTGCCATTTCTATGGCAAATAACCTAGTCTTTCATCAAAAGACTAGGCATATTAACAGGAGGTTTCATTTCATAAGGGAAGCACTGCAGGAGAGAAAAATTAGCGTGAAGTTTTGCAGCAGTGAGGATCAACTTGCAGATATTTTTACTAAGGCATTGCCTAAGAAAAGGTTTAACCAATTAAGGTTTAAACTTGGGGTAAAGCCAGTAAATAGCTTAGCTTAGGAGAGGTTGTTGAACAATAAGCTACTTACTGAACTATGCACACTTGCAGAAGACAAGCCTACAAGGTTGTTACCCGAAAAAGAGAAAGAAATAGGAGCTCAAGTTACAGCTGGACAATCATCGACTAAAGTGTAACTAACTATAAACCTAAGAGAAGAAATTGTAACCGACTAATCCAAAGTAGTTTCAATTCAATTACAAGTTGTTGCAAATGTAAAACACATGCTCAAGATCAAAACATTTCATCAAGCATTTCATGAGTAAGAAATATAAAAATACAATCTTACCTTTTACTCTGCAATTTTCTTTTCTTCTTCCCATCTCTCAAAGCCTTTCATTTCTCTCCAGTATTAAACCACACAAATCACAATCAATTCATAAATTTCTACATCTGGTGCCATGGTCACAGAGTCTGCAGCAAAGAAAGGTGGAAAGTGAAGTGTGTTTTGTTAGTCTCAGGCTAGTTTATGCCATTGTTAGACCTGATATGATTCTCGTCAAGTCTTGAGAACGGATTGCCATTTTTCTCTTACGTTTTGTGCTTGCTTTGGATTCTTACAAGCTTGGGCCAGTTAAGTTTGTTCGATGCTCGATTAGTTAGTTTAAGAAGCATTTTGGTTTCAAGCTATCTTTACCCAAATGAGCAGAGTGTTTTTTTGTTAATAGAATATTTAGAGTAATTTAAGTTCATTAAAACTCTGATCAGATCAGGTGGGAGTTTTACTGGGGGTAATGGTTTAACCTGGAGCTTGTCTTGTCTGAATGTTTCTCAAGAATTTCTGGCATGGGCTCCTTGTGTTTAACATCTTGATTCTTCTTCCTGATGGAAGAAAGTTGTGAATTAATAGTCAAATCTGTGATGATTGTTACTGGTGACTATTGATTTTTTTGTTTGATAAAATGGAATCTTTGTAAATGTTGCTATGATTATTTTTTATTTAAAAATGTTTTAAAATCTTATTTTTTTATTTTTAAAATCTTATTTTTTACATCAGTATATTAAAACATAAAAAAATTAATTTAAAATAAAAAGATAAAAATAAATTTTTTAAAATATTTTTAAAAGGAGACTGCAAGACATTCCCATCTTTCTACGATATCCAAAGGAATGGATTTTTTTCGTTCCAGTTGTCTGACGTGATCCATTCAAGAATCAAAAGATAACCAACAAGCTTAAATACAAAACATCATAATTATCTTCTTACATATTTATAAGACGATACACTGAATTAATTGAGTTTAATAACTTTATTTTCTAAAATAAATTATTTATTTAACTAAATATTAATAAAAATAAACAATCACACGGAAGTGATTGGATAAATATAGAGTTGAGTTGCACAAAAACAACACTTGGTAAGAAAAATATAATTTTATTTGAAAAAAAACAAAAAAAAAACATCATATAGGGTTTGGCCACTCTTTTAGACTTCTTACCACTAACCATCCTTATTTTCAATTATCGAAATCATAATAATATTTGTTTTGTTGGGAAACATGTTGACCATTAAAATGAAAATGATGCTGTGGTGGACACAAATAACCATATAATGACAACTTATGTATCAATTAATTCAATAACGAAGTGATTGGTACTAATTTGTTGTACAAAATTGTCACAAGAAACTAGATATGTGAGCATATAATATATAGTTTATGATGAAATGAGACTATAAATTAATTGTAAGCTTAAGATTATAACATAAGACAAGTATACATACAAAACACACCAAACAAGTCTTAAAATATGTTAATGTTCTAATATTAAAGTATTCTGATTGAATTATAAAATTTAACATAATTATAAATAGAACCCACTGGTCAACTAATGTTTATGTTTTTTCAAAAATATTTTTTATTTTAATAATCAATTAGTAGTCCACACTTTTACAGCACACTTAACTGCAACAGTTAGATCGCTATATTTTTCCTATTTTATTAGGTTATTATCTTTTAATAATAATTTTATCTTAGTCCTTGCTTTTGATTCTGGAGTACATGTTGATCCTTAACTATTTTAATTTTATTAATGTGAAAAAAAAAGTTTTATATAATAGATTTTTAATCATTATTTCGTTTACAATTTTGTTTTCTAAATATATTTTGTTGATGGGTAGCGTCCCACCTGCTATTTGGTGCGGACAGCAACTCAAGCCCTTCCTTATATACATATTTTCCATGTTTTCTTTCAATTCAAGTGACAACTAAACGAAGCAAAGCCTCGTAAAATAATAATAATAAAAATAATAATAAAAAGAGGTTCCAAATATATATATGTGCCTTTTGAGTTTGCCAGTACCCATCATACACCAGCTAGCTTCACCCTCCACACACACACACAAAAATAAAAATAAAGATATAACCTTCACTATAAAACGAATCATTGTATATCAACTGTTGTCTTCCACATTTCTAATCTCTCTCAAAGAATCCTTTTCTCTCCCTCCAAAACTCAGTACTGGTCAGTATCCGAGCCAGGAACTTGGATTTTGATCACATTTTTGAGGGGTTTAGCCTGATGGGTTCAAAGAAGAAAGTTCAGCTATGGAAGAAGGCTACAGTTCATTTTGGTTTATGTTTTGTTATGGGGTTTCTTACAGGTTTCGCTCCAGCAGGAAAGGCTTCGATCTTTACCAGTCATGTTGCGGCGTCAAATAAATCGCAGCCTGTTGAAATGTTGCACCAGCAGGCTAGTAATGTCAACAGCGGTTTGATATCTGAAGCTCCAGAACCAACTCCATCAAGCTCCAAGGAATCTGAACATGCAAAATTCTTGGAAAAAGAAGAAGCAGAATACAAGTTACCAGCAAGAAGACTGGCAATTATCGTCACGCCAACAAGCCCTAAAGATCCTCATAAGGAGTTTTTTTTGAGAAGGTTGGCTAACACGATCCGGCTGGTTCCTCCACCATTGCTGTGGATTGTCGTGGAGAGGGAATCCGAATCAGATGAAGCGTCGGAGGTCCTTAGGAAAACAGGTATTATGTACAGGCATTTGGTGTTCAATGAGAATTTCACAGATCCTGAAGCAGAGCTGGATCATCAAAGGAATGTTGCTTTATGGCACATTGAAGAACACAGGCTGAGCGGGATTGTTCATTTCGCCGAGCTTTCCAATGTTTACGATCTTGGCTTCTTCGACGAGATTAGACAAATTGAGTACGTTAGTTTTTCTTACCTCTTACTTCTCTGGTACGTACTTGGCAAGTTGAGTTTTAGAGTTGTCAAAGCCATGCTTTAGGTAGCGGTCACCAAGAAACTATAGAGATAAAATAAAAATAAAAATGTCTGGCTGGTGGGTGGAGCTCTCAAAGCTTTCAAAAAACTAAACTTGTTAATCAAGATTCAATGGGAGACTTGAAGCGTGATTGCTTAGGTGTACCGAATCTGTCGATTTTAAAGTTTATAAACATATTTTGTACTAGAAAATGCATGATTGGGAGGGGAAATCAATATTATCGTTCTAATGATCAGTCCCATTTTTTATATTTGATTTTTGACTGTTTCATGGGTGGTTAGGCTATGTGATTTGTCCACGAAGCATTGGGGGGGCAGCTTGTGCCTTACATTTTATAGTTATGTAGCTTTCTTTTGTTGAAAAATGAGGTCTACGCTAGCTGATCGCTTCGCAAATACTTAAAAAATAAGATGGATGATGGAATGGAATCAATAATTGTATTTTATTTTAATCATTAATAGAAGGAAGAAATTTCATTGGCGATTTTCGAAATATAGACCGTTGGTATCCATCATATAGTTGAGAAAAAAATCTCACAATGCATGATGAATATTAACGATCCCGATTTATCATGAAGTCATAATTGTTTTCAACCTTCCTCTTGAAGCAAAAGCAAACGATTCCCAGGTTGAATTTTATTTCTGTCAATCATATTCGATGACACTTTTCTTAGAAAAAAACAAAAAGGAATGTTTGGCAAGCTAAATTCATGTATAATAGCACCACAAAATTCATAAAATTCGATTACTGATATTAATTTCTCGATGGATAATTTCCAGGGTGTTTGGAACATGGCCAATGGCATTACTTTCAGCAAGCAACAAGAGTGTAAGAATCGAAGGACCTGTATGTGATTCCTCGCAGGTTATTGGGTGGCATCTAGAGAAAATGAACAATGAATCGGACACGAGGCCTCCAATTCATATTTCAAGTTTTGGATTCAACAGTTCAATTCTTTGGGATCCTGAAAGATGGGGTCGCCCTTCATCAGTTCCAGTTCAGCAGAACTCACAGGTACTTGCTTATATATTCACTTAATTAATCCAGCCTTTGAAATCATCATCAAGAACACGACCAAAGTAGTAAGCTTTCCATGTTGCTGCCCTAAACAGGAACATTTTATGAAGTTCTCTAAAGCTAGCCTTGTAATAATGAATCCATGGAAAATGAAAGAAATCATAGGCTAATCATACCTTCAACCTAACAGGTGGGGTCCAATCACACCAACTGGTAGAGATGCTTGAATTAATTACATTAGTTTAGCCAACCCTCCAGCCTTATAAAAATAATCGAATATCAGATTTGATAAACTCATTTATTTTAACTCCAGTTTTGTTTGCTTGCCATTGAACTCCCTGTAGTTTCTTCCCCATGAAAACTACTGTTTTGTGTTTTAGGCTTGAGATTGTGCTATATTCATGCCAGTTGAGGGCTGGGAAAAGCTCCTTTCGACTACTTTTTTTTTAATAACCGGGGTGTCCGAGTCAGTTTACACACATCACAACTAATCCCCGGATTCACTGAACATCTTAGAAACCCAACAAACAGGTAAAACACAACGAGAATGACAGACATGTATGATGGAGCTTGAACCCTAGTGCAGAAAAATAAACCTCCCTTTCTCCGCTAGACCAAGACCCCATTTGCAGCTTATTTCGACTATTATTATTACAAGTTGTTGTTTCAAGCTTCGGGGATTTTGATGGTGGCAAGAAAAGATAAATAGGAGAAGAAGCACAATTCTGATTTCGTTATCTTATTCCTATCATGAGAATTATTATTTGTGAGGTGTCTCTATCCACCAAATCTTTTTTGTTTTTTTTAGAGAGAGATTTTTCTCCAGTATGATTTTCATGTATTTATTATTATGAGCAAGTGACCGGTCAGTTCTTGATCAATCTTAGAACCATTTTATCAATCAGAATTATTTTCTATGCAAATGAGCTTGTCGAAGTAGAAAGTAAACCTTCAATGAATTTGTTGACAAAGGTTTTTCTTTTCTTTTTCTTACAGAACTCAATCGAATTTGTCAAGCAAGTAGCTCTTGAAGACGAGACAAAGGTGAAGGGAATCCCTCCAGAGGACTGCTCAAAAATCATGCTTTGGCGTTTTGATCTTCCTGTTTCAAAACCACCAAGTGATCAGAAAACCCCAGATGATAGACACGTGTAGAGAGATTCAAAGATATTGATACTACGATGAGCAGATTACAATTACAATTATTATTTTTTATTTTTTACATATAAATTTCCTCCTTTATTCAGTTTGTTTTGAGCATATATCAAAGACCTTTGGATTAATATAGAATCAAAATTATTCAGCAGCAAAAACTAGATTTCTGAAGTAGTAAATTACAGAATGAGTGTCCATGTCTGGATTCCCTCACTTTAAAAGAAAAAAATTGAGGGAGTGATCTATCTTAATGAGTAATTGATTTTTTTTTATTAATATGGATTTCTAAATTAGATTACATACATCTCGACTAATTTATAAATAATAAAATTAATAATAATATTTAATTCTAAAGTAATATTTTTTATTAATATGGAATTTTAAATTAGATTATATACATCTCGATGATTAATACATGAACCATAAAATTAATAAAAAATATTTAATTCCAAACTATTACCGCTACCACCCTACGCGATAGTTCGGATCGGAGTAAGTGATCTTTAAGTGGACATACTGTTGCACAATCAATTTCGTTACACATAATAACTTCGAAAGCTATATAATTTGATTGAAAGAAGAAGTCACGTCCATGATGGAGACACCGTAACCAATTGACCTATATATGACTAACTATAGAGCCACTTTGCCTTTTTTAATCCCAAGAAAAAAATAAAATAAAGAGGTCAATTCTATTTTTATTTAGACAAATTCTGGTTGGTGAGGGGTTTTCCACTGCGTTTATCAATTATATATATATATATATATCACCTTTACTAAAATAAAAGTAGGTGGTGTGGTAGCATCATGTTACATTAGGTTATGTGCTAGCTTGATAAAACCTAATTGATATAATAAACTAGTATACGATCTGGTCAAAACCGGTGCGATCTATTTTTTTTTTTTTTTAATTCTTTCTCAAAATTACACCCTTTCGATTTGTTTTTTAAAAATAATTTCAAAACAATATTACTTGGGCAGGATTTTATAGTTATGGTTTTTACAACCTTATTGTATTTAAAAACACGACCACCATAATTACACGTTTTCGGTCTGAATCAAAATCCAAACACTATTAGAAAAAAAACATACAAGCATTAATGTTTTTTTTCTGCATGTGATAAATGAGCATTAAAAATTTGAATAGTACATGAAATGAAATTAATTGACTACTACATGCATTAATAAATAAAAAACAAATTGCCATGGTCAGTATGACTTAACATTCCATGAGGGAACTAGTCGCCCTACTCGAATGGAGACCTGATTAAAAAATAAATAATGTAGTTGTCATTTTAACTCATGACAAACCCTAGCTTAAATGCATAGGAACAAAATATCAAAGGACTAAATCGCAAAAAAATATTCAGGGAGTGAAATGAAAAGATGACAACTCTTTGTATTGACCCATGTTAATTCATGAAATTGAATTACTGGACCACGATTACTTGACTTAGTAAAAAACACTTGCCTCTTTCTTTTGCTTTCCTTGTTCCTCCTCCCACGTAGACCTTGATCAGGTATTAATTGACCTCGAGTCCTCTTAAATAATGGATATGAAATTTAAGAAATAAATAAATCTGAAGGATGAAACTAAAAAAAGAGGTGAATCCCGTACCTAAACATGGATCAAATCACATAGATTTATTTTTTTGGAAGATGATGAAATTATATATAAAAAAAAACTTCATTTTTTAAATTAAAATGAATATGGTGAAAACCCCAGACCCAAAGTGATTAGGCCTAGCAACCAACTAGATCTAAAGTAATAATGGTCTGATGAACATGTTAGACCCAAAGAGTTTGCATTTAAAAGTTAGACAAACTCAAGGAAACATGGGATTTGACCAAACTCGTAAAGCTTAGACTTAGCAGTTAGTCAAGTTGAAGAAAATAGGAGCCTGACAAAAATATCAGACTCAAAGAGCTTGGACATGGTGCCGACCAAGTCCAAGGAAACATGGATCTACCATATTCGGCAAACTCAAAGAGCTTGAACTTATAAAATTCTAAGGTTTTATGCATGGTTATGGACAATTCTCGGCAATATGAGTATTAAAAACATGATAAATCACCTTGTCAATCCATCTAGAATAATTGCTCATGTTGAGGTAATGATTTCTTTGTACTTGTAGGTATATACAAGGTTTTTTAAGGGACCTATTATATTTACTATCTAATTAATTATATGTAATAGATATTTATCGTCATTAATTTCATGAAAAATAAAGGATTTTCTACTCCTTTTTTTTCTTTGTAAAAAGACAAGACTAACAAGTTATAAATACACTATAAAAAATCTAGGTTCTCTCAAAAGATAGATTATGTATACCTCCTCTTATACATGTTCAACCATTGAATACTATAAACTAAAACTTTTCTTTGGAAATTATGATAAAAGGAGTTGCTACTGACCAATTTTGTTTCCCCTTTTTTTGTGCAAATAATTTAGAGATACATTTGGTCTGCGTCACTTGATGATGCTTAGACATGTCTTTGGGGTGGAAAAATGGAATGATGTTGTGCCTTGCTATATGCACACGTTGTATCCACTGCATTAATAAGTTTTCATATTTTAGTTTTTAGTTTTAATTCGTCTACATAGACAGGAGCCCGTAATATTTATCATAATATCACATTATTCACAAAATAAATATATCATGTAATTTAAATTAAGAATAAAATTGTGGGTTTAAGAGGAGGAGATCTATTTATTGTTGAGTGGTTCGGGTTATGGCATGAGGAGATCGGGTCAGTGGCTGGGTTGTATTTATGACTCCAACAAATAACTTATGCCTAGACTTATAATATAAGTATACATTGTTATGCCTGGTTTTTAATGGTTAAATGGAACTTTCATAAGAAAGAAAAAAATTATTAACATGGGTGTCCAAGTCAGCTTGCGTGCATCTCAACTAAAATTAACGACTATTTAAACCTCTTGTGACCATCATATTAGCAACCATAGGGTTTGAACCTGAGATCACAGAGAGAGTAAACTCCTTGATCTCAAGCTATTATCATTGGACCACCTACTAGATGATTAATGAAACTTTCATCTTTATTTTTGCCATATGTGTATTTTATACACACAAGTCTTGAAATTGCTTCATGGAGAAGAAGAGTCTATCCTTTGCAGAAACAATTAGTGTTTTGTTATTTACTAATATAGAGGTCGTTGATTATTATATCATGTGTCCTGGACTCGGAGTCATGCACATTATAGTAGAAACAAGGATGGATATCATAGATTATTGAATTATGGATCTACCTTATATATAAAAGCTTCTATTTTATTTTTTTAATATAAGATAATTATCACTTATGGGTATTGTCATAACCCATTTCTAGGTTATTCTCCAAAATTCTATCCAAAATCAAATAAAAGTAACAAAAATAAAATAAAAGGAGCTGACGTCGGTAGATAAATCTAGTTGGAAAATTTAGACGTTTTCAAGAGCCTGATCATAACTTTTTTATGCCCAAAAATAAAGAAAAATATAGATTCAAGGCTAAAATAATTTATTATTGGATAAGTTTGCGTAAAATTTAAGTTGAAAGGCATAATTATATTTTTATAGGCCAATTTGATTTAATCGTGGGACAATTTAAAATATAATTATGTTTAGGAATTAATTTAGGGTCTTATTGAAGGATTTAATAAAATGCAAGGACTTAATTATACTTTAAATTGGTGGAGTTAATTTTATCAAAGGCTTAATCGATGAAAAATCAAGTTCTTGATATTAATTCGGGTTTAATTAAGAAGATTGGAATTTTCAGAGATAGAATTGAAGTTTTTTCAAGCCAATTGTGCTAAAGTCAGGGGGCAAATTAAAGAAAAATGAGAGTTTAATGGTCAATTGAAGGTCAAATCGTATAAATCTGAAACCAATGACCAAAATAAAAAAGGTGCGCAAAGTTAAGATTACTGTTGAAATTCTGACCGGGATATAATTGCACAAAATTAAAAGTTTAAATCCAGTTATGGTGCAATTAGAGCAATTATAAATTGAGGGACCAAAACACATTTTCATCTTCTCCCAACTCCTCCCAATTCCTACAGACGTGACTAAATTGTTCAGTCACTTGAACAGTGCAGGCACACTGCTGCAAGTGACCAGGAGGTAACTCATCGCTCCACACAATGGGCAGCTAAAGGGTTGTCTCCTTCGCTTACAAATAACATGCACAGAAGAACACGAGGCAAGAAAATTTTTACAGTTATGGGGAGAATTTTTCACTATGATAGGGGAGGAGAAGAAGAGTTACGGAGAGCATGAAATAATGCAACACAGAGCCGAAAAACTATCGGAATTGAGGAACGATCACCAACCAGAGACAAAAAAAACACAAACACAAACACAACACAAGAGCAAAATACACAAACAAGGAAAACAGAACAGTGAAGAAGACAAACACAATGTGAGAAATTGCAAAAAAAAAAAAAAAACATAGCCACCAGCACTCGTCCTCTTCCTCGACGTTGACAGGACCACACTGGTAGCTCTCTTTCTCTTCTACAGTCCGCTGATAGCTCTCTCTCCCTCTCCCTCTCCCTGTCCCTGTCCCTCTCCCTCTCTCTCTATCAAAAACCAGTGGCAGTCGACTCTCTCTCTCCTCCAGCAACAACATTTCCCGGCAAGCACTAACAACCTTTCCTCTGGCATTTCATTCTCTTCTCTTCACTGGCAGCACCTGCACCAGTCCAGTCTTCTTCTCTAGCGCCGGCGACGACCTGACAGCCCCTCCTACACAAAACCAGCCCCCTTTTGGCGGCTCTCTTGGCCACCACAGACCACCATTTTCAACGTCACCACCACAGAAAGAACCATCTCAGTCACCTCTACCTGATAAAAGTGGCAGGTGAGCTTCCCGTCTTCGTCCATGTTTTGCCATTGTTCACTGTAAATAGCAGGGGAGTACATTAATTCACTCTTGTCCCACTGTTCACTTACATGTGAACATTGCGACATGATTTAATTCACGTCCTACTGTTCACCTGGTGAACAATGGACAATGTCGAACCAGACCACCAAAGAGGCATGGGCCTCTTGGCCCACCTAGGCGAGAAAACCCAGACTAAAAAGAGGTGGGTCATTTAGCCCAAGCCAAAAAAGGAAGAATGGGGTGGTGGGTCGGTCGGCCCACCTAGGCTGGCAGTCCAGTCCTAAATGATGGGCCTTTTAGCCCACAAAAAATAGAAAAAAGATACAAAATACAAAATCTGCATAAAAAATCTTTTTTCTTAAAAAAATTATAAACAAAAAAAGAATTATAGTTGTAACAATCTTTTTTCTAATGACCTTAATACTAGGTGGTGACTCCTAAGATTTATAGTTGTAACTTTATGACTATAACACTCTCCTTTTTATTGCGCGTCGTCTCCCCTTTAGGGAAGACGGGGCGCGAAACGTGAAAAAAACATCATTGCTACAAGTATATACCTAATAAATGATTTGTGCATGTGCTATAATTTTATTTTTTTTCTTCAAATGTATGGTATTTTAGGCAATCTGCATGCATTAAATAGATTTCTACTAGGGATTTTTCAAGCGTTGCGCCGCATATAAAATTATATTTTTTTAAATGTTAAAAAGAAATTATTATTAGTGTGAAGATTTTGTTGCAATGCTATAAACTTCGGTAAGATGATAAATCTTTATTTTTTTTATCTTTAATTGTTTCCCAGCACGCCTTTCTAATAAAATATACAAAATCTAACTTGATGTGAATCTATTTGTTTAATAGGTTTAAACCTAGATGACTTTTTTATATAAAAAAATAATGTTAAACGATAAAATTGAAAAACAAAGGTAAGAAATAAAAGAGAACATTGAATCATAAAAACTTTCAAACCATTAATTGTGGATATTAGATCGAAATTATTATACATGGAGAAGTTATAAAACTCAATTCCTAACAAATATAACATCAAAAATGATGAATTATTAAAATTATTATTCTTATCGTTATTATTATGATTGTTAAATTATCATTATCATCATAATTATCATTTATATCGCTACTATCAGTAATTAATATCCTAATTATTATTGATATTACTATCGTTATCACTATCATTATTATTATTGATATTACTATCGTTATCACTATCATTATTGTTATTATCTTGCTATCATTATCGCTATCACTATATTTGTTTATAATATTATTATAGTTATTATCACCACAAGTATAACTAATATTGTTATTATTTTTATTCTTCCCATCATCACCACTATTATTGCTATAACGACAATTATTATTATTATTATTATGACTACCATCACTACTATTATTATTACTACTAATATTACTATTACTATTAATTTCATTAAAACTATTATTATTATCTATCCCAAGTAATGTCAAAAAATAGACATGCAAACTAAGGAAAATTGCCTCCGAATTTTGTATGTTTTGCACAGTTAGATTGCCAATAATGGCTCTTTATATTTACCTTTTGCTGATTCTAATTGTTTCCATCTTTTTTATTTTTTTTTCGTAAAAGATATTAGCACTTCAAATGTATTTGTGCATGTGTCATAATTTGTTCTTTCTTCAAATGTATGATATTTTAGGCAGTCTGCATGCATTAAATAAATTTCTTCTAGGCAATTTCCAAGCATTGTGCCATATACAGAACTATATTTTTCAAAATGTTCAAAAGAAATTATTACGAGTGTGGAGATTTTTTTACAATACTATAAACCTAGGTAAGATGTGAAATCTTTTAAAAAAATTATCTTTAATTGTTTCCTGGCACAAGTTTCTAGTAAAATATACAAAATCTAGCTCGATGTGAATTTATTTGCTTAATAAGTTTAAACCTGGATGACTTTTTTCATATGAAAAACTAATGTTAAACGATAAAATTAAAAAACAAATGTAAAACATAAAAGAGAGCATTGAATCACAAAAACTTTCAAAACCATTAATTGTGGTTCTTAGATCTAAACTATTATACATGGAGAAGTTGTAAAACTCAATTCCTAACAAATATAACATTGAATGATGAATTATTACAATTATTATTCTTATCATTTTTATCATAAATGTTAAATTATCACGATCATCATAATTATCATTATTATCACTACTATCAATAATTAATATCTTAATTATTATTGATATTACTATCAATATTTTTATTAGCGTTGTTATCATTATCGCTATCACTTTTACTATTTATACTATTATTATAGCTATTATCACCACAAATATAACAAATATTACCATTATTTTTATTCTTATTATCATCACCATTATTATTGTTATAACAACAACAATTATTATTATTATTATTATTATTATTATTATTATTATTATTATTATTATTATTATTATTATTATTATTATGACTACCATCATTACTGTTATTGATCATAATCACTATTATTATTACTAATACTATTAATATCATTAAAACTATCATTATTATCTATCCCAAGTAATTTCAAAAAAATGGACATGCAAACTAAGGAAAATTGCCTTTGAATTTTGTATCGATACCATTATCATTATTATTATTATCGTTGTTATCATTATCGATATCACTATTATTGTTTATGCTATTATTATAGTTTTTATCACCATAACTATAACTAATATTACCATTTTTTATTTTTATTAGCATCACCACTTTTATTGTTATAACCGTGATTATTATTAGTACTACCATCACTATTGTTATCTATCATAATCTTAATTATTAATACTTATACTTTAATATCATTAAAATTATCATCATTATCTATCCCAAGTAATTTCAAAAAATGGACATGCAAACTAAGGGATTTATTTGTTTAATAGGTTTAAATGAAACCTGAATGTTTTTTTTAAAAAAAACTAATATTAAATGATATTTTTTTTAAAAAAAAAGTAAAATATAAAACAGAACATTGAATCACAAAAACTTTCAAACCATTAATCTTGGATATTATATCTGAAATATTATACATGGTGAAGTTGTAAACCTCAATTCATAACAAATATAACATCGAATGATGAATTATTATAATTATTATGATTGTTACATTATCACGATCATCATAATTATCATCATCATCACTACTATCAATAATTAATATCCTAGTTATTATTGGTGTTACTATCATTATTGTTATTATCGGTGTTATCATTATCGTTATCACCATAACTATTTATACTATTATTATAGTTATTATCATTCTTTTATTCTTATTATCATCACCATTATTATTGTTATAACCACAATTATTACTATTAGTCATACCATCACTATTTTTATTGATCATAATCACTATTATTATTATTACTACTAATATAACTATTAATATCATTAAAACTATCATATTTATTTGTCCCAAGTAATTTCATAAATGGACATGCAATCAAAGCATCATTTCCTCTGAATATAGTATGTTATGCACAATTAGATTTCCAATAATGGCTCCTTATATTTATCTTTTCCTTATTTTAATTGTTTCCTTCTTATTTTATTTTTATCAATTTTTAATTTAAGATAATCATCACTTATGGGTATATACCTAATAAATTATTTGTGAATGTGACATTATTTGTTTTTTCTTCAGATGTATGGTATTTTAGCTAGTTTGCATGCATTAAATATATTTCTACTAGGCAATTTCTCTATGCTTCGGTGCATACACAACTATATTTCTTAAAATCCTAAATATTTTTTTTATTAAAAGTGTGAAGTTTTTATTACAATTCTATAAACCTAGGTAAGATGATAAATCTTTATTTTTTTTATATTTAATCCCATCACGAGTTTCTAATCAAATATATAAAATCTAACTAGATGTGAATTTATTTGTTTAATAGGTTTAAATATATGTTGATGACTTTTGTTTTAAAAAAAAACTAATATTAAATGATAAAATAAAAAATAAAAATAAAAGAGAAGATTGAGTCATGAGAAATTTTCAAACCATTAATCCTTGATATTAGATTTGAAATAGCATAAATTAAGAAGTTGTAAAACTCAATTCTTAATAAATATAACATCGAATGATAAATTATTACAATTATTATTCTCATTGTTATTGTTGTAATTGTTAAATTATCACTATCATCCCAACTATCACTATTACCATTACTATCAATAGTAATATCCTAATTATTATTGGTATTAGTATCGTTATCACTATCATTATTGCTATTATCATTATCGTTATAACTATTGTTATTTATATTATTGTTATAGCTATTATCACCACAACTATAATTAATATTATCAATTTTTTTATTCTTATTATCATCACCATCAATAATATTGCTATAATCATAATAATTATTATTAGTAGTAGTAGTAGTAGTACCACCACTACTGTTATTGAACATAATCACTATTATTATTAGTAATATTACTATAAATATTAATATTATTAAAACTATCATCATCATTATGATTATTATTAATATCATCACAACAATTGTTTTTATCATAATTGTAATAAAACTTCAATAAAAGAGAAAATGATAAAAATAAAAAACTAGTACTAAAAGGATAGGCATAAAAATATAAACAAAAAATAGAGATTACTTTAGAAGGACTGAAACTATAAAAGAAATAAAAATAAAATAAAACAAATGAAAGAATAATAATTGAAATGAAAAACAAAACATATGACAGACTACAATTGATGGATGAAATCCAAACAAATCAAACTTTTATGGAAGGAATCAGGACAAAAAAAAAAGAAATTAAAATACCAAGGACTGAAATTCACAAACCATAAAAAAGATAACATGTATGGAAATTAGCTACCAATAGAGAGAAAATAAGAGAAAAAACAACCAGTGACACTCCGACCACCATACACCGACACGCATCACACCATGTGGAAGAGGACATGACTACACATCCAAGGAGATGGAAAATTACCGTACTTTACCTCCATATGGTGGACCACGCGCTGCTTGTATAACGAGACATCTCAAAATTGCTGGTGCGTATGGAACAAGCGTTAGGAGCTTTTTGATTAAATATAAAAATATATAGATGAAAATAACCCCTTAAATCCGTCATAATAACAAAAAAATATCCCTATAAAAATATCAAAATACCCCTAATGGTAAATATTTATTTTTGTCTTTTCTAAGGATAACTTGGTTCTTTTACTAAAAATATCTAAAATGCCCTTGATCAACAATTCTTATTTTTTTTCTTTTTCATAGGTAAATTTTTTCTTTCACTGGTCATAAAAAACAAAACACCTAAATTAACCTTGTCCACAAATCATTTTTTTTTTTAATTTAGGGAAAAAATATTTTTATTGTTACAAAATCTTGGAAAACACACATACACCCCTAAACAATAATTTAATGACAAATTGGCCAATGGAAAACACCATAGAACCCCCAACTCAAAAGCTTAATTTTTATGAAGAAAAAGGTAAAAGAGTAATTACATTGTAGCATTCATATTAAACTATATGTATAGTTACAATGGATCATCGACTTGATTTACTTTTTTTTCTTTAATATTGGTAATAGGATAATTTTATTAGTGTAGAAAATAACATCTTTTTTTGTTTTGAAAAACTTATGCATGTAATAAAAAAAATTATATGCATGAAAATCTTGTATATATAACTTTTATTTTATTTTTTAAAACACATATAAAGATGTACTCGAGTCGGTGCCTATTTGGAAGTATAGTTACGGTTGCTTTTGAAAATGCTTTTCGTTTAGAAATATATCAAAATTATGTTTTTTATTTTTTAAAAATCATTTTTGATATTAGCATATCAAAATATTCTAAAAACACCAGAAATTTTTAATTTAAACTTAAAAAAAATAAAAATAAAAATATTTTTTTCAAAAATATTTTTGAAATACAGTCTCAAACACCCTCTTAGAGTTGGACAAACAAGGTTAATATCTGGACCGAAAACTCAAGCTCTCTTAGGCTGGAATTTCAATCCATTTAAGCTGGCTTGTGCAAAATTCGGGGAAATTAATACATTTATATTTAAGAAAAAAAATACTTCACCATCACGAATGAACACATTACTCGGTTTGCATTTCTTATCTCATCACTGTAAAGCACATCAGAGTGGGACTCGTAGCATGACAAGCTGTTAGGTTGCTAACAACCATGGCCCTACAATCAGCCTTGTTCCACACCGGCTACAATAATTGTTGGGCGAGTTGCTAAATTAAGACATTATGGCTACTGATTACAATTTGATTATGCCTTAGAATTTGGTTTATTTGAGTTTTCCCCTACCCCACCCACCTATGGGGTTTATACGACTAATTCATATGAACCAATAATTTTTTTTATTATTATTAATATAAGTGTTTGGGCAACTTACGTGCACCTCAATTAATTCCATAAACATTGAAGTTAACAACTATGTACACTTTCAATAACTATTATATACTAGTAAACTTTTAATAACTATTATATTAATTAATAATCGTATAAATTTTTAATAATCATCATATTAGTAATTAGTGACAGCATCAAGTGAGAGCGCACAGAAAATTGAAGGCAATTCCGGGCACTAATTTATCATGCCTGGGTCACTTTCGGATGACGATTTAGAAATTTATAATAATTTGGATAGAATTATCTGACGAACGTCACTCATTAGACGTCACTCAAGTCGGAGTGCTATTTATTATTGTTCAAAAAAGAAAAAGAAAATACAAGGTATTTTTGAATTTATTAGAATATATAATTTTAATTGACGTCTGGCATTCAAAAAGTTTGTGTACTTGAGAAACATATTTCTGTGTATTACCTGAGTTATAATATATATTTATATTCATGAGCAACATTCACTTTCACGGTGACAAGGAAAAAAAAGAGACCAGCCTGAGAGAGTACATGGTTGGTCTGCCGGGGAGGAGGACACAAGGTTGGAGAGCTAAGGTCAGACATACCCATATTAGGCTTTAGTCAATTTGGTTGACTTGGTTATAGAAATAATTAAGATTAGTTTAGACATTATTAAAAAATTTATCTCTCTTAGAATCTCGGTTCATTTTGAAAATTCTGCTATGGAATATTCCGGTTTTGTTACGTCATTCCAGTCAAATAGTTTTTTTTAAAAAATAATGAACAGCTTTACAGCATCAATCATATCTTTTAATCTGACCGCTAGATTGAGATAAAATTTTACGAGGAGTCTCTCGACATATTTATATATATTACGTTAAAATTTTAGAGCAATCAGAGAATATAATGACCATGGAAGATTGATGGTGACATTCTTGTAATATTATGTAAGTTCATAATTTTGTTCAAAAAATCATTTTATTGTCTTTTTTTAGATTATTTTTTTTTAAATTTCATTATTTAACAACAAGTTTATTAGGAATTGAACTTTATATTTGCTTTATTTAATGTTATCATGGTTTTATAACGTAGGTCACACATTTGAAAGGTTAACCTAGGTTGACCCGAGATGATCCAATATATCTTTGTTTCAATATTTTTCCTAAGATGTCAACTTGATTTTTTATTTAAACTATATTTTTATTAATTTTACGTGTTATATTTAGACTCATCAAGTTGATCGAGTTATATCACTTCAACTCTTTTTCTTACTTATATTTCAAATTTAATATTGGAATAAAAACCTTCACCTTATGAATATCAATTCATGAAGAAGTATAAGAAAGATGCAGTGAAACTAATTAATCTTTGATAAGTTAATTTAGATTGTTAAGGAATCAAAGACTTCAAGAATCTCTTTCACACAAGTTGAATAAATGCGATAATAATAGTATTATCAATTCTAAATATTTGTTCCATATAAATAGTATTTATACTCTTGAAAATAATAACTTTAATGAATATATTCTTATGGCCTAAATTGGTCCATTTACAAAACCAATCCAAAATACATAATAATAAACCTAAAAGTATAAACCCAAATAGGCTTTGCACCATAGAAAACTAATTTTTGGGCTATAACTAAAAATAATTAATTTATTAAGCCTAAAATTTTTTGGGCCTTACCTAATTAAGCAAACTCAAAAGCATAAATTAATAATAAAAGCCAACCTATCTAAAATTAAATAGAATAAAAAAAAAAGTAAAAGACAATTAAAACTAATGTATTTATAAAACCCCTAGCCACCACACATTTTTTTTTTTTTAATAAATGAATCTAATTCTTTAATGAATCCAAGCCATATTAGGAACTATTGTAGCCCAAAATCATATACAAGTTTAGGGGTTTAAATAAGCCTCATTTAATCTCTCTTTGCAATTAGACTAGAAATAGCAAGATAGAACACTTTATCGACATATGTATCAAAATAGTAACAACAACTTCAACAAATTTAAATAGTATGTTCCTACAATCTAATTGACATGATTTTAAAAATATATTTATTTTCATGTGTTTAATATTTCCTTGTAAGATTTTAGCTCGATCCATTGTATGTTTTGAGAGTTATGATTAATCCCGTAAAACTTATTAATATGCATTTTATTGGAAAATACAAACCTAACTTAGTTCATGTCAAAGATGTTGATTGAGTGCATATAGTAGGGAGGTGTTTAGTACTTCTATGTATTGAAGTTCTTGGATTCTCTATAGTGAAAAAGCTACAAAGTCAGTAAAAATAAAAAAAAGAATGAAATGACCTTTGATTAATGTTCCCACTTATTCTGCCACTAACAAAGTCTAGAGCATACTTTGAGAAATATTAGGCTAAAAAATTTGTTTATGATGGGTTAGGTTGGTAGTCAATGAATTCCTACAAAACAAGACTTTTATGTGGTATAAAAACTTTTTGATACTTAACATAAATCTAGGAGGCAAATTATGTTAAAGGTTAAATAGTGTTTGTGTGTTTATAGTTGTTTTCAAGAAGTAACAAATATTATGAAGGTTGAAATACCAATATATAAAAGAAAAATGTTTCCTTTCTATTTTGTTTCATAATTGTAAATTCATATTCATGAACCACACCTACTTGTTAGGTGATGAGGATAAGAAAGTTGAAAAATGATAACGACTCCTATTTATATATAATAATAGGTGGTGGTATTCTATTACAAAAAAAGTATCTTCACATAGATTGTTAATTGATTTTAAACAAGTCAAATATGATAACTATTATTTAGTTTGCATAAATGTGGTAGAATAAATTAGATGTACTAAAGATAAGTGATTATATTTGTCATAACCCAATTTTTGGGTTACTCCCTAAAATAAAATAAAAATAACAAAAATAAAATAAAAGAAGCCGGCGTGGGTAGAAAAATCAATGTGCAAATTTTGGTTCTTTTCGAGAGTCCAATCGTATCTCTTTGGTTTCAAAAATACAGATTTAAGGCAAAAATAATTTATCGTTGGATGAATCTGTGTAAAAACTAAGCTAAACGACATAATTATATGGGTTGATTCGATTTAATCGTCGACAAAATTAAAGTTTAATTATGATCAGGAATTAATTTAAGGTCCAATTGAAGGATTTAATTAAGTGCAAGGACTTAATTATACTTTAAATTGGTAAAATTAATTTTATTAAGGGCTTAGTCAATGAGAAATCAACTTCTAGAATTTAATTCGGGCTCAATTGATGAGAAAGGAATTTTCGGAGATCGATTTGAATTTTTAAGTCAATTATGCGAAATCAGGGGCCAAATTGAACGAATTGAGAGTCTAACGGTCACTTAAGGGTTAAATCGCGCAAATCGGAAACCAGAGACCAAAATAAAAAGGCGCACAAAGCTAAGGATGCTCTTGAAATTCTGACGGGGGTACAATTGCATAAAATTAAAAGTTTAAAACCAATCGGGGATGCAATTAGAACAATTACAAATTAAAGGACCAAATTGCAATTTCTCAAAAGCCAAATTTGCATGTTCCTGCACTGTTCCGACACCTGAACAGTGCAGGAACACGGTGCTGCAGCCCTCTGCAAATGCAGAGGCTACAGCCCTCAGCCCTCTGTAAATGCAGAGGCAGAGGCAACAGCCTCATGCAATGTGCATGAGGAGTGCCTCGGTCCCCTATAAATAGAGGGGAAGAAGCGAGTAGAAAAGAAGGGAGTTTTGAAGCAGAAAAAAAGAGTGAAGTGAAAAACTAAGAGTAACAGGAAAGAAAGAAGAAAAAAAACGAGAACAGTTCCCCGTTGCAGCTCTTCTCTCTCCCTGATCGCTTCTCTCTCTCTCTCCAAAAACAGCAACTCCAGCCACCGTCTCTAACCACCGTGCATCACCCCTTCATCACCAGAAACTCTCCCCTCCACGCTAGATGCTTAGTCGTGGTCTCAGGCGAAGGCAGCAGCAGCACTCAGCGCAGCAGCAACAGACCGACACTTTAAGAGTTCCCTCCAGCCACCACAGGCCATCGTTGACGACACCACAACCACCAGGACAACCACCTCGACCTCAGCTATCCGACAATACCAACAGGTGCGCTTTTCGCCACATTTGAATATTTTACTATTCATCGCCTTCAACCTCCCGTCCCTGCATGCAGTGGGACGTAATCGTCCCACTGTTCATGCAGGGTCGGGCGTAAGGAGATTGGGCCAGGCTTTTTGTGCCCGGCCCGAACGTGCAAGAAGATGGGCCGTCATTTCGGCCCAGGCCTGAATAAGTTGGGCTTCCAGCCCACCCCAGCCCACTGTGGCTGACAGCCCAGCCACAGCCTTCTTGGCTTCTAGCCCGTGAGGGTTGGAATCCCAGCCCGCTAAAGCTGGCTGTCAGCCCAACCCAAAAAAAATTAAAAAATACAAATTGAAAAAAAAAGTATTTTTATTTTTTTACTATTATTATTACAAAAAAAAATATAAAAAATGTATTTGTTTTATTTTATGCATACGGCCAAATTCCATGATTTTTCCATGCATATTTTTCGTAAAAATTATGTTGCATCTTTCTCATATTTTGAAATGAAAATTGGATATCGTAACCGGTTTATGATTATCCGTTGGAATTTGGCCAAAATGTCAAAAATATAAATATTTTTGTTTCATCTATTAGGGTGTAAATTTACATTGTAAAGTACACCCGCAGATAAAAAATAAATAAATTTTACTACGGTGTAAATTTACATTGTAAAGTACACTCGTAGATAAAAAAAAAAAAAATTTACTACGGTGTAAAATTACATTGTAAAGTACATCCGTAGATAAAAAACTTGTAATTGCAGTGTAAAATTGCATTGTAAAGTACACCCATAAACACAAAAAAAAATGTATTTTTGAAAATGCAGTGTAGAAATTTTAACTTAGAAAAACAATCAAACAAAAATGCAGCTTACCTTAGGTAGGGTGCACTGGGGGTGATGCGTCTTCCCCTTGCACAACAAGTCCCCTTACCCAAGACTCTCGCAGACCAATAGGTTTCCTAGTGACCGTAATACTAGGTGGTGACTCCTAATAATTATAGTCGTAAATTTTACGGCTATAAACAACCCCCTTTTCACAGCGCGTCGTTGTCTTCCCCTAATCTGGGGTGATGGCGGGGCGCGAAGCACGTAAAAAATCGTCGTCGCGACAATATTTAATAAATTTATGTTATATTTTCATAGTAAATTCAAAGTTATAAATTTTATCAAGAAAAATATACGATTAATCCATTAAAAAATAGATGAGGTTAATTCGAGCAGTCCCCATATGAGGTCGTGTAGTTCTGGCTCGAGCATAATTAGATCATGTATGTATCCCTTATCACCTGCTTAAGGGCCTGTTTGGGAGTGCGGTTGCGGTAGCTTTTGAAAGTGCTTTTCATGCCGAAATGTATCAAAATGATATTTTTTATTTTTTAAAAATCATTTTTGATATCAGCACATCAAAATGATCTAAAAACACCAAAAAATATTCATTTAAAATGCAAAAAAAAAAATTATTCAAATTTCGGCCAAAAACAGGTTAGATCGCACAGCCAAACAGGCTCTAAGTCAACTTTAGTGGCTGGTTTAGTGAGAGAAATATGTGGAGAGTAGTTTAGCTAATAAAAATGAGGGGATACATCCATCATCAATGAACAAACCACATTTCCATTGGTCAAAATAAAATTTAAATTGTCTAAACATTTTGAATTTTATAATTGTAAAAAAAAACATATCATAAATATATACATATATACTCCTACTTTACCTTTTATGATTTGTGTGATTATAGATGATTTGAATCTTATTTTTACTTAGGTTTAGCACTTAAGTAAATCCTTTTATAGCTACAGTTAGCAAAGTTTTTATGTTAATCAAATAAGTCAACTTGGTTTATATAAATTAAAAACATCACTAAAATAAAAGAATATTCATTAATGATATCGAAAGAGAATATAGAAATAATTTTATCCAATAATTGAGGTGATAAGTTGTTTCCTATATTCGTTCATTTTTTGACTCCCTTCGGGTTTTATAAACATTTTACAATCTTGGTAAAACTGATTTGTAGATTTATTGAGTAAGTCATTCCTGGTGTTTTCATCTTACATTTTTTTTCGGAAGACAACATGGACTCTTACTTCTTTTTTTCATCTTATATTCAGTTTTTGAAGAACAGGTTATACTTGGGTTAGATCTCAAGTGTTAGTTACTGCTTTTACTTTAGTGTTTACCGACAGTAAAATTTTGTTGCCTGAAAAACTGGAAAGCTTTCAGGAAGGTATCGAAATTATCAGAATATCATCACTGCACCGAAAGAAACAGAGCGATACATCAATGAAAGTGGGTCCCATTTCAGAGAAGAGAGTAGTGGGGTCACACTTTACTTAGCTGCTGCTATACCATTTACCAGCTGTGTCTTCTTCACTTCCTGTGCCTCTCCTTTACACTGTTTCTTAATCATTGAATCAAACCAGAGAAAGAAGAGACCTTTCTTGTCAAATAAAGCTTTTCATTTTCTTCTTCTTAATAATCCCTTTTGTTTTCTTCTCCGAAGAAAAAAAGAAGATAGAGACCCATCTGTGATTTGAACAGGGAAAGCTCTTTGAGATCTGCCCACAGGTACTTTTGTTATCCCTCCTAATTCATGGACCCCAATTACAAGTAACATCAGCCCCCCTTTTTTAATCTCTTCCTTTTCTTGTTTTTTTTATCCAACTCTAGTTTCAAAATGGGTTCTTTTCTCTAGTGCAGCATTGCTTGAAACTGAGTTTTTGTAGATGGGCTCAAAAAACTTGGATCTTTTTCTTGTTTGGTCTAGGAGAATTTGTGGAAAAAGTAGACAAAATTTTCTGGATTGGATGTTTGTCGGTGGTCTTAAAAAATATATTCTTCTTAATTTTATTTCTCTATTTTGTTGATGAGAAAATGTGGGAAAACAGCAAAATCTAAGTTCTTTTTCTTTTGACTATCTATTTCAGTTTCATTGTACGATACTGGGTGATCATAAAATACTTGCTTACTTGTGCTAATTGCTTGGCTGACTTGCAAGTATTGTGAGACAGAGAGAAACTGAATCGAGTCAACAATCTGGCTAATTTCTTTTGTCATGAAAATGCAAAGTTGTATACATGATTTTCTTAAATTTGTTCCTTTTTTACCATAATTAGTCTTGCCAACGTAGTTTTTCATCTCTGCTTATGGCAAAGGTTTTTGTTATTAATCACACCTGTAACTTTACTTTTCTCTGTTAGAAACATGTGTGATTTGGTAATGTATAAGATGCACAATTTATGTTTCAAACTCGATCTTTTGATTTGATTCTGAAAAAGGTTGAATTGGGGAGTGATAAAAAAGATGGGGAGGAAAGGAAAATGGTTTTCCAGTGTAAAGAAAGCTCTTAGCCCTGATCCCAAGGAGAAGACAGACCAGGTATTTAGAAGGATATGATTTTTTATTTTGAATTGTCAGTGGTTTTAGAAAAAAAAAATTAGTGTTCTTTCTCTAATACTTTTGGTTCTATTGTTTTTAGAAATCAAACAAATCGAAGAAGATATGTTCTGGAAAGCAACAACTGGATTCGGATTCCACTTCTTTAGAAAATGCTACAATGCGATCTCCTCCTCCTCCTCAACCAGAAGAAGTGAAATTAACTGAGACAGCAAATGAAGTGAACCAGCATGCTTTCCCTGTTCCAGTTGCCACTGCTTCAGTACCTGAGCCTGCTCGGACTACTGTCCAAACCAGTATTGAGGTTGTTCAATTAACCAAGGTAAACAAATATCCTGGCAAATCAAAGGAAGAAGTGGCGGCGATTATGATTCAAACAACATTCCGAGGATACATGGTATGTGTTTTGCTGCATTGCTCTTGTTATTGATGTTGGAGCAAAAGGATAATTAATGATTCTTCTAAACTAGGTATTCATATGTTTTCTTGTAGTTTTTTTTTTTTCTTTTTGCACTTCTTACCTTTTATTTTCTATGTGGTGGAGGGGGGATGAAAGTTCAGACCTTAGCGGTCTTGCCAATTTCAAGTAGTAAGCTACATTTTCATTTCTGATTTTTTTTTAGGCCAGAAGAGCATTGCGGGCTCAGAGAGGGTTGGCGAGGCTAAAATCTCTGATGGAAGGGCCTAGGATAAAAAGGCAAGCAACACATACCCTCCGCTGCATGCAGACTCTATCTCGGGTGCAGGCACAGATTCACACAAGGAGGATCAGAATGTCAGAAGAGAACCAGGCCCTACAGAGACAACTCCTACAGAAGCATGCCAAAGAGCTTGAAAACTTGCGGGTCTGTTCTGTGTTTATTTCGTAATATTAGTTGTTCAAATTTCCCCACTCAATACCTGACTTGTTTTCTGATTAGCTGTCATGTATTCACTAGGCTATATTACCGTGGATAAGAAACTCGTAGAGGTCGTTTGGGAATTTGTAAACCTTGCTACCTTGTTGAATATGGGCTGATATTCATAAAGTGCTGTGAGCAGAACTAGTGGTACTGAATATAAATGTTTTTCTTTAAA
This sequence comes from Salix purpurea, assembly GCA_027405865.1. Taxonomy (NCBI): domain Eukaryota; kingdom Viridiplantae; phylum Streptophyta; class Magnoliopsida; order Malpighiales; family Salicaceae; genus Salix; species Salix purpurea. Next base: position 6,265,203 of record JAOWLH010000002.1, on the reverse strand, counting down.
TGGTAAATGAAAACCAGGTTGTTGGAACCCTGTTCATTCTAGATTTTAGTTTCCCAAATGACTACATAGCTAGACATTTAGCAGGGCACGCAATGTCTTCATGTAAATGCCTGATTTAGGATCCCTGCCATATATATCTTATCTGATGAACTAATACAGAAGCTCTAGTGCTTCAGTCCTGTCCCATGCCTGATTGAGTTACTGATGTTGTAACAGATTGGAGAGGTATGGGATGACAGTCTACAGTCAAAGGAACAGATTGAAGCTAACCTGCTGAACAAGTTTGAGGCAGCAACGAGAAGGGAAAGAGCACTGGCTTATGCTTTCTCTCATCAGGTGATCAATTTCTCTAATTCTTTTACTTTGCTGGAAGGTGTGGCGGCTCACATGATGAATGAGTATGAAAGGACAGCTGACCTGGCTACTTAAACATCTTAAAAGTTAAATTTTAATGTAAAATGGTATTTTAAATAGCTTGGTAGAGCTCATATAGATAAATTACAAAGTATGCAATGACAGCTGACCTAGTTTTATTGGAAGTTAAAATACAATGAACAGGTCTGTTAAATAACTCAGTTATTCATGCATAGTGTTGTCAAGAGGTGCTCGCCTAGGCACTCCAGGTGAGGCGAGGCCCCAGCACCTTTATTAGCCTCAGGCGTTGGATTTCAATAAGGCGCTGCCTAGGCGAGTGCCTTGTGAAGTGGGTAAAAGGCACTGAGGCTAGTGTCTGCTTGAAGTTCTTCCTTCATGCTGGATTTTTCTCTTTTAAAAAAATAATTTATGTTTTGACGTATTTGTCCTTTATTTTTAATTTACTACAAGAAATAGGTATTTTTTTAAAAGAAAAAGATTATGATAAAAAAACTAAAAAAAAATCATTAAAGTGGGAGATGAATAGAAAATGAGGGACACTTAGACCTTGTTTGGGAATGCACTTTTGAACAAATTTGATTTATTTTTTTTTGTTTTACTTGAAATTATTATTATTTTTTTATTTTAGATTGTTTTAATATGTTGATATCAAAAATATTTTTTTAAAAATAAAAAAAATATTTTTATACATCTCTGACTGAAAATTATTTTGAAAAGCAACCGCTACTGCATTCTCAAACAAACTCGTAAAAGAGAAAACCAATTGCACTTTCTTTTTTCAGTGGTGGGAGTCGAATAACAACACATCAGTACATTTAATACTTCATTATTTTCTAAACAAGTGCAATATAGTTTGAGAGATGAGGATTTTGATTAGAATCATAAAATGAAGGATATGGAGGATTCAAGTGAAGGAGAGGAAAGCATGGATGAAGGTGTTCTTGTAGATTACTAAAGAATGATGATGATATTTAATCTATTTGGCTACTTAATACTTTAAATTATTTTATTTTGTTTTAAAGGTGAGAAATATCACCTTATATGACTGTGTTATGGTATTTTATAGATTTTCAAATGATCTAATCTTAATTGAGAAGATATGTATTTTAGATTTACATAATATAATATTTTTAATTTGTAGCCTTCACCTATGTTCATTTGGGTGAGTGCCTCAGGCATTTTACAGACTTGGTGCCTTTTAGTACCTTTTTCCTCTGACAACACTGTTTGTGCGTGAATCTAAACATTTGCATGGACAAGCTAACAAAGTCAAGTGGATAGTAGTTTGCAAAATGGTGTGGTTTAGTTTTCATGATTACACAACTGTATATGCCATGACTTTATAGGTGATCTGTGTGTACTGCCTTAACCAGACTGAAAGATGTTCAGCCTTAAATTTCTTAAAACTTCAATCACCATGTGTTTCAAGAACCAAGTCTAACTCCCATAGAATCCATTACAGCAAACTTTGAAGAATTCTTCACGATCTGCAAACCCCATGTTCATGAACGGAAATCCTTCCTGGGGCTGGAGCTGGTTGGAACGATGGATGGCAGCCCATCCATGGGAGAGCCGGAGCTTGACGGAGAAAGAGCTCAATAATGACCACTCATCTGTAAAGAGTTTCAGCCGCGGCATTACTGGAGGAGAAATAAGCAAATCTTATGCTCGCTACCAGCTCAATTCTGATAAACTAACTCCAAGAGAAAGTGAAATGCCAACCAAAACTGCAAACCTACAGTCCCCATCAACTCCTAACAAGCCAGCTGTCAGAAAATTGAAGTCAGCAAGCCCAAGGAGTAACATCGGGGGCATTGAAGATGACTCTAGAAGCATGGTCAGTGTTCAGTCAGATCGTAGTAGAAGGCATAGCATTGCAGGTTCATTTGTGCGAGATGATGAGAGCCTCGGAAGCTCTCCGGCTCTTCCAAGTTACATGATACCTACAGAATCCGCAAGAGCAAAGTCCAGATTGCATAGCCTATTGGGGGCAGAAAAGGACGAGACAACACCAGAAAAGGAGAAGGGTTCCTCGGGGTCCACAAAGAAACGGCTTTCATACCCTCCATCACCAGCCAAAGCAAGGAGGTATTCTGGTCCCCCAAAGCTGGAAAGCAGCTTAAATGCAGCAGGAAATAGCGTGGCTGCTGGCGAGGGAATTTAATATAAGTGTTGATGAAGATGAGGGGAGAAATTGTTTGTTTTAAGTGGGAGAGGACGTAAAGGATCATTTGATTCCTGAATCATCTGCTTCTACTGCTGCTGCTGCTAACTATTTATTCATTGGTCAGAGAATTATTCCTTCTTTTCGATTTGTTTATATTCAACTCTTATTCCATTGTTTGAGATCTTTATATTTGTACTGAAAAATATTGACTTTGAGACAATGATTCTCTCTCCGATCTTTCAATCTTGTTTATTTACTTTATGTCATTGATTAGTCTTAGTCTTGTAGTAATAGATATGTTTGCTTCTGTTCATTCTTGAGCTGATATATATATATATATATATATATATATATATATATATATATATATATATATATATATATATATATATATATAGAAATAAAATATAAAGGTTACTCTGTATTTAAATTAAAACCAATTGAACCTGGACTTTTGGAATATTTATGATTCATTGATTATTATAGTCAAGTCAAAATCATAAAAACATCAATCATTTGTTTGATTCCCTGTATTCTGCGGGAAGGAAAATATTTTTTTTCAGCCTCTGCCAAAAAAATGTTATGTTGATTTTAATTAAAGATATAGTCGAGAGATGAAAATGTTATTTCTTAAGAAACAAAGTTGAGAATTTGTTTTAGTTTGAAATTAAGCCCTTAAAGTTTTATTTGATTTCAATTAATAAAATGAAATTTTATTTTGCTAAGAGTATTAACTCAACATCAAAATCTATTCTTAACATTACAAGAACCTCGTATAAAATCAATCAAAATAAGACATTAAATTCAATTCTAAATCAATCAAAACAAATTGGCTTTGAGTTTAATGAAAGGAGAAAAAAAGTGAGGTCCGGTACGCAAATAAAAGAAACTTTGGATAAATGGTGTAATAAGAGAGAGAGAAAAGTGAGCTGGCCAAGTGAGGGGGAAGAAAAGAGAAAAAATGGTGAGAAATTCTTGAAAAATTAGGATTTCTATGTTAAGGTGTTTGACCATAGAATTCATGTTTAAAGGTTCATTTGAATGAATTAAAAGGGAATTAAATCCTTGCCATGTTTAGGGTTTTAAGTAGTGTATGTACGAATAATGTTTGGAAATAATTATGGTAATTATGAAGTGTATTGTGTGAAATTGTATGAATATGATTGATTTGAACCATGGGAAAAAGAAAAATCTATCTTTACACGCTCTTAAAGTTTCAGCAAAAATGATGAAATTTAGGAGTTGAGTTCATTTGAATTATTTGTTGATTAATCATGTAAAATTGTACTAGTTTAAGTGTTGGATGATAGTTATGGTGCAAAACTGAGAGAGTTTAGAAAGAAACATTTTCACCCCTCAAAGAGGAAAGTTTGGCTACCATGTGTATGTAAATGAGGAAGCGTTTATTTTTTTTTTTTTAAATTTAAAATTGAGTAAATCTTTTTTTAATATAGGTGTTTAGGTCAGCTTGTACTTACCTCGATTAATCTTACAGGTCTTGAAGTTAACGATAATATAAATTTCTAGTGGTCATCATATTAGTAATCACAGGACTTGAACATGACACCACAGGAAAGCAAACCTTTTAATCTCAAGCTATCACTATCTGGACCACCTATTAGATGGTTAAAATTGAGTAATACTTGAATGTGTTAGTGTTGGTATTGTGAAATGAAATAAGGTGTAAATTGAAAGAAAAATTATTCTCACCTTGGAGAATAATTCAGTTAGGTATAAATTGGAAAAGGTTATAAGTTTTGATTGGATTGAATATGTATCAAATCTAAATATACTAGTTAAAGGAATTGGTTGGTAAGCTGAAATGCTATGTATTGCTTAAAGAAAAAATTATCATTTATTTTCTTCCAGAACATGTGTTCAGAATAGAGAAAGTTACTTAATTGGTTGAGCCAAAAACAATATTTTTGCAGCATGTGGGATGAGAAATGTTATTATCAGGTGAATAATAAGGAAAGGAAAAAAAGTTTTCAAGATATTATCTTGGATTGAAATTTACATTGTTACGAGGAAATGTGGAAGTTTGTTATTATTTGGATAAATTTTAAAATAATAGGATAAATTTTAAGACTTTGTTTAAATTTGAGTAATTTCAAATTCATTAAATGTATATTTCCTTGTTAATCAATATTGAATGGATAATGAAATGGATAAAATTGACTAGTATCTATGGGATACTAGAGGTATTATGTAGTCTAGTGATTAGGATTTGCATGACTAGTTATTCTAAGGAGTAATGAATGTGTCATAATATTTGTTGAGTGGATAAATGATTATCGATTATTATTTTAGAGTCAAGCGCATTATATTTTCTTGAGGAATATGATTATTTTAATTGAAGAATTATTTAAGCATAGAATAGATGTAAAATTATCTCCACATGACTTGTTATACACACATCATAATTGTCTTTAAATTGATACTAATGGAACTGCAATATTTATTACAGGTCCGTAACGTACCTATGCAAAATACTCAGTTCTTTGCATAACTACTTTTGATGTTAATAATAGACAAAAATTATGTATTTTGGATTTATATTGTCATGTATCCGTATATATGTATGTATGTATGTATGTATGTATGTATGTATGTATGTATGTATGTATGTATGTATGTATGCATTTTATTTTATGTAGTTAAATTTAAAGATGTTATTATTAAATAAGTTAAAACATGCATATTATAATTAGTTAGTTAAATGAATTTAGATTATAATTGAAATCCATGTTTGTCCCTTATTTAAATAAATAAAAAATCATTGTCATTTCTTTGAATGTTCTTACTTTATAAATTTCTAAGAACAAAATAATTTTATATTCTATTTGTGACGATGAAATTCATGTGTTGAAATTTGTATGCTCTATAATTTGTTACCTCTCTCTCTCTCTCTCTCTCTCTCTCTTTTAGAGAGAGAGAGAGAGAGAGAGAGAGAGAGAGAGATGAATGGGAGAATGAATGTTGTTTATTCTCGTGGGAAACATTGTGATGTTAGTCCAAGATGGTTGGAAATATGATTATAGTGTTAAACTATTGTGTGCTTTGAAATTGTCAGTAACTTGATACAATCTACTTACAAAGAAAATTCTACTAAGAATTTAAATAATTTATGCATAAATAATTTTCATGATCCTTTAAATGTATAAGTTGTACACACATGCACAAACATTGTTTTGCAACTATAAAGGAAATCAAATCATCATTTTTTTTAATTAGTAATTTTTTTCAACTAATTATGAATTATGTTTCATGATTTATTTTAGTTTTTTTATATGATATTATCCCGATCTTATGACCAGAGTCATGGTTTTTATGGGTTAACTTAGGTAGACTCAAGTTTTTTTTTAGTGTACTGTTTTTAGATTGATATTTTTTTTATTTAAACCTTTAATTGTGAGTTTATTGAAAATTAAACTTTATAATTTGTCTTTATTTGCTTCTGTATAGTTATTACAATCTCATAACCTTCACATGATATTAGTAATATCTAAATATATTTTTGTATATTTTTAAATTGATTCGACTCACAACACGGACAACCAAAATTAGGATGTTTGAGGGATAAATGGCTCAGTGGGTTCGGATTAGGATTCCGAAGTGCATATCCACTAATCTTGTTTATAGGAGCCCAAATTCGGCCGTATTGATTTCAGTACTAAATAATAGACTACACTACTTGTATTAACAAATGGTTTGCCACTTGTCATTTTATGATTAGATCATTTTAAAATTCTCTATCCCATCACTTGTTTACTTGTATGCAGCATTACCTCTCTCCGTACTAAGAGCTTGCATTTACACATTTCATCTGTTCTCAAGGCATAGCAAGACAAGGGGTGGAGAATGTTTCACATGAAAGAATTTATGAGGCCCATAAATTGCCCCGACAAAATCTTACCGTGAGGACCCAAGGAAGAGTCTATCCCGACATTGCAGCCAGCGCTCTTTTTTTATGTTGTAAAAGCATCTATCATATAAACTGCAAGTGCTAGAAACAAATCTATTTAAAGAGGGTGAATGGTTTCCTCCAGGGAATATTTTTTGAAGGCTTTTGAGAAGTCTTTCATGCATTCAAACCTGTAATGAATTACACTCAAAGTCCATCTTTTCCTTCGGGCAGAAAATTACTGCCGTGATTCTCTCCACGTCTCCCTTCACGAGAAGTGACTGCTGGCTTAATTGATGGTGTCTCAGCAAGGAAAGGGCCCGTGGCGGGGGGGGAAATCAGATGATATGATCCTATAGTGGTTAAAGACAGTAATGAAGAATATGGTGACAGATAACACCTAACATTAAACCTCTTCACGCTCCACTGACCTGTGGTATTTACATTGATTTCCTTCGTGCTCAAAGAGTATATCTGTACTGATGTATCATTTCCTGACAGAACCAGTAATGGATGATGCTTCTTCCACCACTGCTTCGACTGAAGTTTCATTGATTTCCACCATCTTGTTGAGAGGACCCAGAGCATCTCCAAAAAGAGTGGAGAATATCTGTCGATGACATTCTTCACAGAAATAGTAGTAGGAGAAGTGGCCTTCATTTGGGAGTTTATGCAAGATGGCCCCGGGTAGAGCCCGGGTTATGTAATCCGTCATTGATGGCGGCACTACTTGATCATCCATCCCCTGTTCAGCATCAATCAACACAAAATGAAAACAACCTAGGTTGCACTCTGCAATGTTAACTGTGTAATTAAATCAGTAGAGTATTGTGTGCTTTAATGCTTGAAAATTCAAGTAGTTTGACTACACTTCCACTAAGGTGTCTTCCATTACCAAAATAGAGGTGGTGATCTCAGAAAACAACTCAGGCAGAGATGTTAGGGGCCTCTTAGAATGTTATCATGGTACCCTTAGCTATGAACTAAACTTGGAAATCTTATACTGTTGGCTATGAATCAAGATGAAGCATCCACTAACACGAAAGAATGTCACATTTCACAAACCTGCCAAATGTGTATTGGACCAAGAAATCCTGCCAGTTCACATTCTTCCTGGCTGTACATGGACCTGAGCCAAAGCAGAATGCCATTCCTCGGGCACTTTCGCTGCACGTGAAGATCTGCTAGGCTGAAACCCCAGCTTGACACCTGCAGCACAGCTTCCTCAATGAATGGTTTTGCAATCCCCAGGTGTACCGACTCCTCCACATCCCTATGCCAAAACTCCTCAAACATTGGCCCCTCGATCAGAATTTCATCCTGGACATGTCAAGAATGTGTTACACAAATAATTAACAAAGTAGCATCCATCACAACTAGTTCTAATTTATGAATGCAGTACAGGAAAGTAAATTGTCAAATGCATCTGAAATCAGAACTGCTATTTATTTCAAGTACTCAATAATACAAGAAGGTAGTCATATGTTTCCACTCATAATTGTAGTTCTTGTGTGCTAGCTGAAATCCTTATAGGGGAGCCCATCTTGTAATAATAACAGAAAAAGGTTGAAGATTACAACCAGGTGACGCAACTGGAGAAGTCTGGCAAGGCTTCAATACTGTGAGAAGTAACTCAAGCTAATAAAAACTAACCTTCTTTCCAAGTGATTGAGACATCCACTTATCAATTCGACCATGATTTCCAGAAAGGAAGCTTCGGTGATAAAAATAAGGGAGGAAATTCGGAAATTTCCGAGCCAAGAAGTATAATAGCTTCCTTCTTGAGGACCACTGATCCCATGTTCTTCTCATCTCTTCCTTAGTCATGCTTGGCTCATACGGATTAATCATTGGAGAAAACATGACAGCACCTGCAAATTCAGTAAAGAAGATCATGATAAGTTACATTATATATGTGCCATTTATCCCATGAAATAATGACTCCTGGTTGAAATACTAAGAAATACTGACTCCTGAAAGATATGTTAAGTCAAATTTTTATATTTATCAAAATATAGTCGTGATCTGAGAACTTGAGACTTCTGCTCATGAGGGCGAGTGGGGGTGGGGAGATGAGATGAAGGGTACAGATATACTTTGCTTGCAGTAGCCAGAGTGTCCAAGAAGCTCAAACCATCCTTCTTTATATTTTCAAATTATCGCATATAGTACAGCAATAGTACAATCTCCTATCCAGGGAACTGCCTAGTGCACAAGCATGGTACCATTGCTGCTGATCCCAGATCAAAATCATTATATTGATACTGGTTTTTTATTTTTCTACTGTAAAATTAATCAATATGATGAACTAGTATGGTGAATGGCAATTTATTAAGCTCCGAATTCATATAACTATAGCTAGCCATGTACGAAACATTCAGCTAAATATGATGTTGCTGCAAAGCTTTAGTCACTGCTAGTCAGATTTCCATTCTCATTCTCAAAACTCAATGTTATCCTTACAGATGCTGCCAAATTCTAACCGCTTCCCAACTTGGATTTGGTAATCCAGTCCCAACTAACTATAACTCAATTTAAAATATGCCTAGCTTTGTTGACATTATCAGGCCAGAAAACAGGAGAAAATACCTAACCATGCATTTATAAAAAATAAAAGAGTTGGCGTACCAGCAATTCTGTCAGGAATGTATCTAAGTGCAGCCCAAGAATGCATGCTTCCACTGGAGTAACCCAGGACCCAAAACTTTCCAAGAATACCGACAGAATCAGCTAGGTAGAGCATATCCATAGCCGATGTGTTTAGATTTCTTCTGGTATGAGGATCACTCTCTCCAAAACCAGGAAGGTCATATGAGACCAAGCGCACCCCAAACTCTTCGAGCAGTGATTTTTTAACTCCAGGTATACCTTTCAAAGCACAGATCATTAAAAACATCAAATTAATAAGCCAGCTGGTAGAGTCTAGTAATTCCCAGTTCCTCATCCATAACAATCCCAGTTCCTCATCCATACCAATACCATACCTGCAAGTCGAGAGGAGAGAAAAGAATGGGGAGCAATCACGGAAAACCTTGCTCTGTCAGCTGGAACACCTTGCTCCAGATAAGCCATGTGTCGACCATCAGGAAGCAGTATGCGAGTAGCACTAGGCGGATGTACACGCATTTTCTTTACAGAGGGAGCCGAGCCACCACATGTGCTATTTCCACTGATGGCTGCACATTGTTTGAAAACAACAGCAGATTTTGTATGTATGTACGGTCATTCACAAAGCATATTAAATAAGTATATAAAATAGCAAAGAATTTGTTCACATTCTCGGCACATACACAGATCTAAGTGATCCTCTAACAAGCTGCATAAATTATTGGAAGAAAATGGAGAAACACAGACACACGATAGTTGTGATGATTACCTGCAAGAGCAAGGACAAAGACGAAGAAAATGACAGACCAGGCAATTGCAGGGTCACGATCCTCAGGCAAAAACTCATTCAAATACTTTAATCTACCCGACGCTTTAGCCATTGGCTTTCCTAATTTTTGAACAATGAACGAATCTTCGCTCACCAAATTACTCTGCGTCACTATATCTTTACATCCTTTCCCTAAATCCACCAACATCTCTCCCCACGACTTCAGAAACCCCGTCACTTGCTCCCTCAAACTCTCCGTCTCCGTCTCCGTCTCCGTCTCCGTCTCCGTTATTCTTGTGGCAGCTAATATCGGCGGTGGAGCCGCCATTATACCGATAGGTTCTCCTGTGTATTGGATTCCACTGTTCTCCACTACACTAGCAAGCTCGTCTTGCCACATCCTCAATGTTCTCATATCCGCCATTTTCACTGAAACAAAAGAACAGCGCTGGCACCACCGCTCTCTCAGCCTCTCTCTCACACACACATTATAAAACGACAGAGAGTTCGCTTTACAGGCGTGAGTATCAAGCCTTCATCGAAACCAACTAACCGACCATTATTAAAGAGCAAAAAAGAGAATCAAATCCTCTTCTATGAATAGAAAAGAAGAAATGCAGAGATAAATAAGGGGGGCGAGAAGAAAAGGAGTCGGTCAGTCTCTGGTGTTGCTTATATCATCTTGCTTTTAACACTTTCTCACTCTCTCCTCCTTAATTTAATAGTGATTATCATCTTTTTTGCACTTTAAAAAAAAATCGACTCATCCTCTCGCTCTCCCTCACCTCTCACTCCTCCTCTCTCCCTGTTCGTAATTGTATTGGACCTTTTGTGTTTGGAGAGAGACGTCAAGGTGTTTCTGGACCGTTGGATGTCATTGAAGGCGACGCTTTTGCCACGTAATTAACTCCCAATACTCGCACGCCGCGGTTAACGCCTTCGTAAAACCGGCGGTGCCGGTGCGTGTATTGCGGCTGGGGGCGTTAGTCGTGCGGGTACGGGTGCGAGTGATGATGATATTTTACTGGTGGTAGTTGCGTACGGCGCTGATGTGTCAGTGAGAAATATGCGGTGGATGCATGTGCACTGGAATGTTCTTGCAATTTTTTATTTTCTTCAGGAGTTATGATGCAGTCATGCTCGTGATTCTGTCCTCCTTAAATCTTGACCGCTGGTTCCGAGTCTTTTGAGATATTCTTTGAATATCCTAGGGTGGTGAATTGATCAGAGGGTTGTTGAAGAAAGATGTGGTAATAAAAATGGCGAGCAGTAAAATGAAAAGTGGAGGTGATGAGGTGGGGCCAGGGGGGTTAGCTGAAAGAATTGCGTTAAAAACGGACAATTTGTTTTGTTTTTGTTTTTTAATCTACAGAGTCCAGGCCAAGCAGATAACGAATTTCTCCGGTCCTTTTTCGGACTTTTCAAAGTGGTGGTCCATGGTCCACAAGTGGAATAGGTGGTAAAAGGGTAGTTTCGTGAATACAAGCAAAATTAAGAAAAAAGTTCGGTGCTCGATTGATTCTCTTGTTAGTAAAATACAATCAGATTATGTAGATATAAAATAATTGAAGATTAAGGTACCTAATTTGCAATTATAAGGAAATGTTAAAGCTTGCTTTTCGTATGGTTAGGAACTAAATTTTGAAGGGCGGGGTTAAATTGTTTTTTTTTATAATCAGGATGTCTGAGCCAAGTTTACGCGCACAACAGCTAAATCCCCGGGCACACTGAACATCCTGCAAACTCAATGAGCATGTAAGGCATCGCGGGAGTGACAGGCATGCCTACCAAGGCTTGAACATGGGGTGAGAGGAAAGGAGAAACACTTCTTGACCACCAGACCAAGACTCTGCTGGCGGGCAGGTTAAATTGTTAGTGCTTGAAACACATGTTAATGCGTGAGATAGGTTGTCGCATTAACAGCATGTACGATGATCTTCCATGGTGGGGCTCTAATTGCCTTGGCATGCCCTTCACCGTCGAGTAATAAGTGCTCGTGCCCCCCTGCAATGTGGCTCTAGTTAACAATTCGCATCGCAGCAACGGAATGCATGGTGCTTCTCTCTTCCATTATTGAAAATTGAAGGGGGGCATGTTGTTAGGAGTACCGAACTCAATTATTGAAGACTGATTGAGCAGGCCAGCTATCATGCAGCATCAAAGTTAGTTAGTTAGTCCCCTTCCTGGTGGATGATGAATTCTTCGTTAATAATCATAATTAAACCACCAAACGAACAAATGAGTGCATATCCTCCCATGATTAGCTAGCTAGCTATTCATGGGAGGATGATAATTCATTTCCACGTCAGCATTTCGCCAGCCATAATTTGCTGTCATGCGGGCAAATTCCTCTCTAACTTCGCACCGGAATACTGGTTTTTGGGGGCAGCAAAAGCGGCTGCCCTTCCACACCGGCTGGTCTTGGTGTATCCATCATGAACAGCCTCCACCAAGCAACCTCTCTCTCTCTAGTCAAATCCCTGCCAGCCAGCTCCATGTCTTTTAAAATGCCATGGCATGTGAAGAACAAAAAAAATCAAAACTTTTAAGAGGAAACACATGGGAAAGCTCCCCGAAACTCACCTTCCAACATTGCCATGAAATTGCGTACCAGGGCTGAGCTTGCGACCCTTGATCACCGGAGCTTGAATCTCGAAACCAAATAACCTGGCCTGCATAATACAAGACAAAGACAATTCAGCAATGAAAGAAATACATTTGACAGAGATGATCTTGCAATGATATTAAAGATAGTATTACTTTGAGCTGCTCTCTAGAATAGCAGAGCTGTGCAAATGGAAAATGTGATATGAAGAGATTCATCCAGTTGATGATATAATGGAATGGAATGGAATGGAATTTACGAGCAGAATAAAAAGTCATCACCTACCTACCTAATATCAGGGTTATCAATAAACATAATTGGTCTTTCGGAACCACCTAATATTATGGTTAACAAGAGCCATAACTAGGTTTTTAAAGATTCTAAGCTGGTTGTATAAAATAAAGATATTAGGTCTTATTTTAGGTAAGCTTTATTGTTTTTGTTTGTTTGTTATGATTTGATGTTATTTGCATTTCTATCCGCCTACTATGATGAGTTTGTTGCGATGAACAAACTCTGATTTTCTAGGTCAAGAACTCGGTCTGAATGATTGAAATTTCTCAATTATCATTGAGATTTCTTTCGAGGTAAGTTTTTGGCTGTGTCATTCCAAATAATACTCGGATAAAATTTCAAGGTTTTTTTTATCCTTATATTAAGAGTGAATGAGTTGTATTACTCCAAATAATATTTTCGTTATTAGCTCATACAAGTTTTTTATCTTTATATTAAAAGTGAGTAATATATAAATTATTATTTCAAATAATATTATGGATATCAACATCTTTATAGTTTTTTATTTTTATATTAAAAATGAGTAATACATTATCTTGCAAAAAAGAAATAATGTTTTTTGAAATATAAGTCAAAATCCTTAGAAATCTTACAAACTCATTGTAAAATCCATGCAACTTTTTTTTGAAACATGCCAAAATACTTTAGATTTCTTTAAAAAAGCTCAAATGATTTTTAGGACTTTTGGTCATATGCAAAAATAAAATTAAAAAAATATTTCAAAATTTTTTAGACCTTATTCGACAAAAAACTTATTTTTGTTTTCAAACAAAACTGCCAAAACAATCCTAAAAGTGTGTTTGCCAAACACGCTCTTACACCACAATTTTTATTATAAAAAAGGTTGAAAACCAAATAGAGCCTTATCAATTCGACCCAACTTTGCCCTACAAAGTTGATCTGAACTCTTTGGTTTGACCATAAACCGAACCAAAAATCGTTAGTTTGACCTAAAAAAACAAGTCATAACCTAAACTAGAACCCAAAACGGATCAAACTTGAAAAACATAAAAATTCAAATAAACTTTTTGTCAATCAGATCAAAATATAGAAAAAACAAAGAGCACCTATGAACATTCAAATTAAAAACATGAACTCAAATCCATACCATATTTCATGAAATAAAAAGCACAATAAGGTTGTAAATCATGTAAGGACCAACAATCAAGCAATCAAACTCAATAATCATCACCTAATAAATTCTGATATGGTCAAAATAGGTTTTGGTATCAAAAACAAAATCTAATGAAAAAAAAACTCATAAAAAACAATTATTGACGCAAATTATCCCTAGATTATTGACCGATCAAGTCACCCAGAGTGCTAGAAATGGACAAAAAATTATCCAAATCATAGAGCCAAATCAATGTTCTTAGGAAGAACCTGAACCCAACAACCCAAAAATTCTCAGCATATTGTCAAATCCAGAATTGACCTTTTAGGCTTCTAAATCAACCTTTTATGGTTCACATAAATCACATTGTCATAGTTACACATGTTTGATTCGAAACAAACAACAGAAAACACAATAAATCATAAGAAACATGTATGAGATTCTAATCTTCAAAGCTAAATAGCAAGCATATTCAGCAATGTGGAATTCAAAATTAACACTTCACAAGACTCAAACATGACCCAAAAACCAAGAACATACATCAACAAGCTCTAAAAATACATCAAGCATCCATTGCCACTTTTGGAAGATTCCAAGACTATTATTTTATCATAGTTAGTCACAAACATATTATCTTGGCATCTGGTAACACTAACAACAACTCAAAGTAAGATTAAACAATAAAAAAAAATAACACTTTTACATGTTAACTAAAACTAAAACTAAAAAGTGTCTCATGTAAAACATCATTAAACATGTAAAACAAGCTAAAAGTGTGCCTCATGTACAATACCTACTAGGTTGGTGGAGGATTACACCTGCCCAAAGCTCAAAATAATAATTGCCTTTCTTTCTTTTTGAAAAAAAAAACTTTTGCTCGACCTTCAACTTATCATTTTAGCTCTAAGATGTCAAGTTATAACCTTGATCACTAACTCTTAGATATCAAGTCAAACTTATTACTAATGAACTCCAAGGATAAGCCTTTTCTCTTTTCTTTCCTTTTTTTTCTTTGATTTTTCAAGAGGTATTATAAGGCTTTTTTATGGATTCAATCAATGATTGATCAATGTTTGACCCTCTAATCAAAATAAAATGATTTTGGACTAATTTGAATAGTTGAAAGCCATGTACTAGGCTGGTTTTACACTGGTGATTTTGATTTTGGAGATTCTTGGTGGATTTAATAATTAAACTTGAAAGGTAAGGAGCTATTTATGTCCTTTTGATCTTGAGAAGAAGGTTTTAAGTCTTTGATAAAAACTCACTAAAAAACTTTGAAGGGTGAACACAAAAAAATGGGTGGTTTCGAATTTGTGCATCTTAACTCCCAATTGATTAACAAACTTCTATTTTTTTTTTCCAATTTTGCCCTGATTTTGCAATCCATAAAGTTTCGTGTTTTTTACGGTTTAGACCTTGATTTTGAATTTCTTCAATCAAGTCCATAATTGTCTATCAAACATCAATATTTATGCAAATAAACCCCTAATTAACTTATCAAAATTGTAATTCAACCCCCAAACTTTAATTTCTTCCAATTAAAACCTAAATTGAACTCAAAAAACATTTTCCCTTGCAATTAAGGTTTTAATAAATTAAATTAAAACCTAAAAAATTCCAATTGAATACTTAAGCTTCAAATTTTGAATTTTTCTCTTCAAATTGAAATTTTCTTGTCAATAGATCTTTCATTTGTCATAATTGAATTTTGGATATCTTGATTTTCCCCCCAGCTGTTTTTTGATAAAAAAAATTTGGGGTTCTAAATGTTCTCCACTAATATTATTTTTTTCAATTTTTTTTGTGTTTTTTTTTTTATTTTGTTTTATTTGGGGCTACAAAATGAGTAACAATAGGATGAAACACACTTAATAATTAACATAAGAAAATATCAAAACAGTAAAAAAAAAAAAAACACATTAAAAATATTACCATATTACTATACCTGCACATTTGAATACGTAGCAATTGCAATTCGCAGTTTATTCGGAGCCATTAACTGACAACTCAGAAAGTCTTCTCATGGTTCAACTGCTCTGTTTCTCCTCCTCTCTCTAGTAGCCATTTTCTCTCCATACCTCTGCAGTATATCCGACAAATCAACAAACCCTGTCTCCCTCAATTTCTTCCCCACCTCCTTGAACATAACCACACCTTCCTCGTTTGAGTAATAATGCAAAAACTTATTGTAATCAAACCTAGGCACCTCAAGTGATCCTTTCATTGTCCGCTCCACGTATTTGGTGGCTTCTAATGACTTCCCTGCCTTGATCAAACCTCCAACAAAAATAGACTCAAAATTCACAAGTGGGTCTGGCCCCTTCCTCCCTCTCTTCCCCAAATGCCCTTGCAATAGCATAATATATGTGTGCATTGTAGGCTCACAGCCTCTGTTGATCATCTCTCTGAACACTTGTGTTGCTTCACTCGCCCTCCTTGACCTTACGAGCCCCTTGATCAGTCCATGATACACGCTAATGTCTGGTTTTTCAATCCTTTCGACAACTCTATGAGCCTCTGCGTGCCGGCCTCTTGTTAAAAGCCCATAAACTAGGGACCCCAATGTTGAATTATCTGCTTGAATTCCTTTGTGGCGCATTTCATCAAACACCATCCTCGCTTGCACAACTTTACCTTTTCTACACATCCAATCAATCACAAGCTTGTAAGTAGAGAGCGTCAAATCATCCATTCTATTCACCCTCATCGTCTGAAACACCTTCAAAGCCTCATCATACTCATTCCTCTTGAAAAGTGTCTCCATCATTTTCTCAAACACCTCGATCTCCGGCTCAGTGTTCTCGTCCACCATCAGATTCCAGATCTTTGAAGCCTCGATCAACTCACCAACATCACAGAACCCCTTAACCAACCACCCATATGTAACCCCGTCGGGCCTAATCCAATCCTTCAACTTCAAAACCACAAACTTTGCCTCCTCGACAAGCTTACCCTTGCACAAATTCTCCACCACCTTGTTTAACCTCTCGACTCTATACTCGCATCCATACCCATTCATAAAGTGAAAAAACTCAACACATCTTTTCAACTCCCTTGCTGAAGCTAGTGTTTTCAAAACAATTATAAAAGTCTTATCATTAACCAAACCACGTTTTGCCATTTCTTGGACAGCACCCCACAAGAGATCAATGTTTCTTGATTTTCCAAAGATGTCAAGCATCTTGTTGAAAGACACGGAAGTGTGAGTGAAACGTGAACAAGGCATCTGTTGTGTGTATTGAAAGAAGCGATGCACGGGGCGCCAAGATGCTGGGAACTTGTTGCAAACTTGGATGAAGAACTCATGGGTAAGATTGAAATCAATGGAGGAAAGTTTGTTACGGAGTTTGAAGTCTGAAGAGTCTTGTTGTTGGAAGAGGACGGTGCAAACCCGGAGAAGATGATCTTCATTGACTGGGGATGGTGAAGTTGGGTACGTTTGGCTTGATTCGGTCGTTAAGAGACAAAGACAACGGTGGTGCTGGCGGTGAGAGAAGGAGTTGAGAAGGGGTTTCATGAACAAAAAACGCATCGTGATCATTTCAATTTTTGAATGAGAGAGTGCTGTAGCTCAGTTCAAAGAACAGCTACTTTTGCAGTGCCTTTCAACACCTGACGCCAACTTATTGAATCACACATACGCAAAAAATCAAGTCAATTATCGCAAGAGTTGATTCGGATAATACTTTAAATGCCATAGATACCTTCATACTAATGATTCACTCATCAAATAAAAGTATCCTCAACGGCAGGCAATTCATCAAACACCTTAGATTCTGCCTGAAAACCCATACCAGAACTCATTAAAAAAATGCATATTTTAAAAAAAAAACAATAGCACTAGGAGTATCCATCTCTACAGAAACTTCAAGTCTTCACTTCACTATATAAATTACTGTGAGCGAAAATAGTAATCGGGTTCTCTTCCTACCTGGAATCTGGTTTTTTTGTTCGGACAATCTCTACCCTGATTTGTTCACTTTCTGCTCCCTCCCTCTCCCATCTTTTGCGTTTTCCTATTTAATGATAGACTTCATTTTACCAAATTTTCCTTCCTTCATATTTAAATATTGGACAATTTGGTATTTACACCTGAAAGAGACTGGACAACCCGTTGCCTATTTGCTTCCATTGTCATCAAAATTTACAAAAACTTACTCTCTTATAATTTTTTAAAATAATTTTTGTATTTAAAAATATATAAAAATATTTTTTATTTAATTTTTGAATTAAAATTAGAAAAATATATAAAAAAAATTAATTTGTAGAAAAAACACAATTTTTTAAAATAAAAAAAACACGACTGAAACTAAAAATCTAACACAAGTTAAAAAAAAATTCATGCATTCAACACTACCTCTTATATAATGAAACAATATAATGATTAGTTTATTCTTTCAACAAAAAATCACATTAAAAGGTGATATCATCTTTTGACAAGATCCACATAGTTGATTGTTGTTAAATTGTCTTTTTAATATCTTTTAAACACAATACAATAACTATATATTACTTTTAAAACTAAATAAAATCAACAAAACGGTATCTTGGAGTCCTTTAGTATTTTCACTTTTTAAAGCACAATAAAAACTTATCCTTAAAAGCAAAACAATAATAGAATTGACGTTCGAGATATTCTTGTATTTTCATCTAGTTTATTTTAGTTGTAATAAAGTTGATTAAGAATCAATTTAATATTTTAAGAAATATCAAATATTAAAAGTAGCTAGCACATCACATACTAACATATTGGATACACTTGTAGCCTTAAGGCAATGTGTGCAATGTCGTTTGATGACCAAACGCTTGCTTTCACTATTGAGAAACGGATTAGTAAGGTGGCATATAAAATAAAGCTTCTAGAAGGCTCTTGTATTCATCTAGTTTTCAATGTTTCTCAATTGAAAAAGAAATATGGTGAATCCATTGTTGCTATTGTTGACTTACCTTTCATTGATGATAATGGAGCAATTATCATAGAGCCTGAATCAATCCTAGATACATGCTGAGTTAAGAAAGGATCACGCTTTATGGATGGGAGTTTTGTTAAATGGAAACTGTTAAAGCTTTCAATAATTAGCTCCAAATTCTTAGGAGTTAGTATTTCAATTCTGTTAAAATCCAGGTGGCAATTCTGGTAAAAGTTGTTATTAGTTGGTTTTCTGTTTTGATTTCAGTTTACACATATCTTCTGCATGTGAAGATTATAAACATGTAATTCATCTTTTGTACTGGCTATAAAAGGGCCATTTCACACGCTTTGAATAATACAGTGAATTCATTAAGTAATTGAATTCTCAACAATTGGTATCAGAGCGGTTCTTTAAAAAGAAATCTCTTGAGAGAAAAGAATTGGTGAGCTTCTGAAAATGGCAGAGGGAAATAATGCTGGGTATGTACCAAAATTCATGGGGCATTATGATCATTGGGCAAAATTAATGGAGAATTTACTTCGTGCCAAAGAATATTGGCAGGTTGTGGAGGAAGGTATCACTGTGGAGATAGCTGGAGAGGCACGATCCTTCGCCTCAGTAGTGACAGAGAGTCGTCAACTCACTGATGGGTAGAAAAAGGTACTTGAGCAAAACAACTTGAAAGATTTGAAGGCAAAAAACTTGTTGTATCAAGCAATTGAACGTGATGTTCTTGAAACAATTCTTGATCGAAGCTCCTCAAAGGCGATCTGGAATTCCATGAAACAGAAGTTTCAAGGTTCCACAAGGGTAAAAAGAGCACAGTTACAGTCATTGCATTGTGACTTTGAAACATTACGCATGAAGGAAGGAGAATCAGTGAACACTTACTTTGCTCGTGTGCTAACCACAACAAACAAAATGAAGGCACATGGGGAGAATCTTAGTGAGAACATGATCACAGAAAAGATTCTGAGATCAATGATACCCAAGTTTAACTATGTGGTATGTTCAATTGAAGAGTCGAATAACATGACCACCATGACCATCGATGAACTCCAGAGCAGCCTTCTGGTGCATGAGCAAAGGATGAGGAGTCAAGGAGAGGAAGAGCAACTCCTTAAGGTCACTCATGATTCAAGAACTGCAAGAGGAAGAGGATGAGGAACCTGGAGAGGTGCAAGTAGCAGAGGGAGACAAAGCTTCAACAAGGCTGCTGTGGAATGCTATAAATGCCATAAATTAGGACATTTCCAAAATGAATGTCCTAATTGGGAGAAAAATGCCTACTGTGTAAAGATGCATGAAGAAGAAGACCTACTGTTGATGGCTTATGGTCAAGAAACTAAACCATCTAAAGAAGATGCATGGTTTTTGGACTCCGGATGTTCAAATCACATGACAGGAATTAGGGATTGGTTCATAGAAATAGATGAACAATTCAGACATTCTGTCAAATTAGGCAATGGTGAAAGGATGCTGGTCATGGGGAAGGGGAGTGTTAAGTTTGCAAGTGAGGGAATAAATCATGTTGTAAGGGAGGTGTTCTTCATTCCTGCACTCAAAAATAGCTTACTGAGTCTTGGACAGTTCCAAGAAAAAGGACTGGTGATAGTCATGAAGAACAAGGTCTATAAGATATATCATCCCATAAGGGGACTTATAATGCAAACATCCATGACTGCAAACAGGATGTTTGTATTATCATTTGCCATGATCATTCTTGAGGATGATGCAAACTACCTGCAAACAAGTGAGGATGACCTGTCAGACCTATGGCATAGACGATATGGGCATGTCAACAACACTAATCTCAGGAACTTGGGAAATAAGCAACTGGTTGAAGGACTTCCCAAATTAAATGTCACAAACAATGCATGTGCAGTGTGCAACCGTGGCAAGCAACATCGAACAATTATTCCTAAGAAGGCTGAGTGGAGAGCTACAAGAAGACTTCAACTGGTGCATGCTGACTTGTGTGGCCCAATCACACCAATTTCAAGCAGCCATAAAAGGTACTTATT
The DNA here is from genome assembly GCA_027405865.1 of Salix purpurea. Classification (NCBI taxonomy): domain Eukaryota; kingdom Viridiplantae; phylum Streptophyta; class Magnoliopsida; order Malpighiales; family Salicaceae; genus Salix; species Salix purpurea. The sequence goes on along the minus strand of JAOWLH010000002.1, from coordinate 6,244,428 downwards.
CTGCCTCATAGATGACTTCAGCAGGAAGGCTTGGATTTATTTCCTAGCCGAAAAGAGTGAGGCATTTTTAATGTTCATAACATTTAAGATATCTGTGGAGAAGGAATCAGGATGTGCTATTAGTTGTATAAGGACCGATAGAGGAGGGGAGTTCACATCCATTGAATTTCAAATGTTTTGTGCTAAACATGGGATTAAAAGGCAGCTTACTGCTGCCTACACTCCGCAGCAAAACGGAGTGGCGGAGAGGGAAAATCGAACTATTCTAAATATGGTTCGATGCTTGCTACTGGAAAAGAAATGCCTAAGTTGTTTTGGTCAGAAGCTGTTAGATAGGGGCTGCATGTATTAAACAGGAGTCTTACAACAGCTATGAAGGAAATGACCCCTGAGGAGTGCTGGAGTGGAAGAAAACCAAATGTAGAGCATTTTAGAATCTTCGGTTGCATTGCCTATATGCACGTCCCTGACAGAGGAAGGGGGAAATTAGATGAGAGAAGTAAAAAAAGTGTTTTTGTAGGGGTTAGTGAAGAGTCCAAGGCCTATCGGCTTTATGACCCAACCACCAAAAAGTTGATTGTGAGCAGGGACGTAGTATTTGATGAGAAGATGGGCTGGAATTGGAGAGATGATGAAAGAAGAGATGATGTCTTCTCTTGGGGTGAAACTGATGATGAAGGGGATGTAAGTGTGTTCGATGATGAACTGACAGAAGGGGGTGATGCAGAAGAACTTGAATTAACAAATGATATACCAGCAGGAGACAATAGGATATGCAGAGATGATCTAGGGGAACCCACTGTAATGACCAATGAGAGGGTAATAGGTGAAAGCAGTGGTACTGCACTCGAAGAAGAGGTAAATGCAGAAGATGATAGCACTGATGACACTAAGTTAGTGATGGATGATATCAATGATGTAGTTGTGTCAAGAGATAGAATCAAAAGAACCCCGAAATGGATGGATGATTATGTGCATGAGGTGGTCTGCTATAATGATTCCACATGCTTTATGATACATGAAGATCCAAGCTGTTTTGATGAGGCAGTGAAACAGCAGAAATGGAAGACAACAATGGACCTTGAAATCGAAGCTATAGAAAGGAACCAGACGTGGGAACTAGTGAGTCCACCAGAAGGGGTTCAAAGAATTGGTGTCAAGTGGATTTACAAGACGAAGTTAAACGAAAAGGGGGAAGCAAGTGCAAAGCACGGCTGGTAGTCAAGGGGTATGCCCAACGATATGGGATTGATTATAATGAAGTTTTCGCACCAGTGGCACGTTGGGACACCATACGGTTAATATTGACATTGGCAGCACAAAGGGGATGGGTTGTCTTCCAACTTGACGTCAAGAGTGTGTTCCTTCATGGGGAATTAGAAGAGGCAGTCTATGTGGAGCAGCCTGAGGGCTATGTGTGTAAAGGGGAAGAACATAAAATTCTGAAGCTAAAGAAGGCGTTGTACGGGTTGAAGCAGGCACCTAGAGCATGGTACAACAAAATTGAAAGTTTCTTTATGAAGGAAGGCTTCAACAAATGTAGTCATGAACACACATTGTTTATTAAGCATGAAGCTGCGGGAAAATGCTTAATTGTCAGCCTTTACGTAGATGATCTAATCTATACGGGGAATGACTTGGAGCTGTGTGAGAAGTTTAAGAATGTAATGAAGTCAGAATTTGACATGAGTGATTTGGGTAAAATGAAGTATTTCTTAGGAGTGGAGATACAACAAACAAGTGAAGCAATACATGTGACACAAATGAAGTATGCAGGGGAGATTTTAGAAAGATTTGGAATGACACATTGCAAATCAGTACAAAACCCCATTGTACCTGGCACGAAGCTAACAAGAGATGAGGGGGAAGCCAATGAGGATGCAACTTGGCTCAAACAAATTATTGGCAGCTTGATGTATTTGTCTGTGACCAGGCCAGACATTGTTTTCGTTGTATGCAGGTTGAGCAGGTTCATGAATGAGCCTAAATCATCTCACGTGGCAGCTGCAAAACGTGTCTTAAGGTATGTCAAAGGCACTACCAGTTTGGGGTTATTCTACAAGAGGGGTGCAGAGAACAATTTGAAGGCTTACACGGATAGTGACTATGCTGGAGATGTTGAAGACAGACGCAACACTTCAGGCTATGTTTTTTTGATTGGTGATGGTGCTGTTGCTTGGAGCTCAAAAAAGCAGCCAATTATGACACTCTCCACCACTGAAGCAGAGTATGTAGCTGTTGTTGCTTGTGCCTGCCACTGCATTTGGATGAAGAAGGTGTTGATCAGTCTTGGAAGCTCTTCATGCGAGTGTGTCAAGATTTTGTGTGACAACAGTTCCACAATAAAATTGTCAAGAAACCCAGTTCTTCATGGGAGAACCAAGCACATAGATGTGAGGTTCCACTTTCTTCGAGACTTGGTAAGAGAGGGTGCTGTGGATTTAATTCATTGTGGGACTACTGAGCAAGTGGCAGATATTATGACAAAACCATTGAAGTTGGAAACCTTCTGCAAGCTGCGTGATTTGTTGGGATTGCAAAGCACAAAATTAAACTAACTTGGCTGTGACAGCAAGTGCAGTTTAGGGGAGGATGTTAAAGCTTTCAATAATTAGCTCCAAATTCTTAGGAGTTAGTATTTCAATTCTGTTAAAATCCAGGTGGCAATTCTGGTAAAAGCTGTTATTAGTTGGTTTTCTGTTTTGATTTCAGTTTACACATATCTTCTGCATGTGAAGATTATAAACGTGTAATTCATCTTTTGTACTGGCTATAAAAGGGCCATTTCACACGCTTTGAATAATACAGTGAATTCATTGAGTAATTGAATTCTCAACAGAAACAACTACTAATGGATGATGCCACTTGGGAAAATACCGGGGACATGCACGATAAGTTCTTAAGCATAGACCTTGAAGACAAAGGTTTTAGTGAAAGCAAGGGTATAGATAAACCAAGAAGATCAATACGTGTTCCTATCAAGAAGTTAACTCATACACGAGAGACGTGTCCATGGTTGTCAAAATCGTATGTTATTGCGAGTCAACTCATCAAACCTTGTTAACTCTGGTAGAAAAATTGATCTTGGTCAAACTCGGTCAAAATCGCAAAATCAGACCGGATCGATCTGATTTTACAATTTTGCTCCAATCTTTCAAATTTTCGCCCACTCCCCTAGCGCCAGGCCCCGTATATATACATGAAAAACGCCACAACGTTTATTTTTTAGTTAATATATGGCGTTTTTCATGTGTTGCACTGTAGACTGTGAGTGTAATTACTGTGGACTGGATATTTGATCTGGTGCATCGCGCGCGCACGTCCACCTTTTTTTTTTCTTTTTGCCGTTTATGAACAGTGTATTAGCGAAAAAGCCCCCCGAAAATGACAAAAACGCTGCCAGACCAAGGGGCTTCGCGGTCATTTCGCACCTCGGTCTGCCCCGGTCCGGTCCGGTTCGCCGCCCATCTGATTTTTTTATTATTTTTCGGAATTGGATAAATACGGATATAGCCTCTAATAAGACAAATATGATGAATTCGGGGCAAGGGCAGGACAATAATTGACCATATTTTTTATTATTTCTTTTGGTAACTGTCAGAGCATGAGGGTCACGCGCCTTACGGTTTCCCGCCTCACGCCCTGTGTAGGCGGCGCGTGTGGGCTCATTAGATGGCCGGAGATGGGATAACAGAGTCTCTCCCGATGCGTCTCCGCGTGGTTTTCCTCCCGGTGCGGCGCGTTTCAGAAATGGATGGCCTTGGACGCGGCGGTGGCCGGTTAAAGTCGCCGGCCACCTTTCTCTCTCTCCTGCGCGTAAAAGTGATGGTCTTGATTTTTGTTATATAAGTTTTAATTTAGTTCGATTGGGTCCTTTGATTGAAATTAATTTAATGTTAATGTTTAACTTCGGTCCTCCTTCTTTTAATTTCTGGATTAGGTTGAAAAGTATTAATTTATTCGGTACAACAGTTTCAATTTTTTCAATTTTATCCTTCTATTGAAATTGATAATATATTTGATTTTCATTTCGGCCCTTATACTTTTAATTTTGTATTTTAATCCCTTGATTTCTTTTTATGATTTTAATTTTGTTAAAAAAATTATGATTATTTTAGCCTTTCATTTATTTCATTTTTTTCATTAATAATAATAATAATAATAATAATAATAATAATAATAATAATAATTTAATTGTTTTTCTTACTTACTATTTTGTTTATGCTTTTTTTCCCTCGGTATAATTTGATAATTTTTATTGTTTTGATAATAATAGCAATAATAATTTTAGATGTTAAGACTCCGATGTTGCTATTGTTATAATATTTTAAATTAATATTGCTTTCTTTTTCCCTTTATTTTTTTTGTTTTCTGTTATTTTTATTTGCTCTTTGGATTAGATGATTTTTATGAATTTACTATTTGCGCAATAATAACGATGATTTTAAATTAATATTACTATTTGCTTTTTTTAATGATTGTTTAGGTCAATTTAATTATTTTGATTGCTTTGGCAGTAATGTTAATAATAATTGTAATTGTTATAACAATGATGGTAACAATAACGTGAGGATGGATTTTGAATTTATGTTTTCATTTTTTTATTGATAAAAAAATAACTATTTATATTTGTTATTTGATTATTGTAGATTTTTATTTGATATTAATTCATTTAGTTTTTTTTTAATTCTTAGATAATGTTTATTCTTTATTCGTCTCTATACATCTATGCTTTTAGTTTTTGTTTTTTTATTAGGGTTTTATTTTTAATCGGTCCAGTCCTGAAATTTATAATTTATGTTGATAATTATTACTCCATTTTTCCCTTTATTCATTTTTTTTGTTTTCTCTTATTTCGATTTGTTATTTGGATTAAATTATTTTTATGATTTTACTATTTGCGGAATGATAATGGTAATTTTTTTGATTTTTTTAATTGTTTTTTTTATAAAAATCTTTTGTTTATTTTTTTAATGTTTTTTCAGGGAATTTATTTATTTTAATTGTTTTGATAATAATATTAATAATAATTTAAATTGTTATAGAAATGATAATGAAAATAACGTGGGGGTGAATTTTAAATTTATGTTTTTGACTTTCTGTGGATAGAAAATTTACTATTTGTTTTTGTTATTTGATTATTACAGGTATTTTCACAATTTATATTTTGTTTTTATTTGGTTTAAATTGAATTATAAAATGAACTAATCTTAATGCAGTGAATTTAATAATTCAAATATCCGAATCTTCTTACTTTTTTAATGATGATGATAAATTAATGTTGGTTATTTCGTTGAAAACTGCTAAACATATAAATTTATAGCGATTTAAAATTCATATATTTTATAAAAAACTTGCACTTAACATGATTTCTGCACAAATTTACTATTTTATCTAAATTTATAATACAATAAAAAAATACACATAATTAATATTTTTTATATTGAAAAAAATATGGTATCGCCCGCGACAAGGCGCGGGGGCATTTGGCTAATATATATATATATATAACTTGTAAAAGCAAAGGAAAACACAGTTTTTATCATGATGACTTCAAAAAAAGTATCACCTTTTCATGATTTTCAATCTATCCTCGTCCTCCGTGAATTTGTACATTGTCTTGGATTCTTAACTAGTTATTTAAATAATATAGTAAATTATTGAATCATATATTTTAAAAATCCAAAATTTTATAGACTATATTAATCTAGTATATATATTATTACTATATATATATAAACCGTGTCCCACAATCACCATATATATATATATATATACTCTCTCTCTCTCTCTCTCTCTCTCTCTCTCTCTCTCTCTCTCTATATATATATATATATATATATATATATATATATATATATATATATATATATATATATATCATGGAATCACTTTTGATAATCAGTATTATTAACTTTAAAATTTATACTTAATTTTTTGAAAAAAAAATAACTTTTTTATTTTTTACTTTAAATTAAATTTTTTTGATGTTCTTAAATCATTTTCATATCCTGATGATGAAATAATTTGTTGGAGTTGGAGCTAGTACTAGCAATATCGGTGTTGATACCAATATTAGTATTGATAATGCTTTTGATGAATGTATTAAAAATAAAGAGGAAAATAACAGTCATGAAACTGATTTTAATTTATATAGCACATTAGCAAAATATTTATTTTAAATTTATTAGTTTTTACCTAATGAAATTCTATGGACATAATTGTTTTGTAATGTATTTTTAAGTTATTTTGAATCATGTATGAACATTAACTAATGAAGTTTTATGGACATAATTATGTTGTATTGTGTTTGGAAATATTTTACTTATGATTTTACAATTTTTCTACCTACACGATTTTAGTTGTGATTTTACGATTTTTGTACGGAAAAATTCAGGTACGATTTTACGATCCAATCTTCCGAAACCCTTTCCGTGTCGTGTCAAAATCATGATTTTGACAACCATGCGTGTCACACATGCAGAAGATATGAGAAATAAATTGTTGAGGAATTACTGGCAGAATCCCGTTGGAAGACCTGGTCCAAAGTTGATAGCTATAAATATTAATTCGCAAGTAGTTGTTGAAATCCTTATTTTTAGTAGTTGAGGTCGTAAGTTTATGAGAAGTTGTTTTACCTTGATGTATTTAAACTCTTCCATTATATAGCAAGGGCATATATATTCAAAATCAATTATTGTGGTTCTTTCTCACCCTAAGAAAAGTCATGTATATCTAACAATCATGATAGCTTTGATTGGGATCTTTCAGTTGAATGCCATAATGAAAGTATCTTAGCTAAGTTTTGAATAGTATAATAAAGAACCAAGAGCAAGAGAAATCATCTCCAATATTATTTCTAAAAATGAATGTGTTATGACAACTTACACACCATATAAAGTATTTATAGCTCAACAAAATAAATCCTACTAAAATTTAGACTAAAATTAAAACTCAAATATAAACTAATTTAAAAGTATTTTAAAATAAAATAATAAAGCTCGAGTTTTGATAAATAAAGACCATTTGTGTATTAACTCCTAGATTTTATTGGAAGGCTTTCAAATGTTTGAATGATACAAAAATTTAACTCTAAAGGAAAAAATGTCTAAAAAATATTTTGAAAAACAATTAATTTAAATTAACAATCGGATTGAGACTTATGACTATTAACATAAAGTTAATAACCAAGCACTAGTAGATGTTAAATAAACTCATTTATTGATTTTATCACATTGATCAAGACTTAATCATCATTTGAACTAAACTTCATGTTTAACATCACCTTAGAAGTAATTCTAAAATCTTGCTTGAACCAAACATCTCAAATCAACCTATTGAATGTGTATTTGATCCTATTGGTTTTTGCCTTTATAAATCCATTTAGTGGGTGTTTGGCGCCGCGGTTCAACTTGCGTTTATGTTGAACCGCGGCTCCAACCACACTTGTTACCAAATATCATACCAGCATTTGGATGTGGGGCCCACCGAGAAAATTAAAAACACGTCGCACCTGCAAAAGCACCTGAGAGCTGCTTTTGCAGCTGCAACGTAAAATTTACAATACACTGGCACATCACGTGATTTATATGGACGCAAACGGTCGAGAATCACGGATCATCCTCTTCGCCCTCATCTCTTCTTCTCTTCACCCTCATCTCTGCATCTCTTCTCCCTCACCTCCCACACAGAACCAACACTCTCCCTCAGCCTTCCCTGCACAGGGCAACCACACCACAAACCTTCTCCCTCAGCCACTTACCCTCAGATTCGTCTCTCCTCACCCTCAGTTCCACTGAATTTCCAAGAGTGTTGCTACTGAATCAGAGTTGTTATGGCTTCTCGGCTTAAACCAGTGTTGTCATCGCTGCTGCTTCAATTGCTGCTTAAAGTTTAGAAGAACTGCTGGAGTGAAACGTTGCTGCTACTAGTGAGATGGAGTTACTGAAATGATTTTTTTTATGGATGTTTACGTTGTGGAGAAATTTCTAGAGTAGTGGAAAGGAGATGCAGTAGTTGATGGATATTGTTGCTCTCAGTCTGGAGTTGGTGTATAGAAAAGGTTCTCAATTGCAAAACAAAATTGTTAATGCAATAATTTGGGGCTGGAATTTTAGTTAAACTAATTTTTATTTAATTGGATGTCTCGTGTCAGAGATAGAAAATATGTGAGCTTTCAATATGATAGTGTTTTTGGTTTTATTGGGCTGGAACTTTAGTTAATATAAATTGATTTATTAAAAATCTAATTAAGTTATTAAACTTAATTTTTATTTATGATTCGTCAGATAATTATTAATTTGACCTTGGATTAATCCTTCAAAACCAAGTGAAATGATCAAGATAATTTCATAGAAAATTCATTTTATTCCTGAAAATATTTTACCAAATGTTGTTCCTCGATCAAATAGTCAGGGGTCACAGACACGTTCACGTATGAATTTTGTTCGTGATGGAATTGCAAGTATTTTAATGAGAGAATAAAAACAAGTGTTTAATTTACCTCAATTATTTCAAACATTTTGTTATTATAATTATTAATCAATATACAAAATTATTCCAACAAAATATTTATATAAATGTGTGTGTGTGTGTGTGTGTGTATTTTTAATTAATTTCACAAGTTGAGAGCAATATGAAAAGCATGGTAATCAAACACACAAAACTGCTTTTCATTAAACTCAACCTCAACCACAGTTTTAACCAAACACAAATTTTAGTTACGAACTGCAACTAAAAGCACTTTCCATAAACCTGTTTTTTTTCAACCTCAACCACAACAACAACAGTTGTGCCAAACAGGCCCTTAGAATATGCAATAGATCCCCTCAGCTCCACCAACCCGTCTCTCACCCTCAAATCAATGTTGACCACGAAGGAGAGGCACTGCTTTCTGTAAATCTAAGGTATGTGTATTTTCACTCAGTTTTTTTCTTGCTATGAACAATAGAGAACAAAAGATTTTGATTGTATAGCCCGATAATATTGTAGCAAATGTTTGTGAATGATAGAAAAAATTGTACAAAAAGCAAGTAATGAATGGCTGATAATTGTTGCTTACTGAATGTTCGAATAGTTTCAATTGTGCTTACAATATCAATGATTTGAGATGAAATTGATACCAAAGAAATGTTTTCAAAGAAGTAGGCTCGAAATTGGCATGAAACTAACTGCAATGGTTTGAAATTTGTTGAAAATGTTGTGAACAGTGGCTGTGAAACAAGCTCAACTGTGCCTATGCTCATTGTCATTGATTGTTTCTACAAATTATAACAGTTGTTTATGAAATGGTTGTTCATTTATTATTTCTGTTAAATTTATGCAATAAATTTTAGCTCAAATTTATATAGTTTATGAAAGCTGATGATAATAAAAAACTTGTGTTGAAATTGTATTATACATCTGATACTTAAGATGGAACAATTGAAAAAGGGTTAGGGTGAACACATGTTTTTGATGAATGTATGTTCGGTTGAAGTTTTGTAATTTTTTTAATTAATTTATGTTGTGAAATTTGTTAATTAAGGTTTTTTCAGGTTAGTTTGTTTAATTATGTTGTATAATTCTGTGTTTTTTGCTGTTATACAAACTATTAATTGTTGTGAAATAATTTAAAATATAGAATGGAAGGTAGTATATATATGGATAAGGTTGTCTGGATAAAGGAAATGTTGCATACGTTTTGCGACCTATGTATTAGGGTAATTGATTTGGGAATGTGACCTGCAACGTATTTTGATAAAACTGGTTGGAAATTTCTGATCACATCATTCAAAGAACAAATCAGACATTCATTGACCAAAACACAATTAAAAAACAAGTGGGATGACTGCAAAAAAGATTGGAAAATAGGGACGAAACTCATTTTTGAAATTGGGATGGGTTGGAGTAGTGAATTGAGGACAATCTCAGCAACGGATGAGTGGTGGAAAGCAAACATTTAAGTCCAATTTCATTATCTAATATACTTAATTTTTTTTCATGTTTCTGAATATTTTATAGCATAATATTTGTGTGAATTATGTATTTTTATATAGGAAGTTAAAAGAGCCAAAAAATTTAGAAATGTCATAATTGACATTAAAGTTAAAATATGATAGAATGTATTCCAACATTGTGGCTACCGGGAGTATGCGTGGGCACCGTCATCAGGAGTGCAAGGTGGTGATAACTGTTTTCAGCCAAGCACTAACAATGCCAACATTGACGCAGTTACTTTAGAGGATGAAAGCGATGATTCAGAAGATGATATAAATCTTGCATCTAATAATGACATTACTCGGTTAGTTGGGGGTGAACATGTCAAGTAGCAACAACACAGAAGAGTGGAAAAATATAAGAGAAGGAGGCTAATGAGGGTCAAGCGAAGAAGAAGAAGATGGTTGGCTTGGCTTTCAACTACAGTAAAAAAATATCCCACAATGTATCAAAATCAAGTCTCCTACAGAGGAAAAAATGTATTCAACAATTGTGACAAACTGTAATTGTTCACTCACATGTTTTTGTGGAAAAAAATGGTACAAACCGTGCACAAAATTGTGATTATTGTTGGTTAAATGACAAGAAAATAATGCAAATGAAAGTCAAAAGGATCAAAACAACAAGTGAGAAAATAAACAATTCATTAATCAACTTTTCTATATAAATGGGAGTGATTCCCAAAATATTTACAATCTCAAACAGTTATAATCTCAAAAACATCTTTTGAAGAGCAACTTTGCAAGAGAAACATCATTATTCAATTTACAGGTTTACAACTTTTTATCTTAAGTTCTTGTAATTTTAATTTATTCTCTTCAACATTATAAGTTGTTTTTGTTTAAAGTGTATTTAAAGGTTTTTGTTTTTTTCTTGGAAATTGAAGATATTAATGATCCATGGTATAACAATATAGTTAATGAAGATTTTGATGGCAATTATGAAAATGTTATGAATCACGTTGTAGAACAAATTAATTATCATGCTTCTGAAGGTGCTAGTACGTTGATGGGGGTGGTGATGACAGGGGTACCGATGATGGAAACAACGACAACAACGATGATAGTACCGATGATGATGACGACGACACCGATAATGAAATATAATTTTTTAGGAGATAGTTTCAGAAGGAGAAATTAATTATATATACAATTGGAGTTATAGACTTGTATTACATAAATTATATGCATGAGAGACTATGTATGGTTTCATACAATACATGTATGCATTGGTTGACCGAATCACTAAGAGGTAATTGGAAACAATGTTTTAACATGTTTAGGATGGATGCAACCACTTTGACGAGTTTGTGTGTAGATTTAGAAACACAACATGGTTTGAAGCCTTCAAGAAGCACGTCTATGATGGAAAAGGTTGCAATGTTTCTATTTACAATAGATGTTAGGGCATCTAACAGGGAAGTGCAAGAGAGATTCCAATATTCAGGTGAAAATGTTAGTAGATGCATAAATGAAGTCCTTTAAGCAGTATGTTTATTCGCTGGAGACGTCATAAAACTAAAAGATCCAAAATTTACGAACACCCTAAGATAAATTGCAATGAATTCAAGATATATGCCACATTTGAAGGTTAAGTGTTTTTATTTTAATCATGTGAAAATGAATATCTATTCTTTTATCCACAAACAAAATAATGAGACTTTTCGCTTTTTTCATGTAGAATTGTGTCAGTGCAATTGATGGAACACATGTTCGCGCTTGCATAACAACAGAAAATCAAGTTCCATTTATTGGAAGAAAAGGTGTACCGGCCCACAATGTTTTGGCTACTTGTAGTTTCGACAAACAATTTATCTTTGTATGGGAAGATAGTGCAAACGACACTAATTCTAAGGGCTATTAACAATAACAATATCAAATTTCTCAAACCACCAGAAGCTTGACATTTCATATATATTTTAAGAGTTGATAAATTCAATTTAATAATATTCTTCGTCAATTTTTTATTCTTAATATATACTTGTGTTTTCTTCTTTTTTATAGGCAAGTTTACTTACTTGATGCTGGATATCCCAATAAGTATGGGTACTTAGGTCCTTATAAAGGTCACATGTATCATTTCCAAGAGTTTAGGCGTCGTGGACAACCAAGTGGTCGTGGGGAAGTTTTTATCGTACACACTCATCACTACATAACATGATAGAATGTTCATTTCGCATATGGAAACAAAGGTGACAAAATTTTCAAAACATGCCTACTTATCCATACAAAACATAAGTGAAGATTGTAGTTGCATCAATGACACTACATAGCTATATTAGAAGAAGTTCACAAGATGATATGACTTTTGCCAAATATGATCGCAATTCTAATTTTGTTCCCGAAGATATTTTACAGGATGTTGTTCCTCGATCAAATAGTCAGGGATCGCAGGGGCTTTCACGTATGAATTTAGTTTGTGATGGAATTGCAAGTAGTTTGATGAGAGAATAAAAACAAGTGTCTAATTTACTTGAATTATTTATTACATTTTGTTATTATAATTATTAAATCTACAAAATAAAAAAAAACAATATATTTATATATATGTACGTATGCATGTGTGTTGTGTGTAATTTCGCAAGTTGACAACAATATGAAAGACATGATAACCAAACACACGAAACTGCTTTTCATTAAATTCAAACTCAACCACAGTTTTTAACCAAATACTTCAATTTCAATTATGAACCATAACTAAAACTGTTTTTCATGATTTTTTTTTCAAACCTTAATCACAACAACAACCGTAATACCAAACAGACCCTTAAGAGGTAACGTTTATAGTGATTGCTTAAGAGTATTATTGAGATTGCTTTTAAAAGTGTTTTTTGTTTAGAAATGTATCAAAATAATATTTTTTATTTTTTAAAAATTATTTTTAACATCAACACATGAAAATAAAATAAAAACACTAAAAAATTTAATTTAAAGTAAAAAATAAAAATAAAACATTTTCTGTTTTTTTCAAAAAATACTTTTAAAACGCGATAACAAACAAGACCATAGTCATGCTTTTGTATTGCAACAAAAAAAAAAATTGAAAGTATTAACGAATACTTTTTTATTAACAAAAAAGAAAAGATAGTGTTAAAAATCGTTTTTTTTTTTTTTTTGTTTTTAGGTTAAATCAAGAAGTATAATTGTTACTAATTTTTTTTTTTTAAATAATATATTGATCATATTTCTTCTTCTTTTTTGTCATTATAGGTGAATTAGTTGTCTTTTTTTTTTCTCCAGGATTGCACTACGAAGAAAAAATTAAGTGCGTGTGTATTAAAACAATTCATGATGCATGTTTTATTATACAAATAATATGACCATTGATAATTGTATCGTAAATGAAAAAAATATTAGTAACAATTATTTTTTTGAAGAGGAATCAATGACTGACACATTAGTATGGTAAAATATACCTAATGCTAATTATTATTTTGAAGCCTTGAAATAATAATAATAATAATAATAATAATAATAATAAGTATTGAAATGCTTAGAAAGGAAGCTATACTTTGATTATTATTATTTTTAAAATTGAATTTGTCATATTGGTTTGTTGGTTGCTTTGCTGTTCAGAGAAAATTATCAGCATTAAAAAGCTACTATCATTGCTTGTTGCTTCCATTCTAAACAAAGCAAAGCCCTTAAACACTTGGCATCCTCCCTTTAGTCTAAACAAAGCAAAGCCCTTAAACACTTGGCATCCTCCCTTTATAGTTTATATAATAATAATAAGATTAATAATAATAATAATAAGATTAATAATAATAATAATAATAATAATAATAATAATAATAATAATAATTCCTTTCTCTTGGATTCAACCTTAAAAAAATAAATCTAAAAGGTATAATAATTCTGAAAAACACAGATTTCATTTTTCAATTATTAGTAATTAATTTTATGGAAACTCAATATAAAAGAGTGTTTGAAAGTGTGTTTTAAAATAAATTGATTTTTTTATTTTAAATTAATTTGTTTGGATGATTTGACATGTTTATGTTAAAAATCATTTTTACAATAGGTTGATTCATGATTGAGCTTGATGATTTGTTTTAGTTGTATATCAATTATATTTCAAAAAAACCAAAACAAACGATATTATTGTTTACGATATATATTTATCCGAACTCTTTTTAAAAAAAATTAAGAGCCCATGGAAAAAAAAGTTTATATTTTTGTTTCAGTTTTTTTACTCAATCTTTTATTGAAATCAAATAATTTAAATGTATTTTTATTTTAGTTTTTTTTACTATTTTTATTATCATTTATCAAAACATACAATTCTTAATTAGTTTTATTAAATGAACAATTAATATTTTTATGGTAAAGTAACAGCACACGTACTACCAGAATTTTTTTTTCTCCACCCCACAATACAGATGTGGAGAATCAAACTATTTTTATATAAATAAAGGTTGGGTTTTCAGTGTTCTGTGAAGAAATTGGGAGCCATGCCACGCTGTCTTTTTGGATGGTTGACTTGTTTAACAAGGTTACCCTAGTCAGAAGGGCGATGGCGAAGCTCGACGCCAACCACTTTTTTCTACCCCAAAGAGGAAGGCAGAGCATGTGTGCATGCGTGGCTAAAAGCTGGAGCACCGCCCACGTTATGTCACAGGGGAGTTTGATGGTTTCAAAAATATTTTTTAAAACATATAATATTTTTATTTTTAATTAATTATTTTTTTTAATAATTTTAGATTATTTTGATAACAAAATTATTTTTTTCAAATAAAAAATATTATCTTAATAATAAAAAATAATTTAAAAAATAACATCAACATCACTAAAAGCTATATTACGAGCCAAGAAATGGATGGGAGCAGTTCGGAGAGTGCTTGCTAATTAATGAAAAAAAGGACACTTGATAATTTATTTTATATTAGTATATTATTGTTTTAATATTAAAAAAAATATATTGTTTCAAGTTTCTTTTTAATTAAACGATATATTTTTCATCAATTATCCATGTTATTTCTAGAAGTGATATAAATTTTACCTCATATAACTATTTTTTATTATTAAAACATTATAGTAAATAACACATAGTTTAAATTATATGATTAATTTAAACTTCTAAAAATTCCTAATGGATGGAAAAATAACAATACGGAACAAGAAGCAAAGTTAGTCGTGCCAAAGAGGACAAGAGAGTTCAAAACCAAGGTTGTCAATACCGTCCTAGTTTTTTCATTGGTATAAAATATTTTGGTTTCGGAGTATTTTGGCGTGCCGTTTCATAGTTGTATTGTTCATATATAATTAATTATATATATATATATATATGAAAAAAATAAAATATTAATTTAACAAGCATAATTAAAATTCAAGATAAATTAACTTTAAACTATACAATATAAACACAAAGTCAAACAAACATAATCTCAAAATTAAAAATAAAATCACAAGTTAATCAAAATAAGGAGGATTTTAAGGCCGGAACGGCACATCCGAAACAGTACCGGGACTTTCCGGTCGGAATTTCCGGAACGAGCCAGAATTAAAATCGAGACAAAAACAATATTGTTTTATCTCGGTTTTTTTTAATAGCACAGAACGTTCCTATCATTCCGGTCAGAATAGAACAGTATTAACAACCGTGGTCAAAACCATCGAAGCTTTTCATGACTATACATTATAAGAAACTAAAGCTTAGCATTTACATACACAAATATATAGTAAATATATCCTTTTCCTGGGGATATGTTTCTGGAAGAATAATTTTATTAAATTGCTCTCTCACAAGTCATAACGTTCCCAATCGGCAACTTGCACTGCGGATAGGATTGGGATTCCAATTCCCACAGTAAATAAATATGATTTGTTTTTTCTCCGAATAAAAACAATAACAAAATCTTTGAAAATAGGAGAGCGTGAGGGAGAGCGTGAGGGAGTAAATAATAACGTGGTCCACACCCAAACAGTATCTCGCCATAGTATTTGCACTGTAAGCTTTTGCTTCCCACTGACATAGTATTGTAAAGACTGACAAATTTGACGCAGAGAGAGTATCTCGATAACTGAGCACACAAGCTACTCTTGACTTCACTCTCTCCACCACTGCAAAACACTACACCTTGGTTGGTTTAGCTACACTAGGGTTTTGTTCCCTTTTTTGTTTTCTTTTTCGTCAAAATAAGCCTCCTACAAGACAGAGAGACATCTCCTGGTAAGCCCCAAATGTGAATTTGCTCTGTTTTGTTTTGTTATACATTGTTTAGTTATGAGTTATTTGTCACATTTTGAGGCTATTTGGTTTTTTTAGCGAGGAAAGGTTCAAAAATTTTCTTTTGTGGGTTCAGAGAACTTCTTCGGGTTTAGGTGCCGTCAATTTTTGAGTTGGGTTTGCTTTTATATATATATATATATATATATATATATATATATATATGTTTTCCCCTTTCTTCTTAGTAATAATGCTTCTTTTGAGTTTCTTTTGTAAAGATATCTCATTTTATAGTAAAGTTCTGCTTCCATTGGCAAAACGTGGGTGGGGTTTCTGTGGTTGGCCTCAAGTTCAGAGCCTGGAGTGTTTGCAGAGTTTTGAGTTTTGAAAGTTTCTTCAAAGAAGAGCCAAAGCCTTTTTTCTGATTTTTTTTTTCATGTGACAAAGTACCTTTGGGGAAACATTTATTTGCTTAACATAGATCTCTGTATCAAGTCTCTCTGTTTTTGTGTTATTTTGAGGTAAGCTTGTTTTAGACCACTGTTTTGTAGATCTAAGCGTTTAAAAACTTTACCATGGTTTAGAGTGCTTCATATGCTGTCGATAATTTGTTTTCAGTTTCCTTACTAATGTACTATTCTTCTTCTTCTCTTTTGGGGAAGAAGGTGTACAGGGGTAGTTTTTCGTTTTTCAAAACTATAATTTCTTCAAGGATTACAAGGCTCCGAAAATGCTACAGGATTTAAGGAATTTTATTGTTATTGTTACATTATACACGCAAGTTTTGATTAAAAAAAAAAGAAGAGATGGTGTCTGGATATGGAGATAGAAGGTCTCTAATACGTTTTTTTCCCTTACCTTTTGTTGTCATAAATATTTGTGGTTGTCATCAAATGAAAAAACTTTATGGTGCACAGGGAGTGGTTTGTCAAATACACAAGTAGAAAGGCAAAAGGATTTTAATTAAGAATGAAACTATATTTTTTTTATATTTATAAACATAATGATAGCAGTTTCCAAATGAACAGAGAATTTATGCTACCAACACCATTAATCTGGCTCTGGCCCATTGTTCTGTTTTTTGGAGCACAACATAAGGTGCTTGAGTGAAAAGAAAGGGATAAAAAAGGAAAGAGAAAAGAAAGTTGCGAAGATGGATTATGTGAACATGTGTGATGAGGTCTTCTGAGTACACCCTTTTCTTTGTTTTTAATTTTGTCTTGGGGTTCTGGTTGGTGGTAGTGGGGGTAGTTTCTGAGGAGTTTCTTTGAAGGCATTGTATTGTTTGTTTGTTTGTTTGTTAGGTTTGTGCATGCTTATTTGAGGCGGCTGTCATCGTTTTGAAAACACCACACTATCCTTCTTCTTGCATACATGTATATTAGATTCTCTTTTGAATTTCTTTCCCAGCCAAAGATTTCCTCTGAAGAACTGTAAGTGTTGTGGGCCAGGTGGGATTTCAAGGAGTACTTGTAGTGAAGAAGATAGAAGGCATAATGCAGACACCAAAAGCAAAGTAAGATTGTCATTTCCTTGCTACAATGTCTTTACCCTCTCTTGATGTTTGTTTGTTTGTTTTCAGGTAATCTGTGTTTTTTTGTCATTAACTGAAAAGACCTCAATATTCTGTTCATGTGATGCAGACTTGCTCATGTCTGCACTGTTTTTCTGATCTACTTTCAGAAAAAAATGCTTTCATTTAAGTACATTTAATTCTATGATTAATTTTGACTTCTATTCTGCAATTGATTTGTTGGTGATTTGAAGAATCATTAGGCAACCAAAAGTGGATCCAACTGAACATTCAATTGAATGAACTTTGGACTGATTTTTTTGACAAGGAATAAGACAATTTTTAGTATCATAACAAGAAAGGAAAATCAATTTTTTACACCGAACTAATTGAAACCAGTTACAAATTGTTGGTTCTACTCTGCATTATAATCGAAAGTGGAAGAAAGAGTACAGTTAATATGGTTTGTGACTAGCGGGCTCTTGTTAAGCAGTGAACATTTTACTGTTTTTCACATGTTGCTTGAAGGCTACATTTAAGCCTTGTTTTTCCTTGTAATTTCGTTTTGTTTTGTTTTTGGGTAAAAAAAAACCCTATTTTTTCTACCCCTACAGTCAACAAAGTTTGGCTACTATCTCAAAGGAAAAAAAATTATGACAGTAAATCAGGTGAGGCATCAAGATCCAATTGGTGGGTGAATGTTGAATCCTAGCAATTTTAATCCATTCAGTAGGTGGCAGGTGTTGAAATTTATCACCTAACAACACACTGATGTACCCTGAATCCTAAGCATCATTACTCAATTCATTCATGAGGTGGCAGGTATTGAAATTGTTTCACCTGGTAACACTATGCCCCATGAATTCCCGCATGGTTAATCTGCAAAAAAAAGATGCGATAAATTTATCACCCCGTTACCAACTTATATAGCATGGTTAATCCTGGCACTTACACTTTTGAAGCAGATTTCCTTATATTCTTCCTTGTTGAAATTTATTCTTTCCTTTCTTTTCTTGTATTTTATCAAGCTTTGACAGTTATCTACCATCAGTTGCTGGAACGTGGAATAGGTCCTTCGATTTTCATACAAATCTAACTATACTTGTTGTCATTCGCCCAACTTTGAGTGCAGAACTATCTCTTTGGAAGTGCCTCCGAAGAAATCTCCTGTGACACCGCGAACTCGGAAACTCAAAACACCTGGATCAGAAAATAACTCTGCCTCCCCAAATCCAGCAGGCAGGACCCCGAAAGACAGAAGTCCTAAAGTTACTGAACGCAGATCACCTCAAAGTCCAGCAACTGAGGTACCCAGCTACAACCAGTTCATTTTAAATCGAACTGCCTGGTGGAGTTTTTTTACAGTTTGGAATTATATGGTCACCAATGCTTATTTATATAACACTGTTACAAATGCCTGTCTCCCACCATTTGGGTGTTTTAGACACAAATCTTGACTTTCAAATTATCACAATTGACTTTTTTTAGGAAGAAACTTGCATAATGATAATATTTTCAAAAATTACTGTTGTTCACTCGCGTTGCTATCCTCTCTATCTTGCGAGCCCAGAAGAAGCGCCCAAGCAGAATATCTGAATTGGAAACACAGCTCGCACAACTCCAGGAGGATCTGAAGAAGGCAAAAGATCAACTGAACACATCAGAGTCATGGAAGAGGCGAGCCCAGATGGAAGCTGAAGACACCAAGAAGCAGCTTTTAACCATGTCAGAGAAATTTGAGGAATCACAACAGCAATTGATGGAGCTTTCTAGTTCTGAAGATGTACGTGTTCAAGAGCTCCGTAAAATCTCCCATGATCGTGATAAAGCTTGGCAGTCTGAACTGGAGGCTATGCAGAAGCAGCACTCAATTGATTCTGCAGCCCTGGCTTCTTCCATGAATGAAATGCAAAGGCTAAAAAATCAGCTGGAAATGGTGGTGGGATCTGAAGCTTCCCAAACAAAACATGCAGAATCAGCTTATGCTGAATTACAAGGGTTGAGACTGGAACTAACTGAAACTCTCTCCCTTGTTGAAAAAATGAAAACTGAGCTCAGTGATACCAGAGAATCTGAAGCTCAAGCCCTAGAACTTGTTAGTAAAACTCAAAAGCAATTGGAAAAAGCAAATGCAACTGCTGAAATGCTGCGGGCAGATGACGTCAAAACCTTGGAGGCTTACAGGTCCTTATCATTGGAGCTGGAACAATCAAGAGCACAAGTAAAATCCTTGGAGGAACTTGTGAGTAAACTGCAAGCAGATCCAGTGACCATTTGTGAGAAAACAGTCATGAATCCTACAGGGGATGTTGAAGTTTTGCAGGAAAGTGTAGAACAGGAGGAAACAAAACAGCTCAAAGCAGAAATGGACCTTTTGAAACATGAAGTAGTTCAGTTGAAATCCGCACTAGAAGCATCTGAGACCAGGTACCAGGAAGAATATATCCAAAGCACATTGCAGATTAGAAGTGCTTATGAACAAGTTGAACATATAAAGTTGGAATCAGGCCACAGAGAGGCTGAATTGGAAGCAGAATTGAAGAAAACCAAAAACAATATTGAAGAATTGAGGGCTAACCTGATGGATAAGGAAACTGAATTGCAGGGCATTTCTGAGGAGAATGAGGGACTGGCTTTGAAGATCAGGAAAAGTCAGCCAAGTGAGAGGGAATCTGAACTTGCAATGGAGCTGAAGAAGTTAGAGCATGATATGGAAGAGTTGAAGGCGAGCTTGTTGGACAAGGAAGCACAGCTGCAGGGTTTAGCAGCGGAAAATGAAACACTCTGGACAGAAATCAAGAAAGGGGAAATGGAGAAAAGTAAAGTCAATGATGAAGCTGTTGCGTTGGCCGAAAGTGCAAGGGCTGCAGAACACGAGGCTCTGATGAAACTTGGTTGTCTGACAGAGGAAGCAGATAAGAGCAGCAGAAGAGCAGCAAGGGTGACTGAGCAACTGGATGCAGCTCAGGCAGCAAACACAGAAATGGAGGCTGAATTGAGGAGGTTAAAGGTGCAGTCAGACCAATGGAGAAAAGCTGCTGAGGCAGCTGCTGCTATGCTTTCAACTGGGAAAAATGGCAAATTTGTGGAGCGAACAGGTTCACTAGACAACAACTATAATCCTATTCCTGGAAATATGGGTTCACCCTTCTCTGAAGATATGGATGATGATTCTCCAAAGAAGAAAAACGGGAACATGTTGAAGAAAATTGGGGTCTTGTGGAAGAAGGGTCAGAAGTAGCCAGGCTCTGTCTGGTTACAATGCATTTAAAGGTGGTTTTATTGCTTTGATTACTTTATTTTCGCCCATTTTTTTATAGCTGTTTGATAACATTTGTTTCATCAAATGTTTTTCGCCTTAAAATATATATTTAAAAAAAAAGCTACTTTTGATATAGTATATTAAAATGATTTGAAAACATAATAAAAATTAAATTATTTTTTGAAATGCAAAAACAAAACAAGTATGTAATATCCTTGTTCTTATTTATGCAGGAGCTGGTTGGTGGCAGCTAAGATCGGAATGATGATAAATTTGTTTCAAAGACTTGAGTTCTTTTGAGGACTTCTCCTGTATAGATTGTGGAAAATCATGAACTGAGGGGTATCATTTTGTTTTCATCTGATGGTTGCAATGGCTTTGATTCTCCCCACGATATCTGGATCGCTGTATGAAGCAGTTGATCTGTGCTAGTTTGCCATCAGCATGATTTATGTATTAATCTGTAACAAGTTATTTGAAAAATAGGAACAACACTTGTATTGGTAGTATCGGAGAAGATATGTTGCTGGAACTCCATTCCCCATTCCAAGTTCACCTTTGCTCATCAATTTATGTTTTTTGTATTGCACCAGACCAATCTAGATCTCCCATCATTCCTTCATTGCTGTTCTGTTTTCTCGCCTGCTCTATGCCCACTAGTTTTATTCTTCACAGGTATCCATTCCACCAAACTGTGCATCTCCATTATGGAGGAGGATTTTTCTAAAAGGTTGACTGTTGCGTTTATGAACCGCAAAATCTGGCCAAAAGATTTCAGCAGGTATGCCATTAATCCTCTGAAACCCCAGAGTTTTACTCCATACAATATCCGTGACCTGTTCAATCGTACAATGCTGACATTTCTTGGCTGCCGTTCAATGGAAGGTAGTTGACTCTCTGAAACGCATCGACATGGACTGTGAAGGTGAAGTGAGTAATCATGGATGTTTTCGAATTGGGGTAGCCACTAGGACACGTGCCATGCCCTTTACAAGGCCTAGCTTTTTTAAGGCAAGAAATGGTAATGGTTTCTTGATCCAAACCTTAAACTGTGGTCAAATTTATCACTTTGATCTTTGTATTTCTGTCCCTATTGTTTTGTCTTTTCTTATCAAGTAATACGGGTGTACATAGAGAGAGGCTTGCCATGCATCCCTCATCGCATCATACATGGTGTCGCACTATCAATTTTCTTGTCAAAATTTTCGGGCTAGTCTTACTAGTCCCAGTCTTTTTGCTCATCGATTCACTAATGTTTGATTACAACTATTTTGTCTCACAAATCCAAGAATTCTCCTATTCTTTTAATGTTATGAACAAGCTGGAAACATTCAAGTCTATTTGTGTGGGTGCTATGCACATCTATTATGTCTACAGAACTTACATGCTACTCACACATATACAACATATAAAATGAGTACTAACACACAAGAATACACCACAGACAGTCTCTCTAAGACCTGAAACATATCCGGGTAGTTTTCTTCCAAAACAATAATTGTTGATAACTGCTCCATACTATTTCTTCTCCCCTTGGCCTGCCACACAACAAACTACTTGCCCTTCCTGCCAACTCACACGCTGCTAGAATAGGTGTGTTTGCATGTCTTTGGATTGTCCATTGTCTACAGTCTACTCTCGTCAACCCAGCGCTAATAAGTCACTGCTGCCGAACACTACTGTCGATGCCCATACACGCTGCTTCTCACATAGACGTGTCAGTGTAGGCTGCCAATCGTGTCAGTAGTGTTTTTCATCAAGTCTTAGACTGTCCCATCGTCCAGACTTATCACCAGGCTCTGCTGCTGATTTTGACGACACTGCTGAACTAATAGGTGCTGCTAATTTTGACACTATCTCATCATTTGTTTCCAATACTATTTTTCATCAGGTCAACTTCCCCCTGATGAATTTAGCCGCGTAACACATATCCTTAATGGATTTACAAGAAAACTTGTAGTTGAATTGAAAATGTCTATTCATAGTGTGAAACAAAGTTATTAAACATTGTATCGAACTTATAAAAGTTGAATGAGTTAACCTAGATGAATTCAAAACAATATTTAAATATTTTGTTAAATACATCGAGTTGAAGAGATTTTTTTAAATGTCAAAAAGGGGTTTGATCGGATTGTTGGGTCGACTTGCCGTGTAAATGGAACCAGCTTCAATCCAACCTTTATTTTTTTTTAAACCAAGCGAAGTTAGTAGTCGGGTTGATGGGTCACCGGGTTAACTATAATACTTGAGAAATCTAAGCTACATGATTCAGAATCTCACACTACTTGAAACAACCGAGTGGATTCGGTAATCAAACCCAAATATCATATTAATACCCAAGGAATTTGTTACTTCATGGCATTATAATAGATAATTGGTATTCTAACTTCATGGCATTACTCAAATTATTTTAATGTATATAAAATGTTTAAGATTATTTTTTAAAAATAAATTATTTTATTGTTTGAATTAAAATTTAAAATATTAATGGTCTTAATTGAGATTAGATTAATTATAATCAATTTAAGTATATAGTATAAGTTTTTATTTGTTTGTTTGTTGTAATTCTAAATATAAAAATATAAAAAATGTTTTAATATATTTTAAAAATATATTTTTTCCTATCAAAGTTTATAATTCTAAAAAAAAAGAAGATGACTATTTTCTGTCATAAAGAAAGGAATTAAGAAAAGGAAATACTCTTTTTCTGCTGGAAAACAAATTAATTTGTATGGGCTTATCGATTGGGCCGCTAAACAAGATGACAGACTACAAGGCCTAAGATAAGTCCACCAAGTGCTCACACGAGAAATCAACCTTGCAGAAACAGCCCACTCCTCTCTTTTTTATATACAGTCAGCATACACTTCTTTCGTAGGGTTAGGGTTTTATTCAGCAGCAGCAGCTCTCCTCTCCTTAGCTTTCAAAACCCTCCTCGCCGTCGAACAACTTATCTCAGTAAACATGGGGTACGCTTCCTCTCCTCGATTCTCACTCTACCTCAGCAATACTACTCTACTTTACTGTTCTTGAATCTATGATGTTTAAAGTTCCTTCTATTTGTCTTGTATCCTGTATCTGTTGGTATCTTAATTAATGTTTTCTCATAATAACGGTGTGCTTGGTAGTTGAAGATGGGAAAAAGTTGAAAAATCTTGTTAAGTTTTAAACTTTAAGCCATGCATCGGCATATGAAAATGTTGCCACGTGATGCTTGATGTATTCCATTGTATGTTGAAGCGTTAATTTTCGTAGATTTGCATTTTTTACTCGAGCTTTAGTCATGATGGATGCCATCTCCTTGTTTTGTTTCTAAGAATTAAATTTGGTACTTGTAAATTTGATTACGAGTAGGCTGTGCAGTGATCAAACAGTAATTTTGGTTGAATTAGAAGTTTATTAGGATGTCCATTGTCTTGGCATTTGAATCTAGTTTAATTACTCCCTTTGACCTGTTAAATGAACCCTTTTGTATCAAATTTAAAAGGCGTTGGTGGGATCTTTCCTGCCCTCCCAAGAAGTCGCGTCTTTTTTGTTTTATTAATGGAAACTAAATTAGAAGATTTGGTGATTAGGGATGTGAGGTTGTCTGCCAAATCAAATTTAATGATCATATGTAATCTAGAACTAGCTTGTGTTGTGAATTGTTTCCTAATTCTGTAGTGAGATGACTGATATGGAAAATTTCCCGCCTTTAGTGCATGACTTGTTAGTGATTTAGGACAGTGTTTGGGTGCTCTCCATTTATATTGAGTTTTTTTTACTGAATTACAGTAAGACACGTGGTATGGGAGCTGGTCGCAAGCTTAAGTCCCACCGCAGAAGGCAGAGGTGGGCTGACAAATCTTACAAGAAGTCTAACCTTGGCAATGAGTGGAAGAAACCATTTGCGGGATCATCGCATGCTAAAGGCATTGTTCTTGAGAAGATGTAGGGCTGCTTTTGGTGATTTATATGTTTTCATCTTTTTTCTTCAACTCTTGAGGATACTAATCATGTCATTATGTTCCATTGGGTATATTTATATACAGAGGTATTGAGGCCAAGCAGCCTAACTCTGCTATTAGAAAGTGTGCTAGAGTTCAACTAATCAAAAATGGGAAGAAGATTGCCGCTTTTGTTCCAAATGATGGTTGCTTAAACTATATTGAAGAAAATGTGAGTACTCTTTGGGTGCTTCAACTGATTAGGATCATTCATGCTTCCTTTATGTTTGCTGATAACCTAGAACATAATCTGTTCTTGTAGGATGAGGTGTTGATTGCCGGATTTGGACGTAAAGGTCATGCTGTTGGTGATATTCCTGGTGTTAGATTCAAGGTTGTGAAGGTTTCTGGAGTCTCACTTCTTGCACTTTTCAAAGAGAAGAAGGAGAAGCCAAGGTCTTAAGCTGTCATGGAGAGTTTGCCCTTTTCTTATGTTTATTGTTCGTCTTTTTTAAAAATGGGAATGGCTCTAGTTTGTTACTGAGTGGATTTCGAGAACAATGTTTAATCGACCTTTCAGTTTATTGTATTCAATTTCTGGTTTCAGTTTTCAGCCAAAGATTATCTCAGCAGATGCACGCCATATTCATTGGTCTCGTGCGTTGTGTTTGATTAGGGTTTTCCTACTTGCTACGCCGTGGTTAAAATTGTCGATTGAATATAATGAAATATAATGATTTTTAATTAAGATAAGCGAACATGTTTGTATTCTGATGAATCTAGAAATGGTTGTTAATTTTAATATGGGAAGAAGCTATAGTAAATTATTTATATAATTACCATTGTTTTTTATTTAATTATTAAAAAGTAATTGTTTAAAACACCATTGAATTAAAAAAATAATAATCTTGGCTACCACCCTCGTGTTTTTTTTACTAGTGTAGCAACTCTTTTTCTCACGGTCGTGTGATCAGTACTGGAAGCACCTGCAGCAGATGATGGCAGTGCTGAGTTCAATGACACTATTGAAGTGGCTGGTGGATCTACTACTAGATCGGAAACGAAGCAACATGTAAACACGTGTTAAATCAGATGTAAGCTATAATTTATGTAAGAATGCAGGCGAAGTGAAATAATAGCTAAACTATAGAATATAAAGTGTAATTTACCCTTAAAAATAATTATTATTTAAATAATATGAACTCATCGATTATAAAAAAAATAAGAGAGGGAGTATGAAATAAAATTTACTCAATTGGAAACGACAACATTTGGTTTATCTTAGAAAGGTAGAAATGACAATATTAATTCTGAATTTGGTCAAATTTTATGTTTTGACAAAAGGGATTAAATTCTCAAATCAATTTGAATAATCAAAAACATTAATTATTCTAATAAATAGGGAATAAGGCTTGATAAAAGAGGCAATAAAATGCTTTAAATCAAATAATTTGACCTAGAAAACCAGATCTATCTTGAAACTATCTAAAAAGTTGATTTAGTTTTTTTTTTCTTCTATTTAAGCCCTATTACTTGTAATTGAGCCATTTTTATTTGTAATCAAGTCCTTAATTATAAAGTTTATCAATCAATCTTAATACCTCAAAAGCTAGTTTCATTATAGCAGTGCTAGGTAATAAGTACTCAAACATATATTTTATTGAGGTTTAATATCATTATATGACACTTAAAGTATCATTAAATTTCTTAATTTAAGCACATTTTATAATAACAAGACTCATAATATGAGATATATTTAATTTATGGTAAATGTTGGTTTTAAATATAAGTTTGTAAAATAAACATATCTCATGATCTATAAGATTGATTGATGTGTTTAATTAATGTAATTGAGTTTTATGTGAAGAGATAAAATAGTATTAAGGAAAAAAATCCTAGTTGAGCTGATTCTACTTAAACTAGAACACTATTCAATTTTTAGGTTATATTTGAAGTTATCGACCTTATGTTCAAGTGTGGTTTAACCTGATGGAATGCTAAGATATGGGTCTAAAGTATTTATAAAAAGCCCAAGGCTTAATATTATTTCTAAGTTCAAATCTATCGGTTGGAAAGATGAGACAATTATCTACAACTTTTAAAAAAGATCATAGGTAAGATTATAATGTTATCAATAATATTTTTTTGTTCACCAAATCAATAATTAGTCACCATATCAATAAGCTCATTCTTTAAGGTAAGAAAGATAAGACAATTATCTACAACATTCTTGGCCACCAAATGAATAATTAGTCACTATATCAGTAGCTCTAAATTTTACCCTATAAAAGAATGCATTTGCCATACATTTAGACATCTTATTTTTTTAGATCAAGATCCATGATCTTGCCTTTTTTTTCTTTGTATTTTTATAATATTTAAGTTTTATTTCACGTTACATTTTTATTAATATCTTGTTTATGCTTATTTTCTTTATTATACTTAGTGAATTCATATCATAGCCATGTTTGTATTTTGTTTATCTATTTATTTCTTCTTAATTATATTTAATTAAATTTATTGTTGTCAAGGTGAAAATATTACACTAATGGTGTGGGAGTAAATATAGTACAAACTCAACATGAGCTTTAATGTTTAAATTCAAGAAAGTTTCATATTAACATGTCTTACAATTGTTATCTTAATCAATCTTAATACCCTCGTTGTTAAGTGGCGAGTCTTGATCCGTGGTGTATAATCATTAACATAATAAATACTTGATTCTTACACTGATTATCACATGGAAAATTGACATAT
Source organism: Salix purpurea (assembly GCA_027405865.1). Taxonomy (NCBI): domain Eukaryota; kingdom Viridiplantae; phylum Streptophyta; class Magnoliopsida; order Malpighiales; family Salicaceae; genus Salix; species Salix purpurea. Next base: position 6,216,824 of record JAOWLH010000002.1, on the reverse strand, counting down.
ATGTTATGACAAGATTTTGATTTGTTTTTGACATAAATTAGCACTACAAGTACTTGACAACTTTTACATATTTTGGGATTAGTTAAATAAGATAGGCAAAAATAATTAATATGATCATGTTAATACTTAAAATGAGTTATTAATTATAATCACCCAATTTGAACCTCTTTTGTGTATGGTTTTCAATTGAGTAAAAAAAAATATTCCGACTAATTTGAAATACCATTAGTGGATCCTTTAATCTTGACAATTGTTTTATCGATATTCAATCCACATCTTTTAGATCTCTTGAACTCTGCTTCGTTTTATTATTTGTGGTTTTATAATATTAACCTCTAGGTGGACCAACCACGTTCTTCCAAGGTTATTATTACTTTAATACTCTTGTATATGAAAAAACATCAATTATTTAATTATATCACTACGCCGGACTTGTGTCTTAGGCAACCTAATAGCTTAGGGCTTCTAAGTTTGGATCTCAGAGGCCACACATATGAGCTGATTTTGTTTTCTTGCCTCATTGTTTTTTAAATAATAAACAACACATCGACTACATATTCAATTTCCAATCATTGAAGAGGTGGTGATGCGGACCAGCCCAGAAACACTAGCAAGGACCCATTACATGTTTCAAATGGTCCATTGACGCAGTCTAAGACAAAGACATTGAATGTATTGGTTTTAAAGGTTTCAATTAAGTCAGAATTGCAAGGATCATTGAAGTATCAAGAGGAGACCCTAACACATATTATCCATGTGCAGGAGGGGTCCAATACAACCTTATTTGGGCCATGAAGTAAGGACAGCAAAGGAGCCAAAAAAATCCTACGACAACTTGGAAATATGAGATTAATTGGCTGAATGGAAGGCTATAAATAAACCCTATGGGCTATATTTAATTTTGTTAGCTACAACTCAAGGCTTGTTTGGGGTTAATTAATACTTTGTTTTCAGCTAGGATCCAAGGCTTATTTGGATTAAGTCATAGGCTTTTCAATTTAGGATTTTGAATCAGTTTTGAGTGGACCTTATTTAAGTCCATATAAGGGGTCCATTACGGTTAGTTTTTCAAAGACTATTTAAACTCATGCTAGCTAAATTTCGGTTGCCATTGATGAATATTAATTCTAAACTTTTGAGTTTTATGTGTAAGAGTAATTCTTGAATTCATTAGTTCTTGAACGAATTGAATCCGACTTATTGAAGATTAACTGACTTCGTGGCGTCATTCTATTCATTCCAATAGTGTTGGTGCCTTGGAGCGGGTTTTCATTGTGTCACACTCCTATCAGACCTATTTCGGTTTTTCGAGATCAAATTTCATTCTTGGTTGTATGTTGCGTGACTATGTGATCACGAGATTCGCATCAGGTGGTCAAATAATTAGACAATGGTATTTAGGACCCAAAAGTTTTATTTTTCAACATATTTTCACCATAAAAACACTATACATTTTTATAGTGTCAACTAGTCAATCTATCAACTAAAAACATACTAAAATTGGTCTAAAAACGCAATTAAAACTGAAAAAGAGTCTCTTTCTACTATGATCTACCTTTTCCAATAAATTAAAAGTGAATAAACATAACAAAATTGCTCTAATCAAATGGAAGCAATAGATACCAAAATCCATTTTTTTGCTCCAAAATATGGTCAACCGATAACTCTCTTTTCCTTTTTATTTTCAGACAAGTATTTCCCTCCTCTCTAATTTACTGAGACTAAATAACTTGTATATTAAAAAGAATCATCTAAATTTCATGCTGACAATATGCTTTCCTATGTATTACAAATTAGTTCTTTTTCTTTGAATCTTTTCTAAACCATAACTCATTAAATTAACACAAAAAAATAAATTTAAGAATGATATTGAAATTTATTTGAACGACAAAAAGATTCAAATGCATTAAGATAATATATATATATATATATATATATATTAAGATTTATTTTTGATGCCTTGATACCACATCTATATATGCCACATTATACCTTCGAGATATTATCCAGACCATAAGTAATATGTTGGGGACTTTCTTGAGAAACAAACAAATTATTTAAAATATAGCATAATTTATTAACCTAGTAATTAGTTTGAATCTGTAAAAGTAATATGTGCATAAACCATAAAAAAATATTATTATTATTAATTGTGAATATTCCAAATGTATAAAAGAGGCATATATTAAATGCATAAACTATTAAAAGTACTATTTTTTTATTGTGAATAATTGAAAAACACATCTTGTATTAGCTATCCCTTTTCTTGTTTTAAAGCCATGGGTTAACAGACGAGCATAGTGGGAAATGGCTTCACTGGAAGAAAATACAGCTATGAGCATCGACCATCAACGTACACTAAACCAACGTTTGATGCAACAATTTCACACAAAAACTCTTCCAAAGAGAAACCCCAATGAAGTATCAATGATATAAACATGGATATGTAGGGGCATAAAATGTACATTTCAACTACAACTCTGTCCTCCTGTTATCACATCCTACAAGTCTGATCTGCTCACCCTTGCACAATTTACATTCCACAGAAAATCCTAACAAGAAACGTGGGGTGAAGCTCTCAGATCCTTCCACACGTTCTCTTGCTGGTAGGAAATAGAAACTCAGATAGTTTAAACATTGTCTCCATGTTATCACCTACCTGCAATCCATTATGAGACAAGATTAGTCTAGCATGAAGCGGTACTCCAGGAAACTAGAAGAATGATTTCATTAATACTTACTGATGAACTAAGATTAAATACTTTCATCAAGTTGCAAGAGTAGGACACAATATAATGGTATTTAATGATCACTTTATGTAATTATACCTTCGAGAAATTTACTGCTGGGATGTTTCACCATCTTTAGGTTTTCCATTCGTGGTTGTTGGATTTAGTGAGGTGGCTTCCTTTGCCATCTGTGCTTCCACCATTGTTGATGCCCTGGCAGGAGTGGCAGAGCAAGAATGATTTGACAACTCATTGTATTCCTCCTGAATGCCAAAATCAACTTTGTTGACATCATCTTGAGAATGGGAAAGAGAATCACTGACAGGTTCTTTGTGCATGACATGGATATCTAAAGCTCCGATTTGTTTGGTCAAACTATCCACCAGGCCCTCAACAGAAACTTTCTCAATTCCTGCCTCTGCCTTCTCTGCTTCCACCATTGTTGATGCTATAGCAGGATACAGAGAGGAAGTACGATTTGAAACCTCTTTGAATTGCTCCCCAATATGAGAATGAACTCTGCCAACATCATCTTGAGAAAAGGAAAGAGAATCACCCACCACGTCTTTATGCATCTCAACATGAATACCATTAGGTCCTATTTCTTTGGTAAGACCATCAACTTGGTCTTCAGCAGAAGCTATATAAAGACCTGCCTCTGCATTCTCTGTTTCCACCATTGATGATGCAATATTAGGAACAGGAGAGCACGTGGGCTTTGACAATTCTTTGCATTGCTCCAGAATGCCAGAATCAACTCTGATGGCATCATGTTGAGAAAGGGAAAGAGAATCACCACCCCCTTCCTTGTTCATATCAAGATGAAAATCTACAGCTCTGACTTGCTTGGTCAAAAAATCAACTTGGTCTTCAACAAAATCTTTCTCAATTCCTGCCTCTGCTTCCACGATTGTTGATGCCATAGCCTTCATGGATTCCTCCAGATTACCAGAATCAGCTCTACTGACATCGTCTTTAGAAAGCAAAAGAGAATCACCAACAGTTTCTTTGTGCATCTCAATATAAAAATCTACATCTCCAATTTTTTGGGTCAAACCATCAACTCGATCTTCAATAAAAGCTTTTTCCTTCTCATTGGTGCCATAAGGAAAAGGCAAACTATCCTTGATATAATTATGGCTACATATCACATCTCCACTTAGTTTCTCTAATGAGGTTATATTTTCAACCTTAGGAATAGAACTAGAGACAGTCGTGATATCAGGCAATCCATTGCAGAGAGTAACCTTTGTATCTTTTTCAGGAGCATCACCCATGCTCTCTGTTTCCTTTTTACCCTTCAAGAAACAGGCATCCCCATTCCTTTCAGAATAACCACCATCTGAATTGTTCAGAGACTTGTTACATTCTTCCAATCCGACTTTCTTATCCTTCAAATTGCTTTTTCTTTCACCTCGAAAAGACATTCTGTTCTGTGCTTTCAGAGATATACTAGCATTGCGTTTCTCATTTTTCACAGCACTGGAGACCCTCAGTGCTGCGATTGAGGATTCCTGCAGTGGTAAGGTAGATTTCAATTTCATGCCTGAGGCAGTCACCTGATCCATGATTCTGGTTCCCCGAACAGCTGTTCTAGCAGGCTGAAGCTTTCCAAGTTTTGCCTCATTTGATCCTCCACTTGGACTAACACTTCCTGCCCCAGATCCAGGCAAGCCACTGGGCAGAGCTTCATGAGATTGCTTACTTCTATTGGGAGTTCTCGTAGCTGATCTTACCTGCATAATTGACAAATTACATGTATATATTATTAGCATGAAAAAAAAAATACAAATTGGAAGAAAAATGATCAAGAACATGGAGATAGTTTTGCTAGGTTCATTTTAACAAAAAATACATAGTGTCATAGGCATTATAAAAAATCGTCTTTTTTTTATCCCCTTTCCCTGGCAGAACCACTTCCCAACTTGTCTAAACGCTTATGAAAGGAAACTCAGAACTGACCCCATCAAAGAAACCAATTTTGGGTGACGGCAACCGAAGGCCTGAGGGTTTAGCCGAATCTGGATGGAGAACTGAACTGCTTCCTTCAGTAGCTTTGTTTACACATTTACCCACCGATCCCACTTGGGTACCATGCCCAACAGAGTGTTCATCATTGAAATAATGTTGAGAATCCATAACTTGGGAGGCATCACTGTCTCTGGAAGCATCTTTGCAAGAGCTAATGTCAAAGCTAGATCTTGAACTGTTAGACATTTTATTAAGGGTAGAAGTCGGTGATAATGATGCTGAAGACCATTCACTGATAGAGCTAGCAGGTGATATGTTAGAAGAGCGTTTGTTCACGGATTTCAAATGAGGGAGATGTGAACTAGTCGACTGGTTTTTGTTTCTTGATGGCAATTTTAATGTGGTTTTGACATTTGAAGTAGAGGAAGAATGATTGCCAGTTCTGGAGTCATCCTTTCTTCTCATAAAATTCAATGAAGATTTACTGCTATTATCTGACGACAAACTTCCTGAACTACCGACACCTAAGGAAGTTTTTAGCTGAGTCTTCAATGCAGATGAAGATCGCAATGAAGATTTAACAGGCAATGTGGGCCTAGGCACAACATTTCGGGGACCACCCAAAGCAGGTACTTTTGCCCCCCTACCTGCATAATGCATTTACATCAGCACTCACACATTTTTTGTATTGCAAGGAATAAATCATAAGAAATGAGCGATTAATATACCAGTCAATCTTTTTTCATTTTCTGGACTATCCTTAGACTTTTCCACTTTGACACGGTTGGCACCTAAGGAAGCTCTCTTAGTTGCTGGTGCTAAGATGGGACCAGCTCTGTTCGCTATCTTGGGTGGCCTGCATAGAGATTTTGATTCTCCATTTACAGGAGTAGACTGTATTGACAAATTAATGTTAGTTAAACCATATCCAAATCATGTCCATTTCATCATCATCTAAATGCTTATTTCTTGCCTATGTAAGCAAACAGCATGGCCAATATCATCTAGACAATATATCAAGATCAAGAGATCAAATCATCAATGACTAATATCTGCTTCTATTTAAACTAGTGTTTTCAAAAAGCATACATGCGCTCGCTTAAGCGCTAAAAGCGAGGCCAGGCCACCATGCCTTTATTAACCTTGAATTTCAATGAAGCGCTTACCTGGTGAGCGAGTGCTGGGCATTAAAGCTAACACCTGCTTGAAATACATTTTTTTTGTGTTGGATTTTTTCTTTTTTTAATTAATTTATGTTTTGACATATTTTTTCACTTTTTTAATCTACCAAACAATTTAGACGTATATTTGTAGAAAAAAAATCATTAAATTGAAAGATAAACAAACGAGGAATGACATGATAGAAGAGAAACCAACCACACTTTTATTTTTCCACATTGGCGTTGAGCAAAATCAGAAAAATACAAGTTATACTTTAATTTTTTTCTTTAGTGCTCTATATTTAATCATATATCTTTTTGTTTCTCCCACTTAATTTCTTTTTCTTCTCTTTTTATCTCAATCTCCCCGTGTTATTTCCTTTATTCTCTTCACATGTCCATATTAATGGTGTTGTACTGCCAAAATTTCTAACTTTTTTGTTTTTTTCCTTACTGTGTTTTTTAAACTTCAGTTGATATCATGTAACTACATTCATAGTTCATACAAAAATTAAAAAAATTAGTACTAAGCATATATTCAGTTAATTGAAATTATATTTAACAATATTTTTAAATTTCACTTTCATAGAAAAAATAGCAAGTGAAAAATTGGCAACAAGAACGATCCTACATGAAAGTAAAACTATTTCAAAAACTCTAATGATTCAAATACTATCACATGCAAGTTTTGTGAGAAAACAACAAAAAGGTAGAGATTTTCGAGCAAAACAACAACAAATTGGGACGTACAAAAATGATGCAGCATGCAAAAAATGCCCTCCTGAAGCGAAGGAGGAGTTGAAAGCTTACATGGAAGCAAAGAAGACACAAAAGGCTGCATTGTATGGTCATTCACCTGAATTTGATAAAGTTGCAGCCCTTAGGGATGATGTTGATGAGGATGATGTAGCACAAATATAGCACACGAGATATGTTCAACTTCACTTGGTAAAAGAGTAAGTGAACGGAATGGCTGACAAGACGGTGGAAAGAAAGCAAAGGGTAAGAGACCAATGAATTTGTTTATGATCCCGAAATGAGGATAAGAAATCAAGTTGAGGCAAACAAGCATGAATGTTGTTTGTTTGGAAAGCTCTTAGAAGATGGTTGAAGCTATTGAAAAAATATGGGCTAAATTTGAAACCTCCTGGTTATCATGAACTTCGAGTTTCACTACTTCAAAAATATCTGGAATATACAAATGATTTGTTGAAAGAGCATAGAGAGGAATGAGCAAAACACGTTTGATCTATTATGTCAGATGGATGCAGGATTGGAGGAATAGAAGCTTAATCAATTTTATCATTAATTGCTCTTTGTTTTTCATGTTTATGGAGTCTATTGATGGATCATCTTTTGTAAAATCTGGTGAGATGACAATTGAGTTACTTGATAGATTTGTGAAGCAAATTAGAGAGCAATGTTTTCAAAGGAATTACTGACAATGGAAGCAATTGTGTGTTAGCCGGTAAGTAGTTATTTCTTAATTGTTGTAATTTAGATTCTTATTTCAATTATTTAATTAAATATGTTATATTTCTAAAATTTTATGTTTGGATTTTTGTTATTACAATTAAGTAAGTTGTTAGAAGCAAAGAGAAAGCATGTATTGGACTCCATGTGCAACTCATTGTGTGGATCTTATGTTAAGAAGATATTGGGAAAATTCCTCAAGTCAAGAAAACTTTAGAAAAACCATTTTTGTTATTGGCTTTTTTTTATAACCACCATGATACATTGAATAAAACGAGAGAATTTACAAAGAGAGTTGGAGAAAGTTGAGAAGAAGTGTAGGAACATCAAGTAATAGAACTACACATGAAGAGGGATCAAGTTACAATTCTAAACAAGTGCATTACGGTTTGAGAGATGAACAATTTGAAATATAATCGTGAAATGAAGGATATGGAGGACTCAAGTGAAGGAGGGAAGCATGTATGAAGATTTGATTAATGAATAATGATAATGAAATTTAAGTTTGCATTGTAATCTATTTGGTTACTTACTATAAATTATCTTATTTTCTAAGAAATATAATTTTATATGACTGTTATGATATATATATATATATATAGTCTTGGTTCATTTGGCCAAGCGTGGGCGTTTTACAATCTCGGTGTCATTTAGCACATTTCACGTTTGACAACACTGATTTAAATGGCAGTAGAACTGACATCGATTCATTTTCACGCAACAGCATAATTAACCATACGTATGCCAAATATCAAGTAAATGCAAGCTATGAACCATGAAGTTTCTGGACAAACAGACCTGCTTTGCAATCTTCTCTGTTCCTTGCATGACTGCATTTGGCTTGTTGGGAGCAGTTTTGGCTTTTAACTGAAATTTACAATAATTAAGTATTACGTACAGTAGTTCTTAAAAATAAAAACAATTAAGTGATTTACGGTTATTGCTGTTGAAGCTACCTTATTTTGAGAAGAAACATCCGCTTTCTCCAAAGCTGAAAGGAATGGTTCTGTTAGTTGAAGATAAACTAATAAAAAATATAAGATCATAATGGATTTATTGAAATCTTCCAACCAAGAGCCACAAGTTAACTGGGGAACGTAATAGCCTAATCAACCTGAACTTAGACGACAGTTTGTCAAATCAGATAAGCAACGGAAACTATCCTGCAAGATCCAAACATGTGCACACACGAGCATTATGACCTCCAGATTTTAGATTTCACGACATCAGAAAAGATTATTTTAGACTGTTAGAACTGAAAACCTGCTGAATTTTAGTAGCATTGCTGGAAAAATTGATGGAACTTGTTAGGACAGTTTGACAGTATTAAAGGAGATAAATAAATGGATAAAGGAACCCAATTGGCTACGTGGTTGTATCACCAATGGACTGACTTGGAACAATCAATTGTATTGGTGATAGTGGACTGGACTCATGGCTGCCCAGATGCTGTATTTTTGTTGGTCCTAGACCAAGTGTACAAATAAACTCGTATACTTACATGGGATACTTGTATTTTCTGTTTCCAGAGAAACCACTTCACTAGTTGAATTTCCCATATCAGATCCCTTAGTCGATCGCTGGATTGAAGCTCTTATATCTCCAAACAAGTCGGTGTCAAGATTCTCCAACGTCAAATTATCACTCGCTAATGTGGATATTGAATCAGTAGATTTATGAATATCCTCATCGATTCCAGGTAACATATGTTTCCCACCTCCCATCATGGTAGACAACTCATCCGGTTCTAAAACACCTGCTTGCACCCAAAAGGCATACGATCACATCATACCGGACAATGATAGGACGGAAGTACAGGAAATGAAAGCAAACCTGCACTTGTGAAGAAAGCACTGTCCCAGGCTATACTTTTGCGCAAGTTATACTTTTTCTTCTTTTTCATCCTTTCTGCTTCCATTGATTCAACTGGCTCAGCTCCTACTTCACCCCCGTCAAACTGCGTGTAGTTGGCATCCGTAAAACCCAGATTACTCTTGGCCTCTGTCTTAGCAGCATCTGCACTTTTAGTGATAACAGATTATTTATGCCATACAAAATCAAGCAAATTTGTTCACAGTCTGCAATCTTTTGGGCACTTTAAAGCTTACATCAATCACCACTAATGCTCAATTTTTGTAATCTTTTTTATTGGATTAAAAAACTGAGATCAAGCAGATAGGATAAAAACAAAAGGGGGTGTAAGTTCCCAATTTAAAAATAAAAATAATATGCAACAAGATCACCTACATTCACGTCGCATCAAACAAATAAATCACCATTTCAATTTTTAAGCTCGTTCTTCAGAACTAAAAACAGCTTAATCAAGGGTTTTGTCTTGAAAGAAAGAGGAAATAATTAGATTAGAGTTAAAAAGGGGACCTGAAACTCGGACATGAAAGTCGTGAGAAGGAGAGCTATAGAGGCAATCGTCTTCGAAGGAGACATCAATGAGGCTTAGCCTTCTATCTTCAAAACAGAAATTTTGCTCTGATTCATTCATTGCGAAGAGGATCTATAATCAAAGGCGAAAATAAAAATCAAGGCCTTAAAAGCTATTTATTTATTGATTTGAATTTAGGGCTTGGAGTGTGAGAGATTTGAGAGCCAGGTCGAAAAGTAGACCGTAGCCGAGAGAGACTAGAGAATAAAGAGAGGGAGATAAAATTTTGAATTTTTGGAGAAGCGGTGGTTTAAAAAAGTTTTTTCTTTTTAAAAAAAAAAAAAAAACGGCAGGATGGGATGTAGGCGTCTGGTGCATGTTGCGTTTTGACCGAGATAAGTTTTTTCCTGTCATCATGATTTCGAAGAGATCAAGGGTGTATGCGGTATTGCAGCTAAGATATTGTTTGTTTTATTTAAAATTAATTTTTTGATATTTTAAATTGTTTTAATATATTGAAATTGTTGTTTAAGAAAAAAATATTATTTAATATATTTATAAATAAAAATTACTTTAAAATACTATATATATCACCACCCACTAAACATTCAGGATAACTCAATTCAATAGGATGTGTTTTTTTCTAACTTAATTGGTTTAGTTGCACTAGCATTGTGTTTCAAAAAAAGAAATGAATTTTTTTTTTGTTTTTTTGTTTTAAATAAAAAAAAAAACATTATTTTTAAATCATTTTAATATAATGATAACAAAAATGATTTTTTATAAATAAAATAAAATAAATTTTTTTAAAATATTTTTAATAAAAAACATTTTAAAAAACAACTCCAACCACTCTCTCAAACATACAAATCGCAACCAACCCAAATCAAATGTCAACACACTCCCTAGTAAAGACTACAAGCATAAAGACAATAATTATTTGTTGTCTTGGATTTAGACCTTTTAGCTTAACTTTATCTCATTAATCCATAAATAAAAGGCTATTTTTATAATTACTTTCCTCTAACTAGGAGTGTTTGGGAAACAAAAAAAAAACTTTTGAAAAAAAATATTATTTTTACTTTAAATTAATTTTTTTAGTGTTCTTAGATAATTTTGATGTGTTGATGTAAAAAATATTATATATATATATATTAATGCATTACTTAATGAAAAATACTTTAAAAAACAATCTCAAACACTATCTCAATCCCAAATCGACACTATTATCACATTCATATTGCATTTGCTACGACTATTGGTGTAGTTCCACGAGCATAAGAGATTGTAAGAAAAAAAAATAATGAAAAATAGGAGAAAGCTATGAAAACCAGGGTTGTCAGTTTCGTTTCAGCTGAAACGGTCGAAACGTTTCGTACCAGTTAAAAAAATAAGACAAAATGACGTCGTTTTTACATCGGTTTAAATTCCGACCCATTCTAGATTTTTTGGCCAAATACTGGCCGAAATGTTCCGATTTTGTTCCGCCCATTTTGTTTTGGGCAAATAGTGTTTTTTTTTATATAATGAATAATTTTTACAATATCAATCATATCTCTTAATCTGACCATTAGATTGAGATGAAATTTTACAAGGAGTCTCTTGACATATTTATATATATTATGTTAAAATTTCAGAACAATCAGAGAATGTAATGACCTTGCGAGATTGATGATGACATTCTCATAATATTATACATGTTCATAATTTTGTTTAGAGAAATCAATTTATTGTGTCTTTTTTTAGATTAAATTGCACAATTCTAACTATATATATATATATATATATATATATATATATATATATATATATAAACTGAACAACCCCGAAATGGCGCACTGAAACGCTCCGAAACTAAAACATTCCGTTCCAATTGAAAAAACGAAACACCAACCGAAACAGAATTAACAACCTTGGTGAAAACATGTTCATGCTCCTGGTTGGAATTCCCAAAATTATGTTCATTCTATTCATTAGAATTTGAGGCTCTAAGAGAATCTCGAAAGGAAAAGGCTATTAGAGAAGCCAAATTATTTTTGAATAATGTATATATAGAATTTTTCATATTTGCATTCCAATGAAAAAAAAGGCTATATAGAGAAGTCAATTCTATTTTAATATATATAATATATAATATTGATGTAATTATTTATTAATAATAAATAACTAATTCAAGTACAATAAAAACTACTTTTTTACATAGAAATATATTACACATTTTTTTTTGGCTTTTTTGATCAAACATGTAGGAATAGCTCCTCAACTTAGAAATGTTATTTTAGTTGCTCTCAATTGTTATTCCCTATGCAAACAATGCCTTTTTGTGTTGTGATTTGCTGCTTATGGGGAAGATTTACCATTTGTGAGAGCAATGTGCTTATGGCGATAGCTGACAGGTGAAGGTCCAAAAATGCTTAATTTTGTAGCACTACTGAAGGTTGTTTCTGCATAAACGCTTCCACTGAAAACCACTTTAGCATGCTGGATCTTCTTCAACACCCGAGTCCCTATTTCCTTTAAAGCTCTAAAATAGCCTGCTCAAATTTGTTTATGAAGGAGCTGCATCCAACTCTGGTAGACAGGTATTAGTAAGCTTCCCTTCAGAATGATTTTTGGGCTTGCCTGCTCTCAAACAATTTGTTGTTCGCATTCGAAATCGGGACCCACTTGAACAACTGATTGTTTCCCGAAGGTGGGAGTGCCCTTTTTAGTTGGAGTCTTCACAACTTCATTCTTATTCTCAACTCACGATTGATCTTCAGGATTGATTGGAAACATTTGTCAGTCCATTAAGATTTTTCATGATCTTGAAATCAGATGTTTTACCTTTGCATTTTCCAGATGCAGACTTCTCCTGGCTCTTAGCCTTTAACTACAATTTTTTAAGAAGTTCCATTAACAGATTTGAGTATAGGCATTGATGCATTCAATTGGCTTGCTACCCTAAGGATGCTATCTCCAACCCTATAGGTTTTCTTATCCTGTGATGAGCCACTATCAATCCCTTGTGAGGAAGGATTTTTGCTTTGTTTCATCATTGAGTCATCACAAATAGAATCGGCAACCTTCCTTTTCCAACCAGAAGATGAGCGTCTTTCAGTGATAAGGTCAACCAAGCTTTTTTTCTTTCTAGCTTGGATGTTCATCATCCCCATAAATGCGCTTACATTTACGCTTATGCAAAGAGTGATCTTTTAGAAATTATAATTATGCCCCTGATGACACACCTATATTCTTGTTTATTCAAACTCATGATCATGAAGATAGATCATGGGGATCATGAAGATAGATCATGGGGATCAATTGCCTAATTTTCTCCTTGATTGGAGGAGAAAATTAGCTAATAAATTAATGAGAGGGGTCCCTAATCTACCTATAAATAATAACATGTGTACTCCATTTATGGTTATTGGTAGACATAGATCAGAAGGTTTCTCTCGGAAAAATTTTATTATTATTTTGAAGTTATGTTGTTGCTGCTACATCGGGAAAAATTGTGTTGCTGCTGTTAAATTAGAAATTCATTTTTGGAACTTGAGCAAAAATGGTTGGAGGTATTTATAATCTAAATTTCCACTGCTATATGAATTTAGCATCAGATTATATAAAGTATATATAACATGATCTTCACTTTTTGGCTTCTCCTTTCCAACCATAGTAGCAGTATTTTAAACCTTTTCACTTTCGTGTTTAACTTCTGGTGATAGTGGAAACTCTGCACCACTCCCTAGCAATTCACCATGGAATTGAAATTCAGGCAAGTGTCAATAACCCTTCCAACGAATGAGCGCCAACAATTGGGATCATGCTATTACAAACTCCAGTGTGTCAATTCCACCTAATGATATTTCACTTAATTCTTTCACATAGTCAATTATTTTTGCAGGTTTAATGCAAGCAACACTTGAGAAACTATCCCCACCATCCCTTCTACAAGATTCTTTCTGGATTCCTGGATTAACAATTATCTGAGTTTTTATCTTGCTATACTCAGGCATGCAAGGACAAGCTAGCCCAAACTCCACACCTCTAGAAACCTCATCCAAAGCACAATGAACAACATAATGAAAATCCTCTAAATTGCTTTGTTTCTCCAATAGTGAGAATTTGCGCTGGAATGGCTTTATCTTCAACACTTCATTCCAAGCAAAAGTTTAGTATGATATTAAATGGCTATTCTTTTTAAAATACTTCTTAGCCTTATTTGATGCGCCAATACAACCAAATATTTGTCTAAGCCACTGTTGAGAATCCATAGCCTTAATCATAGTTACCATATATACATTATTTGATCCTTGATTGCAGGCCATTCATTTCATAACTGATGTAAATTGATTTGTAATCAATTCCTTTACGTTGTAACTAATTTCCTTTATTTTGTAATTAATCCTTTAACCTGTAAATGAATATAAATAAAGAACACTCACCATCCTTTGTAGTGTGGTGAACAAAATACTCTCATGGTATCAGAGCAATCTTCGGTTTAACAACCCCGATCCTTCTTCATCTTATCTGGTAATACAATTTTTTTTTCTCTTTTCTTCTTTTCGGGTTCAAGCAACACCAATGGCCTCTAAATCCTCTTCTCATCTTCTCCCTTTCAACACATTAATTCACATGATCACCATCAAACTTTCTTCCTCTAATTACCTTCTCTGGAAGAGCCAATTTCTTCTCCTCTTTGAGAGCCAAAATATGCTATGTTATGTTGATGGAACAATTGTTCCACCCCCTCGGTTTGAACCAGAAAATCTCACCAAAATGAGCACACAATACCTGTCATGGAAAGCAGCTGATCAACGACTTCTTTGTCTTTTGCTTTCCTCTCTCACAGAATAAGCCATTGTTGTAAGCCACGTTTTCTTTCATGAGTTCTTTTGCATTCCTTGTAATATTCTCCCAAAATATTTTGATTTCTTGGAACGTGAATTTGTTATTCATAACAGGTATGCACTTTTGGGTTCTCTTTGATTTTACATTTTCTTTCATGGGTTCTTTTGCATTCATCATAATATTCTCCCTAGATATTTTGATTTCTTAGAACATGAATTTTCTATTCTCAACAGGTATGTAATTTTAGGTTCTCTTTGATTTTATTTTCTTTCATGGGTTCTTTTGCATTCATCACAATATTCTCCCTAGATATTTTGATTTCTTTAAATGTGAATCTGCTATTCTTAACAGATATGCAATTCTGGGCTCTCTTTGATTTTACATTTTCTTTCATGGATTCTTTTGCATTCATCGTAATATTCTCCCCCCTCTCGTCTCTATTTCTATTTATAATATAAATATTTAGATTTCTTATAATGTGAATGTGTTATTCTTAACAGGTATGCAATTGTGGGTTCTTTTTTATTTTATGTTTTCTTTCATGGGTTCTTTTGCATTCATCATAATATTTTCCCTAAATATTTTGATTTCTTGGAACGTTAATTTGTTATTCTTAACAGGTATGCAATTCTGGAATATCTTTGATTTTACATTTTCTTTCATGGGTTCTACTTTCAACAATCTACTATATTTGGTCTCTCCACTGCCCGTGATGTTTGGCTGGCATTGAAGAACACTTTCAGTCACCACTCTAAGGTATGCAATTCTGGGATATCTTTGATTTTACATTTTCTTTCATGGGTTCTTCTGCTTTCAACAATCTGTTATATTTGGTCTCTCCACTGCCCGCGATGTTTGGCTGGCATTGAAGAACACTTTCAGTCACCATTTAAAGGCTTGAGAATTAAGACTCAAAGATGATTTACAGACAATGAAACGTGGCACCAAACCTGTTGCCGAGTATGCCCGTGTCTTCAAAATCCTATGTGATCAGCTCCATGCCATTAGAAGACCTGTTGAAGACACTAACAAAGTGCACTAGTTCCTTCATGGATTGGGCATTGATTTCTCAAATTTCTCCACTGCCCAGATGACTCTCACCTCTTCTCCCTGTTTTGCAGACTTAATCTCCAAAGCATAAAGCTTTGAGTTGTTCCAGCGCTCTCTTGAATCCTTTAATGCCTCCATTATGGCTTTCATAACCACTAATCATGGTCGCAACACTACCTATGGCACTCCCTCTACTTCCCGCAGCAACCAGCAGGCCTGATTCCCTTCCCACAACAACAATCTCTTCAATCGAGGATGAACCCATCTTGGCTAGGGTTGTTGACCATCTCGTTGCCAAATCTGCCGCATGGAGGGCCATTATGTTGATCTCTACAACCAGCTATCTACTCAGCCAAACCCATATGCTCATCTTGCCAAGGCTTTCAATGCTTCTTGTTCCCTTGCTGGGGAATCTGAACCTGAGACTTTTGACTGGTATTTAGACACTGGAGCTTCGGCTCATATGACCTCTGATTTATAAAATTTGGACCAGTCCAAAAATTATACAGGTAAGGATTCTGTGATCGTAGGTCATATGACCTTTGTCATTTTTATTAATGATTATTCCCGATTCACTTGGCTTTATCCTTTGAAATTTAAATCTGATTTCTTTGATATTTTTCTTCAATTCCAAAATTTTGTGGAAAATCAACATTCCACTCGCATCAAAGTTTTTCAAAGTGATAGCGGTGCCGAATTTACTAGCACTTACTTCAAAACTCACTAACGCACTTCTGGCATTCATCATCAACTCTCTTGTGCATATACACCTGCCTAAAATGGTCATGCTGAGAGAAAGCATAGACATGTAACTAAAACTAGATTGACTCTTCTCTTCCACTCTCACCTTTCTTCTTGTTTCCGGGTTGACGCATTCAACACTGTAGCTTATATCATCAACTGGTTGCCCACTCCACTTCATGGAAGTCCCCTTTTAAACTCCTCTACGGACACTCTCCATATTATAAGAATCTCCATCCTTTAGTTGTTGTGTTTATCCTTGCTTACGTGATTATATGCCTAACAAGCTCTCTCCCCACAACATTCCTTGTATTTTTATAGATTATAATCCCTCTCATAAAGGATTTCGCTATCGTGATCCCACCACCTCTAGACTATACATCACTCACCATGCTCAATATGATGAAACTCACTTTCCTACTATCCCTATCTCTCAGGACCAACCTCTTTCCTCTCTTTATATTTCAAATTTTATGGAACCAAGTCTTTCCCATGCATATTCACCTCCTATTTCCCCGCACATTCCTCGATCCAACCCTTCTCCATGTAATATTTGTTCTGCCCTTGTGGATAAGTATGTGCAGGTTGATAATTCTATTGCAGGATCTTTTCTACCATCCACCACTTCTTGTCTGCCTTTTACTGAGCTTGTTGTTGCATCCTCTTCTTTCTTGAGCTCTCATCCTATGATCACATGAGCTAAAGCTGGCATCTTCAAGACTCATCATCCCGCAAATCTTGGTGTCTTAGGCTCCTCTGGGCTCATTTATGGTTTTCTTACATCCATTGAACCTAAGGGCTTCAAATCTGCTGCCAAGAATCCTGTGGCTTGTCACCATGGATGAAGAAATTCAGGCTTTACAATAAAATGGTACTTGGACTTTGGTTCCTCACCCTCCCAATACCAACATTGTGGGCTCTAAATGGGAGTTTCGCACCAAATATTTGCCGGATGGATCCATCGAGCGCCTTAAAGCTCGTCTTGTGGCTAAAGGCTATACCCAAGTACCTGGCCTGGACTATATTGACACTTTCAGTCCAATTGTCAAAGTAATACTATTGTCTGTGTTGTACTCTCTCTTGTTGTCACCCCTTCGTCAACTTGGTGTCAAGAATGTTTTTCTCAATGACACTATTACTAAACATGTCTATATGGAACAACTGCTCGAGTATATTGATCCTCGCTTTCCCAGTCATGTTTGTTAGTTAAAGAAAGCCCTATACGGTTTAAAGCAAGCCCGTTGTGCCTGGTTTCAGCTTTTCAGCTATTTTCTCCTCACACTAGGTTTCTCTTGCAGTCGTGCTGACACCTTTCTTTTTGTGTTTCATCAACAGTTTAATCTCATTTATTTGCTTCTTTATGTTGATGACATCATTGTTACTGGAAACAACTCTTCTCTCTTGGACAGTTTTGCTCGCAAGCTTCACTCTGAGTTTGCTACCAAAGATTTGGGCTCCCTCGGTTATTTTCTTGGTCTAGAATCCTCACTCACTCCAGATGGTCTATTTCTCAGTTAGCTAAAATATGCTCAAGATATTCTTACTTGTGCTCAATTGCTCGACATCAAACCTATTCACACTCCAATGGTTGTTTCTCAGCACCTAACTGTAGAAGGTTGTCCATTCTTTGATCGTACTCTCTATCGGTCTCTTGTTGGCGTTCTTCAGTACTTGAGCATCACATGTCCAGATATTACCCTTGTTGTCAATTCTGTTAGCCAATTTTTGCACGCCCCTACTACCAATCATTTTCTTGCTATCAAGCATATTCTTTGTTATGTTAAAGGCACGATCCACTTTGGACTTACAATTCGCCTATCCATTACTCCTGGTGCACTAGTCGCTTATTCAAATGCTGATTGGGTTGGTTGCCCTGATACTCGTCTTTCCACATCTAGTTATTCCATTTATCTTAGTAACAATCTCGTCAACCTACTATTTCCCGTTCTAGCTGTGAATCTGAGTATCGTGCCCTTGCCATGATTGTTGCTGAACTTCTTTGGATTACGCATCTTCTGCATGACCTCAAAGTCCCTATCCCTCAGCAACCTCTGTTGTTATGTGAAAACAAAAGTGCTATTTTCTTAAGCTCCAATCTTGTTTCCCACAAACGAGCCAAGCATGTTGAACTAGATTATCATTTTCTTCAGGAACTTGTTGTTGCTGGCAAACTTTGTACCCGGTATGTGCTCTCTCACCTTCAGGTTGCTGGCATCTTCACCAAAAGTGTTTCTCGATCTCTTTTTGATTTTTTTTTTATCCAAGCTACACGCCTGCTCCAGTCCGACGCTAAACTTGTGGGGGTGGTTGAGAATCCACAACCTTAATCATGGTTACCATCAACCTTAATCATGGTTACCATATATACATTATTTGATCCTTGATTGATTTAAATTGATTTGTAATCAATTCTTTTATTGTGTAATTAATTTTTTTACCCTGTAAATGAATATAAATAAAAAACACTCACCATCCTTTGCTGTGTGGTGATTTGAACAAAATACTCTCAGCCACCAGGGATGGCTCCTCACTTTTCCCCATACAAGATCACCAACACTTAATTCTACTTCTTTGGAAGCCATTTTTGCATTCCCATCTGCACCCATGTAAAGCTCCAAATCCGCAAGAAGATTTAAGTAATTGGCTTCGAGGTTCTCATTTTTCTGCAAAACCCTTTCATCAAAAGCAGTAGCATCCTTATTTTGACCCTCAGATTTCTTAGCTTGTTCATCATTGATTTCCATGGCTTGATTCTCGACACCCTTAGAACTAACCTTTGGTGAAACATTTCCAGGTTTTTTGTGAGGCAGTAAGTCATTCACAATGTCTACTTTCACTTCCACATTAACATTTTCAACTTGGATCGCATCCTCCCTAACTAAACTTGAACTCACTACGCCACAACCCCTCTCCTCCCTCACTTCCCCCTCAATTTCGCAGAAACCATTTTCTTCTCCCACTACTTTGCTCGAGTGTGTCTCGATTATTTCCACTGCTTCTAGCACAGAGGTATCACCAACACCACTTTCAAACACATTTTCCCCTTCAAAATCAACACTTTATAAACATTATCCATCTTTCCCTCCCAGCTAGCTAACCAAAAGCAACCTCCTTCAAGTCATTATCCCCTTTAAAATCCTTAACTTCATCTACTACAGCTCCTGGTTCTGATCCTGACTATTAGTGACAGAGTCCATTAGGGTTTCTGCATCAGAAGATAGACCCACCTTACTCTTTACCTTAGAGACATTACTAAACCCATTAACACCGTCTTCTCTTACACCGGAAACGACTTCGGAGTTTAAGTCGATGTTGTCAAGATTTGCAGGCATTTAACAAATAAATCCTAACAATAAAATAACCAACATTTTATCATAAATAAAAAAAAAAGAAAAAGAAGAAAACTCAGGTTATAACACAACAATGAACGCCCCAGAAAGAGAAACAATTACGCTTTGGTCTCTCTCGTTCAACAGTGTTGTCTTTCTTGTGTAGAAGTGACATAGAGAATAGACAGAAGCAAAGAAAGAAACAAGGAAAAGTCAACTGAGGTGAGGGGCATTATATTTTGTTCCCTGGACGACGAACTGTTATATCCCGGTCATTTTTTGCTTAATTGTATTTTTTTTAATATTGATGGAATTAATGGGTTTAATTTTTTTTTGGTAATTTATAGATTGGAAAATAAAACATCTTAGCTTGTCACAATTTAGAATAACATTTTAAGAAATATATATATATATATATATATATATATGAAATGTTCTGCATTGAAGGATCCAAATACCACATCCCAGCTTATCACAGTTTAGAATAACAATTTTAAATATATATATTCTGCACCAAAAGAGGGAAGAGAAAAAAAAGATCAATAAAATTTGGAGATTCATTTAAAATCTAACTAAAACATTATAAGTGTTATGAGAATGGTCCTCAAGAGACGTAACGTGATGACAAAAGACTTACGATCTGTATAGCATGTCTCGAGTTCGAGTTAGGGTGTGCACCCTTTATAGTAGCCTGGGACAATCGGGGTTTTACTCCCTTACCTGAGTTTACAAAATGCATTTTCCTAGGAGGTGAAGTTTCCTTGTATAAAAAAATATATATATATTTCAAACAATACTAAAAAAGTCACAAACAATAACTAGACTAATAATATATTTGTTGTTCAAAGATGACAACAGATAACTGACTTGTTTTTGAGAGGAAATGTAATCAACTAAGATAACCGTTTGTGATTTTTCTTGGTGTTGTTAAATTTGTAAGTCAATATTTTTTAATAATACTAATGATGTCGCAATCAAAGTTGGAGTATATCCATTATACTATTGCATCAATTTTTTCAAACTGTGTTATTTTGTAAATATTTTTAAAATTGCTAATTAAAAAAATGTATTTCAATTTTTGCTAATTAAATTTGATATTCGAAAGAGATTTGGTGGTCTGTTTTTTACTTTATATGCAAGTCATCAACTTGGTTGATAGAGCCTGTACTTTTTTAACGCCTTTTTCTAGTATAGTTCAAACTGTAGACAAGTGACTTGTCTGGCAATTCTTGAAGTTCATCGTAAAAGTCATCTTCGAATGTGCTGTTTGTGTTCCAGGAAATATACAGTTTAGCAGACGGAATAGGCCTGAGAGTTCCAGATATCGACCGCACTATAATATGACAATTCTGATGACCAGAATCGCGATAACTTGGTAATAGTCAGAACTCAGATGATTCAAGGACATGAACCCTAACAATTCTGCTCCCTTATTTCTCTGCAAGAATGGCTGGCTACCAGGTGAACTTTAAGCACATGTCAGTATCCATTAGAAACCAAAACTTCTGGTAAGCCATCATATTTCTTGAAGAAACCGGAAAATCAATTGCAGTCTGGGTTTGAAAGCAGGAATATCTAATATCTAATGATTCATGTGACGAGGACAAGAGCCAGTATGTAACATTAATCCAGTGGTTATAACATCAGAACTCATATTTTATTACACAGATATATTCTATGGATGTTTGTCTTCATTTTCCCTTTTGTGGGCTTCAACCTAAAAAACATTCTTAGTATACAGTCAATACAGAGTGGTTAAACTGAATCTGGGTCTTAATAATCTGAATCGCCAGGGTCTAACCTCCACTCACTGCCATAATAAGAATTGGGCAAACCCAACCAAAACTTGAAAGCCTCAGCTGCTCTCTTCCTTTCTCTTCTCCTATCCTGCCTGGCCTGTGACGCATGCTTACTAGAAAACATCCTTGAATGCATCTCTACATAGATCTTCTTATACTTGGTCTTGTCAGGCGGTATCCCATTTTCTTCCATGCAAGCCACAATTTCCAAGGCCTTCTGGAAGAAAGCAGCTCTCACACAGATATCAGCCAGTGTTGCCAGCAGCTCTTCGTCGGGTTTCAATGGCAGGGAAGAAGAATCGGAGTCGGAACCGGAACTCCCCCCTTCTCCTTTCACCTCCCACCTTTCTTTCACTTCTTTCCAGAGCAGAAGCGCCTCTCCTGGTTTTCTTGCCAATGATATACCATTTGCAAGACTGCCATAAGTCGCCACATCAGGATGGAAACCATTCTCTTTCATTCTCTGGATTACTTTCTTCGCTTCCTCGACCAATCCCAATCTACAATATCCTTCAACCAACATATTCCAAGCAATCAAATCAGCTTTCACTCGTGGGTCTTTCAACATCTCATCGAAAACCTTGTTAGCCAACTTTGGTTGACCTGACAAAGCAAAAGCTTTCATCAAAGTAGTGTAGCTGATCTTGGTGGGCATGATTCCCTTTGTTCGCATCTCATTGAAGAAGGCAAGAGCCCCTGCACTGTCATCAACCAGTATACAGCCATCAATCAAAGTATTATATGAAACCACATCAGGCTCAATATTCACATCATCAGCCATCTCTTTAAGCAGCTCCTTTGCGTTATCTATCTGCAGCTGCTGGCAATAACCTTTGAGCAGAATATTATAAGTAAACCTATTTGCTGGCACACCGATTCTAGTCATCTCAGCAAGCACTTGACGAGCAGGATCCATGGAACCTGCCTTAACAAGAGCAGAAATAACGGTTGTATATGTAATGTGATCAGGTTGGCCTTTGCTATCGTCCTGGCACCTCATTGCTTCCAGCATTCTTACAGTATCTGTCACACGACCTTGCTTCATATAACCCTTCATCAAAGTGGTGTATATTCTCGAATCAGGAGCGAACACTTTCGGCAACAATGGTGGCTCCCTATTACTACCTTGAACCAAATTTGGAAGCAACTTCTCAAACACACTTACCCCAATTTGATTCGAATTCAAAATCTCGTTCTCCTCATCTTCATTAAAATCCTCCAAATTCGCCTCCCTGAGTATCTTACACAAATCTCTCCTTCCTTCTCTCATTGCTTGAACCATTCTCTCTACGGTTTCCAAATCACCAAACCCAACATACGCCGCGACAAGCGAATGCAATGTAGTCATACACAAGGGAATCCCTTTCTCAATCACCCTCTCTAAAACAAACACAAGCAAATCTTTCCTATTACACCTCGCACATAATTTAATCATAATATTATAAGTCAATATATCAGGCTCTAAACCAAATTCAGGCATTTCCTCAAACAGCTTCAAAAACATTTTACCATCTCCCAAATTAGCACAAGCATTGAGCACATTATTAAAAGCCGCAGTGTCAGGTCTTGAGTCAGCCACCATTGTCACGTCAGAGAACCGACGCACACGGCGAGTAATTGTGTCAAAAAGCTTAAGGGCTAGTGTGGGGCCACCATCCGGGGCTGAAGCGAGGCGGCTGAGGACGGCAGACCAGGCCTTGACATGGGGGAGGTAGCCAGAGCGGAGCATGGAGTTGATAAGGGAGAAAGCGTAAGAGAGTTGTCCGGATTTGGTAGCGGAGACAGCAAGAAGACCAAGGGAATTGGCATCGAGTCGGTGGAGTTGGCGTTCATGGCGGAGGCGCGTGAGGATGGAC
Source organism: Salix purpurea (assembly GCA_027405865.1). NCBI lineage: Eukaryota > Viridiplantae > Streptophyta > Magnoliopsida > Malpighiales > Salicaceae > Salix > Salix purpurea. The sequence continues at coordinate 6,193,503 of JAOWLH010000002.1, read as the reverse complement.
TGGGCGCGTCTGAGGCTGAGAGGGGTGTTTTGGTAGGAGAGCTGAGAGACTAGGCGGCTAAGGCAAGTGGGTGGTGACAGGTGAGGTATTTGGGTGTATAGGATCCAAGCTTCTTCCGTTTTTCTTTGGCGAAGGAGTGATAAGAGGGTCTGGTCATTCTTGGTTGAGGTGGTACTGGCGGGGATGGAGGTGGCGAGAGATAGGCCTTTTGTGGTGGGGTTGATATGATTGGTGGCTGTTTGCAGTCGAAATTGGCCGGTGAGTTTGGAATTGGTGGAGAGTGGAGGAGAGGGACAACGGAGAGTGAGATGGAAGGAGCTTGTGAGTGGAAAAGAAGAAGAAGAAGAAGAAGAAGAAGAAGAAGAAGAAGAAGAGCATGGAGAGGATGAGGGTAGATGTAAGTTCATGGCTTGTGGTGTTCCATTAGAGAGAAGAGAGGGGAGGGATAACAGGAGAAGGAGATAGTTTCAGACATTGGGTTTGGGTGGAAGGAGGATGTACTACGTCGCTATATTACATCCTTAAGCTAGTTGTGTCTTCACTTTCAATCTATAATTACGACTACTACTTCTAACTAATATGATATAATTAGTGATTTCTTTATAAAATTTGAAGAGATTAAATTGAATATGCATTTGAGAATGCGAAACACATCATATATGAATTTGATATGTTTATTTTGTTGTTTTGAATTCAGAAATATATTAAATTAATATTTTTATTTTTAAATTTTTATTTTTAATATAAATAAATATATGAAAATAATAATTTTAAAATAAATAAAAAATTCAATTTTTATCAACAATGTTTTTGAAACACCATGTCAAACAACACCTAAGTATCCTTAATAATTTATTTTTATCAATAAATAATCCTATAAATGTTCAATTAGTTTGAAAAGCGTAAATGACAATGGATAAATACATCATAAAAATGAGTTTGAGTTAATAAAAAAGAGGTTTCCATTAGGCGTACATATAAATTTAGAATTTATGTTAAATGTATTTAAATTTAACTTTATATAATATGAATTATACTCTTACTTTACTAGAACATAATTAGTCCTCTACTAAGAACTGTTTAGGCTACTTTGGAAATAGTTATGCTAAATCATACCCATTTTTAGATATTAGATTGACATGTTATCAACTCATTCATTAAAAAAAAAAAACACATGTCATACTTTGTTTATATTCTGATTGTTCAAGAGATGGTTAAAAAATTTACATGATATAATCATTAATTAGAGAGGTTCAATTGAATCAAAACAAGCATTTTGGCTTGTATAATCTCAAATTCCTTATGCTCGCAAATTACATGATACAATCTCAAATTAGAGAGGTTCAATTGTTTATGATCTTCATTGGCCTTGAAGACTCTATATTTTGAGAACCTTGACAACAACTAAGAGGGATTTGATCCTAACCTTGACATTCTCATCAATGTAAACCTTCATAAATAGTTGCAGACCTGAAGCCTATCATTATTTTTTTGAAATATTGTTAAGATTTTTAAGGTTTATTTGCAAAAGCCTCCTTTATACAGAAACAAAGCTACAAAAAAGAAGGCATATAAACATATTTGTCAAACAACTCCGTACGAAAAATAAAACCTTTAGCAAAAAAAGAAAACCAAACAAAACCTTAGTGAATGAACCAAGAATGATTTGCTTGGTCGACTTGAAAATATTGGTTCGATCACGAACAAACCCAAAAATAAGATTTGACTTGAAAAACAAATAGAAAACATAAGTGTAAACCGAAGTAGAATCAAAGTTAAAAAATAAAAGAACATAAAATTTCTCAAATAACACACACCAAACATGTATAAAACAAAGAACACAATGAATGTTCTTTAATCAAACACTTATTACAAGCTACAAGTTCATGAATATGTGGAAACTATATTCTAAAAAACTGACCTAAACAAACAAAAAAAAAACAGACATAAAAGACCATTAAATTGATCATAAAAAATAAAATAAAACAAACAAAAATCAGCTCTACAACTTAACATTACTTGGAACATAACCAAATAGTTGTCATATAACATACTACCCATATTAATTAACAAGGAAAAAGGGGAAGGGGTGTGCTCAATAAACTCTACCCCTTCATCAAATATTAAAAGTTTACCTTGGACAAAATAGGGATGATGTACTAGCCTCTAGACTCCTGGTTGGTTTGTGAATGACTTATAGTTGCTACTTAATCTCTAAGCTAAACAAAATATCCCTTCATTAATACCTCATTTTTTTTTTCTATTATAAGAACTTTAATGGTTGCTCTCTCTTTCTCCTCACTCCCATCTTTTTTTTTTTTTTTGCCCTTTGTTTCCCTTTATGTTTGTGCCTTTTCTATCTCTTTTATAACCCTTCAAAGGCGAGGGTTACCAAATCCACCTTTCCTTTTTTAATTATATTTTAAAACTAGTATGTATAGATTTTCTTCTCCTATTCTATTAGGAATTTTTTTTGTCCTTTTCCTTCATTTTTCCTTGTTTGTAAGCCTAACAAACTTTGAGAGCTTATGAAATCGTTGGTAGACAAGGATTAATATTGGCTAAAAATGACTAATTGAGGGTGCCTCTTCCTCAATTTAATAATAGATGAGATATTATTATGACCAATCAAGTTAGGAGAATTGTAGAGGAGATTTTTTTTTCTTTTACCAAGATCAATCCTCACATAATTTGAAGACATGTAGCTCATTTTTTATTGATTCAAAGTTGGCCAAAAACTGTAAGAAAACAGGGATCAATGGAAAGCCAACTCGAAACAAGAAGTTGAGGGCTTCCACGTGGAAGAGGAAGAACAAACATTGAGTGATGGTAACACCACCATGAAAAAGGAAACTCCTATGTCAATAAGTAGTGTTGGAGCCTAAAAAGTTATTAGAGCTGCTATTGTTTTTTGTCTGAAAGTAGCTACTTATTCAGTCAAAAAGGATATCAAGTCCCTTTAATGATGTCATTTTGGCTACACCCTATAAATTAGGGTTATTCTAAGTTATGATTTGGCCAATATGAAATCAAGATATTGTCATTTGGATTTCATCACTTGTACGCTCAATTGACATTTAAACTTTTAATCTATAAAATCATATCCCCATGAAAAAATTTAAATTTTCTCTTTTTATCTGAGTGACTTTTTTACAATGGTTATTGGTTCTCGATTTGTTGAATATGACCCCTAATAAAATGTTGAACTTTCAAATTAGTCTTAGTCTTACTCAATTTGGGCCCCTAACATCGTGTTTGTTTTACAGGTTCGTCCTTAGTCTTGAAAACCTTCAATTTTGATCCTTCAATAACCATTAAAAAAGTTTACAAGCAGAAACAACACTCACTAAATAATAAAGAATGATAGCCCACTTGCAAATTCAAGCTAGAAATAGCAAAGTAAAGGATGAGAAGCTCTACATAGAATTACAAACCTATATATATATATATATATATATATATATATATATATATATATATATATATATATATATATATATATATATATATATTCAGCAATTTAACGGGTTTTGTAGCTTTGATACCATTAGTCAACTAAGGTGCGGAATTTGAACTAGCTAAAATGAAATGCAAATAAAATGAAATGCAAATATAAAACAATAATTTCTGATGTATAAGAGAAAGGCAAGACCAACAATGTCAGGATCCTTGATCAGATACAGAGCATACTTAGCATGTAAATGTATGATAAATGGAAGAAAAATTTGAAAAAAATAAAGGAAAATAATTGGAAAAGGATAATATTTAATTACTGAAAATGAAGATAGATACAAGGTCTTTGGAGATTGGGTTATAGGATAGTGTTTACAGGATTTGAGACAATTTCATACAATAAACTGTATCTCCCGCTAAATTGCTCTTTCTCTGAATGTAAATTTCACTCTCTATCTGCAACCTCCTTTGAACTGAAATGTAACTCTGCTTATATAGTGTTCGCATAGGGTCTTACAAGCTTTGGATTCTAAAATGATAACCCAAAGATGCTTTGGTATTTTATGATGATTGCTTTGAAGTGGAAGACACCTTCGTAAGTGGTAGGGTCCAAGCATTATTTGGAGCAATCTTTCTTTTGGAAAGTCTTTGGAGTGTAGCATAAGTGGCATACAAGCTTTTGATAATGTAGGTGGCGGGGGCCACTAGCTTTGTCTTCCTATGCTGAAGAATCTTTAGGTCGGTCAGTGCTTGACTGGTGACAGGATGCCAAAACAGTCATTGTCGTTATCGTTTCCCAAGTATATGACTGGAGAAACTGAAGAGACGGACCCTGTGGAACTGGAGTTGGATGAGACAGATTCGTTGTCTCTCTTTGGAGCTAAACTCTGCAGAATCTGAAGATATTCTTCGTGAGTCTGGGCAGAGGCTAGGAGAGCAGTAGTTTTGGCTCTTTGTGCCAAAAATTAGGCCTGCTGACTTTGATGAATGGTTGGGAGGATTTTCATGGTCTTGAACCATCCTTCAACTGCTGTCAAGGAACATTGGGGTTCTTTCTTGAAAGCATCCCACCATTTAACTTTGAATCTTCGGATCAGGATGGGGGATCCTTCATGTAAATTGTAATCATAATACCATGAACATACCCATGGCAGAAAAAACTTGACGCAGAACAATGTAATTGGCCTGAACCGTCTTTCTGAGGGAATGGGTTGGTAAGCTTTTTTGTAAAATTTGTAACCTTCTTCCACAGATGGATGATCAGGAAGAAGCTCAGGAATACATCCAAAAAATTCCCACCAATGGTTGAACCAAATAGGAAAGTTTGTGGTGTCAATGGTTGTGTTGAAATAAAATAGCCATGAATGGATATAACCTTGGTTTTGTAAAAGGAAGGTATTGAACCAGGCTTGTTCATAGTCCCAATATGTATATGGGGGAAAATGAGGGTTCTGTAATTGTATTTCTGAGGGAAAAGGGCCTGCCATCAGATTTGAACATGCACATCTCTGATATGCTCCTTAACACCTATTTAGGAAGCGACTTCGTAATCATAACTATCTTTTTCAATATCAAAGAGGTAGGAGTATAAGGATTTTTACTCCACTTTGAAGGGTGTATGATTCTTTGGATGGTGCAGGTTGAATATGCAGGATCGATATGAGAATGATGTTTATGGAAGTGTTTAAATGTAGCTGATCTTGTAACCTGTAAAATGTTTTCATAGAATGTACGAGTTTTGGAAATGTCTCAAGATTTGTAATGAAAACCTTTTGGGAAAATCTTTGAAATTGTGAGATGGACGTTGTGATTCGGAAAACCGTCTTCAACAGTCCAAATTTTTTGAATTTTTTGTTTTTCATATCCCAGTTTAATATTTCCACCTCCAAGCCATCCTGCAGTGGAAATTGTTCAAAACCCAAACACAACCCTGAACCAAAACCACCTTACAAAAGATCATCTCACAAATACCGCAAACATTACCATTCCAAATACCACTCCAAACAACCTGAACAAACCTACTGCAAAAAACCCTACAAAAAAATTCTCAAAACATTCCAAAAAACCTTTTCCATCAAAATTCAAAACCTTTGATTGGAAAAATGCTACATGCTACAAATGCAACCAAAAGGGACACACATCCCGTTTCTGTTCTGTACAGAAAAAATTACATGAATTACAAATTGATGAAGACACCTCAACCTTATACAAAATTTATACATTGAAGCCTCTAGTACAGATCCTTCTTCCTCAAAAGTCTCTGAAGAAGAATTCCAAATTGATGAGTTAGCAGATTCCAGTGCTACCTCAGATACTTCCAAATCCAATGAAGTCAATGTCCTCACCCAGGACCAAGAGTTCATTCTTGAGGCCATCAAACGTCTTGATGATCCTCAACTACAGAGAGTTTATCTGGAAAAATTGTTGAAAGATTTCAACAAAACAGATCAAACTCCAGAAAATCCTCCAAAACGTATTGTGTTACCTTCAACCAGTACCAGTACTTATGATCTCACTAAGATCTTAAGTAAGAAGAAATCCAAAACTCCCATTACAATCCCAGAGTTACACTCCGAGATTAAAACCCTCAAAAAAGAGGTGCAAACCCAACAGAAAGACTATGCCATACTACAAAACCTTCTTTCTAAAGTCAAAAATCAGTCAGACTCTGATTCTGAACCAGACAATACAGACCCTGACTTACATGCATTACACATTGATCAAATTGACACTGTATTTTTAGATGTTTTGTCACAAATTTCTTCCAAAAAATACATCCTTAAAACATCATTAGTTTTTTCTGATGCTTTCAAACTTGATACTATAGCTTTATTTGACACAGATGCAGATTTAAACTGCATTAAAGAAGGCATAGTACGACTGAAAAATTGTCAACTGCAAACAATTCCAAGTTGGATATTGCTAGAAAAACACAGGCTTCTGTGTTCAACAATGGCATTTCAGTTACTACATTTTTTATAGTTACAAAAGATATCAATCATACCATCATTCTAGGTACTCCATTCATTGATCTGCTTACTCCATATAAAACACGTCATGACTGTATTACATCTAGAATAAATGGCATCAAGCTTAAGTTTCCATTCTTAGAACAATCTAAGATTAGAAATTTAAACTTAATCAAAGCATGTTCCATACATACATATCATATCAATGCACTTATATAGGGAAAAACATACCAACTGCATGATTTACAAAACCATGTTTCATACTGTCGCATTGACAAACAACTGCAAGATTCTTCTTTGAAGAAAAGGATTGTAGATTTACAAAGTAAGATTGAGCACGAGCTTTGCTCAGACTTGCCAACTGCTTTTGGAAAAGGAAACAACATATTGTTGATCTTCCATAAGAAAATATTTTTTCAGAAAAATAAATACTTACAAAAGCAAGACCTATTCAAATGAATGCTGAATTAGAACAGCATTGTCGACAAGAGATTCAAGATCTCGAGTCCAAAGGTCTAATTACAAAGTCCAGATCACCATGGTCATGTGCCGTATTCTATGTGAATAAAAACTCTAAAATTGAGAGAGGCACACTGAGGCTAGTGATTAATTACAAACCCCTGAACTCCGCCCTCAAGTGGATCAGGTATCCAATTCCCAACAAAAAAGATTTATTGCAGAAATTACATTCTGCATTTATCTTTTCAAAATTTGATATGAAGTCCGGTTTCTGGCAAATCCAGATTGACCCAAAGGACAGATACAAAACTGCATTTACTGTCCCCTTCGGACAATACGAATGGAATGTTATGCCTTTTGGCCTGAAAAATACACCATCTGAATTTCAAAGAATCATGAATGACATATTCAATGCATACTCTACATTTTGCATTGTATACATTGATGATGTTCTTATTTTTTCTCATTCTATTGATCAACACTTAAAACATCTTCATACATTTTTTCATGTTACTAAACAAAATGGTTTAGTGATTTCAAAATCAAAGATTTCTTTATTTCAAACCCGTGTTCGTTTCCTAGGACATTACATATCCCAGGGTACAATCACACCCATTGAGAGATCTTTAGAGTTTACAAAAAAGTTTCCGGATAGGATTACTGACAAAACCCAGTTACAAAGGTTTTTAGATAGTCTTAATTATGTTCTCGACTTTTATCCAAATCTGATCAGGATTGCAAAACCCTTGCATGATAGGTCAAGAAAAAGACCAGAACCTTGGTCTGACTTACATACCCAAATTGTCAAACAAATCAAAGCCCAAGTCCAAAGCATTCCATTGCTCCACCTAGCAGACCCTCTAGCACCAAAGATTGTCGAGACAAATGCGTCTGACATAGGATATGGAGGAATCTTGAAACAAGTTCATAATTCCAAAGAACACATCATACAATTTACATCTGCACATTGGAATGATTGTCAAAAGAACTATTCCACTGTCAAAAAAGAAATTCTTTCCATTGTTTTATGAATTACAAAATTCCAAAATGATTTATTAAATCAAAAATTTCTTTTACATGTCGATTGCAAGAGTGCAAAAGAAGTTTTACAAAAAGATGTTCAAAATCTTGCGTCCAAACAGATCTTTGCCAGATGGTAAGCGATCTTATCCATTTTTGATTTTGACATTGCCTATATAAAGGGGGAGATGAACTCACTTCCAAACTACCTAACAAGAGAGTTCTTACAAAACAAACCTTCTTATCCTCCACAAAATGCCTCCCAAACCACAGAGAGATAAGGGGAAAGCCCCTGATACAAAACATTCAAAGCCAGCAAAGAACCCAGTTCTTGCCTCTCCAAAGCTTTTGGCAGACGCCATAAAAGATGTGAAAAATACAAAATCCTGGTACAATAAAGTTACCCAGGAAGAAGACGATTACTCGTCTCTCAAAGATACAACACCAGAATCCGTTTCCAACAAGATTCTTATCAAATTATCAAAGAGCCCTGACCTCCTTGATGCCATCCAAAAGGTTTACAAAGAAGCCTCAGGTGACTCTCAGTCACTCTCAGATAGTACTTCTAAACCCATTACAAAATCACAGGCAGATCCTTCTACTCCAAAACCCCTTCTTGCTTTACAAAACGAAGTTCAAATTTCTATAATTTTTTCAAAGCCAAAATCAAAATATTTTGAAAAAAAAAATTCAAAAAATTTGGACTGTTGAAGACGGTTTTCCGAATCACAACGTCCATCTCACAATTTCAAAGATTTTTCCAAAAGGTTTTCATTACAAATCTTGGGACATTTCCAAAACTCATACATTCTATCAAAACATTTTACAGGTTGCAGGATCAGCTACATTTAAACACTTCCATAAACATCATTCTCATATTGATCCTGCATATTCAACCTGCATCATGCAAAGAATCATACACCCTTCAAAGTGGAGTAAAAATCCTTATACTCCTATCCTTTTTCCCTCAAAAATACAATTTAAGAACCCTCATTTCCCCCCCATATACATATTGGGACTATGAACAAGCCTGGAAGCCTGGAAGCCTGGATCAATACCTTCCTTTTACAAAACCAAGGTTATAGCCATTCATGGCTATTTTATTTCAACACAACCATTGACACCACAAACTTTCCTATATGGTTCAACCATTGGTGAGAATTTTTTGGTTGTATTCATGAGCTTCTTCCTGATCATCCATCTGTGGAAGAAGGTTACAAATTTTACAAAAAAGCTTACCAGCCCATTCCCTCAGAAAGACGGTTCAGGCCAATTACATTATTATGCACCAAGTTTTTTCTGCCATGGGTATGTTCATGGTATTATGATTACAATTTACATGAAGGATCCCCCATCCTGATCCGAAGATTCAAAGTTAAATGGTGGGATGCTTTCAAGAAAGAACCCCAATGTTCCTTGACAGCAGTTGAAGGATGGTTCAAGACCATGAAAATCCTCCCAGTTATTCATCAAAGTCAGCAGGCTCAATTTTTGGCACAAAGAGCCAAAACTACTGCTCTTCTAGCCTCTGCCTAGACTCACGAAGAATATCTTCAGATTCTGTAGAGTTTAGCTCTAAAGAGAGACGATGAATGATGCTCTACATCAGACATACCTTCTACAAACCTACAACAAGCAGACTACACTACAAATATAGCAACCCCAGTCTACACCCAAAATGATGATGAACAATCCTTACCAGAATCTCCAACAAGTATAACCTCCTCAGCCATGCCAAACAATGAGCTGTTAACCCTTACTTCGGAGAATTTTGTTCTTGATAAATCATTTTTCAAAGCAGATTTCTTTAGTACTCAGAATACTGAGAAAAGGAATTGGTTTTTCAAAACTTTTACTTCTAAAAGGAGTAAAATATTCAGATCACCATGGTAATGTGTCGCATTTTATGTGAATAAAAACTCTGAAATTGAGAGAGGCACATCGAGGCTAGTGATCAATTACAAGCCCCTGAAACTCTTAAATGGATCAGGTACCCCATCCCCAACAAAAAAGATCTATTGCAAAAATTACATGCTGCATTTATCTTTTTAAAATTTGATATGAAGTCCGGTTTCTAGCAAATCCAGATTGACCCAAAGGACCGATACAAAACTGCATTGCTCCTTCAAGGATCCATTCTTCTGGAAGGGTTATATCTTTCCATTGGATGGCTCTAGGGACAACGATATTTGCTTTGGATAGGTCTGTTTGTAAGAGGAGTGTTGCTCCTTTGTTGGAATGATGTAGGTGTTTTGAGGTAAAGGCTGAAAACATTGCTTTGTAGTGGATTTTGAATACGAGGGCTACTGGGACTGAGCCTTCAAGCATATGATAATTGTGGGTTTTGATTTGTAATTGCATACTTTGTAGGATGTTTTTGTCTTTGAGGGAAACTGTAAGGTTTGGATAGCAGTCAAATCCAATCACAGCTACAAAACCTTGACGGTCCATCCTTAACCGTTCAAGAAACACCCTAAGTAACCGCATCTAACACAAATATGAATACTTTACAAAATAACCCTGAGCAATCTTCTTCTGATGAAGACGCTTTTCAAAGTTCCTAGCCTGAAATCAACAGATTGACATGGCAAACACCCAAAACAACCTTAGCTCCAGTTATCACCATATCTTCCGAGCCAAATATCCTCAACCAACATAAATACAATGCGTCATCTCTCTATGAATGGAACATAGATGGAATGTCAGAATACAACATTCTGAACACTCTACAACAGATGACAATGGCAGCCAATGCCTACAAAACTCAGACAGTCACTCCAGACAGAGCAATTGCTAAACTCCTTATTGCTGGTTTTTGTGGCTAGTTAAAAGGATGGTGGGATTACCATCTCACTGAAGCAGACCATCTTCATATCCTGAATTCAATCCAGCAATATGAAGACAAAACACCTTTCCTTGACTCAATATATATATATATATATATATATATATATATATATATATATATATATATATATATATATATATATATATATATATAAGGACGTGTATGAGAAATCAAGGTCAAAATACAATGAGCAAAAATCAAAAGACCCATACAAAGAAAATCAAAATTGAATGGGTAATAATAAAAAGTCAAAAGCAAAACAAAAAACACATAACCATATAGAAATAACCTAAAACAGACACCTCGTTCCCAAGAAAATGAAAGTGTTATATTATACCCCTGAACGATATGGAAGTATGAAAGAAAGCAATGAATAAAACTAAATAAGCTAAACCAGAAAAAAAAAACCCTATAAAAGGCATTATGAAATGATAATAAAACTAAATAAAAAGATAGAAAAAGAGGAAAACTTGGTTACATTAAAAAAATAAGAAATTGAGCAAAAAATACTAGTGAAATAGTAAGAATGGCTAATCCCAAACCAAAACATGACAACTAATGCCAACCAAAATACTTAACTCCTTTCTATATTAGAGAAAGACCTAAGCATAAATATATTATGTATTGAATGCATAATGATAATGTTGCATCAAACCTATAAAAAAGCAACCCCTTTTTTATTATGAAAAGTCTACTTAAAATCCTATTTATGTAAATCCAGTTATGATCATTATACGATTGTCTGCCAAACAAAAGATGATTCATTATGCTTAACCTTTTAAATTTGATTTTCCAACTCTGTTAAAATCCTCCTCATCCATAATTGATTTTGATTTTTGGTTTAAAAGTACTAACAAATTTGATTTTTAACATCATAATGTGATCTCATCTCATTTATAGAAGCAAAACACAAAACAAAATATTAGAAGTTCTTTTTTAATTTTATCCTTTGAGATCGAGTTAATAAAGAATTGGACATATTTTTTTTTCTTTCTATAAGGTTATATCATTCTCTTGACATAATTGGTAAGTTAACTCGAGTTATTTTTTATTTTTATTTTTATTTACCCCTTCAATACTAGGTTGATGAAGAATTTGGATTCATAATTTCTTTCCTCTTTTTTTTGACTTATATGTGGTTTTCACTATCTTATGACCCAACTAATGGGTTTGGCCAATTGACTTATGATTTTTTTTTGGTTTTTCATTTTTATCCTTGAATATTTGGTTAATTGGAAATTAGGCTTCATAATTTATTTTAGTTTGCATTCTATGATATTATCTCAGTCTCATAATACAAGTCATAGGTTGGTAAACTTGGGTGGATTTTTATATCTTTTTTATTTTTATTGAGTTAATTGGAAATTGAGTTTCATAATTTTTTTTTCTTTATATGAAGTTATTTTGGTCTCATTACCTAATTTTGGTCTCATTAATCAGGTTTGACATGTTAAGAAGGGTTGCCCCAACTTATTTTTTAGTTGAGTTTTGTTTTTAATTTCATTATTCAACATTAGGCTTAATGTGTTTTTTTTATTTGCTTTGTATAAGGTTATTGGGATTTCATGACCCAAGTACTTGATTTTTTAGGTTAACTAAAATTGTTTTAAGTCGATCTAATATGTTATCATTTCAATATAAAAAAATATGTCATCTTGATTTTTTTAGTCAAATTATATTTTTATCGATTGTTCAAATTGTTTTTAGGTTTTTCAAGTTGACGAGGTTACATTAGGTCAATCCTCATATAATTTATATTTTTCTCTATTAAAAAACACATTAACAAAACATGAATATTTTTCTTACATAAAAGAACTTGATTTGACCCGCATCATAATGTGAGCTATGATCTAGTATTGAGATAAGAATAAAACATGACCTTAATCATTAAGTTAAGAGCTAGTCCCAATTATAGGTGGGAGAAAACTAATAAGGAGTTGAAAATTGATGTTTTGGGAGAAGAATCATAAACCTTGAAATAACATAAATTGAGTTTCTTAGTCCCAGCCTTTGCAAGAAGCTAGAATAATATAACACAACATTTTTCTAGAATATAATTATTAAACCCAATCTAGGATTAACTCAAGATAAAACTTGCGTCATGAGTTGTTAAATTGATTTACGTTAATTAACTCTCTTTTTTTAAATATCAAAAAAATGTTGTTTTGCAAGAAATAAATAAAAAGTTGATCGAGTAACGTGTCATCTTGCTAGGTAGATTAAGTCAAACTAGATCAACTTTGGGTTTTTTCACATATATCCTAAGCTAAATGGTAGTTCAAACATGTCCAATTCGAGAGAAGAAAAGCAATGATAAGATTTCTAATTAAAAAGAAAGCTAAAACAGCTCGGTAAAACACTGTACACACACTCACAAAACACTGTGGATTACAACAGTTTTATTAACGATTTTGTCCCTCCATGCGCCTCAACCTATGCCTTTGTATCAGGAGTATTTTTATTTTTTTCATGGGACCGGTTGACAATACCAGATTGTTTATGGGTATTTTTGTATTTACCGTGTATTTTTAAATAGTCAAAATATTGTCTGAACCCTCCCCTCAACTTGTGAATAGTGACCAAACCAGGGGTAATATTGTTTTTTTACCCATGTATGTATAATGGAATAACAAAAAGCCCATAAATAAGACAAAACCTTAAACCGCCAGCGAGGGGTCCTCCGGACATTTCACATTTTTGTAAATTGTGTAAATACTACTTTAGCCCTAGAAAAGATAAAGGTTCAGAAATGTATATGGGGGTGTTTAAGTAATTGGCTATATTTTTTATTATTGTTTTTTCAGCGCACAGTTGGCACGTCCACCATACACGGCACTCCTTTTTCCAAGATGCTCTATTACAGTGGCATATCCAGCGTCATACGGTGTCCAAAAATATCGATCCAGCATCTTCGAGGATTCACCGGCATGTACTCTACCTACTGGGATGGCGTGTGGCAGCCCATGATCACCATAGGAACGACGGTGGTCAGTTGAATATTTTTGTACCCGTTTTTCTCTCTTGAAGGTCATCTTACATTGCAGTTCCCTCGGTTTATGCTAGATTCATTTCAACAACATTCAATCATTTTTAGGAGGAAAAAAAAAACATCGTTTTTAACAGATTTTATCAATTATAGTTTTACTAATTAAATATTAAAATAATCAATTACAACACGCACAAAATTAATCAGTTGTCTACATAAATGAAAAAACTCAACATATCACGCAGGCAAATTTGCTCGTGAAAAGCTCAGCTGCAACAGAATGACAACTTTTTTATTTTACATTTCATCCCGAGAGAGAAAAAACAATAATAAACATTCTGTTATTTTTTCTAAAATTAGCATTTTATGAGTTTTTGTTTTTACTATTCTAACACAATTTGGTAAAAGTTTTTGGGAGAATGACACAAATTAAAAAAGTATTTGAAAAATAATATTGTGTTTTGAATATTGATTTTGTATACAAAAGCTATTGAAAATGATGATTGTTTAATGAGAAACTAAAATACATGTCCCATGCAAATTATTTAGTATGTGCAAGAGTTAACCCAAGATCTTATGAAGATCCAATGACCACGAAAATAGATTTAAGATCTAATGGCCAAGAAACGATGATGTGGCGGGAGATAGAAATTAAAGAAGAAAAGGAAGGGAAAGAAAGAATAGGTATAGGTTATTGGAGACACACAATAGCTTTGTTTTCGCAATACCTAGTACTGTACAAAGGACTTTGATGAGATAATTTTAAACAACTTGAAGGACCACTAAATGAATTGTAATTAACAATGAATTAACCTTAAACAAATCTCAATAGCCATTGTGTACACCATCAATATTGAAAAATACAGTTGTGTTCAAACTATATTATTTTTCAATTGCTTTTTTAACTTGTCATTTTCTAGCAAACTTTGTCATTTTCAACAACAGCAGCAAAAAAACCAGTTTCTTGTTTGAAGGTGTCATTTGACTTGGGTCCTTTTCTGCATGGTGTTCCTATTTCAAGGCTTCAAAGTTATAGAGAATAGCATAGTATAACTCTTGCATTAAATTAAATCGAATATCACATAAGTCTAGAGAATAGCATAACAACTCTTGCATCGAATATCACATCAATTGAAACACACTAAATATTAATTAACAATTGACTGTTTAGATTATAATAAATGTTATTTTTTAAAAATATTTTTAGTTGGAAATACATTAAAATAACTTTTCATTATTATTATTTAAAATTTATTATTAACATTCACATATTAAAACAATTCAAAAACTAAAATAACAAAAAAAAATTAATTTTTAAAAACACAATTTAACTGCAATCTCAAATACCCCCGATACCTCCTATGTTTGCCGCCCCTACGCCCACATTGTCTAAACATTGAAAGTGTGGTGTAAACAGAAGTTTCCTGGTTAGTATCTCCTCGTGTAAGAAAATTATAGCTGCAAATATATATATATATATATATATATATATATAAACTGAAAAAGTATCTGGCCAAAGTTAAAAGTCGAACCAGATAAAATCTAGAAGTTAATTCGAGTTCATTCATCCTTACATTTTCTTTTCTTTCTAACTTTTGATAAAAGTAAAGAAACTGGAAACATTTCAGTTTTCTGAAGATCAGGCCTTCATTCACCCTTTAAACCAAGTATAGCATTATTAACATGGTATGAATGAATAAAATCACTGCACCGATTAAAAGATGCCCCGTTTTAAATATAAGAGCAGCGTAGCATACCCTTGCCAAAGTACCCAGTTTAAAAATCAAGACACAAGTTACCAACATTTACAATGCTTCAAAAGTCATTCTACTTCGACAGATACCCAGATTATACAAATCTTACCAGAAACAACAAAGGATAATAAAAACCACTCAAGCTGTCAGTGCTTACACCATATCGATGTTTTATGTTTTGAAACACTATTTGTTCTAGGAAATGGATGAGAAATTAAATACCTTCTACAATGACAATATTCATTGTAAAAGAGTACATATCTACTCATTGCTTTGCATAGGGACCATCAGGTGTTGAGCCTGCAAACATTTAGAGAAGTCCAGAAATAAAAAAATACTAGACTGTGAAATGAAAAGGGGAATATGTTATGTAGCAACAACTCTTTTAGTTTCAGCAGCCAAATCACTCTAGGATTTACATGGAGATGCAACCAGACATGAATGCTAAAAAAGGGACAGGATATAAAGTTCAAGGAGTTTACTATCAAAATAATTCAGAAAGGACATTTGAAGGAAAAGATGAAGAGTAACAGTTCAAACAGTGAATCCAGGCTAATAACAAAACCAAATCCGAAGCACCCAACCCCCATCCCATGCTCTGCACATGACAGAAGTTCCAGAGTATTGTGGGATTTTGAACACATTCAAATAAAAATTAGGGCTGGGAGTGCATATCAAGTTCAGAATCCCTTCTTCACATACTTGTTTGTCAATGAACAGGAACAAATTGGAAAGTCTGAAATTCCAGTTCCTCTTGTTCACATAATATTTCAGTACACTTTAACTTGAACAGGAAAGATTTAAGATGAAATAAGCCCATCTCTCATCATGTCTCAAAAACCACAATGGCTAATTGAAAACCATTTAATCTCTAGTAACTAGCCTCTAGAGCTGCATAGTTGCACTAACTACAGATCACACTCAACCACCCAGAACCCAATAGGGGTCAATATGTATCTTGGGACTTGTATGGAGTTGATCAGAGCACAGCCTAATCCATCCTATTGTTTGGATTGCAATAGATTTGAGTTTAAGTTACTTTACTAGAACACTGTAGAGAAAATTAAAGGAGGGGACGGCGACACATCGCATGGTATAGGGTGTTGATGGAAATAGAGATACTATGGCAGTGGCAAATGCATGAAAGTTGATGATTTGAACAGTATATTAGTGATGGTAGTTTTTCGTATAGCAGACAAAAAAAAGGCAGAAAAGGTAATGGTGGCGCAGAAAACTTCAAGGTAGCAATGGCGATGGCATTAGATGGAGATACTAGTGTCAGCAGCAATGAGCAGAAGGCAGAAAACACACTGGAGGCATGGTACGGTAGCGTCATATATAACAGAATAAGGAAGCCAGGTGGTGTCATTTGGATGGAACAATACTAAAATCCCCTTGTTAAAGATATATAACCATATGCAAGACAGTAATTCAACAGTTCAATAACAAGGACCTTAGGCTTACAAAACAAGGCTGGACACACACATGCATAACCTTTCCAGGACCCTAATCTAGCAAATATGTGTATCTGAATAGATGTACCTGATATGTTGACATGTAGCAAATAGTTCAGGCAATTATTAGCCAATATAAAAATTGGGGAACAGTTAATCCACAATAATCGAATATCCCGTACATTTAATGATATAAAGCAAATCCTTTCACTGTTAAGATTGGATAATTTATTAGGTGCTCTGATTTTAATTTACAAAGGAAGTTAAGGATCCAACCTAGCTTGATTTCCTAGCCGCAATGAAGTAATCTTTACCACCCAAAAATAAACCTATTTCCAATTAAAATTAAATAGTGTTCCTCAAGCATAATGTTATGCTTGCATTAATGTAATGTCCAGATGAGCAGAAATATTCCAAGAATGATTACCACACTGTTGATTTTGTGAGAGAGAGATGGATAGGGCGCTTACTTGAGAATTTGAATTTCCATAACTAACACCTTGCGAGAAAGAACCTTGATGAGAAATCTGGAGAATTTATATTCCAAATATCCAAGATAAGATGATTATAGGATTGCTAAAAGTTTAGTACTATAAAATAAAGACAAGGAGGTACGTTGATTGACTAAAAATAAGAAATAGCAGTAGCTCAGCAACATAAAGCTCCATTTCACCTGCGCATTTGGACCATGGTGAACGTCCTTTTTAGCAGATGTCTCTCCAGCCTTCGCAGATCCCTTGGTATCACCCTATCAAACACCGTATCTCATTATATATCCTAACATTCAAAAAACTAGTGCAAGAAAATATCAAAAGCACATATTAATTGGCATACCTCCATCTGCATCATTCATTCAATCCCCATGCACATAATAACAAAACACATCAGTCAATCATCATTTGCTCAAATCGCAACAAAATCTCTATCTCGCATGCTAAAGGAACATTACAAAACCGCATAAAAATTTAAATTCCCAAATCCCATTCCATATCCATTTCTTATTAACTTAAACCATCAGCTAAAATCTAGCATTACATCAGGAAAAAAAAAAAAGCAATAAATCATCACCTCTCTGTATCGAGACAGGTAAATCTTAAGAGGATCAATATAATCCTCAAACCCTAACGTAGCCATAGCCCAAAGCAAATCATCACCATTAATTGTCTTCCTCTTTTCTCGCTGACACTTATCACTTGCTCTACACCAAACAAAACCCTCAAAGTCAGCAATTCAACCACAAATCAAACCAAAGAATAAAACAAATTAAATTAAATAACACCACTTACTCGCTAGTGATAAAGCTAATAAACTCAGAAACACATTCTTGAACAGTCTCTTTAGCATCCTTAGCAATTTTTCCATTAGCAGGAAGCGCTTTCTTCATAATCCTACTGATATTCGCGATCGGTAAGAACCTGTCTTGTTCACGAACATTAGAATTAGAGCGAGGACTTTGGTCTCCGCTCTCATGGCTTCCTCCTCCTGGACTCGCCGGTGCCTCCGCCGCCATATCGAAAACCCTAACTCACCATCAATAATCATAATTGATTAATCAAAACGTCAATCAGAGGAAGAGAATTTAGAACGAGAGAGAGAGGCTTGTTTTTTTTCCTGCGGGTTTGTTACCTGTTAAAAGAAATTAAAAATAAAATAAAAAGGCGCGAGAGAAGGGGATGGGAAGGGATAATTGGATCGGACGCTGGAGAAGCGAGGAGAAAGGAGACGACTGAGATGAGAGAATGAGGTTTATCAACACCGTTGGTTTTTCCTTTCTTTTCTTTCCTTCTCTCTCTTCTCTTTCTGGTTGTTTTAGTTTTTATTTATTTATTTGTTTGTTTATGCGATTTCTTTCTGTTTCGAGATAAGGTTCGTCGAGATCTTATTAGACCACGTGCTATCGTAAGCTTTCAGTTTATTTTGCGCTTCCATTCATTTCACGACGTCGTTTTATTCACTCCCCGCCTACTCGTTCGGTAACGTGTCAAACTCAAGGGACAGCTGGAGCTAGGTCTTCCTGACCTGAGAGCTTACCACGAAAAAGACATATTTGTCCCTCAACTATTACATCATTCTCAACTTAGATCTCTTAACAATGAATATTTTCAATTATTAGATATTTTGTCCATCAAAACAACCCCATTGCCCCCACCATTAAAGTTTGTTACAAAAGGACACAAATTGACCCTTCTTTTTTATTTTAAATACAAAAATCTAAAAAAAAAGAAAGATAATTTACAGCATTATGTCTTATACTTATTATAAAGCTATAATATTTTTAAAAAAATATATAATTTATAGTTTGAAACAAATATGAAAATGAAGATATATTTGAAAATTAATTATGAGTAGTATAAGAAAGAAAATATTCTAAATCCATAAAAAAAATATAATTCACAATAAAAAGAAAATTATAAAATATAAATAGTTATGTGTCATATGTGAAAATAATGGAATCCAAATCTTTTTAAGTCTATAAAAAATGCAATTTGAGTTATTCAATGTATAATTAACAATATCTTGTAAATTAAATGAGAATCAATTATTTGTTATGTTTATTGTTGGTTTTTAAGATGTTAGTCACCAGGTTTCACCTAAAATAATTTGACAAAACTTATGATTTGGTTAAGGTTTAATAAATCAATGCAAATTTCACATCCTAAAATAAACCTACTTACATACAAAAAAAAACACGTGTCAAACATAAAAAGAAAAATAATTTTTCATGATAAATTAAGGGAAGAAAGCTAAGATTTATTGAGGTTAGTGGAATTAAACATGTTGAAAGTGTTTTTATTGACTAGGATGATTAACAATATAGTCAAATAGGTGATCAAGAGTCATAATCAACCAAGAGAAAGCAATTCATCACTTACTGACACCAAATTTATTTTACAATTTACATAAGTATCAACACAGGATAGGTTTAGTTTGTATTAGAATTCATTAAATTACCCTTATCTGACACCAAATTTATAAAGAATTAAAGTTGCATATATAAATAAGATTCAAACTTTATACCAATATATAAAAGGCCATATAACTATTATAATTGATACTTAGTCTCATGCATGTAAAAGTTTATCCATTCAATTTATCTTTCTTGTTTTAATTTACTTTTTTTTTTCTTTTGCAACTTTTTTTTTCTTTACTTATTTTTTTATAATTGATTTTCTTTTATTATTTTCTTCCATACATGATAGAGAGAACAAATAACCTTTTAAAGTTCATTTTATTTTATAAGGCTACTACTTAACTCTGCTAAAAATTAAGTTTCGAATTATAGTTGCTCCTCATTAGAAGAAAAAATGAACAATAGGGAGTGTAATAGATCCAGAAGTATATGAACTAGGCAAAAAAATGTCTCTTTCTTAACAAAGAGCTCTCATAATTGATTATACATTCCAACTTATTTATATAATTCTTCAATAAAAATATATATCAACTTTCATAGTATAGCATTCCTTAAATTAACTTAACAAATGCTTTAACAAACCTACATTCACAGTTTAAGCACCAAATCAGTTTTGAGTGTTGTATTCTTTTACTAATCCAATTTCAAGATTATAATTGTCATTTGATGAATCCACGTAAAGATTATCACTTAAGGATTTTGTTTTTCAAGAGTTTTTTTACCCCCACTTGAAGGTATGCACTCTTTTAGACTTTTTCTTTGAGACAACATCTCATTAATTCAAAGAGTTTTTTTTTCAAACTCTCAAATGTTTACAAATATAATTTTAATACTAAAGGAACATAATTTATTTCCTAAACCTCTTTCTATAATAATCAACCTATTTGAAAAAAAAAACTTTCTGAATGTAATCACACTGTAAGAAGTTGGATCATTTTTCCTTTTATTGCACAATTAAACTTCTCTTTAGAGTTTTCTAGGTGTTATTTCTCTTTAATCTCCAAGAAACAATCCAAAAAGGTTGTAAATTTTATGGGATTTTGTCAAGATCATATAGTATTTTTGGGTCTATAATTTATTACTTTAGTTTTTTTTTTAAATGGTAGATGTGTGTGTGTGTGTGTGTGTGTGTGTGTTATTGAGCAACTGATCGATCGGTTGAAACCTACATCTCCTAAAATTCTTTTATATCTTTTCTTTGTACTTGAATATACCATTTTTTTCATGTAAGAATCAAGTTACAAAAACTAAAAAAGTCAAGGGGTCAAAATCCAGAATTTAGACATTAGCCTCATTACTGGAACTCTAGTTCAATTGGTTAACTAGTTCATAAAAAAACTATAATTTCCTGAGTTTTATCTTTCACAAGTGTTTCTATGAGTTACAATACACTATGTTATCCAACTTTTAAACCAATAAATAGACTCCAAACCAATTCCAAAAAAGTTATATTCATCTAGTATCCATCCTCTCTTTTTTTTCTTCAACCAGTTGGTTGGTTTAACTAGTAATGACAAATTGATAAACTAATTAGTCAACGTAGACCAACAATAAAATTTTACAACATGACAAATATTAAATGCCAATAGGATTGATTCTCATCACTTAAACATATTTAACTAATTTTTAATGATGTATATGCACAAAAATAAGATCTCTAATATTTTAAGCATGAATAAAGCCTAAATTTCTCATATTTTTGCAAAAGAAATCTTTACTTGAAGGCTTTGTAGAAAAAAATTGTTAGTTGGTATTCTGTGCCCACAAACTCAAGTATAATGTCTTATTTATTCATGTAATCCCTTAAGAAGTGATATGTCACTTATATATTTTCTTATACATATGTTGCATGGGATTCTCGGACAAATTTATTACATTGATATTGTCACACTTAATAGGTATATGATCAAATACAAGTCCATAATTTTCTAAAATTTGTTTCATCCATAATATTTGAGCATAACAACTACTTGCCACTATATACTCTATTTAAGTTTTTGATAGGGTTATTTAGTGTTGTTTGTTTCTAACCCAAAATACTAGTAATGATATTAGAAAATGACAAGTTCCACTAGTATTTTCTCTATGAACTTTACACCCTAAAAGTAGCATATAAATAGTGAATTATACTCAACTTTTTTCCTTTTGGATATCATTAACCTAAATCAATTGTACTATACAAGTAATAAATGGTGTATTTTACAGTAGTTACATGAGATTCTTTAAGACATGCTTGAAAACATGCATACAGACAGACATAAAATATAATATCAAGTCTAATTGCAGCTAAGTAAGAAAATGAGGTAATCATACGTTGATATTTGGTGATATCTATGTTCTTATCATTTTCATCCATATCAAGCTTTATTAATGTGCTCGTAGGTGTGTTAGCTTCAAGAAATGATGTGAGATTTTAGTTTTTTAGGTGGGATGAAAGAGTTATTTACCATCTCTTATTGATTGCTTGTGTTTGCTTTGTTTTGTCTATTCCTTCATTGTTGTCCTCCATGATGGCTTTGTCATTAAGACTTAAATATTAAAAACTTTCATTAATTTCATTTGAAATCATAAAAACAATATTTTGAGTTTTCTCAAAAGCGACATGCACAGATTTTCTAGATAAAAGTTTTATGTTATTATGAACTTTATATGCTTTGATTAGGGAGGAATAACTATGAAAAATTTCAATATTAGATTTTGAATCAAATTTATCTAAATTGTCTTTAGTGTTAAGAATAAAATATTTTAACTAAAAACTTTGAAATCCTAGATATTGGGTTTCCTCCCTTTCTAAAGATCATAAAGAGTCTTTTTGAACTCTAATATGAAGATAACATAATTTAAAACATAATAAGAGGTGTTTATAACTTCCAACAAAAAATATTTTGGTGTATAAAATTGATTTAACACTATTCTTACCATTTCTTGAAAGGGCTAGTTTCTCCTTTCTATAACCCTAGTTTAGTGGGGAGTTCTATGTGTTAAAATGTTATGGTGGTATCCATTTTGTTCAAAAACAATTCAAACAAATCACTTATAAATTCACCATCACGATCACTCTTTATGTTTATAATAAAAAAACCTTTTTTTTTTATTTTCAACCTTATTTGAGAACTTTATAAATTCATAAATAATTTCATCCTTTTATTTTGAAAAAAAAAACCCTATATATACCTTATGAAATCATCAATAATCAAAAACACATATTTATTACAACTTAAGTTTATTTCTATTTGGTATATATAATCAATGTGTAGAAACTTTAGTGGTCTTTTGGTTGAGATGTGATTATTGCTTTTAAACGAGGTTTACACTTGTTTTTCCATTTGACTAGAATCACATAACTTCTTTTTAAAAGAAACATATGGAAGACCTTTAACTGGTTTAGAAAAAAATATCCATACTTATATAACCTAGCCTTCTCAACCAAAAATACCTATCGTTTATACTAGCAACAAGAATTCTTTTTATTCTCATGAATGTAATTTTAATCATATAAACAATACATTTTATATTTCCTACAAAGATTACATTGTCATTGTCAATAATCGAACAACATTGATGATCAAACATAATCTTATAGCCTTTTATCACACAATTGACTAATACTAAGTAAATTATTTTAAGCTTTTAACAAGAAATATTTTTTTCAATTAAAGGTGAAGATTTATCTCTAATATTGTCAATTTCAATGATTTTCCCTTTTGAGTTAACTTTATAAGTGACTTTTCCACCATTAATTTTGGTAATGCTTGAAATCAATAAACCATCTTCAATCATATACCTTGAGCAAGCATATCTAAATACCATTCATCATACATATTTGATTCCTACAAACAAAATTCGGGATAAGGTTATTAATACTCATACCTTATTGTATCTTTTATGGTTATAGTGTTTTTTTATAAATAACTTATGTCATATTACAATGTTTGTCCTTCTTAGTAGGACATACATCAATAAAATGACCTATTTTTATATATAATAATTGCATTTATGATAAGAACATATGTTTGCCTTTAATAAAGTATTTTTAAAATACTTTTTTGGTTGGTAGTCTTGAATAAGTCATGCAAATGTGAATGGTTGTTCACATAATGATATCATCAATGATGAAGTTCCCAAAAACAAATGGTTAAAATTCCAAGCCTCTAGTCCTTGGACAATCAACAAGCTTACCCATTGTACTGTATTGCGACAATTTATACCAAAGCTCTCGTTAGATATGGCTTCTTGACCAGACATCAGCTCCAGGAGAATGACACCAAAACTATAAACATCACTCTTGTCTGTTAACTGTTGCGAGATGTAATACCTGTGTATCATAGAGCAAAAATTATTAATGCAATGTGATAAGAAACAATAGCGTGGCTAGCTAGTTAAAAACCGCAGAAAAACACATCTATGGCTAAGAGAGAGAGAGTGTGTAGCAGATTTCTAGATACAACTGTCATGTCTCAAACTTAAATGTAACCTTGTCATTTTATCTGCCTGGATGTCGTAAGCAGATTATTAATATTCACTTCACAATAAATATGGTATTTTTAAGTTTAAAATCATCTAACAATGCCGCAGCAACACATCATTTTTTTCCCAGATAATATTGCTTAAATCGATCTATCATAACATTAAAGAAAAGAACCTTACTCCGGATCCAAATACCCTACAGTGCCTCGAACCACGCTGGAGACATGTGAAGCTCCATCTACTGCAAGCTTTGAAAGGCCAAAATCTGCAACCTTCGCTCTCATGTTTTTGTCAAGAAGAATGTTGCTGGTTTTTAAATCCCTATGTATAACGGCTGGAACACAGCCTGTATGAAGATATTCAATCCCTGAACAAGTATGAAAACACAATCATTATAGCACCTCAACTGCAGCTCTTATTTAGGTTATAGGCTCCAACCATGGTGGAGGATAGATAATACGTTAGGAACAGAAAAAAGGAAAAAATGGCTTATCATAAACCTTTTGCAGCATCTTCAGCTATCTCAAGGCGCCTGATCCAATTAATACTTCTTCCTTGTTTTAATGGACCTGCCAAAGTGTAAAAAAACTGTGAGTGTCAATGTAAATTGGTCCAATTCAAAAACACTTGAAATTACCATAAAGATGTTCCTTAAGTGTTCCATTGTGCATGAACTCATAAACAAGCATACTCTTCCCAACTTCTTGACAAAATCCAAGAAACCGTACCAGGTTTCTGTGATGTATCCTTGAAAGAAGACTCACCTGTGTGAATGGCAGCACAAATCGATTCACAGTTTCAGCTCAACAGAAAAATATACTACCAATACAGCATGATTTTCAATCAAACTACATTCCCAGAGAACAATATTCATTTTAGGAAGACGTGCATGAAGTTCAAAAATGTATGTGTGTTTTCATATCAGCTTCAATTCTTATACAGTTTATAAAAACAGTTAAATAATATAAAGGATTTTATCCGTTTACATAACCAGGTACTTCCAATACTAGGAAATTTATGGACTTGTTAATTTTCCTTTCTCTCATACCCAATGGGAACTGTTATTAAAGGATTGAGGAGCTCAACTGTCGCATGTTTTACAAGTTCACGAATCCTCATCTATCTTACTGATTTTTTTCTAAGGTAGATCCAGGTAATTTGATTTATAATAGGCTAAGTCAATCTTGTCAAAATTCAGATGACATCCATAGCACTATCAATAAGAACTTAATTTACAAAAAAAAAAAAAAAATATCAACATTTTAATCAGAAATTCTACATCTTTTAGATTCAACAGGTATGGGGACACCATACATGATTTGCACAAGAATGTTCGAAAGCCAACGTCATTCTTTTATAGAAAGTACTTCATGCATTTTCTAAAAAGGTTCAGGACCAATGGCATCTAGATAGAAGCAAGAATCCTCTGTACATTCTGTTCAACAATTCCAACCAGCATATATCTATAATAGAGTAAAATCATATGAGCCTCCAGCAGCAATTTAATTTGAGCAATAACAAACACGATCTAGCATTTAAAGAATATGAATTTAAGTAATCTCATTTACAAATGCAATTTAGTTGATGAATAAAGTTCAATTTACCTCATTTGAAAACTCTCGCTTTCCCTGATAAGAATTGCTGGTTAGAACTTTCACTGCAATTTCCCTTCCATCTTTCATTTTTCCATAGTACACAACTCCAAAACCTCCAGAGCCTATTTTCATCTCAAACTTTTTTGTAGCATCTTCAATCTCAAGGGATGTGAAACAGTGAGCAGCTTCTCCAGGAGCGTCATTCAAGGTGGAAATTACCCTTTGCACAGGCAGGGAATCCGGAAGTTGTTCTAAAACAGACAAAGTATGTTTTATCACCTGAGAAGTCTGGCAGGCTAGACAAAAATTTCAAAATTGTTTTATAGCCATACCTTGTTCAGGGTGTCTTTTCTTTCCTTTTTGCATGAGCAAGTAAGACACTATTGTAGTTATTAGAAGAACAGCAGCTCCAACTGACAAGCCGATAATAATACCCATGTGCCTCCCTCTTCTGGCTCCTTCATGAAGATTTATGTTTCCAGAGTAGCTGTGATTACACCAAGAAAACAGAGTCAAATATATTCGATTTAAACACCCAAAAATGTGATTTTATACATGAGACTTGTAAAATCTCCATCGATGTGGAGTAACCAGGTGAAAAGAGGGGTATCAAAGAAACTTCGGGCTAGGGCTCTCAGGGTTAAATGTTATTGGACTAGCATGTCCTTGGATGATTATAAATGTGGGAAAGCCAACTTGGAGGTCTTGTGTTGGATTGAAGCACCAAATCCCCAGTTCAGTGAGTCATCATGACAAGAGATTTGAGTGGGAAGATTATGGTACTATGACAGGGTGAAAGCAAGCCTGATTGTACAAGGTTGCCTATCAAAATCCTTATTACATGATGCCTCTAAATCAAATCCTCCTTCTGACTATTCCTTTAGGGATTATGCACAGATGTGAGCAACATATTTTCAGATCATCACAATATATGAGGAAAACTACACAAATGATAAAAGAGTATGGGACACTTGAACACATATAAAGAATAATTTAGAAATCCTCAATTAAAAAGACCAACACATTAAACCACATGCAGTTGTTAATAAATACTTCAATTTAATATGGCTATGTACTTATCATGTCTAGAAGTATTTGAATAGCTTCTCATTATGGTTGAAAAATAACACAATAAAACATTGTAGTCTAAATAAAGAATTCTTTGTCCATGATCAATAATATGCAAAATTCAGCATATTAATAAACTATTGCAAAGTGGGTTGTGGATATGTAGGTGTGAGCGAGATTGAAAGAGAGAGACTCACTTCAAAGTCACCTTTCTATTGATACCCGATGGTATTGTTCCGGATAACATATTATTTTGCACATATCTGCAATCATCCCATTTGTTAGGGATGTAAATTGTTAGGAAAAAACTGAATAAAGAACAGTGAAATGAATAATTTGCTTAGACAATTAATTTTTTGTTTCCTTGCAACTTTCCAAAAATATATCCACATAAAGTTGTGACATTGCTTCTAATCATCATTCATCAGTCATGGCAGAAATATGTATTAATTATTAAATTATCATGGGAAATTTGTTGATGAATATTATAAATCATATTTTGAGACTTCACTTAATAACTTAAACTTTGGGTTAAAATGGTTATTTGATATGGTATCAACGACTTACTAATCGAATGATCACGAGTTTGAATCTCACCACTCCATTCTAATTAATTAAAAAATATAAGCATAAGATAGTGTCGGTTTGTGCAAATTTCCAGCCCAATAAAATTGCTTGAAGCTAGTATAAATTATATCTGGGGACCTCAACTAACAACTTAAGTTTTTGGTTAAAATGGTTCTTTGACAAGGTTATGCATAGATAAATGACATCCAGGTTCTGATAACTTACAGTTCCCTCAAATTTGGTAGGTTCAGTAAGGAGGGTGGCAGCTCACCCGTCAACTGATTGTTCTCAAGATGACTGTCAGATATGGTGATCATGTTAGGTTAATATTTTAATAAAATCAAGATTAAACACCATGATTAAGAAAAAACATCCAGCATTACATGATCTCCAAGGCTGTGCATCCAGTAAAGTCAGGAATAGGACCAGTTAATGAATTTCCATCGAGCCATCTGCACATAAGACAGGTGGATATGATGATGTGGGGCTATTACAGCAGTGCACTTTGAAATTTAATTCCTCATCCAGCCAAAAGATAAGAAGCTTGAAACTTACAATTCAACTAAACCTGTCAACTTCGTCAATCCTGAAGGAACAGTCCCAGACAAATTCTTGCTAGACAAGGAGCTGCCAGACCAGGTACATAAGCTATTTCAGCCATATGAACGGAAAAATTCTCCTCATACATTGTGAGGGACTTTGATAAATGAAGGAATGAATCTGACAACACATAAAATAATATCACAAGTGATAAATCATTACAGCTTAATAATCTGTGGCCTTGCATCAGAGTTGCACTGCACCCATGACCATGGAACTGGCAGGCATGGGTCACCGCCTTCTTGTGCCCAATCTGCTGTTGAGTAGAGTAAAATCACACCGGAAATAACATCTCCTGCACCTCATGCAAATTAAGTATCAGATGCGCATTTGGTTTCAAGTTTTCACATTATCCAACATGTGATGTGCTGGATAGATAATCCCCTTGATGGCAAAATGGAAAATGGCAATGTCAAATTAACAGAACTTATGCTTCAAACACAGTTTAAAACACCAAGATTTCAGGTCTTCAGCTAAAGTTCACGGTCAAGATTATAAGAGTGCATGCAAGGAATGTTGTTCTACTAACCATCTAGAGAACCATCATTTTTCTCAAGATACTTGTTTATCTCCATTGCATTCAGAAGTGGTCCCCTGGAAGAATCAGAAGTCTTTTTAAATCCAAACTTTAATACGAAGGGTAGGGATAGGTTGTTATATCCAGCTTCATAGAGACGGTATTTTCCGTGAGCATTTTCTGCGATATTGACCTCAGCATTGCTGATATCAGGGTATTCTGGGAGTACCAGAATGAATTTTCTGGGCCCAGTGGGATCCTGATCTTCAATTTCAGCGAAGTATGCGTAAGCCCACCCAAAACCAGGAAAACCATCCAAATTCAACCGATATGAGAGTGATCCATTCATGCCAACTACAGCTGTTTGCATTACTTTCTCCGGAGGCATTAAGTCATAGTTGACATTGATTGGCATGTCAGTTGAAACTTTCTTGGTACCAGCAGCAACATCTACAAGATAATTCGCTTTCACAGAGTCTGACTCCCATATTCTGTCATATGGGTCATCAGGGTACCTGGAAAAAAAAAAGTTTTTATATTATTTGATGGTTGTGTGCGGGCACGCATGTGTACACATGTCAAAAGATTTGCATGAAGGAAAAATTGATATATTACTCTTGAAGAAGCAACAAATTTGGGAGCTAAATTATTTCAACTATGAGGAATAGAGGTATTTGTGTGCATCATTTAAGTTTGTACAATTTAATGTGTTTTTTATTCTCTATCTCTCTTAGAGTTTAAGCAGAAGTAGCTTGAAAAAGCATTCAGATAAATGTACATCAGTAAAAACAACATCATGTTGCATCTTAAACCAGATATTTAGAGCATACCTAACAGGATCAACACTATCGGCACCAAAATTGATTCTGGCAGACACACTGAGATAAAATTGGTTTTCAAATGCTGTTAAATAAACTGAACCATTGAATTGTCGGAGCTCAAGGGTAGATATGAACGGCTTCCCAGTTGTAGCATTGGATAGGCATACACTGATAGATGAACTTGAAGCCAGAAATATTAGCTCTATAGATTCTATGGTATTAGCATCATAAATGGCAATGGTAGACCAATGAGTTGGCCCAACAGAAATGTCAAATTTTGGATAGACATTATTGCTGTCGAAGTCACCATACAAGAATGTCGCCCTTAAAAGATATCTTGCCCTACTTGTAACATCCAATCTATAACAGTACTTCCTGGAATCTGCAGGGAAATGTCTCACTGTAGTGTATTGCTTCCGTCTCTCATTCGCAACTGATATGTTTGCTACTTCTCCATAAATAAAATTAACATCGGAAGTCCATGATAGTCCAAGTGCATCAGTGAAGTTTACAGGGCCACCACAGTCCAAACTCAGAAAACCTGTTTTAGTTCATGCATATTCACATTATTAGGAGAGAGAGAGAGATAAAATATTCACGCTGTTGTTCGTATACAGAAACAGGATTTTCATGCCAGAAACACGCACAAGAAAGCAAATGCAGAGTGGGGAGAAGGGATTTTGGTCAAAATTTTAGCCCGAAAAAAGAAACACAAATAAGCTGACATTATATCAAATATTACTGACAGCATGTTTCAGGAAAAGGAAGAGTTAACAGTTACTATTTCACTTCCCAGGCTAAAATGTGTGCATGCATGTCACAACATGTTATTCAAGTAATCAACTGCTACAATTGAAGTTAGCATTTTTCAAGCATTTTTCGAGTATTGATTACATTTTCATTACCTTTATGGATCAAATAAAAAAAAAACGAAAACTGTAGCTACAAAGCGGCCCACAAAGTGTTGCACTTCTGCAGTCATTCATAGTATAAATTAACATTGCAAAAATAAATAAATCATCAGAGACATAGAACCATCCAAAATTGGCATAAAAAATGAGCCAATTTGCAAAAAGTAAATCACAATTTGACCTTTCATGTGCCAGCTACGTTGATAGTAGCATCTCTGTAACAAGGCAACCGATAAAAAGTTGCGCTGTATGCACCCACACTCAAAGAACTCAGCATTGTATATACCAAATGGACGGCTCACTCATGTTATTAAGCAGCTATTGTCTCTAACTTGGCCTAGAACTCCCCAAATTTTGCTACTTTAATTTTATTGCCTTGGTGGTTGGGTGTGGTTTTTGTGCCCGTTTGGTTTTGCGTTTCTACCGGTGGTATAAAAAAAGCACACAAAGCATCATTGGTTAACTGTGAAAAAACAAGTTTTGCTTATAGGGCCCACCTCCTTTCACGTTGCAAACCATGGTCCACGGAAAGCAGGAAATTACTGCTTTCTGTGGCGTTGCAAACCTCGGGTGGGGGCGGGAGTGAATATATATATATATATATATATATTAAGAATATCACAATATAATTTTTGTCTCGCAATTCTAATTTTATTTTAGATGATATTTTACTATTGTTCCAGGATAAATTTAATTCGTGATAAAATTACAAGTAGCTTGATGAAAGAATAAAAACAAGTGTCTAATTTACTTGAAATATTAATTATATTTTATTATTATAATTATTAAATCTATAATATTTAAAAAAATTATATATATACATATGTATATATACACATATATGCTTTTTAAAGTAATTTCACAAGTTAAAAACAATATGAAAAACTTGGTAACCAAACACTTTAAAACTGCTTTTTTTCAAGCATAAACTCAACCACATTTTTAATCAAACACTTCACTACTTATTTTGAATAGCAGTAAAAGCACTTTTTATGAAACTGTTTTTTTTCAACCTCAACCACAACAACAACCGCAATACCAAACAGACCTGGCTATCAACCACTCCAAGTACAGGTAATTAGAAAACCTTTACCAATATAATAAGAAGTAAATTACGACATAAGAATATATATATATATATATATATATATATATATATATATCAAAACTATAAACTAGAACCCCACATGAATTTCTTTGTTTGCCAGTCGCTAACCAAAACATCTATCAAATTTCATTCCTATATACGGATGTAAAAAAGAAGAAGAAAAAACACCAGACAAACCAAAAGAAAGCTCTTTACTTTTCCATTTTTTTCTTGTTGACCTTATAGCTCTATAAAATTTGCGTCTTTGAATATCATATTCAAGAGAATCAAGAAGAGCAAAGCGACCAACAACAAAAACAAAAGAAAACGTTTAGTCAAGTACGGAAGTATTGTACTGCTAATATAGTAATAATAATACTAAACACATGCATGGATGGTTTAGCACATAAGAAAAATACAGAGAGAGAGGGAGGGAGGGAGAGAGGTACCAGGTTGAGCAGAGGCGGCGTGAAAGAAAAGAAGAAGAGGGAAAAGAAGCGGAAGCCAAGACCCCATGTTCTCTCGAGTCAGTCTCGACCAACTGAGTTAGATCAGAAAGCCATAAAACAAAACGATGGCAGAGCCAAGGAAAGAAACCTCAGAACAGAGCAATAAAGGAGAGTTAAAAAAAGCAGAGGTTTCTTTGAGTTATTTCAAGTCCCATACGAAAGAAAAGTATTTGCTGGTGCCTTTTTATCTCTCTCGTGGGTGAGTGAGGGAGAGAGAGAGAGAGAGAGAGAGAGAGAGAGAGAGAGGAAAAGGGTGAGAGTCCTTCGGTCGTAGAGAATCACACGGCATACCGCGATCTCTCTGCTTCTTCTGCTTCTTCTTTTTGGTTACTGTGGGAATGGTGGCCAGTGAAGTGGAAAGTAGGGCCCTAAAAGTGGACTCCTGTACTACTGACTTGATCAAATGCTGGGCGGAGTGAGTACACTATTTAATGTTTAAAAGGTTGTTTTTTGTAAAGTTTTTTTAAAATAATATTTTTTTTATTTATTAAAAATTATTTTTATATCAACACCAAAAACAACATTTTTTAAAAAATATATTAAAAATAAATATTTCAAATTAAAAATAAATATTTTTCAAAAAAAACTTTTAAAACATACTTCCAACAACCCCGAAATGATAATCCATGCGATTCCAACCAATCAGTTAAATGAAGAGGAACCCATCATTTTTGCCACCTCATTGCTCTATCTTCTTCATCCCATAATCTATATCCATGGTAATGGAAAAGTAATTTAAACTATAATAATAAATCTAGCCACAATGAAAAGGGTTTTTCCAAAACTTACCATCTGCTTATAAAATTTTGTCAATTGTAAATTGCATTCAGTTGCAATATATACAAATTATCTTTTAAAATACTTGAGAAATAAAAGCATCAAGATTTTCTAGAGGAAAAAATATTTGATAATATTTTTTAAAATATAATTAACATTCATCTCTTTTATATAATTTTGTATAAAAAGTAACGGTGGTTTTTACAATTGCTATTTGATGAATCCACTTCAAGTTTCTTACCATTGCTATTTGATGAATCCACTTCAAGTTTTTACACGACTTGAAGATATTCTATCTTCAAGATTTTTACACGACTTGAAGATATTCTATCTTCAAGATTTTTCTCTTGCTTTAAGATATGCATTATTCAAGATTTTTCTTGGTGACAATACCTTACCAAAGTCGAGAGTTTTTACTAAACTATTAAGGATTTACAAATGTGATTTTATTATCATATAATGACTCTCTCAATATAATGGGTTTTATAACCGAAAATCTAAGTATATTTATATGTCATTAGATAACACTTAAGGGATTTGCAAGTGTTTTAAGTGTTGTGAAATAAAAATATAAGATTATGAAGGTTTGATTGTATAAATATAGGTATAATTAAGAATTGATGATTTTAAAGTTGTTGTTCTTTTACAATAGATTCCCTTGTAAATTTTAAGGTAAGTCTTATATATGTTCTTAACAAAAATAAATCATTTATAGCTGTTACAGTCTCACTAACAGTTAAAATGATCAACCAAACGGCCAGTTTATTCATATGGTATACCCAAATGGTTGGTCAATTCATGTAAAATTCAATATTTATCAATTTTAATTATTAGTGAATTTTTAAAATTGTTTTATAAATTCTCTTAAAACACATCCAAAACAAATTGTGTGTGTATTCATTTGAATTTATGCTCTCAAGTAGGATAAAAAGATTTAGATATAACACTAATAATGAATACTTCAACTAAGCATTAGCTTTATTTTCTTCTTGGACTCTCGTCATGCTTGTTGATGTGTTCTCGATATAAAACTTGCTTAAGATTTATTCTAAATCAAGCATACT
Organism: Salix purpurea; assembly: GCA_027405865.1. Lineage (NCBI taxonomy): Eukaryota > Viridiplantae > Streptophyta > Magnoliopsida > Malpighiales > Salicaceae > Salix > Salix purpurea. The sequence goes on along the minus strand of JAOWLH010000002.1, from coordinate 6,159,666 downwards.
ATTAGTTTTTATATTTATTTTATCATCAAAATATATAAAAACATAAGTGTATGACCTAAAGGTCAACAAAAAAAACTTCTACTAGAAAGTTAGAAAAGGTAATGAAAAAGCTGATGGAAAATATCTCATCACGATGTACCAATGGTAAATATTATTGAGATATTTTGTCAATCAATTTAGACAAAAACAACAACAAGAAAAAAAAAACTCAACTACATTTTCTTCAGTGATTCTGATGTGTCAAATCACCGATGAAAACTCTTATTAAGATTTTATCAATGATTTTTAATGAAAAAACTCAACAACTATTAATCAAACCCATCCAAACACAATAATATTTATTTCATTCCGTAAGAAAATTAGTTGAATTGTACAATCTCTCTTTCTTTCCCTAAGAACTTCACTCGCCTTAAAAAATCCTCAGTTCAAGTCGACCTTTTAAGGGTTGCCCGACAAGATCTATGCGACCATCTAGTTTGGAATTAAGAAATTTGTTTCTCTCATTGTCTCAAGTTTGAGCCGTGTGGTTGTTAATATGATGATCACTAAAAACTTTCATAATCATTAATTTTAATGTCCGTAAAATTAATTGAAATACATGCAAGCTGACATATATACCTAAATTAATAAATAAATAAAATAGATCCCATGCTAACAAACCAAAGCAGGGCACTTGATTTTCTTATAAATTCTAGTTTACCTGGTCTTGTAGGGCATAAAGCATAGACTGATCGGCAATATGATTGGTAGCGTAGGGCCATAATAGACAGAGATGATAATCGGTTACACCTCTACTTCATTACATTGCAAAAATTAAATATCTTTCTGCTGCCAAATTCACTGTTCACCAGCACCCACCAAAACAGTGGATTGTTTTTTTTTTTCCCCTTTTTTATTTAAATTTCACCTGTTAATTTTTTTTGTTTATTTTTGAGTTAATTAATTGAATTATTAAGGTTATAAGGATATTTATTAGATTTTATAGAAGTAAATAGGTTAAATAATAGTTATTAAGGTTCAAGAAATAATAATAATAGTAGAATATAAGTTTGAAAACATACATTTCTTTCTCAATAATTTAATGTTATTTTTATATAGATATCTACTTTTATAATAATATAAATAAATAAAATCTAAAAAACAAGGTTATTAAACCTGGAATTGGCTCATAACCTCAATAACAAACAAACAATTAATCCATTTTTAAAAAAAATTAAAAGGCATTAAATCAACATCGTAATTTTTATTAAAGAAAAAAAACAGGTTTCGGCTTTCTACAACCAACCCTTCAAGACTACCATGCTGACCTGATGAACTAACTGGTTCAAACTACATTGCCACAATAAAATCCATTTACTCATATTGCGGATGAATTGACAGCAAAATGGGAAAATGAATAATTTACAAGCTCAAAACCTGAAGGGTCGATTTGATTTTTTATTTCAGCACCATAGAATCGGAGTCGGCCGAAAAATATTTGACGAAAAGAGCCCAAAACAACTGCCTGCGGTGGAAAAGAATTATCTGGCGGCCGGCCGTGCGGTGGACTCTTGAAGCGCCCGGTAATTCTCAGTTCCACCCAAGTTGGCTGAAGAATGACCGGAATTTCTGTACATTTCATCGGAGACAGCTTCCCTTGCTGGTGTCACCTCCCTTTCAATTAAGATAGCATCTCGGATGTCCTTGAGAAGTTCTGACATGGATGGCCTCATGTGACCATGAGGCTGGACACACATCAAAGCTTTCTCGGCTACCTTCCACATTGACTGGATGTCATATTCTCCACACAGAGAGGGGTCAATGATTTCCTGGATATCCCCCCTCTCAATGTGTAATTTTGCCTGTCATACAGTTATTCAAGACCATCATCAACATTAGCAATTTCTAGAAATGAAAAGAGTGAAGCTCTCATGGAAATGTATTGTGACAGCCAAATGTCCTGAGCAGGAAATAAGGAACATTTCCAAATATGTTTAGCTCGCACCCTAATGAATGATTTCATCCTCTTCGAGGGACAAACTGAAAGTGAAAAACGAATCTGATGTAAAAGACCCATTAAAAGCTGTAACATTTCATGAAACCATTCGCTAGAAGCTTATGACTTTGATCTACAGGTTGCAAATTTAAGAAAAAATCTGCTAGAAGCTTCGATCTTGATTTTGAACAGAGTTTGTTGACAAGAAAAGAGAGACAAGGCATGTTTATAATAATAACACTAATCATATTTATTCAGCTTAAAGCATTTTGCCTAAAGCAACTTACTGATTCCAGATATAGATTATTTTGAATAAGTCATGCAAATGTGAATGGTTGCTTACATAATGATCATTAATAATGAAGTTCCCAAAAACAAATGGTTAAAATTCCAAGCCTCTAGTCCTTGGACAATCAACAAGCTTACCCATTGTACTATATTGCGACAATTTACACCAAAGCTCTCGTTCGATATGGCTTCTTGACCAGACATCAGCTCCAGGAGAACGACACCAAAACTATAAACATCACTCTTGTCTGTTAACTGTTGCGAGATGTAATACCTGTGTATCATAGAGCAAAAATTATTAATGCAATGTGATAAGAAACAATAGCGAGGCTAGCTAGTTAAAAACCGCAGAAAACCACATCTATGGCTAAGAGAGAGAGAGAGTGTGTAGCAGATTTCTAGATACAACTGTCATGTCTCAAACTTAAATGTAACCTTGTCATTTTATCTGCCTGGATGTCGGAAGCAGATTATTAATATTCACTTCACAATAAATATGGTATTTTTAAGTTTAAAATCATCTAACAATGCCGCAGCAACACATCATTTTTTCCCAGATAATACTGCTTAAATCGATCTATCATAACATAAAAGAAAAGAACCTTACTCCGGATCCAAATACCCTACAGTGCCTCGAACTACGCTGGAGACATGTGAAGCTCCATCTACTGCAAGTTTTGAAAGGCCAAAATCTGCAACCTTCGCTCTCATGTTTTTGTCAAGAAGAATGTTGCTGGTTTTTAAATCCCTATGTATAACGGCTGGAACACAGCCTGTATGAAGATATTCAATCCCTGAACAAGTTCGAAAACACAATCATTATAGCACCTCAACTGCACCTCTTATTTAGGTTATAGGCTCCAACCATGGTGGAGGATAGATAATACGTTAGGAACAGAAAAAAGGAAAAAATCGCTTATCATAAACCTTTTGCAGTATCTTCAGCTATCTCAAGGCGCCTGATCCAATTAATACTTCTTCCTTGTTTTAATGGACCTGCCAAAGTGTAAAAAAACTTTGAGTGTCAATGTAAATTGGTCCAATTCAAAAACACTTGAAATTACCATAAAGATGTTCCTTAAGTGTTCCATTGTGCATGAACTCATAAACAAGCATACTCTTCCCAACTTCTTGACAAAATCCAAGAAACCGTACCAGGTTTCTGTGATGTATCCTTGAAAGAAGACTCACCTGTGTGAATGGCAGCACAAATCGATTCACAGTTTCAGCTCAACAGAAAAATATACTACCAATACAGCATGATTTTCAATCAAACTACATTCCCAGAGAACAATATTCATTTTAGGAAGACGTGCATGAAGTTCAAAAATGTATGTGTGTTTTCATATCAGCTTCAATTCTTATACAGTTTATAAAAACAGTTAAATAATATAAAGGATTTTATCCGTTTACATAACCAGGTACTTCCAATACTAGGAAATTTATGGACTTGTTAATTTTCCTTTCTCTCATACCCAATGGGAACTGTTATTAAAGGATTGAGGAGCTCAACTGTCGCATGTTTTACAAGTTCACGAATCCTCATCTATCTTACTGATTTTTTTCTAAGGTAGATCCAGGTAATTTGATTTATAATAGGCTAAGTCAATCTTGTCAAAATTCAGATGACATCCATAGCACTATCAATAAGAACTTAATTTACAAAAAAAAAAAAAAATATCAACATTTTAATCAGAAATTCTACATCTTTTAGATTCAACAGGTATGGGGACACCATACATGATTTGCACAAGAATGTTCGAAAGCCAACGTCATTCTTTTATAGAAAGTACTTCATGCATTTTCTAAAAAGGTTCAGGACCAATGGCATCTAGATAGAAGCAAGAATCCTCTGTACATTCTGTTCAACAATTCCAACCAGCATATATCTATAATAGAGTAAAATCATATGAGCCTCCAGCAGCAATTTAATTTGAGCAATAACAAACACGATCTAGCATTTAAAGAATATGAATTTAAGTAATCTCATTTACAAATGCAATTTAGTTGATGAATAAAGTTCAATTTACCTCATTTGAAAACTCTCGCTTTCCCTGATAAGAATTGCTGGTTAGAACTTTCACTGCAATTTCCCTTCCATCTTTCATTTTTCCATAGTACACAACTCCAAAACCTCCAGAGCCTATTTTCATCTCAAACTTTTTTGTAGCATCTTCAATCTCAAGGGATGTGAAACAGTGAGCAGCTTCTCCAGGAGCGTCATTCAAGGTGGAAATTACCCTTTGCACAGGCAGGGAATCCGGAAGTTGTTCTAAAACAGACAAAGTATGTTTTATCACCTGAGAAGTCTGGCAGGCTAGACAAAAATTTCAAAATTGTTTTATAGCCATACCTTGTTCAGGGTGTCTTTTCTTTCCTTTTTGCATGAGCAAGTAAGACACTATTGTAGTTATTAGAAGAACAGCAGCTCCAACTGACAAGCCGATAATAATACCCATGTGCCTCCCTCTTCTGGCTCCTTCATGAAGATTTATGTTTCCAGAGTAGCTGTGATTACACCAAGAAAACAGAGTCAAATATATTCGATTTAAACACCCAAAAATGTGATTTTATACATGAGACTTGTAAAATCTCCATCGATGTGGAGTAACCAGGTGAAAAGAGGGGTATCAAAGAAACTTCGGGCTAGGGCTCTCTGGGTTAAATGTTATTGGACTAGCATGTCCTTGGATGATTATAAATGTGGGAAAGCCAACTTGGAGGTCTTGTGTTGGATTGAAGCACCAAATCCCCAGTTCAGTGAGTCATCATGACAAGAGATTTGAGTGGGAAGATTATGGTACTATGACAGGGTGAAAGCAAGCCTGATTGTACAAGGTTGCCTATCAAAATCCTTATTACATGATGCCTCTAAATCAAATCCTCCTTCTGACTATTCCTTTAGGGATTATGCACAGATGTGAGCAACATATTTTCAGATCATCACAATATATGAGGAAAACTACACAAATGATAAAAGAGTATGGGACACTTGAACACATATAAAGAATAATTTAGAAATCCTCAATTAAAAAGACCAACACATTAAACCACATGCAGTTGTTAATAAATACTTCAATTTAATATGGCTATGTACTTATCATGTCTAGAAGTATTTGAATAGCTTCTCATTATGGTTGAAAAATAACACAATAAAACATTGTAGTCTAAATAAAGAATTCTTTGTCCATGATCAATAATATGCAAAATTCAGCATATTAATAAACTATTGCAAAGTGGGTTGTGGATATGTAGGTGTGAGCGAGATTGAAAGAGAGAGACTCACTTCAAAGTCACCTTTCTATTGATACCCGATGGTATTGTTCCGGATAACATATTATTTTGCACATATCTGCAATCATCCCATTTGTTAGGGATGTAAATTGTTAGGAAAAAACTGAATAAAGAACAGTGAAATGAATAATTTGCTTAGACAATTAATTTTTTGTTTCCTTGCAACTTTCCAAAAATATATCCACATAAAGTTGTGACATTGCTTCTAATCATCATTCATCAGTCATGGCAGAAATATGTATTAATTATTAAATTATCATGGGAAATTTGTTAATGAATATTATAAATCATATTTTGAGACTTCACTTAATAACTTAAACTTTGGGTTAAAATGGTTATTTGATATGGTATCAACGACTTACTAATCGAATGATCACGAGTTTGAATCTCACCACTCCATTCTAATTAATTAAAAAATATAAGCATAAGATAGTGTCGGCTTGTGCAAATTTCCAGCCCAATAAAATTGCTTGAAGCTAGTATAAATTATATCTGGGGACCTCAACTAACAACTTAAGTTTTTGGTTAAAATGGTTCTTTGACAAGGTTATGCATAGATAAATGACATCCAGGTTCTGATAACTTACAGTTCCCTCAAATTTGGTAGGTTCAGTAAGGAGGGTGGCAGCTCACCCGTCAACTGATTGTTCTCAAGATGACTGTCAGATATGGTGATCATGTTAGGTTAATATTTTAATAAAATCAAGATTAAACACCATGATTAAGAAAAAACATCCAGCATTACATGATCTCCAAGGCTGTGCATCCAGTAAAGTCAGGAATAGGACCAGTTAATGAATTTCCATCGAGCCATCTGCACATAAGACAGGTGGATATGATGATGTGGGGCTATTACAGCAGTGCACTTTGAAATTTAATTCCTCATCCAGCCAAAAGATAAGAAGCTTGAAACTTACAATTCAACTAAACCTGTCAACTTCGTCAATCCTGAAGGAACAGTCCCAGACAAATTCTTGCTAGACAAGGAGCTGCCAGACCAGGTACATAAGCTATTTCAGCCATATGAACGGAAAAATTCTCCTCATACATTGTGAGGGACTTTGATAAATGAAGGAATGAATCTGACAACACATAAAATAATATCACAAGTGATAAATCATTACAGCTTAATAATCTGTGGCCTTGCATCAGAGTTGCACTGCACCCATGACCATGGAACTGGCAGGCATGGGTCACCGCCTTCTTGTGCCCAATCTGCTGTTGAGTAGAGTAAAATCACACCGGAAATAACATCTCCTGCACCTCATGCAAATTAAGTATCAGATGCGCATTTGGTTTCAAGTTTTCACATTATCCAACATGTGATGTGCTGGATAGATAATCCCCTTGATGGCAAAATGGAAAATGGCAATGTCAAATTAACAGAACTTATGCTTCAAACACAGTTTAAAACACCAAGATTTCAGGTCTTCAGCTAAAGTTCACGGTCAAGATTATAAGAGTGCATGCAAGGAATGTTGTTCTACTAACCATCTAGAGAACCATCATTTTTCTCAAGATACTTGTTTATCTCCATTGCATTCAGAAGTGGTCCCCTGGAAGAATCAGAAGTCTTTTTAAATCCAAACTTTAATACGAAGGGTAGGGATAGGTTGTTATATCCAGCTTCATAGAGACGGTATTTTCCGTGAGCATTTTCTGCGATATTGACCTCAGCATTGCTGATATCAGGGTATTCTGGGAGTACCAGAATGAATTTTCTGGGCCCAGTGGGATCCTGATCTTCAATTTCAGCGAAGTATGCGTAAGCCCACCCAAAACCAGGAAAACCATCCAAATTCAACCGATATGAGAGTGATCCATTCATGCCAACTACAGCTGTTTGCATTACTTTCTCCGGAGGCATTAAGTCATAGTTGACATTGATTGGCATGTCAGTTGAAACTTTCTTGGTACCAGCAGCAACATCTACAAGATAATTCGCTTTCACAGAGTCTGACTCCCATATTCTGTCATATGGGTCATCAGGGTACCTGGAAAAAAAAAAGTTTTTATATTATTTGATGGTTGTGTGCGGGCACGCATGTGTACACATGTCAAAAGATTTGCATGAAGGAAAAATTGATATATTACTCTTGAAGAAGCAACAAATTTGGGAGCTAAATTATTTCAACTATGAGGAATAGAGGTATTTGTGTGCATCATTTAAGTTTGTACAATTTAATGTGTTTTTTATTCTCTATCTCTCTTAGAGTTTAAGCAGAAGTAGCTTGAAAAAGCATTCAGATAAATGTACATCAGTAAAAACAACATCATGTTGCATCTTAAACCAGATATTTAGAGCATACCTAACAGGATCAACACTATCGGCACCAAAATTGATTCTGGCAGACACACTGAGATAAAATTGGTTTTCAAATGCTGTTAAATAAACTGAACCATTGAATTGTCGGAGCTCAAGGGTAGATATGAACGGCTTCCCAGTTGTAGCATTGGATAGGCATACACTGATAGATGAACTTGAAGCCAGAAATATTAGCTCTATAGATTCTATGGTATTAGCATCATAAATGGCAATGGTAGACCAATGAGTTGGCCCAACAGAAATGTCAAATTTTGGATAGACATTATTGCTGTCGAAGTCACCATACAAGAATGTCGCCCTTAAAAGATACCTTGCCCTACTTGTAACATCCAATCTATAACAGTACTTCCTGGAATCTGCAGGGAAATGTCTCACTGTAGTGTATTGCTTCCGTGTCTCATTCGCAACTGATATGTTTGCTACTTCTCCATAAATAAAATTAAGATCTGAAGTCCATGATAGTCCAAGTGCATCAGTGAAGTTTAGAGGGCCACCACAGTCCAAACTCAGAAAACCTGTTTTAGTTCATGCATATTCACATTATTAGGAGAGAGAAAAAGATAAAATATTCACGCTGTTGTTCGTATACAGAAACAGGATTTTCATGCCAGAAACACGCACAAGAAAGCAAATGCAGAGTGGGGAGAAGGGATTTTGGTCAAAATTTTAGCCCGAAAAACGACACAAATAAGCTGACATTATGGGTCTGTTTGGGAGAGCTGTTGCGGTAGCTTTTCAAAGTGCTTTTCATACCAAAATATATATATTACTTTACTATTACAAACACAATAAACGACGTCGGATTTCCACTGTAGCACCAGACTCAGGCGACTGTGGACTCGAGCAGTGCACACCCGAAATTGGCCCTCGGGCGCGCGGCGAAGGGGGGCTGGCAGGCGAGGCTAATCTCGGCTTTTCCATTCGATTTTTTTTAAAATATTCATTTGTGAACAGTGTATTGACGGTTTCGTCCCCGGTAATAAGACAAAAACACGCAGCCGACTGAGGGTCACCGGCGTAATTGCGCGCGGTCGGACCGGCCCGGTCCGGTCCGGTCCGCCGCAACTTTTTCTTTTTCTTTTTCTTTTTATTTTCTGAAATGGCTAAATACGGTTTTAGCCCCTAATAAGACAAAAACCATCAATTGGGTGCAGGGGTGGAACGGTAATTGGCCCTATTTTTCGAATTCTTTATTCGATGTCTGTCAGGGCGTGAGGCGCACGCGCCAGGCGGTTTTCCGCCTCACGCCCTGTTCACGAGGCGCGTGCGGCCTCCTCAGGTGGCCGGAAATTGCATTCCGGAGGACATAACGATGCGCCGCCGAGTGGTCTTCCTCCCGCGGTGATGCGTGTCTCCACCAAATGCCCGTGGACGCGGCGGAGGCCGGTTGAAGCCGGCGGCCACGTTTCTCTCTCTCCGGAGTGTCAAAGTTGCACTTCAGTCCTTCTACTTTCAATTTCCGGGTTGGCTGTATAGAACTCAATCAATTCGGTACAAAGGTTCCGATTTTTGCAATTTTGTCCTCTGATTTCAATTGACAATAAATTGAAGTTGCATTTCAGCCCTTTGACTTTTAATTTTTTAATTTAAGCCCTTGATATTTGATTTTCATTTCAGCCCTTACACTTTGTTTTTTTTTTAATCCCTACTTTTGTCCATGTATATATAAGTGTATTTAACACAATAATAATAATAATAATAATAATAATAATAATAATAATAATAATAATAATTTGTTATTTTTTTCCCTCCCGATAATTTGATAAGTTTGTTGATCGTTGTAGATTTAATTGTGTTAAATTATATACAAAAAAATACCCGCGCCAACGCGCGGGCAATGAGCTATATTCTAAAACATTTAATCTATGCTTACATGACAAACTCAACTCAAAATTCTAAACATTGTATCTTTTAATCTATAATTTTTATTTACTTATATCATATAAATTTATCGTTGTAGATTTAAGTATGTTAAATTATATACCAAAAAATACCCGCGGCAACGCGCGGGCAATTATCTAGTATATATAAAAGGCGTGGGTGTTTCACTGTACACCCACGCACTGTGCACATAGACTCAGTGCACTGTGGATTGCAACAGTGTTTTTTTTTTTTTTTTTTTTGCTTTTTTTGCTTTTTTTTTCTGATTACGTTTTTTTTCCTTTTTTTCTGCTTTTTTTTTTTATTATTACCTTCCTCTTTTTCTTTTTTTTTCGTTTCTTCTTCTTTTTTTTTTGCTTTTTTTTTCCTAATTCTTCTTCTTCTTCTTTTTTTTTCCTTTGTTTTTTGCTTTTTTTTTTGTATTTTTTCCTTATTATATTTTTTTTCATTTTTTTCTTATTATATTTTTTTTTCTACTTATATTGGTTTTTTTTTAATAATCGGGGTGTCCGAGCTCGCTTAAATGCACCACGATTAATCTTCATATCCAAATTTTTTTTATAACCAGAGTGTCCAGGCCAACTTATGCATACCACGACAATCCCCGGACCCATATTTTTTTTCTAAAGTGCTTTCCTGCTGGTACATTTTTTTTCCTTTTTTTATACTTTTGTTTTATTCACTTATACATTTTTTTTTATAACCGGGATCTCCGACCAGCTTAAGCACACCACGACTAATTCTTGGGCCGAATTTTTTAAAAAACAATATGGATTAATACAGTGCTTTCACGTTTATACTTTTTTTTTGTTTTCTTTCGCTTATATATTTTTTTGTAACCATGGTCTCTCAGCCAGCTTAAGCTCTTTTTTTCACTTATACATTTTTTTCAATTATATTTTTTTCCAATTATATACAGATTTATTATTTTGTCTAAATTTATGCTATGATAAAAAAAATTATACATAATAAATATTTTTTTACGTTGAAAAAAATATGATTTCGCCCGCGACGAGGCGCGGGTGCCATGGCTAGATGTTTTCTTTTATTTTCATTTGTTCTTTGGATTAGATGATTTTTATAATTTTATTATTTGCGCAATAATAATAATAATTTTAGTGATTATTTTTTTATAAAAATCTTTTGATTTTTTTTAAAAGATTTTCCTTAAATTTTAATTTATATCGGTGATCATCTTAAAAGTAATATTACTCTTTTTTTCCCTTTATTCATTTTTTTTTTGTTTTCTGTTTCTTTATTTGTTCTTTAGATTATATGATTTTTATGATTTTATTATTTATGCAATAATAATGATAATTTTAGTTATTATTTTTTTATTGTTGTTTTATAAAAATATTTTGCTTTTTATTTTTATTTTTCATGGCAATTTAATTATTCTAATTATTTTGGCAGTAATGTTAGTAATAATTTTAGCTTTTATAGCAATGATAATGGCAATAACGTCAGGATGAATTTTCAATCTATGTTTTCGTCTTTTTATTGATAGAAAATTAACAACTTATTTTTTTTTATTTTATTATTGTAGGTATTTTCACAATTTATATTTTATTTTTGTTTGATTTAAATTGAATTATAAAATGAACTAATCTTAATACAGTGAACTTAATAATTCAGATATCCGAGTTTTCTTGTTTTTTTAATGATGATGATAAATTTATGCTGGTTATTTCGTTTGAAACTACTAAACAGATAAATTTATATCGATTTTAAATTCATATATTTTATAGAAAACTTGCACTTGACATGAATTCTGCACAGATTTATTATTTTAGCTAAATTTATATTATAATAAAAAAATACACACAATTAATATTTTTTATATTAAAAAAAAATATTGTGCCGCCCGCGGCGAAGCGCGGGGGCATGGTCTAGTATATATATATATATATATATATCAAAACTATAAATAGTTTATTAATTGCTGATTATCAAAAAAAATTATGCATCAAAACTAGAACCCCACATGAATTTCTTTGTTTGCCAGTCGCTAACCAGAACATCTATCAAATTTCATTCCTATATACGGATGTAAAAAAGAAGAAGAAAAAACACCAGACAAAGCTCTTTACTTTTCCATTTTTTTCTTGTTGACCTTATAGCTCTATAAAATTTGCGTCTTTGAATATCATATTCAAGAGAATCAAGAAGAGCAAAGCGACCAACAACAAAAACAAAAGAAAACGTTTAGTCAAGTACGGACGTATTGTACTGCTAATATAGTAATAATAATACTAAACACATGCATGGATGGTTTAGCACATAAGAAAAATACAGAGAGAGAGGGAGGGAGGGAGAGAAGTACCAGGTTGAGCAGAGGCGGCGTGAAAGAAAAGAAGAAGAGGGAAAAGAAGCGGAAGCCAAGACCCCATGTTCTCTCGAGTCAGTCTCGACCAACTGAGTTAGATCAGAAAGCCATAAAACAAAACGATGGCAGAGCCAAGGAAAGAAACCTCAGAACAGAGCAATAAAGGAGAGTTAAAAAAAGCAGAGGTTTCTTTGAGTTATTTCAAGTCCCATACGAAAGAAAAGTATTTGCTGGTGCCTTTTTATCTCTCTCGTGGGTGAGTGAGGGAGAGAGAGAGAGAGAGAGAGAGAGAGAGAGAGAGGAAAAGGGTAAGAGTCCTTCGGTCGTAGAGAATCACACGGCATACCGCGATCTCTCTGCTTCTTCTTTTTGGTTACTGTGGGAATGGTGGCCAGTGAAGTGGAAAGTAGGGCCCTAAAAGTGGACTCCTGTACTACTGACTTGATCAAATGCTGGGCGGAGTGAGTACACTATTTAATGTTTAAAAGGTTGTTTTTTGTAAAGTTTTTTTAAAATAATATTTTTTTTATTTATTAAAAATTATTTTTATATGAACACCAAAAACAACATTTTTAAAAAAATATATTAAAAATAAATATTTCAAATTAAAAATAAATATTTTTCAAATAAAACTTTTAAAACATACTTCCAACAACCCCGAAATGATAATCCATGCGATTCCAACCAATCAGTTAAATGAAGAGGAACCCATCATTATTCCTTTGCCACCTCATTGCTCTATCTTCTTCATCCCATAATCCCAGCCTCTTGAAAAAACTGCTTATACATTTCTCTCAGTTCATAGTTATTCCTTCAACGTTAATTGTTAGTATGATTGTTCTGTAATTCACATCTCAAGGATTGAAATCCTACTATTTTGTAAAAAAAAAAAAATGGTAATGGAAAAGTAATTTAAACTATAATAATAAATCTAGCCACAATGAAAAGGGTTTTTCCAAAACTTACCATCTGCTTATAAAATTTTGTCAATTGTAAATTGCATTCAGTTGCAATATATACAAATTATCTTTTAAAATACTTGAGAAATAAAAGCATCAAGATTTTCTAGAGGAAAAAATATTTGATAATATTTTTTAAAATATAATTAACATGCATCTCTTTTATTTAATTTTGTATAAAAAGTAACGGTGGTTTTTTTTCAAGTGTTAGAATTTCATATCAATAACTTTTTGAAATTCATCGATGCGACATATTATTTATTTATTTATTTATTTATTGCTTCAGAGAGGGAGAGATTCCTACTTGGAGTTTCCAAGAGAAGTGAATTTATTGATTAATAAATACATGATAGCTATCTGGAGATTACCGTCAAGAGAAGGCATCGAAGGATATACTGCCCGTTTATCATCGTGATCCTACTGGTTTTTAGCTGAAATTTGAAGAAAAAAAAATTTCTTTATTTTAAATAAATATGTTTTTGTGTGTTTTAGATTATTTTGATGTGCTGATTTCAAAAATAATTTTTAAAAAATAAAAAAAATATCATTTTAATATATTTTGACACAATAAATATTTTAAAAAGCTACCGCAACCACACTCTCAAACAGTGCCTATAGCCTGTAGGCTCGCTGGCAGATGGATGGAATGAAAACATTTGCACAGCAAGTTGGTGGCGGAGTGATGGAACATTAATTATTGACGGATGGATTTTGAATGATCTGGGGGCGAATGAAAATGATCGATACCAATGCTTATGTCGATTGATACATTTTGGTAAAGAATTCAAGATCTGCTTTTTTTTCCTCGGTAATAACTAATTGTCTACATTTTTCTTCTTTCTTTCATTTTGAATGAATCGGCTTCGATTTGACCATGTTCTTCAAATAGGGACGGACGGACCAGACCAAAATATATAATTACCGTGGAACTCCTGAACTCTGTAGCATGTTTTTGTTGTTTTTGAGAGACAATTTTTTTAATAAACTCAGCAAAAAGATAAAACAATGCAGACCGACCGAACCAAGCCGAACGGACCGAACCAAAACAACCTCAAAATTGAGCATAACAGTAACCGTGAATAGTAATTTGTGAGAGGATGAACGGTATAGCAAACCGTAAGCAGGTTTAACTTTTAAGATAATTATCAAAATCTTGTAAATTTTTTTAAATAATTTAATTGTCTTGATATTTTTTGGAGAATGAAAAAAATGTTAGACCACCAACTTAGTGCAGTCAGCCTATTTGGTGGTACCTATATATTAGGTTGCCTGTGCTTTTTATTTTTAACGCTAATTAAACGGCTGTCTTTTATCATTCGGATTGTAAGGTCGTTATGATACAAAACAAATCCAACTCATCGAGAAAGCGACGTCTGCTACCTCACCCTTTAGGATAGAAAAGTTGGGTAGCCCACACGTTGCGCCGGGCTTTTTTGATGTAGCAAATTGATTATTTATGCGGCAAACAAAGAATTTTTTAGTTGGTAGATAGAAAATTGTATTTTTTAAATTATGTTGTAATTTTTTTTTTATGTATTGAATTAGTTGATTATTGTTATAAGTTCAAGTACTCTGATAATAACTGGTAGATAGAAAGATGAGTGAATTGTAATTTGGATATTGAAAAACTATAATTGATTAATTGTTGCGTATATTATAACTTTTTCGACGGTTATTTAATTGGTGGATGTAAATCTGCAATGAATAAAATGAATGAAAGATGAATTTTTGTTTCTTTGAATTGAACGTCTTGATAGTTGAGTTTTTTTTTAACAGTAATTAAGCATTTAATCGGTTGATAGCAATATTGCAATCACTCAAATTTATTAAACATAGATTATTTCTTGTTTGCATTGATTTGGTTGATTGTCACCATTATTTAACCGGGTAGGAGAATAATTTAATTGCAGTTTGCGTTTTAATTGTGTGTCGATTTATTTAATTCATAGATTGCAAAACTGTAATGCATTGATTAGTTGGTGTGTTTTAATTGGTTTGACAATTATATAACCAGTTGTTGGGAAAAATATAATAGATGAAATTAATTAGAGATGAATTTTCTTTGTTGTAGTCAATTGGGAATTTGTTGGTGGCTGGTTGTGTCGTAATTGTTTGGCTTATCATTTAATTTTTCTTCAGTCAGTTGCGTTGACTGGTTACAACAATTTTTTTTTACAGTGAATTAATTGATTGTTTGGCGCGTAATATTTTTTTGTAGTTGATTGATCAATGGGTGAATGTGTTTTAATTGGTTAATTGTTATTGAAAATGAGTTATGTTTTTCTTTGGAAATGGATTGATTGTGGAGTGTAGTTTAATTTGTCTTCAATTATTTAACGACGAACCAAAGTTTGAATGTGGGAAATTTTAAATTTGATTTCACACCTGTTATGCCGTGTATCTTATATTTTTTTTTGTTGACTGGATAATGACTTGGACTGTTTTGCTAATTGAGGAAGAGAAGCTGTAATATTTATAGAATGTTTGGTATTTGGTATTGTGTTGGCTGTGTGTTTGTTTGACTACGGAGCAGAGCATAGAGCTCTGTTTTGTTAGAAGTAGTGATACTGTGGCTTGGAAAAGGTTGTTTGGTAGTCTAATTTTTTTGTGTCAGTTGATGACAGCAGGGATTGATGAGGAAAGAGTGGGAGAATAATGGCGTGGTAGCAGAAATTAAAAAAATGAGTGAACGGTGAGTGGATTGGTGATAAAATTGAGTCGTTGGTCGCGAAGAGTGATTTCATTGATGGTAAAGAGGTGTGTTATTTTTGGCTCAGATGATTAGTATAATGGCAAAAAAAATGATTGATGATAATGAGGTGTGGCATTTTTCGGAGAAGAAAATTATGCCAATGTATTAGCTGCAATTCTGGAGGAGCAGATAAGGCAACAATTTTTATTCTGTATGTAGTTGTTATCTTCGCTGTACTTTCGTGTAAATGATGAAAAGAAAGCTACGTTCAATCTTGTGTGTAATTGTTAATAAGGGGTTTGGATGAACATGCCCGCTTGTCTTTGAAGCAAGTTATTTCGGATTGCCAAGACGATGACGAAGACTGTCGACCTTGGCGTCATAGGCTCTCCTCTTCTATGGCTTCTTTTTTCCTGGGCTCCTTTTCTTAGGATCACCATTTTTCTTCTACTTGACGCCACTGTCAGTGATTGCGTTCTAAATTTATTGTATGGAGAAAGTGGATTTGGCAGAAGCTGTGTTCATCAGCTATGAGAGAAAATATTCAAATTTAATTAAAGCCATGAAACTGGATCAAAATTTTTCTTTTTGTGATTAAGCAGAGGCTGTGATAAGCTATTTTTTAATCATGTGATGTGAGGGTTGGGTGGCTGTGTAATAATTCTTATTGTAGAGAATTAGATCATGCTGACTGAAATTAGGGAAGATGATCTGTAATCAAATGCAATGAATGAAAAAGCTGGGTGTGTGATTTTTGTAAATGTTGAATGTAAAATGATCACAGAAGGGAGCCTCAGATAGACGAACCAATGAATCATTGCATATTTCTCGTCAACATGATTGTTTGTTTAGTGAACCAATTTGAGTGATTAATCAGCCTGAATTTGACAGAAGACTTTATATCTTGTAGAGGATTGCTTCAAATGAACTAATTTAAAGATGGCCATGCAAAGGAACTAAAGTACAACTTGCACATTCATGTTGACGTGAACAAATGTTATCTTTTGGGAAATGAATTTCTTTTAGGAAACGAATTTCTTTTAATTTACACAGTATTGAAATGGAAGGATATGAATGTATATGGAAAGAAAATAATTATAGGAACAAAGCAACATGTAAACTCTATTTTTAGAAATGATGTTATTGTAGAGAATCAGATCATGCTGACTGAAATCATGGAAGATGATCTGGAATCAAATGCAATGAAGGAAGAAGTTGGTTGTGTAAAATTTGTTATTACTGAATTTAAAAGTATCAGAAAAGGGAGCCTCAGATAGACGAACAAATGAATCATTGTAGATTTCCAGTGAAATGAAAATCTGTATCTATGATATTTCAAAGGCACCTACATGGCTGTTGAGTGACATGTATGCAGTTGACATGTCAATAGAATGTGCAAACAATGACTATATTTCAATGCTCTGTAAAAAAGAATCCATGTGACTATTGATAAATAAGTTAAAATTCAATATTAGAATGATGGAAAACAAACATGGTTAGAGAAGATATCGTCAGTTAAAAGCACAAAATGAACTTATGGGCAGGAAAAATGAAGATGAAACCAAAACTTGCTACTAATAAAGAAAATGATTCATCCCACATATTGAAAAACTCAAACATAATCAAATAGCTGAACTGAATGTTCCAACGTACAGGTATTGGATCATGACAAACACAAACATACCATCTGGATAATGCATTGACAGGCATTTCATAGCCATATCTGAACCTAAACTCTGTCGTTTTATTCGTTGCTTGCTGGATTAAGTTCCTTGCATCAGCTAATTATTGCAGACAGTGAATGTGTTTTCATACTTCGAAGATTGTGTGTTTAGTGAACTAATTTGAGTGATTCAATGATCCTCAATTATTTTTTCCACGGAAAATATACTATATTTGGGGAAACCAATGTTTCTTAATTTACAGAGCATTGAAATGGAATCATATGAACATGTACGGGAAGAAAATAATTTTGGGAACAAAGCAACATTGTCAACTCTATTGTGGGAATAAAGCAGCAATATTTCTTAGTATTTCTACAGTGTAGATAAGTTTTTTTCTTGTTTTTGTTACATGTTTTCAGCAGCTAATGGGGTTAGAGTTGTGTCAGAGTGGAGACGATGAATGTCTCAAGAGAAGGATAATTGCAGAGCCTCACTTAGACTATATCTACACCCAGCATCGCAAGCCCTGACATTTCAACTTTATAAATCGATTAGTGCCATGGTTTTCCCTGCCCAGCTTAGGTCTAAATTCCCTACATATTTTATATACATATATACACACTGTAGTTTTCTCCTCAAAATGACAACATTAAGTGCAGCTATGCCCAATCCAACGTCTATCTGTCTTTATAATGATAAGTTTATCTATGTTTTCTTTGTACTGCTGTAGCATTGACCAAAGTGTTCACCAAAGAAAGAGACAGGAAAAAATTGCAATTTGAGTGAAGGAAATTGTAAACCAGTAGTCTTTTTTTCTGATCAGAGATTTATCTGTGTACTTAATAATGTTACTATACAACTAAGTGCAATTTACCGATTTCTTCTTTAATCCCTCACTTTACTCTCCGCTCAATGAAAAGTCCCAAAACCTTCTCTTCAAAATCTAAACTCCCCAACAACCTTAACTTAGAAGAAACCCCACTTTTCCAGAATCCCAATCCAAACACCAGTTCCCTAGGGAAATCCGCACCAACCTCACAAAATTTGACAGAAACCCAGGTCATACATACCCTCCCGAATCACAAAAACGACTCACAATTAGCTGAATCCCCCAGTAACCCCATCTCAGAATCTTGACCTTCCCATCCCCTCAATCCAAACACCAACTTTCTCGAAAATAAACACAAACCCAATGCATAAACACCTTTCTAAGCCACCAAAATGATCCGCAATCAGCTTTTAGTTACTTGACTTGGGCTACTGGAAACATGTAAAACCCCAATTTGGAAGTAAACAATTAAAAACATGTATAGGGAACCTGGAGAATAATATGGAAGGTGTTTCCTTCCCTTGAAAAAGCTATTCCAAAAGCATAACCATATTAACTACACTTTAAACAGCTTATTCGAAAAACCAGCAATAACTAGTTGAAAACTCTACAACACTCACTTACCAGTATCACAACACTTCATTTGAAATAACAGAAACCCAAAATGCACGTACTGATACTCCAATTGAACTGCATCAAATGCAATCATCAATTGGTTGTTTTATGCAGAACAATAATTTCTAAAGTGTATAGATGTTATGCGATGAAACTGTTATATCATTAAATTGGCCAATCTATTACATTGTCCATATTTGACATCCAAAATAGTGAATAGATTAGCCAACCAGTTTAAGAGTTGAAAGCATAATAATATGAACATATTATGTCACCATAACAAAAGGATGCCATTACAAAGCAAAAAGCACCATTGTTTTTTAAGAGATGATAGAGACCTGGAAATAGTGCAAGGAGGCATGCCAAAATTAGCTGAGACGATGTTCCTTAGAATATCCTGCCAATGAAAAAGCTATAAACATTGATTGTGATGTTTATCATTAAAAAAACAACATTGATAACTGAAAATGATTTTGCAGGTATAAGAATTTGATGTTAGGATTCTAAATATTTTGTCTTGATATTGTTTATGTAGAAAGTTGCATCTTGGTTTGAACAAAATTTACAATAGATGCAAGAATCAAGAGTGCAAGGTTTGTGTATTTGAAGTGCCCGTTAGAAAAGCTGTAAACGATGTTGCATGAAAAAGTATATAGCATAATATTTTTGTGTGTGAGATGAAAAGGCAATGAAGACCAAGAAATAGTTTTTGAAATGGCATAAGTGAAGAGGAAGTTAAAACTAACCTAATCATCAAGTGATTTTGATGGGCAGTGACCTTTTTTTGGTTGGTCATCTTCCTTAGGCATTGTTGATGCAATGGGATCGAGTAATGGGATCACATCTGGAGGTTTAGCTGAAGTATTTGGTTGGTCATCTTCTTTAGGCATTGTTGATGCACTGGGATCGAGTAATGGGATCACATCTGGAGGTTCAACTGAAGTATTTGTTGCCAAGCTGTGAATTACAAAAAAAACAACACTTTGTGTATTTAGTATTGACAAAGCAAACATATATAAATGATATGATTGCAATTTAAAGGCAAAAGATATGAAGAGAGAAAGAAACATGTGACCTTTGTAGAGGTGTGTCATCTTCAAATAGCAGATGTTTCTTAGTTTGTGATTGTGAAGGAGTAGCGATGTGAGCTCTAGATGGTGGAATAGGTGTTGGGGTTATTGGGTCTAACAAAAGTGGTTTTGCAGAGGAAGATGCAGAAGCTTGTTCCATTAAAGGAACATTTATATCATGAAGCTCTGGTTCAACATGTTGCTGTGGAGATTCAACTTCTATAATGTTATCGAAAACATTGGCAACAATGATATCACAACGATTCATAATTGAGCGAAAAGTTTCGAATCGCAGCTGAAAAATTTTGGGCTTTTGTAATTTGTATATCATAGGAGTTGGAATGGAATCAATGAACCCTTTATCATAGACATAACTATGGGCAGAGGAGCCAAAGAAGTTTTCAGCAGTTTTCCCGACTATTAGAAATGTTGCCACATCAGTGCCGTCAGTTACAATACAATCAACTCTAAACCTATGAAAATGTAAGAAATGAGATAATCAAATTTGAGACGCAATGTAAATGATGTGAAAAACATGTATGATGTAGGCTTGGGCATGAAAAGTAATGTTGAATTTTTGTTGACCATGGAATCGGTGTGACTTCATTGTGTTCAATGCATTTAAAACTTGTGCCTTTGTCAGGTATTGATTTTGTGCATATTGGGCAGCTATGATACCACCAGCCTCGATGAAGATCATAGTCAGCTATTAAGGCCTTGCATGTAAATCTTTGGCTCTGCATTTTTTGGAATAATAACCAAACAAACATATATTATTGAATAGTTGACAAGAAAAGAAATTAAGGCTAATTTGTGAAAAGAAAAGTGTAGATAATTGTTGTCATACTTTGTATTGGTATGGATCCATACAAAGGATCTCTTTGATTGTCTTTCTATTCTTCTTTAGCTGTTGTTGTACGGTTTGAGTGTTCATTGTAGAAGGGAGTTGATGCACCTCAATGGGAATATCCTTATAGCTTATCATCGAAGATTTTTGTTATGAATAGGTCCAAAAAAAATTATTTTATAAAGATAAACAAAGAAATGGAAAGCTTACTATTGTTTATAGGGAAGAATTTCTTGGATTTCTGGGTTGAAATACCATAAGGAAGCAACAGTGCTGGAGAGATTTGGTTTCCTTGGGAGTCAAAAGAAGAGTGTATATACTGGGGTTACTTCATATTAAGTTTAATAAGGCAGAAAATGTATAAAGGTATCAAGATCAATCAATGATTGAATAATTAAAAATTAAAGAGATATGGTTGATAAGAAAAACCTTTGAACTCAGTAATTCAAAAGGCAGCAAAGACAATTATAATTGGACTTGATTGATTGTTTAGATTAGAATCATCAAAGCTTTTTGCAACATCACCCCAAAGAGTAACCCTGAGCTCTTCGCCTCTGCATGAAATTTTGAGTTGTTAAAAATAAGCTATTAAGCCAATAAATCTATGAGATTAAGATAACAAACCTTATATTTTCAATGATAAATTCTCTTTTGTTTGTCATATCTTTACCCCGAACCATAATTTGTTCAAGCGGTTGAATGGCTTTTAATCGACCAAGCACATCTAATGCAAAGAAAAAAGGCAAGTGGTGAAAAGAAATACAATAGAACAATAAAAACATATGAGGAACGCAAGCTTGTGATAAAACCTGTAAGCACCCCTGATCGTTTTCCTATAGTTAACAGATGTGCAAAGTCGATGAATGTAAAGTAATGGCGCGGTATAAGGGGTGTCATAGGATCAATCCTTGTAACTTTGGTGTCAGACTTAAGATCAATAACTGCTTCGTGGGCAACAACAGAATTTGTATATTTTTTCTCAAAGGTGTAGAATCCACAGACTTGATAGTAATCACCTTCAATAATTGAAGCAGCAAATGGTTGTATATTTCTGCCTTTAGTAGAGGCCTAAATTGCATTACCTTGTTGTATCAAAGTGAAAATTATCATCAATGAAATTGAAGATATTGTGCATAAGGAATTAAAGTATAAACCATACAAAAGATTGGCGAAGTTCTTCTTGTAGCTGTAAAATGTTAAAGGAGTTTTTGACTTGAAGTAGTAGATAGGTATTATTTAATGACTTTTAAAACTATTATGACCGTTATTGTGCTCGTTACAAAGGTCTTTAAAAGGAAATAGATATATTTTAAGGACATTTTTTTTAAAGTTCAAATTTTTTTTTCATTTGTCAAATGAAATAGAATATGTAATTACAGTAAATGGATTGTAATAATGTCAAGAACCCTTGATTGCTGTTAATAAAATGTTTGCAAGACTAAATTTAACAGTTTATTTTTTGTTTTATAGTAGTGGAACGTAAATAAAAAGGTTAGTGTCTATAGGAATTAAATAATCTATAATACTGAATATAAATTTTGATGAAATACATTTGTATAAAAGCATTAGTTTGGGTTTAAAAGTCTGCACATAATTTTTTGTATGATAAATATTTTATGATTAAAAGTAGAAATTTGTCTTTTGAATTGAAATTCTCTTGGATATTTTTGAATAGGCTATGGTATGGTATAACAAAATGCAAGAGACATGGAAAAATAGATGATAAAGAAAGGGTGTCACTGTAAGCTTACCGTGGCATCAACGAAAAGGCATTTGAAACTGCTATTTTGACCATTGAGCCTTGGGATCTAAACACGACAAACTCTTCCACGTAAGGATTGGTAGAAGCTGTACTTTTTTATGCTTTGGATTGATAGTGCCATGACAATGAGAGCAAAGATATAAACAATAGAATATAAGAATTAACAATTATAAATGACAAAAGAAATCTAACCCATAATGGATAAACAAACATAAAATGTTAGAAGTATATAAGGTTGATGAAAACCTGACTAAATAATTAATAAGGTGGATGAACAGTGCAATATATAAAGTTAACAAAAAAAGCAATGTCGAACCAAAGATTAACGCTGATGATCTGCAAAATATTGATGAGGAAATAATTTTTTTCGCTAAAGATTGAAAGAAGAAGAAGAAAAACCTCTAGGAATAGCGCTTATAATGTTTTTGTAGACAATATTTTTTTGCATAAGTAGAAGGACGTCCTTCATTGTCACATGAAATAATCTTTAAACCTTTTCTGGAAGTGACTCTTGAGAGAGCGACATAAAGTTGACCATGGGTGAAAACTTGGTCTTTCATAAAAACACCGACAATTTTCAAAGATTGTCCTTGACTTTTATTTATTGTCATGGCGTAACATGGCCTTAAAGGGAATTGACGCCTTTTAATTGTAAAAGGACATCTGATTTCATTGATTGGGAAGATGATTCTTGGTATGAACACTTGATTGCCAATGTTAGATCCAGTTATTATTTGTGCTTGGATGACTTTGGATGAAAGTTGTCTAATGATAAGTCTAGTCCCATTGCATAGACCCATAGATGGACTGATATTTCTAAGCAACATCACCGGTGTCCCAACTTTGAGAGCAAGTTGATGAGATGGGACCCCATTGAATTCCAACTGGTTTATGTATTCTATGGGATATAAGGAGCTTGCATCATCACTCTCTGTTCAAGATGTGTAAATAGAATCAATGCTAAGATATACACGTTTTTCTCCAGGTGCGATGTCAAGTACAAAATCATTGATTTCAGCAACTGTTGTATTCTTTGTTGTCACTATAGCTCTTTCTCTGAAATAGCTAGGGTCAACCTGAATGTCACAAATATTTGGATAAATTGTCGAGGCAATTGTTGATATTGGTTCACATGAGTTTTCAAGGAGAAGATCGGAGGGAATGGTGACAAAAGAAGCATCGGATTCATCAAGTGAAGGTAAATTAGATATTTCACCATTACCAACATTTAGAATCCACTCGGAAAACTCAGTAATTTTAACCTTTTCTTCAGAAGTTAATCCATCTGTTGAGAGACGCATATTTTTTGTAAGAGTCAATACAGTGAATTTGGGCCACAAACTTGAGCTGGTTAAAGAAGCATTAATTATTTGCCTTTTTGTTCCATCGGGTATAACTGGCAATATTTGACGAAAATCACCACCAAGTAATATGGTTTTTCCACCAAATGGGAGATCTTTGTTGTAGTTTTCACCCTCTGAAAGAACATCACGCATTGAACGATCTAGAGCTTCGAAACAACATATGTTAATCATTGGTGCCTCATCCCAAACTATCAAAGAGGTTTTTTGAAGAAAGTGCGAAAGATGTGTGTTTTTCTTAATGGCACATGTTGATGATTCATCAATAGAAAGTGGAATTTTGAATCTTGAATGAGCTGTGCGACCATTTGGAAGAAGAAGAGATGCAATACCAGATGACGCCACTGCAAGAACAATTAAGGAATCAGATCTGACACGATTTATGATTGTGTGCCACAAAAAAGTCTTGCCAGTTTCCCCATGAGCATGCACAAAGACTAAAGCCTGTTTTTTTTATCAAAGATGGCCGCAATAATCAAATCATATATAACCTTCTGCCCATAATTGAGAGAAGCAAAATTAAAGGAATGTTGACTTCTAAGTTCAGCCAGATCATAATTAAGCTCTTCTCTTAGAAGCTTGTTAGCAATTTCTTGAAGGAGTTGTCCATCCAGCATTGGCAAGCTATGATCTTGAAGTGTTGTTGCGGAAGCATTGAAAAATTGCTCAAGCTCATATAACACATAATTTTTGAGTTGATCATCAGCTAGAATAAGGCTTGGCATTCTAAAAGATGCTCTTAACTTGCAAAGGATGTCATCATGCATAGAGTGCCAAAACTGGTTGAATAGAATCAAAGTGTTAGCAACTTGACAAAATATTATAATACCAACAAAAAGTTGTCTAAGTTGCGGTGATGATGCAGTTGCAATTGCCTCACAGAAAGCTTCAGACCATTCTTTATCATCCCCCAAAAGCCCATGTGCTTTGCAAGCAAGCTGAAATGTTGGATAAACAATGCCATGAACCTTTCTTAAATCTGCAAACCCAGTTGATCCTTTAATATGGTTTAAAAGCAGCCTTAAGAAATAAAGTTCTCCGGCAGCAGGGTGCACATATGCTATATGCCCAAGGCATATCCCTTTAGACCTCACAGTCCACTCCTTTTGTCTAGGATCCCAAACATATTTTTTCGGAAATTCTGAGTAATACAACTCCTGTGCATCAGAAAATTATTTGTTGCATTCAAACCATTTTGTAAGCATTGTTTTCCTGATTCCTGGCCTTCTAAGAACAGATTGAAGGCATTCACTGCCTGAGAAAACAATATTTTGCTGAAAAGGTAAATGAATTTGAAGTCTCTCAACTGGAGGATTTTTTGAATGGATTGGAAATTGAAAAATACGCCAAGCAGCTTCATAAGGACAGATGAAACGACAATTAAGATATGCTTGTATTTCATCATTGGTGTCATGTTGTATTACGGCGCGACACCTATCAGGGCCTTTGTTGACATATTTGAATAAATACTTGATGAGCATTGATTGACAGCATATCTCAACATTTATATGGGCATTGTAACGCATCAAGAGTTCTTTGTTGTATGGAACAACATAGTCATTGAATAACATAATGCCATTCCTTAAAACAAAATTATCATGAAATTCACGCCTTTTATAATATACAAATCCATTCTCGCCCAAAATAGTGGAGCTTCTGAATTTCTTTGGAAATGACTTTGTACAAAGATTTCCTGACATGCATTGCGCACTTGGTCTTGCAACACCGCATGGACCATGTATCATGAATTTGGAGAAAATTTCATGACATAAGGGATCAACGTTTCTATCTGGTAGTCTAAGTGGAGACAACTGAGTCAATATCAGCAGAAGTTTTGAATTTGTATTCCAAGGCAAGCCAAACTAAGATATGTGTATGTGGAAGACCTCTTTTTTGGAACTCAATTGCATGAACATCTACAAAAAAATTTAACAGAATTAGTAATTTCTTTACAAATGATAGTACGAAAGAAATGAATTGTGATGATTGCATTACCAGCAATTGTTTTGCCAAAAGGGGAGCCAGATTTAATGAACTTTAACATATCAAGAAGTTTTGATCTGAAAACTCGTGTAATACTATCAGGCTTGTAAGCCCTGCTTTTATTGAGCTCTCTTTGGATCTCTGGCCAATTTGTGTTGCATGTGAATGTAATAAAAAGATCAGGATCTCCATAAGCTCTACAAATTGCCATGGCATCTTGGTAATTATTAATCATATACCGTGGGCTGCCAGTGACAGAAGATGGAAGGATAATTTTTCCAGTCGACGATCCTTGAACATCTCCTTTAAGCACTACTTCAGTAATATTATGATACAGATCAGACCGGAGATCATTCTGGTTCATTCTGATGTAGTCAAGCCTGTCTTCTTCAATGTTGGCGAAAGCATCAACCAAAAATTGTTGGTAAAGCCGACCACCTTTAATAAAAGTGTCTTCACCATATTCTCTCTCTTGAATAAGATAAGCATAAAAAGCTCTCATGGGGACTCTTTGACGTTTTCCAGAGATGTGGCTGTCATGACTTGCAAAATTAATGTTCGTCCGATAACCGTCTTCACCAAATGGAAATAGAAGAGGATATTGCAAGGTCATAAATTTTGGATGCAGCTTAGAGATTCTTTGCAAACTGCATGAGGTACTTTCAATAATTATATCTCATTCAGATCGATAATCACCAATATCTCCAACAATTAAGCCACCAATATCATCTGAAGTTGGATCATTATATTGTTTGCTGTCAAATGTTCTTTGACCCAACAATTGCAATTTATATCCAGGATTGCCAGGTTCGGAGAGTTTTTGGGACGCATGACGAAATAAGCCAGCCAAACAATTAGTTGAGGCAAGCATTTCAATAAGATCAGCAACAATAGTCTCATCCAATGATGAATCAGAGGTCGAATGCGGAAATTGTGACATCCGATTTGAAACATCATTTGCAAGATCATAAATATAAAGTTGTGAAAACTTGGGAGCACTGTCATTAGAAGGTAACAGAGACCCCATAAGATGATGACAATGGCCATTTATCTTAAAAACATACGGGCCAGACTGGCGATTAACTGATTGATCAATATTTGCTCCCATGGATGTAAAAGCAAACATAGAGTTGTAGGCATGAATACTTCTGCGGAACATGTTGGATTTCTGGCCAAAAAGACTGTTAAGCAAGTCATCAAGAGGATGAGGTGTTGGTGGTGGTCGTGGAAGCTTAATTTTTCCATAAAGAGAAAATCTTGGATTGGACTGGCTTGAATGCGCGAGACGCTCATTAAGCCAAAAAAGTGCGTTGCAATGACAACAATTGAATGTTTTGTCTCCAAAGTCAATGTACTCATGTGAAATTCCTGGGCATGAAAATTGAGTGTGAAATGTGGTAATAAATACATTGAAATAATTTTTTTTGACAAATTAAAAATAAGGAAAATAAATATTGGATGAACTTTTTCTCTTTCTTTGATGTGAAGCCTGCCAAGTTGATTGGTGGTCATTGAGAAAAGACCTAATATCATGACTGAAAGAGGCTAACTCTAATGGAACAGGGTCTTCAGCAAACAATAAAGACGTTGAATTTGATGCGCAAGACTGATTAGTTGTTATAAGAGCCAAGGATTGATCATGTTGATTATGGGGGGGTATCGATGTTTGAGAGGAAGAAGCCTCGCCGGAATAAAATGGAAAACATTGACTATGGGTGAGGAAAGGATCATGATGTCTGTGATACCTTGAAGATTGCGCTAACACACCAGATGACGACAAAGGAGCATCATTTTCTACATTTGGTGTGTTAGATGAACAATCTTCTTCATGAGTGAATAAACGTGATCCTCGCAAGCGTTGTCGACGGCTAGTCATAGGTGCATGTATTGAAATTGGAGGGATAAAATATTGCAAGAATAATTAACATCAAATGGAGAAGAAAATAAAATCTATTCTAACGAAGCATAAACATGAGCGCAATGAGTATGGGCAACGGCAAGTGAAGCAATTTGGTCATTTTGAAACGAAGTAGTCAAGTATTCGAGGCGCGAGTGTAATAAAATATTTAACGTGTTGGACGGTGGTGATATAAATCTTAAGCAAGTAACTGTATTTGTTGATCATTTGCAAATGTAGAAGCAATTGTTTGTGTGCAGGAAACAATTTGATTATTTGTCTTGTTGTTACTGCCTTTGTAAGAAGACAATGAATGCTTACGAAAATTATAAATCGTATAACCAGTGATAGATGACATATTTCATGCGTGGAAAAGAAAATTTTGGCGATCATGCATCAATAATTTGATGATCTATTTAATTGATAAATTGTCGAGAAGCATATTATAAAGCATATTAATTGTTTTAAAATTGTCTTATAAAATAGCAGGAAGATTTGCTAACACTTACTAACAATTATTCAGTTTTTTTTGCTGGGGGAAAAATTTGGGGGTATGTTTGAGCTGTTCCAAAATTGTTTCTACCAGCAAGCTTTAAAACTTTAGTTGATGAGAGTAATTTTTTGTTTTTAGTAGAAGTTAATTGAATCGATGTATGTAATTAAATGACTGCTAAGATCGTTTTAGCTGTTTTTAAAATAATTTTATCAATAGATCATTGAGCTGAAGCTGATAGAAGTAATTGAAGATAATAATTTTTTGATGCATGGAGATGACTGATTGTTATGTAATTTTTTAGATGTCTGGTTGATAATCTAAGGAGGAAATAGTAAAATGAAAAACAATTTTTTTTTAAAACCATATGATTATGCAACACCATATAAGCAAGAGTAACAAATTTATAGCAGTTGTAATATTTTAACGCATTGAATTTTGTTTCTTCTAGCAATGTATGTGGTAATTGGTTGGTATGTTTGAGCCGTTCCAAAATTGTTTCTACCAGCAAGCTTTAAAACTTTAGTTGATGAGAGTAATTTTTTGTTTTTAGTAGAAGTTAATTGAATCGATGCATGTAATTAAATGACTGCTGAGATCGTTTTAGCTGTTTTTAAAATAATTTTATCAATAGATCATTGAGCTAAAACTGATAGAAGTAATTGAAGATAATAATTTTTTGATGCATGGAGATGACTGATTGTTATGTAATTTTTTAGATGTCTGGTTGATAATCTAAGGAGGAAATAGTAAAATGAAAAACAAAAATTTTTTAAAACCATATGATTATGCAACACCATATAAGCAAGAGTAACAAATTTATAGCAGTTGTAATATTTTAACGCATTGAATTTTGTTTCTTCTAGCAATGTATGTGGTAATTGGTTGTTATAGCACTATAAGAAATGCGTTTAAAATTTAGTGAATATCTATTTAGCACTATTTTGTTTTCATCTAATGTTGCATAAATGTTTTTGTATTCGATATGAATTTTATTGATGTTTCTTGGATTTTACAACAATTGAATATTTTGAGGTTGAGCAACCGCAAAAAAATATAAGTATTGTTTGATAGTGATCATAAAAACTTTGATGAACCAAAGATTTTAAAATAATTGAAAACATGGAGTAAATTTTTGTTTTTTTACAATGTATTTGCTAATTGATAGGCCACATAACACCCGAAAAGAAGCTCTAGTGATCAGTTTATTGATTACACAAACAAACTATCACCACCATATTTTTTAAGGATGATATTTTTGTTTTCGTCATTAGAGGGTTATTTGATGTGTATTGACCCAAATAAATGCCGATATTGTTTTAATTGTTTTTAGAGATGTTGGGTTATACTATTGAAATAATGTTTGAAGTAGAATTTTTTTTTTGTATGTTGAACATAAGATAGCAAATTATTTAAAGAGAGAGTGTAATAATTTGTAGAGAGTTTTTTGATTCTAGCGCAACATTAGGTAATACAATGGACAGCGAAGATACAAAAACAACAATTGCATAATATTATGCCAGGGGAAAAATATAAACAACAATCAAAGGTAGAAGTATATTTGTAAGTAAAAGCAAATAAAATATAGGTAAAGCAATTCGGAGAACACAGTCCATATAAACAACATTCTTGTCGACAACGTAAAATGTAATTGAAAGAGTTTTAATGAAAATTACATCTTATAACAAAGCAAGGACAATAAATGGAAAAAAAATTAATGTGATTAATTTTGTACATACCAGTGCAGGAATTACAGCAAGTTTGAACCCGAAGTGGTAACCCAATAAGCTAAATGGCTTGAGTATCTGACAAAGTAGCTGTGACAGCAGAAAAAGATTGTATTAATATTGCAAGAGCAGTTTTTTGTGGCAGTGTAAAAATATAATTGAAAATGTGGATTCCCGAGTAACAAAGTCTAACAAAACATGATAAGGAAAAAACTTTATGCTGCAACATTGTTGTTTTATGGAATCATCTTTAGCATGACAATGAAGCTATAAATGCATGGAAGAAGTGCTATAATTAACTACAAAGACATTTTTCACCATGATGATTCATTTCTCATAGAATATATTTTTGATTGCAAGCTGTATTTGGCGAACACAAAACGGAGGTGGTGTGTGTCATGACATAAGAATAAAATGCAAGTGAAAAGAATTCAAAAGACTGTAATTAATTTGGTAATCTATGCGTAGATGGTTAGAGTAGATGGTTTAGAATTAAACATTGTAGGTATCTAATTTATTATTGTTTTATGATGCTCTAGAGGTAAAGCAGGGCCTAATAAACAATTATTTAATTTGAATTTTTTTAATATTGCTATGAAAAGTGAGGCTATAAATAGCTGTGAGCAACTGATTGTTATGACTTTTTTAGGTAGCAACTGGAACATGGTTTGTATTTTAATCAGCGAACATCACTGATTGTAAATACCAATCGTAAACGAAATAAATCATTTTATCGGGGAAAAAATCAAACACAATTAAATCAAGAAAAACGCAGCAACTATAAACTAAAATGGAACAGCAACTCAATAAATGAGCCATTTATTATTAAACAACTAAAAATAAGAATAAGAAAGTACCAACAACAAAACATCAATTCAATCGTCAATTGAATGCCGGGAAATGAAAACAGCAATATAAAACCAAAGCAACAATCGTGGCAAAAAATATGTTGAAATAAGCATACTCAAGTTCCTTTGAAACTCAACAAATGAGCCATACAATCAGCAGTTGCAATCAGAAATTGTAAACACCAATCGTAAACAAAATAAATCATTTTATCAGGGGAAAAATCGAACACAATTAAATCAAGAAAAACGCAGCAACTATAAACTAAAATGGAACAACAATCCAACAAATGAGCCATTTATCATTAAACAACTAAAAATAAACCTAAGAAAGCACCAACAACAAAATATCAATTCAATCGTCAATTGAATGCCGAAAAATGAAAATAACAATATAAAACCAAAGCAACAATCGCGGCAAAAAATATGTTGAAATAAGCATACTCAAGTTCCTTTGAAACTCAACAAATGAGCCATACAATCAGCAGTTGCAATCAGAAATTGTAAACACCAATCGTAAACGAAATAAATCATTTTATCAAGGGAAAAATCAAACACAATTAAATCAAGAAAAACGCAGCAACTATAAACTAAAATGGAACAACAATCCAACAAATGAGCCATTTATCATTTGTAAATTGCATTGCAGCAGACAGAATTTGCAAGAGATCAATCTATGTTCATATTGCTGATGATGTGATGAGATTGTCACAATTGTAAACTCCTTCTTTACCCTCTCCTAAGCTACTGTTTTACTTGAACCGACCCTTTTTTTTTTGCAGCAACACCCTAAATGGTTAGCCTTCATCAATTATATTTTTTGATGATAAAAAACAAAAAGAAATAAACCAAGAGTTAACCGTTGAAGCATGCAAGTGTTTACAGTAAGTGCACAGTTAAGAAATGCACCCGCAAACAAATAAAGAAGCAAAAAAAAAAAAAACTTACCAGTTACAGCAAACCAGATAATCAACCAATCGATGAAGGTAGCAAAAACCAAAACAAAGCACCGCAAAACTGCACAACGAACAACCAGCAGCCAATTAACAACCTTTTAACCAAACAATGGGCAATGAAATTGACTGAAGAAATCCAAGCAAACATGTAAATTGAAGAGGCAACAGAGACAAACACAATGACGCACCGTTAATGCATAAAACAAAGGTCGAAAACAGGGTAAGAACCAAGTTTAACTAAGAGAAAGAAAATGATAAAAAAAGAAGAATGAAGAAAGACTCGAGATATGAGGACCTGTAATTCGGAGCAAAAAGAAAAGAACTAATTACATGGCAATTTGTGTCCTGAACAGAGCTGTGATCTCTGTTTAGCTGATGTGAGTTGCGGTTCCCCGAAGCTGACGTCCATTTGACTCACAGCTGAACAGAAGATGGCATAAAGTTGCACACGCTGTCTCGAATCTCCAGGTGGCAAGGCCTCCCGCCGCCGCCAAATGCATCCAAAGACAAAAAAACATAAATGAGATTAAAGGATGAGATGTTGTTTTCTGTCCAGGACACAATTGATAATGAGATTCATTAAATGCTCCTCTGGCATAGCGCAACACTGTTTTGAACCTCTAATTCTCATGTTCTTTGAATTCCAAAAAACAAAAGCACAGCATGTTGACGCGTGGAGTTGTGGAATTGTAAAGAAAGCAAGACAAATTAAAACATGAGAAGAAGTCGCGCCCTTGATGGAATTTGAAACTGGGAGACTGCTGCGCCCAGTTCTTCAATCCCATAACCAGCGACACACTTTGTTTTGCCCGAGTGATCAAAAGAATCGAGGCACCGTGCAATTAACGTAGCAATTAGTTTGTGAGAAGAGAAGCAATCAACACAGTAATTAACCCGTGTAATTTGCTGAGAAGAGAAGCAGCCTTCAATTAAGCTTTGAAAATTGGAGAAATAGCAGGCTGCTAAGTGGCGCCGGCTTGTGCGGTAACACGTTAATGTGTTAATTTAACAAATTCAAGGAACCTGCAATTAACACATGCTGCTGAGTGGCGCCGGGGTGTGCAAGAGACGTTAATTTGTTTAATTTTGAAATGACACGGAAGCTGCAATTAAAGAAGCCGAACTGTGCATGAAATGGGTGATCCTGCAATTAACGCATGCTGCTGAGTGGCGTCGGGCTGTGCAAGAGACGTTAATTTGTTTAATTTTGAAATGACATGGAAGCTGCAATTAAAGAAGCCAAACTGTGCGTGAAATGGGTGATTTGTTGAAGAAATCTGCAATCAACGCAGTCGGCTTGTGCGTTAACACGCGAACCTCTGTTTAATTTCAATTTTCCAAATCCAAGGAAGCTGCAATTAACGCAGCCGAGCTATGCGCCAAAACGTTAACTCCTTTAATTTGTTTAACAAACCTGCAATTAGCGCAACCGGCTGGTGCGTTAGCCAGCGAATGCGTTTATTTTTAAAATGTAAAAAATCTGCAATCAACGCTTAGCTCTGTTTTTGAGGCTGTCAAATTAGCAATAAATGAAAGCAGAAGCAGCGCACGTCTGCGCCTAATTTTAATTTTTCATAAGGCAGCGCATGGTCCTAAATTGCATGTCACGAAGGTTTAATGTGTTTTTTTGGTAAAAAGTGTAATTCACGCAAGCTTTAATAGACCCAGCATTTCAGCCTCAAAAGCAGTGCTAAGGCAGCACATGGTTTCTGTTACCTTCAAAAGCAGAGAAATGAAATTTAAAAAACAGCAGTTGAATAAGCGGCCTTGGTCTGATTTTCAACGCGAACCTCTGATTCTCAAACAACGCACGTTGTTTGCCGTCCCTTTTTTACTTGCAATTCACGCAGCAATTTGCACCCTCGATCAACAGCGTCACCCACTCGCTGTCACCTTACAATGACAACGCCAAGCAGCCGATCACGCACCCCAATCCACAGTGGATCTGGGTGTGCGTGAACAGTAATAAACAGTAAATGTGCGATGCCTTTTAGTTTTTTTGTTAATTATGATATCAATTATCTAACAAATCCAACTCATCCAGAAAGCAACATCTGCTTATTATTTTAATACATTTTAAAATTATATATGTGTGTGTGTGTATATATATATATATATATATATATATATATATATATATACACACACACACATATATAATTTTAAAATGTATTAAAATAATATTTTTATTTTATTTGTTAAAGTTTATTTTTAATATAAGCACATGAGAGCATGTTTAAAATGAGATATCATTATGCTGTCATCTGCTAATAAAATGATTTTTCTGAATAAAATTATGAACATATATAATATTACAAGAATGTCACCATCAATCTTGCAAGATCATTACATTCTCTGAATATTGTAAACTTATTCATTATTTAAAAAAACACTATTTGGCCGAAACGGAACGGGTGGAACGAAACCGGAATGTTCTGGTTGAATCTAGACAATATTTTTGAAACAGGCCAAAATTTCAAGCGAGATAAAAATTGTACCTTTTTATCTCGGGTTTTTTACTGGTACAAAACGTTTAGGCCGAAACGAAACGAGATTGACATTTATGGTTGGGCTACTTGCACATATCTCAACTAATCCTACAAGTACTGAAATTAAGCCTCTAATAATCATCATATTAATAATCACATAGCTCGAAACCAAGTTTAAAATATGATTATTTTTTTTTGTAATTAGTAGTAGACTTGGTGTAAATAGAATCATCACCATTTACATCTTTCAGTTGAATAAAATATTTCTTCGGTAAGTTGTATTTGAAAAAAATGAATTAATTCATGTTTATTTATCTTGATACTTCAAACTACTAACTCGAAAGATGAGGTGTGATGATTAAATAACTTTACAAAAATTAGTTGTTTTTACTTTCAATGCCTTCAAGCAAGCATTTTAGAATGCCTTCGTGTCTTCCTAATCGATATTACTACTATTTTTTTTAATTATTATTATTATAGTTTATAATTCTCACTAGCATTAAAGATTAATAAGAAGTGTTTTTTTTTCTTAAATACTTTTAATACAATAATATGAGGAATAAATCTTATAAAAAAATCACCTTTTAATTCTAATTTTGTCCTCTTTTGTTAAAGATTATTTCTTAGAAAAATTTGATTCTTGGATTTTAGATTGTTTTGGTGATTGTATCCTTCCATGCAAATTTATTATAAATCCTTAATATGTTAAGTATCAAAGTTTGATTTTTTTTTAATTTTATCCTTCCATGCAAATTAATTATAGCTTTAAGTTTCATTTCGGTCCTAATTCTTTTAATTTTATCAGTATCAATGTTTAGATTTATTTCAATTTTGTCCTTCAAATTAAATTTATTACATATGTTTTTTTTTAATCCCTTATACTTTTAATCTCGGATTTTCTTTTAGTGCCTCTATTTTTTTATACATATTTCTTACATAGTTCTTATTTCTATTCATGTTTATATGTACATGCTCTTAATATTTGTTTCCATTTTTCTTTATTTCCAATGTTATGAAGTTTTTTTATTTAATATTCAAATTTTAATATGTGTTGGTGATTATTTGAGAATTAATAATTATTATAATTTCTTTTTTTATTCTCTCGAGTCAAATAATTTTTTAAAATCTGATAATATTTTTTTTTATTTTATCATTTATTTTGTTTTATAATTGCTTTTTTGTTAATATTGTTAGGTTTTGTATTTTCTAATTATTATAGATAAGACATTCAAAATAATCATAATGATTATTTGTTTGTTTTGTTTTCTGTTAAATATGTCAGACTAATTATATTTGTTTATATTTATTTAATATTAGCGCCTTAATATGTATATATATATAACCTAGGTTTTTTGGGAGAAAATATTATTCTTACCATTTCTTGAAAGGGCTAGTTTTTCCTTTCTATAACCCTAGTTTAGTAGGGAGTTCTATGTGTTAAAATGTTATGGTGGTATCCATTTTGTTCAAAAACAATTCAAACAAATCACTTATAAATTCACCATCACGATCACTCTTTATGTTTATAAAAAAAAAAAAAAAAAAACCTATATATACCTTATGAAATCATCAATAATCAAAAACACATATTTATTACAACTTAAGTTTATACTTCTATTTGGTATAAATAATCAATGTGTAGAAACTTTAGTGGTCTTTTGGTTGAGATGTGATTATTGCTTTTAAACGAGGTTTTCACTTGTTTTTCCATTTGACTAGAATCACATAACTTCTTTTTTATTAAGAGAAACATATGGAAGACCTTTAACTGGTTTACAAAAAAATATTCATACTTATATAACCTAGCCTTCTCAACCAAAAATACCTATCGTTTATACTAGCAACAAGAATTCTTTTTATTCTCATGAATGTAATTTTAATCATATAAACAATACATTTTATATTTCCTACAAAGATTACTTTTTCATTTTCAATAATCGAACAGCATTCATGATCAAACATAATCTTATAGCCTTTTATCACACAATTGACTAATACTAAGTAAATTATTTTAAACTTTTAACAAGAAATATTTTTTTCAATTAAAGGTGAAGATTTATCTCTAATATTGTCAATTTCAATATTTTCCCTTTTGAGTTAACTTTATAAGTGACTTTTCCACCATTAATTTTGGTAATGCTTGAAATCAATAAACCATCTTCAGTCATATACCTTGAGCAAGCATATCGAAAAACCATTCATCATACATATTTGATTCCTACAAACAAAATTCGAGATAAGGTTATTAATACTCATACCTTATTGTATCTTTTATGGTTAGAGGGTTTTTTAAGAAAAAAACTTATGTCATATTACAATGTTTGTCCTTCTTAGTAGGACATACATCAATAAAATGACCTATTTTTATATATAATAATTGCATTTATGATAAGAACATATGTTTGCCTTTAATAAAGTATTTTTAAAATACTTTTTTGGTTGATAGCCTAAACCTCATTTATTAAAATACATCTTTGATTAGAAAACATGAATCCACTTCAAGTTTTTTAAAATTGCTATTTGATGAATCCACTTCAAGTTTTTACACGACTTAAAGATATTCTATCTTCAAGATTTTTCTCTCACTTGAAGTTATGCATTATTCAAGATTTTTCTTGGTGACAATACCTTACCAAAGTCGAGAGTTTTTACTAAACTATTAAGGATTTATAAATGTGATTTTATTATCATATAATTACTCTCTCAATATAATGGGTTTTATAACCGAAAATCTAAGTATATTTATATCTCATTAGATAACACTTGAGGGATTTGTAAGTGTTTTAAGTGTTGTGAAATAAAAATATAAGATTATGAAGGTTTGATTGTATAAATATAGGTATGATTAAGAATTGATGATTTTAAAGTTGTTGTTATTTTACAATAGATTCCCTTGTAAATTTTAAGGTAAGTCTCATACATGCTCTTAACAAAAATAAATCATTTATAGTTGTTACAGTATCACTAATAGTTAAAATGATTAACCAGTTCATATTAATCAAACAATCAGTTAACCAATTCCTACATAATTCTTAGGGGTTCATTATGAATGAACAAACGACCAATTTATTCATATGGTATACCCAAATGGTTGGTCAATTCATGTAAAATTCAATATTTATCAATTTTAATTCTTAGTGAATTTTTAAAATTGTTTTATAAATTCTTTTAAAACACATCCAAAACAAATTGTGTGTGTGTTCATTTGAATTTATGCTCTCAAGTAGGATAAAAAGATTTAGATATAACACTAATAATGAATACTTCAACTAAGCATTAGCTTTATTTTCTTCTTGGACTCTCGTCATGCTTGTTGATGTGTTCTCGATATAAAACTTGCTTAAGATTTATTCTAAATCAAGCATGCTATTAGTTCATTATTTATTTTTTTTAACATCAAAATATATAAAAACATAAGTGTATGACCTAAAGGTCAAGAAAAAAAACTTCTACTGGAAAGTTAGAAAAGGTAATGAAAAAGTTGATGGAAAATATCTCATCACCATGTACCAATGGTAAATATTATTGAGATATTTTGTCAATCAATTTAGACAAAAACAACAACAAGAAAAAAAAAAACCCAACTACATTTCCTTGAGTGATTCTGATGTCTCAAATCACCAATGAAAACTCTTATTAAGATTTTATCAATGATTTTTAAAGAAAAAACTCGACAACTATTAATCAAACCCAAACACAATAATATTTATTTCATTCTTTAAAAAATTAGTTGAAACGTACAATCTCTCTTTCTTTCCCTAAGACCTTCACCCGCCTTCAAAAATCCTCAGTTCAAGTTGACCTCTTAAGGGTTGCCCTACAAGATCTATGCAACCATTTAGTAGGTGGTCAAATAATAAAAGTTTGGGATTAAAAAATTTGTTTCTCTTATTGTCTCAAGTTTGAGCTGTATAGTTGTTAATATAATGATCACTAAAAACTTTCATAATCATTAATTTTAATGTCTGTAAAATTAATTGAGATACATGCAAGTTGATATATATATACCTATATTAATAAATAAAAAATAGATCCCATGCTAACAAACCAAAGCAGGGCACATGATTTTCTTATAAATTCTAGTTGTATGCTCTACCTGGTCTTGTAGGGCATAAAGCATAGACTGCTCGGCCATATGATTGCTAGCGTAGGGCCATAAGGGCAAGTCCAACGGGAGAGGCATCCCGAGAGGCAAAGGCAAATTTTATAAATTTTACCTATTCTTGTTAAATTTAGTGTCTCCAACGGGAGAGGCATCCCGGGAGGTAAAATGCCTTTTCTTCAACCAAGGAGTCATTCCTACAGATCGAGCATGAAAGTTGAAATAAAAAAGAGGCGTTGGAATTATACCATTGCAGAACAACAACAATGAAAACACAACAATAGCAGCAGAGGGAGATGGAGGGGGGCAGCGAAGAAACGACAAAGCATACACAGAGCTTAAACAAAGCAACGACAACCTACACTTCTACAACATCTTCCTTCATGCTAACGTGCACCACCTCCACAGTAAATCCACAAGACCTAACCCCTTCTCTCCTTTCTCTTAAGCCCAAAATCTTCATCTTCTCTGTCTGCCCATTGGTTTCAGATGAGTGTGTGTGTGTGTGTGTGTGTGAGGGGGGGGGGTAGGACGGGGGTAGGGTTTTTTTTTAACTTTGTGATTGATGAAGGGGACAGACGGGTAGGGTGGGTTTATATTATAATAATTAATAATTATTATTATATTATAATTAATAATTATAATTATAATTATAATTATTATATAATAATTATAATTATAATTATAATTATTATATAATAATTATATTATTATTATTATTATATAATAATTATATTATTATTATTATTATATAATTATTAATTATAATAATAATAGTTAGTATAAAAAAATAGAGGTATTAATTTGATTGAATTATTTATAATGGAATGTATTTTAATTAATTATGTTTGAACTTATTGGTATTTGTTAATGTGTTCATTTTGTTTTTTAATTTTTTCTAACATTCAAAGACAGTAAGTAACATTAATTAACTTCAAATATAACAACCATAAAAAAAACATACAAATTACTTGAAAAACATATAAGTATCTTAAATTTCAAATTTCAAATATTGTGGGTCTTTTAATTATATATATATTTTTATTTAAATATACTTAAAAAATAATAATTTTATTGTTGGAGGGTTTTTTTCAAAAACAATTATTTAATTATATAACTTACTCCTATTAATTATATAATCAATTGCATAATTAAAGTATATACAAAAGAATTGAACTTTATTTTAAATAATATAAAAAATGACTCTCCAAAATGGCTCTTACCATTAGAGAGCACATCAACTCAAAAATTATTTACACACTATTCAAAGAGCTATTTTTATGATTTAGCTTTCCAAAATAGCTCTTGCCATTAGACTTGCCCTAAGGGCAAGTCCAACGGGAGAGGCATCCCGAGAGGCAAAGGCAATTTTTTTAAATTTTAGCTATTCTTGTTCTATTTATTGTCTCCAACGGGAGAGGCATCCTGAGAGGTATTTTGCCTTTTATTCATCTGGGAAGGCATTCCTACAGCTAAGAGAATGGAGAGCCAAATTGAAAAAGAGCCGTTGGGATGAAGGAATTATACCATTGCAGAACATATTAAAACACAACAACAACAATCAACAATCAACAACAATAAACAATGAAAACCACAGATAATCAAAAATCTCTTGGCAACCAAAAACACGGAATAAAAAAGGACGTTGAATTGATAGGAAAAAAAGAAAAACAGAGAAGTAGTGGTGGACTCTAGTCTAGAGGAAGATGAATTGATAGGAAAAAAGGGATTTAAAAAAAAAAGAGCAACATGCGTCTTCTTCCTCTTTTATTGTGATTTTGAAGAAAAAATATTAAGTAATGGAAGGAAGATAGAGCGGAGTAATGGAAGGAAGGACGAGGAGTATTTTTGGACGGACGGACGGATGGATTGGTTGTTAAGAAAAGATGATGTGAATGAGGGGGATGGCTGGCGGCGCAAGTAGAGGGAGGGAGAAGGAAGGTAGGGTTAGGGTTTTTAAGTTTGAGAGATGAAGGGGAACGGGATAGGGGGTGGGTGGGTATGGTTTTTTATACTAATTATTATTAATTATAATTATAATAGTTAGCATAAAAAAAATAGAGGTATTAATTTGATTGAATTATTTGTAATAGAATGTATTTTAATTAATTATGTTTGAACTTATTGGTTATTTGTTAATGTGTTCATTTTGTTTTATAAAAATTTTCTAACACTCAAACACAATAAGTAATATTAATTAATTTCAAATACAATAACCATAAAAAAAAACATACAATTACTTGAAAAACATAAAATAAGTAGCTTAAATTTCAAATATTGCGGGTCTTTTAATTATATTTAAATTTATTTTTTTAATTTAAATATAATTAAAAATAATAATAATTTTATTGTTGGAGGGTTTTTCAAAAGCAATTATTTAATTATATAACTTACTCCTATTAATTGTATAATTAAACTATATAGAAAATAATTGAACTTTATTTAAAATAAGATAAAAAAAAATAGCTCTCCAAAATAGCTATTTACCATTGGACAACACATCAACTCAAAAGTCATTTACATACTATTCAAAAAATTATTTTTATGATTTGGCTCTTAAAAATAGATTTTGCCATTGGACTTACTGTAATAGATAGAGATGATAATCGGTTAAACCTCTACTTCATTACATTGCAAAAATAAAATATCTTTCTACTACCAAATTCACTGTTCACCAGCACCCACCAAAACAGTGGATATTTTTTTCTTTCCCTTTTTTTTTTAAATTTCACCCGTTAATTTTATTTGTTTATTTTGGAGTTAATTAATTGAATTATTAAGGTTACAAGGATATTTATTATATTTTATAGAAGTAAATAGGTTAAATAATAGTCATTAAGGTTCAAGAAATAATAATAATAATAATAATAATAATAGAAATATAAGTTTGAAAATATACATCTCTTTCTCAATAATTTAATGTTATTTTTATATAGATATCTACTTTTATAATAATATAAATAAATAAATTCTAAAAAACAAGGTTATTAAACCTGGATGGGCTCATAACCTCAATAACAAACAAACAATTAATCCAGTTTCGGCTTTTGATTAGAAGCCAAAACTAGATCTACAACCAACCCTTCAAGACTACCATGCTGACCTGATGAACTCAACTGGTTCAAACTACATCGCCACAATAAAATCCATTTACTCATATTGCGGATGAATTGACAACAAAATGGGAAAATAAATAATTTACAAGCTCAAAACCTGAAGGGTCGATTTGATTTTTTATTTCAGCACCCTAGAATCGGAGTCGGCCGGAAAATATTTGACGAAGAGAACCCAAAACTGCCTGCGGTGGAAATGTAATTACAGGGCTGAGCATGAAAAGAATTATCTGGCGGCCGGCCGTGCGATGGACTCTTCAAGCGCCAGGTAATTCTCAGTTCCACCCAGATCCAAAGAACCCAAGTTGACTGAAGACTG
This sequence comes from Salix purpurea, assembly GCA_027405865.1. Classification (NCBI taxonomy): domain Eukaryota; kingdom Viridiplantae; phylum Streptophyta; class Magnoliopsida; order Malpighiales; family Salicaceae; genus Salix; species Salix purpurea. The sequence goes on along the minus strand of JAOWLH010000002.1, from coordinate 6,117,853 downwards.
ACCGGAATTTCTGGACATCTCATCGGAGACAGCTTCCCTTGCTGGTGTCGCCTCCCTTTCAATTAAGATAGCATCCTGGATCTCCTTGAGAAGTTCTGACATGGATGGCCTCATGTGACCATGAGGCTGGACACACATCAGAGCTTTCTCTGCTACCTTCCACATTGACTGGATGTCATATACACCACATAGAGAGGGGTCAATGATTCCCTGGATATCCCCCCTCTCAATGTGTAATTTTGCCTGTCATACAGTTATTCAAGACCATCATCAACATTAGCAATTTCTAGAAATGGAAAGAGTGAAGCTCTCATGGAAATGTAGCAAACTTTTTTGTGACAACCAAATGTCCTGAGCAGGAAATAAGGAACATTTCTAGAAATGAATGATTTCAACCTCTTCGAGAGACAAACTGAAAGTGAAAAAAGAATCTGATGTAAAAGACCCATTAAAAGCTGTAACATTTCATGAAACCATTCGCTAGAAGCTTATGACTTTGATCTACAAGTTGCAAATTTAAGAAAAAATCTGCTAGAAGCTTCGATCTTGATTTTGAACAGAGTTTGTTGACAAGAAAAGAGAGACAAGGCATGTTTATAATAATAATAATACTAATCATATTTATTCAGCTTAAAGCATTTTGCCTAAAGCAACTTACTGATTCCAGATATAGATTATTTTGAATAAGTCATGCAAATGTGAATGGTTGTTCACATAAAGATCATCAATGATGAAGTTCCCAAAAACAAATGGTTAAAATTCCAAGCCTCTAGTCCTTGGACAATCAACAAGCTTACCCATTGTACTATATTGCGACAATTTATACCAAAGCTCTCGTTAGATATGGCTTCTTGACCAGACATCAGCTCCAGGAGAATGACACCAAAACTATAAACATCACTCTTGTCTGTTAACTGTTGCGAGATGTAATACCTGTGTATCATAGAGCAAAAATTATTAATGCAATGTGATAAGAAACAATAGCGTGGCTAGCTAGTTAAAAACCGCAGAAAAACACATCTATGGCTAAGAGAGAGAGAGTGTGTAGCAGATTTCTAGATACAACTGTCATGTCTCAAACTTAAATGTAACCTTGTCATTTTATCTGCCTGGATGTCGTAAGCAGATTATTAATATTCACTTCACAATACCTAAAGTATTTTTAAGTTTAAAATCATCTAACAATGCCGCAGCAACACATCATTTTTTTCCCAGATAATACTGCTTAAATCGATCTATCATAACATTAAAGAAAAGAACCTTACTCCGGATCCAAATACCCTACAGTGCCTCGAACCACGCTGGAGACATGTGAAGCTCCATCTACTGCAAGTTTTGAAAGGCCAAAATCTGCAACCTTCGCTCTCATGTTTTTGTCAAGAAGAATGTTGCTGGATTTTAAATCCCTATGTATAACGGCTGGAACACAGCCTGTATGAAGATATTCAATCCCTGAACAAGTACGAAAACACAATCATTATAGCACCTCAACTGCAGCTCTTATTTAGGTTATAGGCTCCAACCATGGTGGAGGATAGATAATACGTTAGGAACAGAAAAAAGGAAAAAATGGCTTATCATAAACCTTTTGCAGCATCTTCAGCTATCTCAAGGCGCCTGATCCAATTAATACTTCTTCCTTGTTTTAATGGACCTGCCAAAGTGTAAAAAAACTGTGAGTGTCAATGTAAATTGGTCCAATTCAAAAACACTTGAAATTACCATAAAGATGTTCCTTAAGTGTTCCATTGTGCATGAACTCATAAACAAGCATACTCTTCCCAACTTCTTGACAAAATCCAAGAAACTGTACCAGGTTTCTGTGATGTATCCTTGAAAGAAGACTCACCTGTGTGAATGGCAGCACAAATCGATTCACAGTTTCAGCTCAACTGAAAAATATACTACCAATACAGCATGATTTTCAATCAAACTACATTCCCAGAGAACAATATTCATTTTAGGAAGACGTGCATGAAGTTCAAAAATGTATGTGTGTTTTCATATCAGCTTCAATTCTTAAACAGTTTATAAAAACAGTTAAATAATATAAAGGATTTTATCCATTTATTTAACCAGGTACTTCCAATACTAGGAAATTTATGGACTTGTTAATTTTCCTTTCTCTCATACCCAATGGGAACTGTTATTAAAGGATTGAGGAGCTCAACTGTCGCATGTTTTACAAGTTCACGAATCCTCATATATCTTACTGATTTTTTTCCAAGGTAGATCCAGGTAATTTGATTTATAATAGGCCAAGTCCATCTTGTCAAAATTCAGATGACATCCATAGCACTATCAATAAGAACTTAATTTACAAAAAAAAAACATTTTAATCAGAAATTCTACATCTTTTAGATTCAACAGGTATGGGGACACTATACATGATTTGCACAAGAATGTTCGGAAGCCAACGTAATTCTTTTATAAAAAGTACTTCATGCATTTTCTAAAAAGGTTCAGGACCAATGGCATCTAGATAGAAGCAAGAATCCTCTGTACATTCTGTTCAACAATTCCAACCAGCATATATCTATAATAGAGTAAAATCATATGAGCCTCCAGTAGCAATTTAATTTGAGCAATAACAAACACGATCTAGCATTTAAAGAATATGAATTTAAGTAATCTCATTTACAAATGCAATTTAGTTGATGAATAAAGTTCAATTTACCTCATTTGAAAACTCTCGCTTTCCCTGATAAGAATTGCTGGTTAGAACTTTCACTGCAATTTCCCTTCCATCTTTCATTTTTCCATAGTACACAACTCCAAAACCTCCAGAGCCTATTTTCTTCTCAAACTTTTTTGTAGCATCTTCAATCTCAAAGGATGTGAAACAGTGAGCAGCTTCTCCAGGAGCGTCACTCAAGGTGGAAATTACCCTTTGCACAGGCAGGGAATCCCGAAGTTGTTCTAAAACAGACAAAGTATGTTTTATCACCTGAGAAGTCTGGCAGGCTAGACAAAAACTTCAAAATTGTTTATTAGCCATACCTTGTTCAGGGTGTCTTTTCTTTCCTTTTTGCATGAGCAAGTAAGACACTATTAGAGTTATTAGAAGAACAGCAGCTCCAACTGACGAGCCGATAATAATACCCATGTGCCTCCCTCTTCTGGCTCCTTCATGAAGATTTATGTTTCCAGAGTAGCTGTGATTATACCAAGAAAACAGAGTCAAATATATTCGATTTAAACACCCAAAAATGTGATTTTATACATGAGACTTATAAAATCTCAATTGATGTGGAGTAACCAGGTGAAAAGAGGGGTATCAAAGAAACTTCGGGCTAGGGCTCTCAGGGTTAAATGTTATTGGACTAGCATGTCCTTGGATGATTATAAATGTGGGAAAGCCAACTTGGAGATCTTGTGTTGGATTGAAGCACCAAATCCCCAGTTCAGTGAGTCATCATGACAAGAGATTTGAGTGGGAAGATTATGGTACTATGACAGGGTGAAAGCAAGCCTGATTGTACAAGGTTGTCTATCAAAATCCTTATTACATGATGCCTCTAAATCAAATCCTCCTTCTGACTATTCCTTTAGGGATTATGCACAGATGTGAGCAACATATTTTCAGATCATCACAATATATGAGGAAAAACTACACAAATGATAAAAGAGTATGGGACACTTGAACACATATAAAGAATAATTTAGAAATCCTCAATTAAAAAGACCAACACATTAAACCACATGCAGTTGTTAATAAATACTTCAATTTAATATGGCTATGTACTTATCATGTCTAGAAGTATTTGAATAGCTTCTCATTATGGTTGAAAAATAACACAATAAAACATTGTAGTCTAAATAAAGAATTCTTTGTCCATGATCAATAATATGCAAAATTCAGCATATTAATAAACTATTGCAAAGTGGGTTGTGGATATGTAGGTGTGAGCGAGATTGAAAGAGAGAGACTCACTTCAAAGTCACCTTTCTATTGATACCCGATGGTATTGTTCCGGATAACATATTATTTTGCACATATCTGCAATCATCCCATTTGTTAGGGATGTAAATTGTTAGGAAAAAACTGAATAAAGAACAGTGAAATGAATAATTTGCTTAGACAATTAATTTTTTGTTTCCTTGCAACTTTCCAAAAATATATCCACATAAAGTTGCGACATTGCTTCTAATCACCATTCATCAAGCATGGCAGAAATATGTATTAATTATTAAATTATCATGGGAAATTTGTTAATGAATATTATAAATCATATTTTGAGACTTCACTTAATAACTTAAACTTTGGGTTAAAATGGTTATTTGATATGGTATCAAGGACTTATTAATCGAATGATCACGAGTTTAAATCTCACCACTCCATTCTAATTAATTAAAAAATATAAGCATAAGATAGTGTCGGCTTGTGCAAATTTCCAGCCCAATAAAATTGCTTGAAGCTAGTATAAATTATATCTGGGGACCTCAACTAACAACTTAAGTTTTTGGTTAAAATGGTTCTTTGACAAGGTTATGCATAGATAAATGACATCCAGGTTCTGATAACTTACAGTTCCCTCAAATTTGGTAGGTTCAGTAAGGAGGGTGGCAGCTCACCCGTCAACTGATTGTTCTCAAGATGACTGTCAGATATGGTGATCATGTTAGGTAAATATTTTAATAAAAACAAGATTAAACACCATGATTAAGAAAAAACATCCAGCATTACATGATCTCCAAGGCTGTGCATCCAGTAAAGTCAGGAATTGGACCAGTTAATGAATTTCCATCGAGCAATCTGCACATAAGACAGGTGGATATGATGATGTGGGGCTATTACAGCAGTGTACTTTGAAATTTAATTCCTCATCCAGCCAAAAGATAAGAAGCTTGAAACTTACAATTCAACTAAACCTGTCAACTTCGTCAATCCTGAAGGAACAGTCCCAGACAAATTCTTGCTAGACAAGGAGCTGCCAGACCAGGTACATAAGCTATTTCAGCCATATGAGCACAAAAATTCTCCTCATACATTGTGAGGGACTTTGATAAATGAAGGAATGAATCTGACAACACATAAAATAAAATCACAAGTGATAAATCATTACAGCTTAATAATCTGTGGCCTTGCATCAGAGTTGCACTGCACCCATGACCATGGAACTGGCAGGCATGGGTCACCGCCTTCTTGTGCCCAATCTGCTGTTGAGTAGAGTAAAATCACACCAGAAATAACATCTCCTGCACCTCATGCAAATTAAGTATCAGATGCGCATTTGGTTTCAAGTTTTCACATTATCCAACATGTGATGTGCTGGATAGATAATCCCCTTGATGGCAAAATGGAAAATGGCAATGTCAAATTAACAGAACTTATGCTTCAAACACAGTTTAAAACACCAAGATTTCAGGTCTTCAGCTAAAGTTCACGGTCAAGATTATAAGAGTGCATGGAAGGAATGTTGTTCTACTAACCATCTAGAGAACCATCATTTTTCTCAAGATACTTGTTTATCTCCATTGCATTCAGAAGTGGTCCCCTGGAAGAATCAGAAGTCTTTCCAAATCTAAAATTTAATACGAAGGGTAGGGATAGGTTGGTATATCCAGGTTCATAGAGGCGGTATTTTCCTGGAGCATTTTCTTCGATATTGACAACAGCTTTACTCATATCAGGGTTCCCTGGGAGTACCAGCCTGAATTTTCTGGACTCAGTGGGATCCAGATCTTCAATTTCAGCGAAGTACGTGAAAGCCCACCCAAAACCAGGAAAACCATCCAAATTCAACCGATATGTGAGTGATCCATTCATGCCAACTACAGCTGTTTGCATTACTTTCTCCGGAGGCCTTTCGTCAATGTTGACATTGATTGGCATGTCAGTTGAAACTTTCTTGGTACCAGCAGCAACATCTACAAGATAATTCGCTTTCTTCACAGAGTCTGACTCCCATATTCTGTCATATGGGTCATCAGGGTACCTGGAAAAAAAAAAGTTTTTATATTATTTGATGGTTGTGTGCGGGCATGCATGTGTACACATGTCAAAAGATTTGCATGAAGGAAAAATTGATATATTACTCTTGAAGAAGCAACAAATTTGGGAGCTAAATTATTTCAACTATGAGGAATAGAGGTATTTCTGTGCATCATTTAAGTTTGTACAATTTAATGTGTTTTTTATTCTCTATCTCTCTTAGAGTTTAAGCAGAAGTAGCTTGAAAAAGCATTCAGATAAATATACATCAGTAAAAACAACATCATGTTGCATCTTAAACCAGATATTTAGAGCATACCTAACAGGATCAACACTATCGGCACCAAAATTGATTCTGGCAGACACACTGAGATAAAATTGGTTTTCAAATGCTGTTAAATAAACTGAACCATTGAATTGTCGGAGCTCAAGGGTAGATATGAACGGCTTCCCAGTTGTAGCATTGGATAGGCATACACTGATAGATGAACTTGAAGCCAGAAATATTAGCTCTATAGATTCTATGGTATTAGCATCAGAAATGACAATGGTAGACCAATGAGTTGGCCCAACAGAGATGTCAAATTTTGGATAGACATTATTGCTGTCAAAGTCACCATACAAGAATGTCGCCCTTAAAAGATATCTTGTCCTACTTGTAACATCCAATCTATAACAGTACTTCCTGGAATCTGCAGGGAAATGTCTCACTGTAGTGTATTGCTTCCGTGTCTCATTCGCAACTGATATGTTTGCTACTTCTCCATAAATAAAATTAAGATCTGAAGTCCATGATAGTCCAAGTGCATCAGTGAAGTTTAGAGGGCCACCACAGTCCAAACTCAGAAAACCTGTTTTAGTTCATGCATATTCACATTATTAGGAGAGAAAAAAAGAAAAAATATTCACGCTGTTGTTCGTATACAGAAACAGGATTTTCATGCCAGAAACACGCACAAGAAAGCAAATGCAGAGCGGGGATAAGGGATTTTGGTCAAAATTTTAGCCCGAAAAACGACACAAATAAGCTGACATTATGGGCCTGTTTGGGAGAGCTGTTGCGGTAGCTTTTCAAAGTGCTTTTCATACCGAAATATATCAAAATGATATTTTTTTATTTTAAAAATCATTTTTGACATCAGTACATCAAAATGATCTAAAAACACCAAAACATATTCATTTAAAATGAAAAAAAATGAATTTTTTGGAAACGGCGTTTGAAACGCCATCCCAAACGGCCTCTATATCAAATATTACTGACAGCATGTTTCAGGAAAAGGAAGAGTTAACAGTTACTATTTCACTTCCCAGGCTAAAATGTGTGCATGCATGTCACAACATGTTATTCAAGTAATCAACTGCTACAATTGAAGTTAGCATTTTTCAAGTATTGATTACATTTTCATTACCTTTATGGATCAAATAAAAAAAAACGAAAATTGTAGCTACAAAGCGGCCCACAAAGTGTTGCACTTCTGCAGTCATTCATAGTATAAATTAACATTGCAAAAATAAATAAATCATCAGAGACATAGAACCATCCAAAATTGGCATAAAAAATGAGCCAATTTGCAAAAAGTAAATCACAATTTGACCTTTCATGTGCCAGCTACGTTGATAGTACCATCTCTGTAACAAGGCAACCGATAAAAAGTTGCGCTGTATGCACCCACACTCAAAGAACTCAGCATTGTATATACCAAATGGACGGCTCACTCATGTTATTAAGCAGCTATTGTCTCTAACTTGGCCTAGAACTCCCCAAATTTTGCTACTTTAATTTTATTGCCTTGGTGGTTGGGTGTGGTTTTCATCTATCAACAACTCCAAGTACAGGTAATTAGAAAACCTTTACCAATATAATAAGAAGTAAATTACGACATAAGAATATATATATATATATATATATATATATATATATATATATATATATATATATCAAAACTATAAATAGTTTATTAAGTGCTGCTTTATCAAAAAAATATGCATCAAAACTAGAACCCCACATGAATTTCTTTGTTTGCCAGTCGCTAACCAAAACATCTATCAAATTTCATTCCTATATACGGATGTAAAGAAGAAGAAGAAAAAACACCAGACAAACCAAAAGAAAGCTCTTTACTTTTCCATTTTTTTCTTGTTGACCTTATAGCTCTATAAAATTTGCGTCTTTGAATCTCATATTCAAGAGAATCAAGAAGAGCAAAGCGATCAACAACAAAAACAAAAGAAAACGTTTAGTCAAGTACGGAGGTATTGTACTGCTAATATAGTAATATTAATACTAAACACATGTATGGATGGTTTAGCACATAAGAAAAATACAGAGAGGGAGGGAGGGAGGTACCAGGTTGAGCAGAGGCGGCGTGAAAGAAAAGAAGAAGAGGGAAAAGAAGCAGAAGCCAAGACCCCATGTTCTCTCGAGTCTCGACCAACTGAGTTAGATCAAAAACCCATAAAACAAAACGATGGCAGAGCCCAAGAAAGAAACCTCAGAACAAAGCAATAAAGGAGAGAAGAGCCACTCTGCTCTTTACAGGGATTAAAAAGTAAAAAAACAGAGGTTTTCTTTGAGTTATTTCAAGTCCCACACGAAAGAAAAGTATTTGCTGGTGCCTTTTTATCTCTCTCGTGGGTGAGTGAGGGGGTGAGAGAGAAAGAGAGTTGTGATGTGAGAGAGTTGTGAATGATTTGGAGAGAGAGAGAGAGTGGAAAAGGGTAAGAGTCCTTCGGTCGTAGAGAATCACACAGCATACCGCGATCTCTCTGCTTCTTCTTCTTCTTTTTGGTTACTTTGGGAATGGTGGCAAGTGAAGTGGAAAGTAGGGCATGGGGGGACCTAAAAGTGGACTCCTGTACTGCTGACTTGATCAAACGCTGGGTGGAATGAAAGATTAAAAGGTTGTTTTTTTTTAAGTTTTTTTAAAATAATATTTTTTATTTATTAAAAATTATTTTTATATCAACACCCAAAAAAAAACATTTTTAAAAAAATAATTTAAAAATATTAAAAATAAATATTTTTCAAAAAAAACTCTTAAAACATACTTCCACCAACCCCGTAATGATAATCCATGCGATTCCAATCGGTTAAATGAAGAGGAACCCATCATTATTCCTTGGCCACCTCAAGTCACATCATTGCTCTATCTTCTTCTTCCCACGATCCCTCCCAGGTGCAAAAACACCTCACAACCTCTTGAAAACACTGCTTATACATTTCTCTCAGTTCATAGTTTTTCCTTCATAGTATGATTGTTCTGTAATTCACATTTCAAGGATTGAAACTCTACTATTTTTGTCAAAAAAATGGTAATGGAAAAGCAATTTTTACATGTAAACTTGTTTTAAACAGGAAAAAAACATTCAATAAATTCTAATAAAACAAACTGTGTATTTTATGTTTTAAAGATATTTTTGAAAAAAAAAAATAAGATTTTTTTTATTTTCCTTACTTCAAATTAACATATTTTTAAATTATTTTTTATATGTTGATGTCAAAAACAATTTCTAAGAAAAAACATGTATTTTGAAGTTAAAACACTTTAAAAAAAAAAACAATTGTTATTATATTGTTAAAGATTACACTTCTTATTAATCTTTAATGCTAGTGAGAATTATAAACTATAATAATAATAATAAATAAATAAATAAATAAAAATAGTAATAATATCGATTAGCAAGACACGAAGGCATTCTAACATGCTTGCTTGAAGGCATTGAAAGTAAAAACTGTTGAGATTAGTAAAAGAGTGAAGAAATTGTGCACAGAAGAAGAGAGATAGAGCAATTATTTTTCTTCTTCTTTTCAAATTCCATCATGCCATTACGTGATCTTTAAATCTGGATTTATGGAATCTTCGAAGTCTTCGGTTTTCATATAACAAGTTTGCTTCTCTTCAAGTTGCTACTCTAGAACAAAAGTTTTTCACCGCATCATGATCTCTCATTTTAAACATGCTCTCATGTGCTTATATTAAAAATAAACTTTAAAAAATAAAATACAAATATTATTTTAATATATTTTAAATTAAAAAATATTATTATATATATATTAGCAGATGTTGCTTTCTGGATGAGTTGGATTTGTTCGATAATTGGTATCATATCATAATCTATCCTAAAGGGTGACTTGGCAGACGTCGCTTTCTCGATGAGTTGGATTTGTTTTGTATCATAACAACCCTACAATCCAAATGATAAAACACAGCCGTTTAATTAGCATTAAAAATAAAAAATAAAAAACAAACCTTAAACCCGCAATCCATTAAATCTTTGATCTTTGATCAACTCAGGAGCTCAACACCTGAAATATTAACTGTTTAAGGATGAAATAAACATATTTAATTTAAAAAAAACTCAAAAAAAATAATTTCAACAAAGATAAAAAAGATGGCAAATCATGTTATTTTCAAAGTGACTAAAAAATACCATAAAAATCAATTAAAAAAAATGTAACATATAAAGAAAAAATAAAAAAGCAAAGAAATTTCCGTGAATAACTGTATAAACCAAGAGTTAATCTCTTAAGCGCGCAAACCATTAAATTCTAGACTCGAACTCAATAAAGAAGCTAAATACTCTACCTTTCAAGTAATGATCAATATTTACTATACAAAAAAAAAAGACCATCATGTTCCTAGACTCAAAGGCATGCTACTTTGACATATATCTTTTTAGTATAGAGTATAATATAATAAATGTTTGACATATATTTTCAGTCAGCCTTCCTTTAGGTTTGGATAGAAACTTCATCTCTGAATTTAAATATTTTTTAACCTTTGAAAACTCTATAATTTATCCAAAAATGCAATTCGCTTTAAGTGTTTATGATTTATATAATTCATGTTGACATTGTGTTTCAAAAGTATTTTTTAAAAAAAATATTTTTATTTTAAATTAAATACTTTTATTATTTTTAGATCGTTTTTATATGTTGATGTCAAAAATAATTTTTAAAAAATAATAAAATATTATTTTAATATATTCCAAAACAAAATGTATTTTTAAAAACAATTGAAACTAGACTGATAATTCATCATCATGCATTCCTTTTAGCAAACTTTCAACAAGATGGGATGCCTTTTTCTTTTTGGAGTTTTGTAAGGCCTACCTTTTACAAAAGTTATGGCTTTGTCATATCCTTACAAAAAGAATCAAAGGTCTTCTCAGACTTGTCTGGAGCATGCACAAGTATTTAAAGAGCCGACAAGAACTATGGTTCCGACGGATCCAGGATACAATTTTAGTATGGCCATAAATAATATAAGTGTATAGCTTAATTAATTAAGATACAAAAATTATAATATATATATATAGTATAAAAAGATGTTACATGAAATTCTATTTTTTTATAAAATTCGCAGCGAGACTTCATATGCTAAAAACATTTTAACTAATTTTATCTTTTCTATTAATGCAGCAAAACTAATGCTAATTTTACAAGTAAAAAGACTAAAGGATATTCCACAACCTTCTTTGTCTCCACCCATTTTTGAGCAAGATCATCAAATCCTTTTAGCTCTGAACATTCTTCACAGGATCTCATGTCAAGAATATAAGTTTTTTATATGGTTTTTCCCAACTTATTTATGAGAATGTCATTAATAAACCTACATGATATTTCAGGTTCGATTATTGATATTCTCGTATGACCTTTTTAAACTTTGATTATTTTAAGATTTTAATATAGGAGAGAGAAATGTTTTAGAAGATTTCTCATAAAATCTCAGCCTAATCCGACAATTGGATTAACATTTCTATTATTGCTAGAACCATATCAGCTATTTTATTAAGTCCCCAGTGAACATTTTATTATTTTTATTGTTTTCATTATTTACTTCATTTACAAACTTATTAGAATTTCACCGTATTGTTACCAAATTTTAATTAGGATTTACATTTATATTTTTTTCACGCAGTTATTTCTTAATTTTTACTTCTCATTTTCATTATAATTTTTTAAATAGTTCTAAAGTTATCCTTCTAAGTGGGGGTGGAATTTTGAGTTATATGCTATTGAGCGAATCTTCTTGGAGAGGAAGGGAGTGATACGATCCAAATATTGTCAAATTCAGACTTCGATGTAAAGTCTTATATTGTTTAGTTATACACTATTGATCATATTTTCTAACCGTTGGATTGAGACAGAACTTTAGCAAACAATTTTAGAGCTATTCTTCTATGTGGGGGTGAAATTTCAGATTAATCAGAGTTCATGAAGTCCTTGCGATATAGGTCATAATAAGCTCAATAAATTTTGTTGTTAAATTCTTTTTGGGCAAGAATGCTTCTTTGGAGTGTATATTGCGCCTTATTTGGTCATTTTGATAGTTATGATTTTGAGTCGCATGGGATCTAAAGTTAGCTTATGTTAATTAAGATGTTGGGATCAAACCAGATTTTCTAGTCTATTTGTGACTTCTTAGGGATGACAAGTCTGATACTAACATATCTAGGATATTAAATTTTGATTTTATTCTTTTCTTATTAGTTTTTGGATTATTATTATATATTTGAGTCAATTTGGCAAGTGAACTCAAATCAGCCCATATATGAGGATCCATTGGGGATATTTGAAACATTATATAAGTTAATTGTATGCTGAAAACCTAGCAGTCATGGATTAATGAAATAAATTTGTGTTTTGCGTGATGCAACATGTTTTCTTTATTAGAACAAAGATCAAATATGACTTATCAAAGTATAACTAACCTTGTGGTGACATTCAATTCAATTCCAATAGTGTTGGTGTCTTAAGACATATTTTCATCACGTCACACTTTTCAAACCTGATTTTCAGCTTTTTTAGGGAAACATCATCTTCATTGGAGGTTTCTTGACCATGTGATCAGATCAAGAGGTTCGTATAATGAAATGAAAAGAGGTCGCAATCCCAAGTTAGGGAGGGAGAGAGTGCAAAGTATCTTATGGTGTGTGGGTGTATTTCTCGGTGAGAAGAGAGAAAAAGTATGATTGTCGAGAAAATAGAGGAAAAGAAAAGAAAAAAGTTGTTTTATTTTGTTTGGAGTTGCTAATGACAACTACAACTCACATGCCGCATATGCCATTTGCAACACTTGCAGCAGGCGACTCACAGAAGCTATTGACGACTTGCTGAAGTGTGTAATATCCCAAAATATTTTCTTTTACTTAAATGTCCTAAAAAACAAAAGATCTCAAGGGAAAAAAGATGATTCTGCACAATTAATCAAACAGAAGAAAACATTTGTTAGGCTTTAATAATTTGTTCATCTGGATCAAGAGATCATTTTGTCAACAGAGCCACCACCCCTGGCTTACAGACCTTTCCTTTTCCTGCCCTCAGTGAGATTTTACAATAAGCGATATTGTAAATTAAAATTTCCTGAATGGGTCTACACTGGGGACCAAATCAAGAATTAAAATTTTTGACAGGCTGCTGGTAACACCCACTTATTTTTATCTGAAATCCATGTAACAAAGTGATTGCAAAATGATTATCCATGAATGGTAACAACCATACTTTATTTTCTGGACCTTAAAACTGGCTAGTTCAAAATTCAGAGGTCCAACGCCATCCTTTACAATTCCATCTTCCAGGACTACATAACTACGTACAAGGCAGCTTGCTTACAATCATACAGAACCCAGAAACACACAAATATGGACCAGCATGTCCATCTTCACACAATTCACATATCTTATCTTATCTAGTCTAAAAAATAACCAAAATAAACCAGCCTCCAGCATTAAGACAACAGCAGCTGCATTAGGTCTAATTCCAGTCCTCAATAAGCATCAGCAAACCTGGAACGCAATTGCAGCGGTGAGCGAATTTAGAAGAAGATCAGAGACGGAAAAAAATGGGCAAGGAAAATGGTTAAAGAGGGAACAGAAATTAAAAGTTTCTTTTTTACTTACCCAAGTTCTGAGAGCTTCATATGAGCTTCAGCATAATCTGCAAAGAAGGCATCCTCATCCTAAAGATAAGCAACCATGACATCAAAGTCAGATATAATTACACTTTAGTGCAATTTAGGACCAGATTATTGTCAAGTTGAGGAGAAGAATTTCCATCCAAGGTCAACTTTAGAAAATCTATAAGCTAATATCTAAAAGAAATGAGTGTCTACTCACTTCAGCATATATATCAACAAGGGGGCGGAAGGCTGGATCCTCCAGAAGAACCTTATCAGTTGGAAGCTGGATAAGACCTTCTTTCTCTCCACTGAGGAGTTCCCTGTTTAACAGAACCAAAATTTGCATTGGTTACTTGAGAGCATCCTCTCTCTTCTTCTTTTTTTAACAAATGATTCAGTATTAGTTTAGGGGAAAAAAGCATATGTAAAACACCAGCTGACGAGACGATTACTAAATAGAAAAATCATGCATTATAACTTGAATTTTGGACAAAATTATGTCAACAAAAAACATCTCTGGAGCTGAATGTTTCTTACTTGAAATAGGAGTTGTCGAAAACAAGAGGGTTGGGAGTCCAGGGTCCCTCAAACCCAGAACGCTCCTTGTGGCACCTTCCCTGTAATATATATTCAAAAACCAATTATAAACATCAATAACTATAATAAGACGACAATTATTCACTTAAATTGCACAAAATGAGCAACAATCATAAGAGAAACCAGCAAAGAAATTCCATGTTCTTTTGAACAGACCAGAGTGTGACCACCAGATAGGGCAACAATATCTTTGTCACTAAGACCCATATGGCCAAAGACATCCCTTAAATGGTCCGAACCTGAAGAGATAGAAAAAGATCAGGAAATTCACTGGAAACATAATTACAAAATTATAGTGATTTCCTTCAGTTTTCAACTTGAACAAACCTTTGGTTGCATCAGGCAAGCGACCTTCTGGAGGTGGATCAGACTTGTCCTGAATAAATGCAAGGTTGATTAGTACTATCATCTAAGAACTGAAGCATGAATTCTGAAAAGGCAGCTAATGACATCAAAATTTGCATCACTATATTTCTTTCTGACATACTGCTTCCTATCTCTACAACTATATAAAAAATCATATCAGACTGCTCAAAGAATCACAAACAGATTTGAAATATATACTTCAATTTGCAAAGATATCCCAACCAATAATAAGCTATTTTTCATTTTACAGGCCTCGTCCGCATCCCACCAAAGCTACAAAAGCAATCAACAAAAAATGCAAAATATTTCTAGGTATCAAGAGCAACAGCAGTCAATGGCATTCAAATAGATAGTATCTAATTGTGCCATATGACCACACAGTTCCCTCCAACTCTGAACAACAGCTTTAATTGATAGCAGCACAAGTCAGCCATATCATCATTGTTCAACCTCATTTTCTCCACCACATATGGCCTCTCACCACCTAGCATAATGAAACATGTTTTGAAGCTAACTAATCCATTAAAGGAGTTGGCAGAACTTAGCTTTGGCAATTTAGTCACAGGATAACCCTTAATCCACATAACTTTTATGACGGGCAGAACTCTTACAATTTAGTTCAAGCCAACCTCAACCTAATCTTTAGCCAAAGCAAACAAGTACAAGAGCAGTCAATTTACCTTGACAGTTAAGGAATGGTATCGTTAAACCACTACATTATACCTGTCCATTGAACCCGAAATTCAAAATTTATCCAAAAACAAAAGTGCATGCATTGCAGGTTAGCCTTGTAATGCAGCAGTAGGTGAAAACTCTTAATTCCAGAGCACTTCCTCCTCCATAGAATTCCGTTTGCCTATACTATCTATTACCTGAATGACCTACATAGTAATCAAACTCAGCCAAAATTATTGCATTCACTATGAGTTCAAACCTATACTATCTGTTACCTAAATGACCTACTAAGTAATCAAACTCAGCCAAACTGATTGCATTCACTATGAGTTCAAATTTGTGATCTTCAGATAAAAAAGAAACCAACGAGCCACCAAAAGATCCTACTGTACACATCTAGAGATTGATCCTATAAGGTGATCAAAACATATGGACTTTGGACTTTGGACATAACTAATATTTTCCCTAGAAAAAAAAAAACTCGATATCCGGCACCAAATAACGATGAAAAACACACCAACACGTATGAAAAAGAACTGATAAAGAATGAACTATCAAGAGGAGATCTGATCACGTAACTGGTCTCCCAGGGTGGAAAGGAACCTCAGGCCCTCCAGTAACTTCAACAGCAACAACACCAGCCAACTGCGACGGCAATCAAACACACAAAAAAAGTCTCAATAATAAATAAAATAAAATAAAAGGATTATGATAATATATAAATCAAATTAAGGCAGGGAAAACATTACTTGGTAGAAGTCAGCATAAGACAAGATGGGGAACTGCTCTTTGAGGGGTTGCAACAGTCTGACAGCAATATCAAGACCATTGTTCGCTGCATGAGAAAGCTCATCTGGGTGTCTGATCGTCCCGAATGGCCCTCCTGTCTTGGTTTTCACATCAAAAGTACCAGCAGAGTGCCATCTACATCATCAACCGCAACAGAAAATATAAAACCCCATAAATACTTGAAACAGTTACCACTATAAAAAAGAAAAGATAATAAAACAATCGGGGGGGATAGCCTTACGCTAATCGGAGCATGAGGGGTGCGCAGTGTTTTTCAGCGATGAATCCTCTGAGCTTCCTCTTGCATTTCTCCACTGCCTTCTGATACTCTTCACTCACTGTAGGGTAGCACTTGCCCATGATGAAAATGGTGATCTCTCTCTCTCTCTCTCGTTCTAGCTCACTCCCACCCAGCGACGAAGGGATGAAGATTTAAGGATGGTAGTCAAGACACGAAGTTTCTGGTCTCTGCCTTGATGAGTCGTTGGACTTTTCTTCGAAGTAGTCGTGGCTATGCTTGGGCCAGCTGTCTTTGAACGGCTCAGATCATGCTGGAATAAATTATTGTCAGTTGAAACTGAGCAGCCAGTGAGATATTGCCACGCGTGAATAGTTTAACCTTAATGCTGATCTATCTACGTTGTCTATAGACTTTAGTCGTGGGTTGAATAAAAAAATACAACGGGGTCGTATTTATTTATTTATTCACTTCTAGAAGCATCATCTCCCGATTCTCCCCCTCCTTTGTTTTCACACCTTCTATTCCTTTTTGTTTTCTATCCGAGAGACATTTATATAGTGAAACTATTTTGTAACGTCGTCGTTTTCACAAAATTTATTATTATTTACCTGCACTATCAAGGTTTGCTTGGAAGGTTGTGGAGATCAAGTTAGGTTGTTTTGAGGGCTGAAATTTTATCAAAAAGGCCTGGAATTTCCTCCAACCCTTTGTAAACAAAAACACTAAAATTAACTAAAAACAATAAAAAGAAGTAATATAACAGAAAGGCATAAAAACAACAATCCTAAAGAAAAGAAGGTAATGAAATAAATAGAGTGAAACAAAGGAAGGTTAGGAGATAATTTTGAATATGCATTATGATTCTCACAATAAACTAGGTCTTGGTCTCAAAGCCACATATTTTTTCAAGCCATCAACTTCAAGAGGAGGAAGACTTTATGGATTTTTAGGCAAGAAGCATAAAATTGTTATTACTATTACATTTATGACACATATAATATTTTCTGCACTATAACATGCTTATTTTCTTAATATGTGTGAAACCCGAGAATAAAATATACAAAGAGGGAGAAAATTTATAATGATTCAGAATGTTATTATAATACAAAATTCATGCAGGAAAAAAAACCGGGGCCAAAATGGAATTAAAAAGAGATAGGACTATAAATATTCATCCCTTCTCTCATCCATGACCAACTGGTAACTAGAAAAATAGGGGGATTTCAGATTTTTTCTTCATGAAAGTAGGAGTAAACACTCAAAATTAGTAAACCCATATAAGCCTTGGAATTCTAAAGTGGAGGAACACAATCTGGTGGAGAATTAATAAGGAGAAAAGTTAAGAATTGAGGAAGAAAAGAGGGAGAAGAGTGGTTGGTTATATACAAGGAGAAGAAGGCTAAGATTCTTCCAAAACTTGTGAAGTAAAATTTAGATTCCATCCAAGTAAGGAGTTCTAATTCTAATTTCTATAAAATTAACTTCAATTTGATTAGAAGTTCATGATTCTTCTTGAATTGAAAATTAAGGTTCTTTAACATAAAATGTTGGGAAAATACAGAAATGAGTAAGAATAAATGGACTAGAATAATCTAAATACCTTAAAGAGGAAGAAGAAATGAGTGCATAAAAGAGAGGAAGGGAACTCTTGTTTCCCTTGGGCATGTCTCGGCAGCAACATTGCAGAGAGGGAATGAAAATTTATGAAATTGCTTAACTAATTAACTTGGTGCAAATGAACTTAAGAGGACATAGATGAGAAGGGTTTCCATGAATAAAGAAAAGGCATGACTGTGATTGATAGGGAAGCAAGGATTGGAGATGAATTGGAGATATTTTCTCCATTTGCAAAACAGGGCAGATTTGTTGTTTTCTAGGGGAATTTGGATTTGAAAACTACAAAATTCAGGGAGGGTCCCTTCATAGAAGTTGTATTCAGGAGTGTTATCTTTCTAACGAGTCTAACCCCGTCTAATATAGAGTTTTGGAACTCCAAATACAAATAAAAATCTGAGCAGAGGTCGAGTTGTCACCCCTGTTAGCAGATTCGGCCAAGTTGATAAAATAACAAAATTTAGCCATGTTAAGGGTAGAATTTGTTTTCTTTCCCTTCATAAAGTGTGTCTTTATCTTAAGAAAATAAAAGAAGAAAATAAACTGTGATTAAAATTGAATTTATGATGTCCACTTGGACTACTAATGAGTTGAAAAGTTAAAGGATAATAATGGGGAATGTAAGTAAAAAAGAAATGAATATTATTACCATTGTTGTTGTTGTGTGTGATATATGGATTAATATTGAACAATGGTGGGTGTTTGTGGTTCCAGGAGGAACTGCGGGAGAAGTACAACAACTACAGGGGAACGTAAGTCGAGCGTTTACAACAGGTAGGTACTTGGTACCTTTATCTCCTCTAGTCAATAATTATTTTTACTAACTATTGAACTATAAAAAACAATTTGGTGCTTATTGATGAGGAAAATAAAAGGGGTAATGGAGAGGTTAAGTGATGGAAATATATATATATCGAAAGAAACAAGTTGGTTGACATCGGTATTACCAGTACATGGGAGGAGAAATATAAATCTTGATTAACTATTCGATTTCAGAATAGTTAATGATATCGGAGGGTGACGTCGATATCGATAAATTTTATAAACTTGATTAACTATTCGGTTTCAAAATAGTTAATGATATCGGCGGGTGACATCGATATCGACAAAATTTATAAACTTGATTACATATTCGGTTTCAGAATAGCTAATGATATCGGGGGGTGATGTCGATATCGGCAAAATTTATAGACTTGATTAGCTTTTCGAGGTGAAAGCTAATGATGTCGAGAATTCTTGACATCAGCATACTCGAGAACCTCCCAAGGTAATATGAAACAATGATTAACTATTTTGGTTTTAAAAATATTTAATGACACAACGGTTATGTTCGTGTCGGTATTTTTGTGAAACTAATAAGTTGTTTCCAAGACGGGCAACTAAAGACACTAATAGAGGTCATTAGTATTGGCTATAGTCTTTTCAATGCGGGGGGAGTAGTAACAAAACAAATTGTCTAGCAAGGAAAAGAAATACACAGACTTTTGCCACCCTGTGAAAAAGATAAATCTAGACTTATCCATCATCAAATTAAAATAATGGTCATCAATCTCCATTTTCTTATAAAAAATACACAGACAACACGTTGTCTAGCAAGGAAGACGACATGTCGTGTGAAAGTCCAGATTTTTGCCACCCTGTGATGGCTGAAAAATAGGGACAATGTATTTTTTGTCCAAAAAACCAAAATTTTAAGTCATTTCAACCCAGAAATACATCACCAACACTCCTAGGACACCCATAAACCAATTTATCAACTCAAAATACCCAAAAACAAGAAATTAAATTGTTCTAGATTTATCTTTTTCGGCTTACATGTGTTTTTTAAGCAAAACCAAGGCTCTAAACAACCATCACTAAACTCCTTTCTTCTTGTGGAACTTCCAGACAAAAAAAAATCTATTTAGTGGTGTGAAATGGATTGAACAATTATCTTCTCTCATCACCGAAATCTAACGGCTCCTCTCTCTAACAAAGAACTAAAAAAATACTTTAAACAATATTTTATATCAAAATAAATTTTTTAAATCTATAGGGATAAAAATTGTCTAATTTGTATTATTTGCAAAGTTTAAGGACCAAAATATATATTTTTCATAATCTCTCAGGTTTGGCCTTTTTTTTTAATTCTTCTCCCTCTTACTTCTACTATTTTCTAATAAATTAAATTATTTAAAACAAAACTTGTAAAGATAAAAATAAATTATTAAAAAATATATAATATATGAAAAATGGATGCTCAACAATATTCGTTTTAGTTTTTCATTGAATTTCATGTAATGTTTTAGCACAATGTTGTTGATTTCATCTCATTTCGACTGAAATGTTTCATACCAATTAAAAACACGAGATAAAATGACATAATTTTTACCCTGCTTAAAATTTCAGCTTATTTTAGAAATTTTGCCCAAATTTTATCCGGAACATTTTGGTTTCTTTCCGTTTATTCCGTTCCGACCAAATACTATTTTTTTTTTAAATAATGAATAACTTTACAATATCAATCATATCTCTTAATCCGACTGTTAGATTGAAATGAAATTTTATGAGTAGTCTCTTGACATATATATATATATATATATATCAGAGCAATCAGAGAATGTAAAGACCTTGCAAGATTGATGATGACATTTATGTAATATTATACATGCTCATAATTTTGTTCAGAAAAATTATTCTACTATGTCTTTTTTTGTTTTAAGTTTTTCTCAATTTCATTATTCAACAATGAGTTTATTACGAATTGAACTTTATAATTTAATTTGATTTGCTTTATTTAAGGTTATCATGGTCTTATAACAGAGGTCACACATTTGAAAGGTTGACCCAAGTTGATTCAATATATTCTTATTTCAATATTTTTTAAGATATTAACTTGATTTTTTTAATTAAACTATATTTTTATCAATTTTCATGTTATCTTTGAACTCATCAAGTCAGTCGAGTTATATCAGTTCAACTTTTATTTTTTTACTTATATTTAAAATTTAAATTGCATAATTCTAAATAATTTTATTTCTGGATTTGATTTTTTTTTTGAATTAATATATTTAATTATATATATACATAAATAACACAATCTTGAAATATAATATTTTCTTTTTTTTTAATTAAAATACTTCAAAATCAAAATACTCTGTTTGAATTAAAAAAACAAAATATCAATAATTGATGTAACGTGAAAATGGTAAGCAAACACAAAGCACAGAAGCACAAGCGCATCGAATGGACATGTATTCCATCACAACAGAATCACCACACCATCCAATCCGTCCGTCCGTTTATCCATAAATCATAAAATAAAAACACGGACACTCACCCACACACTCTTCTTCGTGGCTCTCTCTTTTATCCAAAGGTCGCTATCCTCCCCCCTCCCCCAACCCACCCACCCACACACACAGACTCAAAGCACAGATTCCTTGCTCCATTCTGCTTTTCTCTTCATCACTGTAAGTCTCTCTCCGTACCTCGAAACAAAGTAATCACTCTCTTCTCTTCTTTTGTTTTATTTCTTCATTTCTTTGGCGGACCTTAACTCTATCTCTTATCATTTAAGATCCAGACTTTGTTGACTCTTTTTTTTTATATAATAATATTAATAGTCTAGATCGTTAAACCTAAAACGAAATTGAGAAATCCGTCTCTTGCCTAACACATCATGAAATTAAATTTTGATTTTTCGGATCCTGATTCGGCTTTGGATGTACAAATGTATGATTTTTTTGTTAGATTGAGTAGTTTCAATTTTTACTTCTTAAAAAAACTGTTTATTTTGTATGTAGCTTTTCTTGTTGTTGACTTTGTTGCATAGTGAAAATTCATCAGTTGCATGATTTGATTATATTTAATTGAATTTATGAGGATTTTACCTCATGACACTCTGCTTGGTTGCTGAGAAAACCCAGTAATGTTGGTGAATTTATTTTCTTTAACTAGTATAAACTGTGAGAGTTGGTAGAGTTGAGTGGTTTTTTTGAAAAACTTTTTATGGTTCCTTGGAAATCTTGGTGGTGGCATGTTACAGACAGGGGATCCAATTCAAGGAGGATTCTTTTTAAATTATATTTTATGAATATATATTTAATGTTGGTGATTTTTTTACAGGGCAATCATGAGCGACAAGGGAGAAAAGACATGCCCATTGTGTGCTGAGGAGATGGATTTGACGGATCAGCAATTGAAGCCATGCCAATGTGGCTATGAGGTTTAACCTCTGAAATCTCACTTTGTTGTTACTTTTTGTGTGAAGAAAGGGCTGTCAACTTTCCACTTTTTTATTATATTTTGTTCACTCCTGTTTTCTTCTCTTATTATCACAGATCTGTGTTTGGTGCTGGAACCACATTATGGAAATGGCTGACAAGGATAATTCTGAGGGCCGCTGCCCGGCTTGTCGTATACCATACGACAAAGAAAAGATAGTAGGGATGGCAGCAAACTGCGAAAGGTTATAATCATGCTTGCTTTGCAGTTCCCTTTCTTTTGTGAAAATGCGATTTGATGAGTTGTTGATGTTCATAATTCACCATGCGTTCAGGCTAGTGGCTGAAATGAATTCAGAGCGAAAACTGAAGTCACATAAAGGGAAGCCAAAATCATCTGAAGGGAGGATGCATCTAAGCAATGTTAGAGTCATTCAACGGAATCTAGTGTATATAATTGGATTACCTCTCAATATTGCAGATGAAACCGTGAGTATTCTTGCATATCCTTGTGCATCTCATTACATTTTCGAAGTATATATAATCATGCTGTGGTTATTTTAAGTTCGCGGAACTCTTTTTTATATATTTCGAGAGTCTGAGGTGTATTTTTGCTTTCTATCAGCTTCTTCAGCGAAGAGACTATTTTGGCCAATATGGAAAGGTTCTGAAGGTGTCTATATCTCGAACTGCAACAGGGGCGATTCAACATTCTGCAAACAACAGCTGTTGTGTGTAAGCTCTTTGGCCATGTTTTTGCCACATGCTCCCTCCCTCCCACACAGTGCGCGGAAACTTGAATCCTAACCAGGGATTCTGTCATATTGTAGCTATTTGATATTTTGTAGTGTTAAAATGGTACATTTTTTTTCACTTTTTAGGTATATAACATATGCAAAAGAGGAGGAAGCAGCTTGTTGTATTCAATCAGTGCATAGTTTTGTCTTAGAAGGTAGATCCTTGAGGTAAGCACATCTTATTCTTCTCCTGTGTGTTACTTTTTATATTGATGATCTGATGATTAATAAGAGTTTTTCTATACAGGGCATGTTTTGGAACGACAAAATATTGCCATGCATGGCTGAAAAATATGGTGAGCTCCCACAAAGGCTCTTCATTTATGAGTCTGAATACCAAGAACTGAGATTTTTATGTTTTCTCTGTGACCAATATTTCTTTTGGTCCAGCCTTGCAGCATTCCAGACTGTTTATATTTGCATGATTTTGGCTCTGAAGAAGATAGTTTTACAAAAGATGATTTAGTTTCAGCCTTTACAAGGTATTGCTCTGGTCTTTAATTTTTGAATCACGATCCTTTGTAATTTTCTTAAAGGATGTGCACTGAAGCTGCACTATGTAATGATAAGATAGTGCTGTCTTCCACTCGGTTCCTGTCCATTGTGAATGTCTCCCTCTACTCTTTAGTTCTCCATCTCTTACATTATTATAGGTTGCTTTAGAAGACTTGCCTGATACTGCTGGTTCTGCTAATCATATATACACCAATCTTGCTTAAATTACCTTATTTTGGTTTTAAGGGATACAGACAGGGTCTCCCCCTTTTCTTCAGTTTTTCATCTCTCTTACACCAATTCGGTTGCTTTAGAAGACTTGCCTAATACCGCGGTTCTTCTGCTATTCATATATACTTCAATCTTACTTAAATTACCTCATTTTGGTTTTAAAGGAGTAGAGTGCAACAAATTATTGGTGCTACAAATAACTTGCATCGGCGTTCAGGAAATGTTTTGCCTCCCCCAGCAGATGAGTGCACCAATAGGAACATATCATTGACAGCCAAAAATGATTCCAAAAGTTCTAACGTAAGGCTCCACATTATACATTGCCTTTGTGGAAAATTTGGTTATTTTTGGTGGTTGGGGACTAGATATTCTTGTAGGACTGATCATTATATTCTATACTCTGATGTTATCATTAAGAAGTTAAAGTAGGGAATGATCTCCAGTTCAGTAAAGTTCAAATAAATGAAATCTGCAAACCATATTGTAGTACTGTATTTACCCTGCAGTGTGCTCATTAATTGAAATATCCTGATTATTGCTTTCCAGCAAAATATAATGAACTGGGATAGCAGTTCATATGCGGAAAGTGGTGCTGGAATATCCAATACACTACATGGAGCAGCTTCATGGTATGATATCTGTTTGTTATGTGGCATCCTGAATTTTATCTTATGATATGTGTCATCCTGAATTTTATCTCATGATATGTGGCATTGAGAATTTATTACATACCATTTAATGTCTTTTATCAGGGTGACATGTGTTGCTGGCAGTTTGCCACCAGTGAAAAGTTTGTCATCGTCAGGTGGAACTCCAAATCATATACCTGAAACATCACACGGTCCCTGTGCTCTTGCATCAGAAGTTGTGAGCACCAAAAATTCTGGTGACATAAAAAGAACCATACTTGAAGGAAGCTGTGAAGTGAATCCTGCCAATTTAACATTGATTGACCATTTACCTTGTTCACCAGCATCTCAGGACAGTGCTGGAGATACTGCATTGCCATCAGCTGGAACAAGCCCTTCAAAACTCACCAAACCATCTTGTATTACTAGTCTGGATGAGGATGAAAATTTTCATTCAGATGGGGATCTTCAGGGACTATGTTCTGGGTTATCATCAATTAGCATTGATGGTAACCTTAAGGATGAGTACTGTGAACCTGTTGTTTCAGAACTTTCGATTTCTATTCATAAACTGCCCAAAAGTCAAGTCTCACAACCATTTGTGAGTGAGCCACTTAGCGAGTCGTCAATCTTGCCAACACGGAGTGCTTTTGTTGAGGATTTACCATGTTTTGATGATCAAGAAGTCCAGGGCTTTGAAATCATCCATAATCAACCACCCATATCATCCTTTCCTTCTCCAAAACAGCATTTGGAACAGTCTTGGCAGCAAGGCCAGATTCATCAATGCACTGCTGATGTACATCCAAGCTTTCTCCCCCCTAAGTTTGATGAGGTTGCTTTTCCATTCAGATCTGGCAACACAGTTTTGTCTAATGGATTGCTTGACAGGCAAGCTAATGACCTTACTGAGTGGGACAGGTCTATTAATCATTCTAGTGTCTTCTTAGAGGTAGGATCAGGGAAGTGTCTGGAAGAACACGGTAATTTGGCCAGTGGTGACTGTAAACTTGATCAAGATACAGATGAGAGCAGCATTATCTCAAATATTCTATCCATGGATTCTGGTGTGTGGGAAGATTCGTTGACATCACCTCAGAGTTTAGTTAAGTTCCTGGCTGATAATGATACACAACAAAGTTCCCTCAAAATGCCATGCATACGAAAACCACAGGAGAGTAGTCAATCAAGGTTCTCATTTGCCAGGCAGGATGATTTCTCTAATCACTTGTCCAATTTTGAATATTCTCTTGAAAATGCAACAAATAAATCTCCTGCCTCAAATCATATTGTTGAAAACAAGGAACCTTGGATGGACAATTACCGTAGTATCTCTTCAAATATTACTTCTGTGGAATCAAATGGTTTTCTCAGCAGGCATCCTTTCACATCTTCTAGCTTTTCTGGTGAGTGCTACCTAATTTGATATGATGCACTGTCCTATTTCTTGTAAAGCTGTTCTTTTCATATTACTGGATGTGCTACAGTTCCAGTGCAGTATTGTTGCTTTCTTGCTCTGGCTCTAATGCTTATTCTTGTTAATTTCCATCAAATGTTTTTCTTACCATTATCTTATGCTAGTTTTTTTTCTCTTCAATATATGATGTGATTTCTGTATGTTTTTGTGAATAATGCCCCGGGTGCAGAAAACCATCTATGACAGAGTAATGCTAGGGGTATTTCTAAACTCTCTTACTAAATAATGTGTTGTTTTCTTTTAGCCATTCTTGCTAAAGAAATAGGAAATGGCTCTATCATTAACAAAAGTTTTTTTAAAATTAATATTTTGTCATTCATTTGTAGGCTAGTTAATTATTCAGTGTGAGATGTATTAAAAAATTCTTTGTATCTTTAACATTATTCGCATGTTAACATGTTTTAATTAATTTCCTTGAATAACGGGGAATTTTATTTCTTTCTTAGATGTAAATGATGCATGTCCTTTTTATTGGCAATTTTATCTTTGTATTCAAAGTTTGAAAGTATGCACATGAGTTACTTTCTTTCTTGTTTCTTTTCTTTTCTTTTTTCTTTGTTTTATTTTTGGTTGAGGGGAGGATTTTAGCTTAATCTGCTCTCTAGTGATAAGGTTTTGCTACCACTTAGGCCATGACTGTCCTGGCCTACAACCATGTTGGAAGGTGGTAAATAAATTTGATTGGTGATGTGGTAAAATGGTTTATGTATTTTCAAAATAACATCCAACTCTTTATAAAAGGATAGTATGCCTTCTGGAATATTAACTTCTAAACAATCTTTGAAGTCGGGAGGCTGAATAGCTATCTAGCCTTTATTAGGTGTTTTTTTTTTTTTTTTTCATTCACGCCACTGGGAGACATGCCTAGATTCAGAAGAAACATGGAGTTGGTTTCTGGGCTCTGTTCCTTAGCAGAGCTTCTGAATGGTTTAATGGATTAAAGAGTAACTGCTGGTATCTAGGATGTTTTATGGTTACAACAACATGGCCATTGAGGCTGACATGATATGGTGACTTCTGTTTCATATGTTGTTGAGGACAACCCATGAAAGTAAATGCCTTTCAAGTTTTATCTTGCTCCCTATGTTAACAAAAAAAAAATCCCTCTTTTCTTTTCGCTAGGCTACATCTTTGCTTGGTATCAGTTTTGGTAGGGCAGGTGTGTGTTGTCAGTTATTTTTCAGAATTTGAGATACTCATTAATTTTAGACATGGCCTATTGAAGGTAAAATTCTGACATGTGAGAATGGTGTCATTTGGATTGAACAAGCAATTCCATTGATCTTTAGAAAGTCAGAGATGGAGTTGACATAGTGACAGTAGTGACGGTGCTTAGTCATATCTTCGGTACAGTTATTCTAGTTCTTATGATCATCGTGGAAAGTTTTCTAGGAAGGTTTACCATATAGTTTTCATTTATATTTGGAAATGCCAAAATGCTTGGATTCTCATAGCTTGTGCCATCAGTTATGTGAAGTTTTCTTAGCATTTAATAACAAATTAAACTAAAAAAGAAACTCTTAGTAATTATATGAACTCCTTGAATTCCAATTACATGTTTCAGAGACTGGGATGATAACATCTATTATTTTGGTAATCTTAGGAATCTTCCTAACTATTCTCCTGACTTTTTTCTTACTGCAATGCATGAACAGTTTCCAAAACTTCAACCTCTCCCCCTCCAGGATTCTCAGTGCCAAGCCGAGCTGTACCTCCAGGCTTTCTTACTCATGGGGCAGTGCACTATGATTTTGACCATTCTGGTTTGTGATTTATAATTTATGATGGTTTGTTCCTTTTTGTTCGCTTTCTCTCTATTGAGTTTTAATATTTCTCTTTATTCTTCAGCAAATCATTTTCTACAAAACTCTGCTCCACTATCTAGGAATATTGGCATCTCTGGGGATGTTGAATTTATTGATCCTGCAATAATGGAAGTTGGCAAAGGATTTCTGTCAGCAAGGCTGAATAATCCAGTCTTTGATGCAAAACCAGCTTTATCTCCCCAGTTTAATCCTTTTGATCATGATTCAGAGTTTCAAATGCTGATGCGGCAATCAATTTCTGCTCCGCAGAACCCCAGGTTGTCAGATCACTTCGGGAATAGATTCTCTCCACTAGATGATGCTTACACCATTTCACCTATGCTTCTTGGTCAATCCCCACCCAACAAACAATCGCCATTTACACGTTTGACAGCTCAACAGCATACAAATATGCACATGTCAAATGGCAGTATGGGTGGCTGGAATGAGGTAAAAAACATCAGTGATCCATGTATGCCAGAATTCCTGGGAAATGGAGGGATGGGATTTAGCAAATATGTTCCTAGCTATGAGGATTTGAAGTATCAAATGTCTGGTTCCGGCAATCTATACAACAGAGGGTTTGCAATGTGATTTCTGTGGAATTGGAATTGCTTCTTATTACTTGACTAGGCTGATGAACATAACAGAGTGATTGATTTAGTGGCTTCGAAGGTGCCCTTAGATGAATATACTTCGGTTTATCTCGTTGCATATTGGTGGTTGGCAACCCTAATCAGGTGCATTCTTTGCCCCTCCCATTAACATAAACTTTCTACCTTCTATCAGAGTGATTGAAAAGGCAGTTCATCATCGTGGAAGAATTGAATAATTGAATGTTTACTGCAAGAGATTACGGTGCTGGTAGTGGTGCTCTTATAGGACCGGGATGGCTCTTGGCTGACTATCTGTGGTACATTTGAGCTGAGTGGTGGTTCCATTTGATGCAGATGCATGTTCACTCCATGCGTTATTGACGTCAATCTTTTCCACGTGAAGTTGAGGTGAATGGCGAAAGACTTCTTTGTGTGCATTCAATTTCCTTTCTCACTTGTTTCATCGTGGACTCAGAAAATCAATATACATTGAATATTATATATTCATGTTCTATTTGTCTTTGTATTTGCAGGTCAGCTTGGAAAAAAGGACACTGCTTTTAGCCATGCGCATTGGCGGTTCTGTAGACATGGAGTGAATCTGCATGCTAACCCATTGAATGAAGAATGAAGGTATTTGGCAGTTGCACCTCTTTAAGTTATGCTCTCTATCTTAACTAATAGGGGCCCCATGCTAGAGCTCAAATGGAAAACTAAGGCTTCCTATGGATAATAGAAAATTGAAGGTCTTATTTTCATTCTCTCCGTCCCTCCTTTGTATTAAAATTCTGCCCTTTTATGAATGAAAACAAAGTCGATTCTTTCAAGATTTTGCAAGTCTTGGATTGATTTTTGGAAAATTGATTTACTAACGTCATTTTATTAGATAAAAAAAAATCAAGTACAGAGAAAAAATTGATTTACTACATGTAACTTTGTTTAATAAAAAAAATAAATACAAGGAAACAGAAAATCACAATAACCTAAATCATGCGGAATTGATGGATTATGGTAGTAAGATGATTTCTCAATAAAAAAAACACGGTTGTCTTTAAAGGGTAAAATAGTTTTTTTACTAGGTCCATTTCTTTTTAGAATTGTCCATTTTATTTTACACAGTTAAATTACTTGGTTGCATTTAAAAGCGAAGAAAAAAACTTTGGTCTAGTTTTATTTTTGGAATTTCCTCTTACCATGTATAGTGTGTGACTACTTTATGGCTCTTGAAAAAAAAAAAATCCCAGGCTCTACTTCAAAGCCATATAAGCTGGAATTTTTGCAATAATCATGTGATCCAAGTGCAATTTAATAAATGATTTTATAAAAAAAATGTTGCTGAGTGTTGTTTTCTGGTGATGTGTATGGTGGCTCACAACGGATAAAATTTGGCTTCCTTGTTTTTCAATTCACAACAGCGGGGACTATCTTTCTAGTCGGTGCATGTAATTCCTGATGGTTTCTCGACGATCGACTTTCTTCTTCTTTTCTCGATTCTCGTGTCCGTCATCGCACCACTTCACATCAACCTTTTAACCGGTCTATCCCTGTGTCTAAATTATTAATTTTGTCTTATTAGGAGCTATATCTGTATTTAACTATTTTCAAAAAAATATGAAATTCTCGTGGCACCCTCCCCGTCTAGAGCTTATTTTTGTCCTTTTAGAGGGACAAAATAGTGATTTCACTGTGCAAAAAATTATAAAAAAATAGAAAATGCGGCAAACCGGATCGAACCAAACCGGATCGAAATTGTACAATTACATAGGAACCCCTCCGTCAATAACCTGTTTTTTTATCTTTTTCAAGGGACAAAACTATTATTTTACTGTGCAAAAAGAAAAAAAACCAGTGAATTGGCGACCCGAACGATCCGAACCCACTTGAAAATTGAGTATTACTATTGTAATCCACAACGAAAATACACACAAGCTACAGTAGTGACTCTGAGCTCTTTTAGTATATTTGATAATTATTATTATTATTATTATGTATTTAATTTTGTGATAATTAATATAAATATCGAAAACAACTTAACGATTAGTGAAATAAAATCATTTCTTCAGTCAAAGCTCTTCTTTCTTGTTCACGTTTTCTTTTTTTGAGAAAATGGTTTTCTTTATTTATCAGTAACATGTTTTTTTTTTTAAATTGAAGCTTTTCAAAATAAAATAAATAATTATAAGAACTTCGATAATTTAAATTAAGAAGAAGAATCGTATTCCTTTAATCAAACTCCCATTCCTTATTCATGTATTTTCTTGTTTGACAAAAAACATTATGTACTATATTTATCAGAAGATATGTAATGATTCACAACACCCCATTTAAAACCTCTATTTAAAACTGTATCATCATATAATTTTTACAAAAACAATGCTCATTTAAGAATATTAGAAATGTCAAGAAAGGGTGCAGAACCAACCTATATACCTAGAAGCCAAGGCCAAGAGCCTGACTTTAAAAAGGAAAAAAAGCTGAGGTTGACAATCCTGCACTGCACTGATCGACCTCCAAATTCCCCTCCCTCAATGTAATATATAGTTTCCGGCAGTGGTATAGAAGGCGGAAATATTCATGGATTGGCGTTTTCATGGGGATGATCTGTGCGGAGTCGTGGTTGATTCTTGCCCTGAGCTGAGGAGATATAATGGTGTTTTCGACAGCAGCTACTCTTCTTCCTGTCTAGTCATTGTTGGATTCGTTTTCACTTACTCTAATCCCTGTGGTATCTTCGGGTTTGAGTATATTTGCAGTATACATTTAGCTTAGGCGTGTGAAATCGGTGCTCCCTGGCCTTTCAACTCCACCAGCCATTAATTATCAATCAATCCCAGCTACAAAACCTCGTTTGCTTTTAAAAAGAAGAGGCTAGGCTCGCATGCCAAACAGTGGCAAGCATCACGCGGCTACATGGACAGTGACCCATCCACGAAACTCCACACCTGCGCTGCTGCTGCTGCTGCTGCTGCTGCTATTATTATTATTATTATTATTATCATTACTATCATTCACTACCCTAGCTAGTTACATAGCAGAGCTTCCAACTTTTTATTCCGTTTCGATGGATAAGTGGGCGCAATTACGTCTGGTGTGAAAAGAAAAAGGTCGATGGAGGGAGGGATGAGACCCGGCATGGAAGCAAATCGCGAGCTAGCTACATAAAATCTATAGTTGAATGCTGACAAATCGTTTGTAGCTGTAAGAGTGTGGGATAGTCGATATTACACGAACATTACCTGAAATAAATGGAGTTTACCCAATAAAAAAAAGTAGAGTGCCAATGGATTGGAGATACATTGACAGAGATATGAATGAATGTATGATCTGTGTTTCCTGGTTGGATTACGTACCTGGCGCATGAATTTACGTTCATGATTATGCCAGCTCGTGTTATCTGCTTTTATTGGCACCTTTTCAAAGCAATTTATTTATATATTTTGAGTTATGTATATTTTGCTCTTTAATATTAGTTAAGTCCGTCAAAAGAAATAATACAAATGATATTAAAAAAGATTAGGATCCAGTTTAATAGTATATATATTTTTTAAGTTAGTTGAGTCCTTCAAGAAGTCAAAGATAAAACCGTAAGAAATGTTGCCAAGTCTGATAGATGAGTAATGTATGTCCTGTTTTTACATTGTATTTCAAAAGTATTTTAAAAAAAATTGATTTTTTTCAATTTTTTTATATTTTAGAATAATTTTTTTTTTTTTTTAAAAATCATTCTAATACTTTTCTTAACGAAAAATATTTTGAAAACTAATTTCAATCACACTCTTAAACATGGCCGTAACAAACAAATAGCACAATTATCCTAAAAACAAATTAATCTGAAAATTGCGTTTTCCATATTTAATCAACAATTTATTATATTTTAGGACCTATAATTATCCACCTATCATTTAGCACATAAGTTTTGTCAAAAATATTATATGATTCTTTGTTTGGTGAGAATATTTGTATTTACACAACATTTTCCGTGCTGTAAATTTTCCTACTAAGATTATATTTTACACTACATTTTAAAAATATTTTTTATTTTTTTTATTTTAAATTTAAAAAATTAGTGCTCTTAAATTATTTTTATATATTAATATCAAAAATATTTTTTTAAAAATAAAAATACAGATTTATTTAGAGTTATAGATAAAGTTTTTTAGTTAAAATTATATTTTTTTATTTACAATAACATTATTTTTGCAATATGGTTTTTTTGAATAAAAAGTAATAGCATTAAAAAAAATATTTGAAAAAATTCTAATAATTTGAATCCAGAAGGAAAAGATTTATATTCCCACTCGAAAACTTCCTTTTCTTTGTTCATGTATATATATATATAAAAGACATGATTTTTAATGATAAATATTATTTAATTAAAAACTTTTGAGGTTAATTAATCCATAAAACATAAAACAATGTCAAAATAATATGAGGATTAAATTGAAAAATGTAAAAAGAAACACGAAACTATGCACATAATATCTAATTATATATTAGGTGGTCCAATTGCAAAAACTTGTTGACCTGAGGATTGAGGTCCCTTTTATCCCTCTGTGTTTTCGTTCCTTTCCGAACCTCCGATTTGTTGCAATAAATTCTGACTTTCTCTAATACTATTTTTTTTCTTTAATGCAAATGAGCGGTGGATGCAAGTGGAGTATGGAAACATTAAGGCCTGCTTTACAACGGGTGTACATCACAAGAGCTACAGCGTCTAAAATAAAAATCAAATATATTATTAATTTTAATTATTTTTTTTTGAAAAAATCAAATTTTTTGTACCGAAAATATTAAGGGATTTAGAACCAAACTCAAAATTAAAAGAATAAGGAATGAAATAAAACATAATATATAATCAATTTCAATCGAAGGACACAATTGCAACAAATCAAAACTTATATAATAGAAATAAGGATCATACAACACAATTGAAAGAGCAGGGACTGAAATGAAATAGCCATAAAATCGGGGGTTGTCATGTAGTTTAGGGTGAAGGAGAGAGAAAAGAGGAAAAAAAGTTCAACTGCTCATCGTCACGTCTCCGTCTATCGTGTGAGTCCCCGCGCCACACCATCAGGAAGAGTACATGACAGTGCATCCACAAAGATGCCAGATGGACATTTTCGGCTAACCATTTTAAAAAAAATGTGAAATTCCCATGGCACCCCCTGGTCTGTTTTTTTTTAATCTTTTTGAGGGATAAAATGATTATTTTACTGTGCAAAGAAATATAAAAAAATCAATAAACCGGTGACCCAACCAAACCAAACCAACTCAGCCCAAAAACATTATTACAATCTACAATGTTTTCACTCACATGCTACAGTGAAACACTAACCTCTTTTAGTTTATTTATAATTTCTTATGCTCGCAACATAAGATGGTTTTCACTACTTGAAAGTGACAATAATTCACTTGAGAAACGCTGCCAAGGCTAAGTGGGTGTTTGGCAAAATTTCGGATCACAGTTTTGTACTATACACTCCACCTAAAACTGTGGTTGAACTGCAGTTTACAAAAAGCATCGTTTAGATATTTTTCGCCCAAATATAGATGCATGCAAAACGCAAATGAGAACACAATCGCTAACACAGGCGAAGGATGATTTTGCAAAAAAAAAAAAAAAAACATAACAGAGAGGAAGAAAATGATAGCACAGCGTAAAAAAATTGTAGCATAACCACCGACCAACAAGCACCTTTGGGGCTGACATAACCACTGGTAGCTCCCTCTCTATCTTGGTTGTAGCTTTCTCTCTCAAAAACAACCATGGATGCAACCTTCTCTCTCCTCAGTAGTCATTGGCAATCACTACCAGCAGCACTTGCACTGTCCAGTCTTCTCCCACAGCTCCAGCGTCAAGCAGCAACAGTAGTAGTAAGCTTCCAACGCTACTCCCGGCCACCACAGGTCACCATCAACGCAGGAAAAATCATCTCGACCTCCTCTACCCAGTGGCATCGGCATGTGAGCCTCTCGTCATCGTCGACTGACCACCTTTCTACTGTTCACGTGTTACGTGAATAGTGCACGAGTGAATTAATTCACTCTGCGCTCTTCACGTAAGACATGAACGGTACAACACACCTTTTTATTATTATTTTTAACTCTAAGACTGGACCTGCTCTCGGCCCAACTCAAGTCCAGGATGACCCACAGCTCCAGCGTCAAGCAGCAACAGTAGCAACAAGCTTCCAACGCTGCTCCCAGCCACCACATGTCACCATTTCTAACGCCATTAACACAGGAAAAATCATCTCGACCTCCTCTACCCAGTGGCATCGGCATGTGAGCCTCTCGTCATCGTCGACTGACCACCTTTCTACTGTTCACGTGTTACGTGAATAGTGCACGAGTGAATTAATTCACTCTGCACTCTTCACGCAAGACGTGAACGGTACAACACACCGTTTTACTTTTTTTTTTAACTCTAAGACTGGACCTGCTCTCGGCCAAACTCAAGTCTAGGATGACCCACCTTTGCTAGGGTAGACCATTTAGATGAGTCAGGCCCAACCCAATTTTTTTAAATATAAAAATCATATCTATAAAAAATAAAGAAATGTGTAGATGAAGATCAACCCTGATGAAAGAGAAAGACACGTGACTTCGTTTCACTCCACAACCCTGTTGCTTTTTGATTTATTGCGAATCAGAAAGTTGAGAAGATCAACGGAGTCCTGGATGGAATTCAGAAACTTGAAACTGAATGTGGTTTTGGAATTATATCTCTACAACATGTAAATAGAGATCCTGAAACTCAGTATGGATCGCATATGTTGTTCCTGATGATATTTTACCAGATATTGTTCATCGATCAAATAGTCAGAGATCGTAGAGACCTTCACGTATGGATTTGGTTCATTATGGAATTGCAAGTAGTATAAAGTATAGGCGGTAAGGATAAAGGAACACAGGGATGCAGAGAATCAAGACCCCACTCACGATCCACGGCTTACCCACAGCAATAAGAGCAGGGATTGCACTAAAAAGATTCTGCCCAAATCTGTGGCAATCATGGAAAAGAAGAAAGGTCCCCCTTGACAATCCTCGGCTTAACCATTAGTTGATATATATTTTAAGGGCCACCACCACTCACAGAAACGATGCACGTACTCAACCAAGCATGTTGTTATAATAATAATTATAAAAAACAACAGTTTCTTCCGATGGAAAATTCCTCATCAATTGGCGAAGTTCAGCCAATTCTCAAGAGATAGCAAAACCAAAAATGATACAAGCTGAGAGCATAGTCGCAAAATATAGTGCTGATAAAAGCTAAAAATAAATATATACACCGTAAATAATGGCACACGCATAATGAGTAAGAAAATTATAGAATCACACAATACAATTAATACATGTATGCTATTACACAAGTAGAAAGAATTTAATAATTCATTTTAAAACATTGAATAAATAGAAGTGCTAAATTGGGCTCTTTTTCTTCTTCTTCTCATTGACTGAAATAGGCTCAGTGATTTGTTCATTGTCCCCGCCCCATCTCCCCCTGGCTCATCGCCGGTGTTCATTCTCCTCCTCGATACATTTCTCTTCCATCACCAAATTTGTTTCAGCGATTCTAATGTCCATTCTACCATATAAGACACTGATTTCTGAAACACAAGTTAAGAGCTAAATTCTATTCATTTTTGAAACTATGACACCAGAAAGATTCTTTCTTATTAATCTTTCAATTTAGATGTTGGAATCAATGTTGTTGATCTCGTTTTGTTTTCGCTGAAACGATCGAAATGTTTTGTACTAGTTTAAAAAACGAGATAAACGACGCAGTTTTTATCTCATTAAAAATTTTGTTCTGTTCTGGAAATTTTGCTCAAATTTCGTCCGGAACGTTCCGGTTTCATTCCACTCGTTCCGTTGTGGCTAAATAGTGTTTACTTTAAATAATAAATAATTTTATAATATCAATCATATCTCTTAATCCGATGCAATTTTATGAGGTCTTCTTGAAATATTTATATATATTATGTTAAAATTTCAGAGCAATCACAGAATGTAATTACCTTGGCGAGATTGATGATGATATTCTTGTAATATTATACATGTTCATAATTTTGTTCAGAAAATCATTTTATTGTATTTTTTTATATTAAATTGCACAATTATAATAATTTTACTTTTGATTTTGCACAATTCAAATTAAAAAACAA
Source organism: Salix purpurea (assembly GCA_027405865.1). Lineage (NCBI taxonomy): Eukaryota > Viridiplantae > Streptophyta > Magnoliopsida > Malpighiales > Salicaceae > Salix > Salix purpurea. Next base: position 6,081,326 of record JAOWLH010000002.1, on the reverse strand, counting down.
AATGCTAATCGAGACAGAATTGACAACCTTGATTAGAATTGCAAAATATATGCAGTGCCTACATTTGAAAATTCTCATACATGATTCTAATGCTATGCATTTCTTTGACCAAATCATGCATGTGTACTTGATATTAAAATCTTAACACGTGACAGCTGATATTGTAAAATCTAAAAATAAATAAATGCCAGCACCTTAAAGCTAGGAAGTATTTAAGTGAAATGGGGCCACCATCATTCATGAATTCAATTATTAATAAAGCATTCCGAATTTACAATTGGGTTAATTTTAATTTACTCCATAAGGTTTGAAGTGAATTCAGTTTCTTTTCATAAGGTTTTAGTTTCATCAGTGTCCTCCTTATAGTTTCAATAATAATGAATCTTTTAAAATAGATCTTTTCTGTCTTTAAAATTTGATCAAATAGTCTATTTATATATATATATATAACAACCTTCTAATTTTAATTAAAAATTCTAAATGTTGCCGTATAAAATATTGTATGTGAAAATAAATACAAAAATATATTAAATTTTCAATAATGAATCTCTTATAATAGATCTCTTCAGTTTCTAAATTTGATCAAATATAATAAAATATTCTACTTTTAATTAAAAATTCTAAATGTTTCCATATAAAATATATATTTTTTTAAATTAGTATAATATATATACACACACCATTAAAAATATATTTAAAAATAAAATTTAAAATCTAGAGCTCATTAAAAATACATATTATCTTCCGAATCTTTCAATTTTATGAGTCAATTATTGAATCAAATCATTGTTGTCGGTATTAACTTTTTTTTTATTAAGTACATTATTGATTTGTTTTATAACAATTTAAAGTTTAAATTGTGTTTTCTTGGCATTGAAATTCTTAGTTAATACCATTTTTTTTTATTGTATCTATCTACTAACATGATGTCACATTATATCTATCTAATATGTATTTAATAACAATCTTCTATTTATTAATGTCATTAGGACTTTAAAATTGACCAATGATAATGTACCATGTGGACTCAATTTTTAGGTTTGAGGAGTTTAATAATAGTCCAAAATGTAATTTGGTAAATAAGCATAATTTTTAATTTGACCATTAGATCAAGCTAAAATTGCTAGAAGATTTTGAAGACCCTATTTTGTATTGGATTAAAACTCCATGATAATAAAAAAAATTGAGAAGTCATTAAAATAAGGCTTGGTAGTTACGGCGTAAGATTGTCTTTATTTTTCTTCTTGTATTTGGATTTTTTTCCTTACTAGATCAGGATTTTAAATTAATTAGTGTTTTACTATTTAGAAATTCAAATGCTAGATGAATTCTTTTAATTAGATATACTAAATTTCTTTACAATTTAGGTTTTTAATCTTAGGATTTGATAATCTTAGCTTCAACCATACTATATGCGACATCAATATTGTTGTTTGCAAAAATGATCCATCGCGTGTCAATACTACTAATATTTAGTTATTAATACCATATTTATTATCACATTATTAAATATTATCTTTATAATTTTAAATTTATATATTTCATGTTTTTTAGAATATATATAATAGATCATTTTTTATTTTATTGAAAAGACTATATGGTATTTTGCAAAACAAAATAAAAAATCCTAGTAAAAATGATGATTCAATATGTATGTTGCGATTTCATCGATCAACCATTAATTATTAATGACATCAATAAACAACGGGTTGTTTTAAAATCAAATTTTATTGTATTAGGATATGATGGAACATTATGGTGGTAAAAGGATCCTATAAATATGTTTTTTTCTTAAATACTGAATTAATTATTTTAAAACCCTATTTTAAGATATAATGTAAGGGTACCTTAAAAAATAAAAGTATGATAATTATAATTACTTGATGTATTGATGTTTGTATTAAAATTTATTTACTCAAAAGGTTCATGGATAAAGGGATCGAGAGAAAGATAATCAATCATAAAAGCTCAACAGAGATTAAATCATGTTGAAAAGAGGGTTGACAAGATGTTGTACCCAACTTTCTTGGTCTTAAGCAATCGCTAAGCTCAAATGTACGTTGATCCAAAAAGATATTGAACCCGTCTTTCTCAAGTTCGATAATGTGTTTGGCCCAAGCGCTTACAAATGTGGAAAGATTTCAAAATCAACTTTCTTGTACTCGACTATGTGTTAGACCCATGTGTCTTTGGATCTAAAGAGATGCCAAGCTCAACATCCTTGATCTAGGATCATCCCAAATCCAAACATAAAATAGAGGAACCTAGGGTTGTTATCTCTCTGCATCCTAGATGTGTTAAAGTTATCTAAGGGTTGATTATATGTCAATCAACATTAAAATTGATTATAAAGGCTGATCTAACTAATATTAATGTTATGTATGAAATGACATAAGATCATCTTTTATAGGCACGTGATATTCTCATCAATATTAATATAATATAAAGAAACACTTACATCAACTTAATATTGATGTAAGAGACTCCCTCCTCACTTGGGTGTAAGAAAACACTTTATACCCCTAAAAAAAGTTCAATGTACAAAGATTATAAATACTCGTAAAGAGTTCACAAGCTTCGCTCTCTTACAATAAATTCTCAACATTTATCACATATGAACTAATAACAAACATTCTTGTTCTTAAAAATTTAATGCTTATCTACTACAATTTCTCACTATAAAATCATTGACTTGATCATCGAAGAGTTTCTATATCCCATCAAGAGGGGTTGTTTTGTAGGGATTCAAGTCTTTGTCACCAACCCTCCAAGCCCTCAATTCTCGAGAAAAAGATATTAACATGATTATGTGAACATTTATTTAATAAAACAGTTCAAATTATTACATTTTAATGAGTTGTGTTGTAGGCATGTAACTATACTAAGACTTGGGTGGTGTTACTATAGACTTTTTTTTTTTCATTGTGTTGTGTTCCATTAAGGAGGGATTATAATTCTTCATTACCATATTAATCCTCCTATTTAGTTTTTTTTTATAAAAAAAAAATAAAAAAACTACGACCACATAATAATAATAGTTATAAAAATACTAAAAGAGATCAGTGATTTACTGTAGCCCTAAACACAGATTATTGTGGACTGTAATAGTAAACTTACTATTTTACCACTAGGTGTACAATAATTTTATCCTTAGACTCGGGGGTATATTGAATTTTTTAAAATGTGTAAATATGGATATGCCCTCATAAAAGACAATTCAAGAGTTGGTTGTAAGGGTGTTTAGGGAATTTATCCTATTTCTTATTACTTTTTTCTATGAACACTATTGGCTCGTCGTCTGGACACGCTGACGGTTTTTTTCGTGACACTCCATTCTGGTGGCATGTGCGGTGTCATACAGTGGTTAAAAATATTTATCCAACGTCTCAACCGATTCACCGCCATATCCTCCACCTCATGGTGGGGTGCGTGGTGTTCCAAGTTGGACAGGAATGTGGTGGTGGTCGATGAACTTTTTCCCCGTTTTCTCTCTCTTGCAAGTTAAGGTGCACGATAGTCCCCTTTGTTTATGGTGTTTACATTCCAGTCCCTGATCTTTGGATTGTTTGGTATGATCCTGATTTCTATTATGAAAGTTTTGATTTGTTTTAATTTTGTTCTTCAATTGAAATTGATTATATTTTATTTTTCAACTAATAATTTTTATTTTTGTTGTCATTTATTTTATTTTATTGTTTGCTCTTTTGTTAAACTTTTTAGGTTTTTTTTTTATTCTTTGATGTAATTTTGTTTTTTCTATTATTTACACAATAATAATAATAATAATAATAATAATAATAATAATAATAATAATAATAATAACAACTTTAGTTTTTTTTCTTGCTTCCTCTTCTGTTAAAGTTTTTGAGTTTTTTTTATTCCTTGTGGTAATTTAATAATTTTTATTGTTTTAGCAATGATAGTAATGATAATTCTAGGTGTTATAATTAGAATAATATTAGTGACATTATTAATCATAATGATAATAACAATTGTAATTTATTGTAATGGTTATAGTGTTTATGGTGTTAATAATTATGGCTTTGATGGTAATAATAAAAATAACTCATAAAATAACTTAGAAAATATCAATAATAACAAAAATAACATTATAATAATGATAATAATACTAATTATAGTTTCAATTATATTAATAAAAATAATTGTGTTCATTATTGTGATGATTATTGTTAATAATGTCAACGATTATAACAATAATGATGGTGACAACAATAATACTGCTAATAATAATCAGAATATTGATTATTAACAATAATGATTATAATGGTAACTATAATAATTGTAATAATTTAACAATCATGATAATAACAATTAGATAATAATCAAAATAATTCATTAGTCAATGTTGTTTTTGTTTAAAAATTGGCCTTTATGACCTTTTTATGTATGATATTTAAGATCTAATGTCACATAAACAAAAAATATACAAAGTCACATGTAGACAAAACAGGTGGAAAATTGGGTCAAATTATCTATAATGAAAAAATAAACAAGCCACTTGCTTTGCGTTCGCCGCAACCTGAACCAAAATATTTCGCTTGTAAAAAAAATATTAATGGTCATAGATTGTTTTTGTAATACTGTACATCTGAGTGAAACAAAACTTTCGATTATTTAGTTTTTATATATTTATTGTACTATGCATAAAGTGTTTAAATTAATGATAATGGTTATTTTAAAGGTATTTTTTTTTAAAAATTATTTAACTAATTATATATTTTAATATTTGTTTAATATTAACGTCTTAAAATATATATAAAAAATGTCCAATTTTTGTTTTGAAAAAAATCATAAATTAAATTAATTTTAATATTTTGAAATACTTTTAAAATAATAATATAAAAAATAGAAACAAATAATTTAGTTATCACAGAATATAATGACGATGGTGGAGCAGTTTATCCACTTCGATCCTAACTAGTTTATATTAGTATTAGTATAATATAAAGTTAAAGTTCCAACAAACAGGAAAAGAAAACGAAAGAGGGAACATGAAGAATGAAAAGAGAGGATTGTTATTATTATTATCGAGCAGAGAGAATGGGTTTTGGGAATAATAAAAAGTGCTGCTTCTGCCGACAAGTATTATTAGTATTACTATTCCTATTACTATTTTGATAGGTACAGTGAGCTTTTCAAGTGTCTCATCTCAGCAGCCTCATGATAAAGCGAGGGATAGACGACTGTACTGTAGTGGTCATAGAGTGACTGACCGCCCTCTTTATCGCAGGCGTACTCTCCTCCACCCATTTCAAAGCCGATGAATCCGCGTTTTTCTTCCAACTAGGTTGCCGTTCCACGCGGGCCCATTCCTTCTCTTGTCTTGTCTACTGTTACGGCTCACTGTTCCTGTCTCGCTGCAAAGTTACAATGACCTTTCTGTCCTCTACACACATAATCTCTTACGTAGAAAACACAGCTACCGACCACTGTAAAGCTGAGCTGAGCACAACTGTTATTGACGACATTGCCGATTGCTTTTTCAGATGAGAACCCATCATTATTTTTATTTTTATCCCTATCCCGACTAATTGATTTCCTTCATTTAAGACCTGCGATTTTCTTGTAAAGAAGGTTGAGTGCAAGAAGGTTCGATTCAAGTCGGCTTGAGAGTTTTAGAAGGACGAGATGCAGGGAGGCTTTTACTACTGATCTGTAAGGAGGAATGCAGAGAGAGCGAGTCTGTCTTTCATTCTCCTGTTTTCAATCTCAAATGGTGTTATGCATCATCACGCACGCACCTGGCTCACGAGGAAAACAAAAACATAGACACGGCAAAATTGAAGAGATTCAATGCCAGAAATTCTCCAGTTCAATAGGATGCTTTACAGGACAGAACAAGGCAGAAAATAATGAGATATCCTTGCATGTTAAGTTTTAACATCTGAATCCCGACTAGCCAGCACCACTTTTGGCCTTTTGTTCGTTTGCCTACCCATTTTCTTTCCTCTACAGGAGAGAGGAAAAGGTTGTGGATTTTGTGGGTGTGCTGGACCATTCAGCTCCTACAGTAGAACTGGGAGATGTTGCTGGGGTTGGTCACTGAAGAAGAGTTACGATGGTGGAGGGTTGTTGAGCTTGAAAAGTGAAGTTGACCAGCAGCTGCTGAAGGTGCCATAATTGCTGAAGAAGCGAATCCTGATGATGCTGCAGTAGAGAAGACAGGCAGTGCATTTGCTCCACCACCATAAGGGCCTTGGGTTTGCCTGGTCCAATTTGGAAAGGAATCTACTTCCATTCTCTTCTCGATTGCTCTTTCCTGCAAGCACCATGCGTGTCGATAATCAACACAGTGAAAAATCCTCTTCTTTATTTGCTATTTAGTGGAAAAGAATCAATCAAGTTCTGAATACTATCAATCGGATGGTTGTCATGAAAATTTCTCTGACATTATTCTGAGAATTAGATGAACAAGGCAAAACCTTTAAAAGAAAAATAAATAACTGGCATAAATTCTCACTCGTGCTTTACAATATTCATTAGGAAGTGTCCTCCTAGAAGGTTAATCAGCATGGTAATGTATCTTTGTGACAACCATGAGCAAGGAGCTCAGCATGATACTGTTATCTTTGTGTGAGGTGCTTGCATGCATTTGAGTTCCCAAAAAAAACTTGAAAAAACTTAAGGCGTTGCATGAAATAAACTAGATTATTGAATTACCTCATAGATGGGAAAGACTCGATGATTCAGACCATCCCACATAGGAGGAGGGTGAACAGATGTAACTCCAGGGCCATTCGGTAGTTGATTTTTCATTGTTGCAGAACCAGAATTCAGAAACTGCCAATGAACAATTCCTTTAAGAGTATTAAAAAACCTTGCCAAAATCATGAACACATCAAGAAAATCATAGATAGATAAGCTTTCAAGAACAAACACACAGATTCCCACTTTGGCCTGAGAAAAGTCAACATCGATTTCAACGGTACCTTTGGTGCCCTATCAGTAGACACGCCGTCCCAGCCACTGTGGAAATAAAAGCCACCCACGTTGCTGTTTACCTTTAGGATATCAGAAGTATCTGGAGGGGCGATTCCCAAGTTCAGGTCAAGATTTTGGTTGCCATCTGTATAAGTAACTGTTTGTAGATTGGCACAATAAAGGATCATTGGCAAATTGAGAACTTTTTCTTAACAAAGATGATGAAAACAGAAAAAACAGTGAGGAGATTCTAGCGATGAAAAATACCTCCACTATTGGGCTCTGAAAGCATCTCCACTTCATATGTGCTTGGCTCAAAGTTGGTAACTGCTTCCCTTCCATTGCATTTAATAGCAGCCTTGTCATAAGCCCTGGTTACCAGAGAAAACGAATATCTCAAGAAAATTGAAACAGATTTGGTTGAGAGTTGAAGTCGAACTAAGGCATTTAGTTTAAGAAAGATCCAATTCATGATCATTAGGACCTTGCTGCTTCTATCTCGCTATCGAATAGCCCAAGATAAATGTACCTGCAGGCAAGCAATAAATATTGCCCAATAAAAAACCAAGTTCCCAACTCTTTCCACAAGCCTAAACATTTTAATTTCTTAGTTAGTTTCACAGTTCCATGTAAGAACACATGCATTAGTAAGCACCTCATGCAAATTATAAGATCAATGGAGTGCAAATAGTAGGGTAGCTATCAGAACGCTGAAATAAAACAGCTGGATATGTGTTAAGGGAAGGAGTTGCTTACTTCTTTCCCAGGAACTGCCCCATGCGAGCCTCCCATCGGCCACACTTGTGGAGTGTCACTCCTCTGTATTTTGAGCTGCCCCTAGAGAATCCAGTGCTCTGACGACGTAGAATATGCACAAATTCTTCTTTTGTGAAATTACTCATCTGAATGAGAAATAAAAACGCAATTGTCGACTAACCATTCGAGAGTCAAAAACCAAAGCATTTAGAACCCAGTGAGTTGCATTTAAAACAATCCTCACCTGCTTAATATCCTCATCATAATCACTAACGTTAAAGTTGATGTCCGCATCAACTCCACGGAACTTGATCGCAGCTCGATCATATGCCCTGAAAACAAAAACACAAAATCCTCGATAACTTACGTAATCACGCTACATATCACAATCTGATCTCATTTACTATCATTGTTACCTAGCTGCAGCATGTGCAGTATCAAATCCCCCTACAAGAAACCAAACACCCAGATTCACAAAATAAATAAATACCAAATTAGCAAGTATTAACTGTACCCCATAGCACCAATGTATCAAAGTTAATTTCAAATAAACGAATAATATTATCTTAAAATTACCCAAGTAGACTTGCTTTCCACAATCCCTGCAAAACAACACAAGAAACGCAAAACTCAAATCACATTCAAAATTCGACAACCACTCAATAAGAATGAAATAATTGACCGAGAGACCATCACAGTAACTAAGCAGCTAATCAGTGGAGCAAGAAATTGAAATAACTAACCAAATATGAGATTCCCATCTTCCAGTTCTCCGATAAAACGTGACTCCTCTATACTGCGAGCTCCTCGACCTGGGCCCACGCCGACTCTTTTTCACTGGCTTTTGTTGTTGAGCCCCGATCCCCTGCTCCGGAGGAACACCATAGTTCAAGGACCCACCGAGATCCATCCGCTGCATCTGCACCGCCGGAGAAGAGGTAGACCCTCCTCCTGCATTCTTGGTACCGCACTCCACTGGAAAAAGCTGGATCGTTCGATCTCCACGGTCACTATGATCATCATCATTATTATTAGAATAAACGGTCTTCTTGGAGCTGCTTTCATTTGCCAAGATACTGAAATTGAGAGCGAAAACTTCGCCGTTGGAGCAAGAGTCCTCATCACCACAGCCATCCGCATTGACTACAGAGGAAGAATTGAAGCTCCCGGAACTTTCCATTGGAGAGTTGGAAAGCTCTAGAATCTTCTTGTTACTATTATTATTCCTCTTCACTGTCGTTGACGAATCACCAGAAACCGCAGTCAAGTTAAGATCCAGCATCGTCGAGTCCTTGTCAGCTCAAACCCGGCACCGTTTCGACGGGGAGTGGAGGCGTAAGAACAGAATGAAGTAGTCAAGAGATGAGCATGGAGGGTGACACAGGAGAAGGAGAGGGGGGAGGGTGTTTTCTTTTTGCCGGCTAAGAGGTGGTTTTCATGTTTTCGTGAGAGAGAGGGGGTTGTCTGGTGCTGGGAATAAAATATGGTTAATAGTTGGTTATGGTTATATTTGTGTGTTGGTGCTGGGTTGTTGGCGGTGTTTGGCGAATTCAGAAAAAGGAGGGGGTGAGAGAGAGAGGGTGTGTGTGGATGGGACGTCTTATACAGAAGAGGGAGCGCTAAGCTATATGCCATTTCAGATCAAAACATAATCAAAGTTTCCTGACCTTTTTTTTTCTTTTTTGCTTTAGATATATGGCGCGTGGTTCACACAAGATTAGGAAAGGGGTATTCCCTAGATTCCCCACTGTTTCTTAACAGTCCTTGCCACGGCATTTCATTCAGTTGATTTCGATTTTTTTTTAATTGATTTTATTATTTAATATCAAATTAATTTAAAATTATTCTGATTATCTCTACAATTATTAAGCTCACCGATACATATCAAATATATTAAAATAGTTCTTTTCCTTGAAGTGTACGTTCAGGTTCACCAGATTACAGCGCTCCTGGGCCGGGTCAAGCTCTAAATAAATCTACCGTGGTTTAATTAGTTGCGGAGATTAGAGGCATGTTTAAAAGAAATTATTTTTATTTGAAATTAATAATTTTTGTGTGTTTAGATTGTTTTAACATGTAGATATAAACAATAACTAAGAGAATAATTATTTTAATATAATTTTGAAATAAAAAATACTTTACAAAACAATTTCTACAACCCTCTAAACAAACAAACCAACCTGGAAAGTTGAGAGAAGATGGGTGGTTCGTGGAAGAGGGCTCATCGAGAGGAACGTGACAAAGAAGAAGGGGTGGTGGGGGTGAGCCGGTGGTGGTGGGAAATGTCAATGTGAAATTGGTTACTGTGGGGTGTGAAATGTGAATATGGCTGTCGAAAGATGCGGTCCCTGGGGTTCAAAGGGCTCACCTGGGTGACACCTGGCATGCATCTTCTGTTCACAGACGACGCCCTCATGAATCGCGTGTTTTTTATTTTATTTTGTCACTAATCTACAGTCAAGCTCAAGAATATATGTGTGTGTATATATATATATATATATATATATTAAAAAAAGTCCTTTATATTAAATTACAACTCACAGTGATGTTTGCTGCTAGATTTTTATGGCTTGCCATTGTGTCTAATTAAATTAAGAACATTGTTTGAAAGCAATTATAAAACTAGTTTTTATATATATTTTTAGATTATTTTAATATTAAAATTAAAATTTTATAAATATTATTATAATAATGTTTTTGTTTTAAAAAAAAACTATTATTACAGTATCAAAATATACCTTCTTGGAAACAATAATGACAGGAATAAGAAATTGGCCATGGGACCCTTAACTATCCAACAAACGGTACACTTCCCTGGTTTATTTATGTTTACTTTACTTTTTATATATAAGTAAATATAGATTATTATTATAAGTTGATGTCATTATAATCATGAGTTGAGAAATTATATTTTATCTAAAAAATATTAAATTATTATTTTTTATATGCCTATATAAAATTATAAATTATAAAATATTATTCATTTTATTATCAACCACCGTGATGGTTGGGGATGGTACGATATTTCAGGTTTATTTGTCCGTCTTTGATAATATGGATATATTAAAATAATTTTTTTTAAAAAATCATTTATATATGAAAATGATCTAAAAATATTAAAAAAATTAATTTAAAAATAAATAAAAAATCAATTTAAAAAAAAATGTAGGAGTATGCTTAAAAGAAACAGCAAGGGGAAACGGAATCCTTTTTCTTTGGCATAAAGGTAAAGGGAAAAAAAAAAGGTTAGTGGGAGTCGGCTGAACATCGGATCCATTATAAAATTTGCAATTTGCATGTGGTGTCTTAGGTTTGAGAGGGAAATATCCGTACACGTCGTTACTTACCTAAAATGCCAGTTGTCTACAAACTTGTGGACCAACCACTTAAGGCCCACTCCTCTTATCTCTGATTGGTTGTCGCTTGCGTTGATTTTTTTCTCTCCATACACCATCATGAAGGCACCAAGCAAATAAATTTAAATAATAATAAAAATAATAATAATCGCTGGATTTTACTTCTTATTCCATTATTTTGTTATTTAAAAACTCGACAAAATCTTTAGCAAAGCGTAGAGTTTCCGGTCTATTCTCCGTTTGTTTGCAGGAAAGTAGTTTTTTTTTGAAAATTGAATTCCGTAAAAAATGAATTTTTGGATGTTTGACAGTGTTATATAAGATTTATTAATCATATTATTATATCAAATATATTTAAGAAAACATGATATGAACTTCTGTCCCTCAAAAAATCCTAGGTCTTATTTCCTCTCTCTCAATATATTTTTAGGCGATAATATTCAATAAAAATTCAAACATATAATTAGTTTTACATATTTTAATTTGACATAAATATACAAATATATAATTAGTTTGACATAATTTCAATAATATATTTAATTTAAAGGATAATCTTAGGCTATTTTTTTCTCTCTCTATATATTCTTAGGCGATAATATTCAATAAATATTTGAACATAATATTAGTTTTACATACTTTAATTTGACATAAATATACAAATATATAATTAATTTGATATACTTTCAATAATATCTTTAATTTAAAAGATAAAATTGAAGTAAACCCAAACATTGAAATCAAATAATTCAAAACAAAACTGGAAATTAAAAGAACTGGGACTGAAATGAAACTGAAATCCATAATTAACTTGCATAGAAGGATAGAATTGAAATTAATCAAACTTTTGAAACCTAAAATATTAAGGATTTATAATAAATTTGCATGGAAGGATGAAATTGAAATTAATCAAAACTTTGATACCAAAAATATTTAGAATTCCAGTATTATTTTTTTTCTTAAAAAATCCTAGGTCATGTTTTCTTCTCTCTATATATATTCCTAGGCGATAATATTCAATAAATATAAGAACATATAATTAGTTTAGCATATTTTAATTTGACATAAATATATAAATATATAATAAATTTGACATACTTTAAATAATATATTTAATTTCTTGAATAAAACTGAAGAATTAAATAATTTAAAACAAAACCTAGAATTAAAAGATTTGTGACCGAAATGAAACTGAAATCTATAATTAACTTGCATAGAAGGATAAAATTGAAAGAAATCAAACTTGATACTGAAAATATTAAGGATTTATAATAAATTTGCATGGAAGGATGAAATTGAAATCAATTAAAACTTTGATACCAAAACTAATCTGAATTCCAACCCAATCCGCTAAATCAAAAGACTGAGGACCTAATTGGAACTCCAATATACAATCAATTTCAATTGAGGGGCAAAATTGAAAGAAATGAAAACCTATATAATAGCATTAAAGGCAATAATAACAAATTAAAACGTTCAGGGACTGAAATGAACTTTGACAAAAAACAACTTAGCTGACGTCATCTAGCGCAGACAAGAGAGAGAAATTGGGGGGGGGGGGGGGGGGAATTCAAACGACCATTGACACGTCTCCGGACACCATAGTGCCACACGTGCCGTCCAAGGGGGAAGAGAACATGCCTGAAAATCATTCTGGACGTCGATTGGGCATTTTTGGATGCCGCATGAAGCCGCACGCACCGCCTGAAAAACGCGTGAGCGTTGAAACGGACGGCTTGTCAGGCAACGGGCCAACAGTTGCAGGCGAAAAAAAATATTAAAAAATTGGCTAATTACCGTAATAACCCTGGCCCGCAGGCCTGGGTTTTGTCGTTTTCGGGGGGTGAAATCGTTGATGCACTGTTCAATCTAATATTAAAAAAATAAAAAAAACTGGTCAGCCGGACTGGACCGGAACGGTCAATGACCGGCCAGCCCCTGAAAAAGGTGGTGTTTTTTTGTCTTTTTCTAGGGCTAATTCTGTGAATACACTGTGCCAAACCAGAAAAAAAAGGAGGACATACACCCGCAAAGCACCGGGTCAAATGGGCAGGTGAATATTGCAGATGGTCTCTGTGAACAGTATTTTACTGTTCAAAAATCCGTTTCATTTTAGGTGTATAATATTCATAAATAAATACTTGAGATGTTAGGTTTACATAAAAGAAATAGATGGACTACAAGATCAAGAAGTGGGTTCCATCATATGCTTAGTTCTCTTATAAGGGTGACATATCTTATAGATGATGTTAATAAAATGATGATATGAATATTATTTTTCTTTTGTTATGTCATGACATTCATGACTTTAAAACAGTGGGTCTGCCTCTTAAGATATGGAAAAGAGGTTTTATGAAATATCATAAAATTATAATTATATAATTTAGGAATCATCACCTAATGTTATGGTCACTATAAAACTTAATGGTCTGTAAAAACCTAGGTAAAAAGACTAGTTATGCAAAAAAAATATACATCATCCTTAGTTCACCTTACATAAGGTAAGTTGCATTATTATTTGAATTTTTTTTTAGGTTGAGTTTCTATTTGTTAGTCTCTTCTAGGGTTGAAGGTAGATCTTCCTTTGTTAAGGGATTTCTTTCTTTTATTTTTATTCGGTTTAGTCCTAAAATTTTAATTTATATTGGTGATAATTTCAAAATTGATATTTCTTACTTTTTTCATTTGTTTTTTTTTAGTGTTTTCTGATATTTTTATTTTTTGTATAGATTAGATGATTTTTTATGCTCATATTATTTGTTTTGGTTTTGTATTTTTTTGTTGCTTTTGTTTGCTCCTTTGTTGAAGTTTTTATTATTATTTTCGAGATAATTTTATGGTTTTCATTATTTACGCAATAATAATGATAATTTTACTGATGTTATAAATCTATATCTATATGTATTGAATGTCCATGATAATCTATAATTATGTGTATTGAATGTCCATGATTCTTGGGTTTAGTCTCTTGAATTCCCATGACCCTTGAGTTCATTTCTTTCTCCTATAAATAGACTATTTGTCTTGTATTCTTAGTAATTTGAAAAATAGATGCATTCATAATAAAATATCTCTCTCTTAACTCTTTTAATTCATAATAAAAAAATTATTTCTCTCTTGTCTCTTTTAATTATACTTTGAATATCTATGTACTTTTTCTATCATTAGGGAAAACAAATTTAGTGCTTGAAGCACGATAAGAAATTACTTGGTATAACCTAAATTATCTCATTTTGATCCAAGAATAAATTAATGTGAACTTGAAGTTCAAAAGATAATTCATTTACAAAACATTGCAAATCAATTACTAAATGTTTTCACCAGTAGTGAAAAAGTGGTTAAATCTCACATTCCTACTGCAAATGCACCATCTAGAATTGAAATCCATGAAGGAAAAAAGGTCAACATAGAAGCAAATAAATCTATGCCATGTCTGAAGCGTGGAAAACCTATTGGTGCTAAGACAAAAATTCTAGAAAATAAAAACTCCAACAAATAGATGATAGTACACTTGGAAAGTCTTCGCTCATAAAACAAACATCAAATCTTGTTTTCAAATCATCTTTTAATACTGACCCCCCTAAAGAGAGACCTCTTGAAGAGAACCAAATACCTAGAAATAATGAAGTCTCCATAAACTATATTTGAATAAAAGAGATTTTCGAACGAGACAAAATTATCATAAATGATGTGTTTGTATTTAAGGTTATTTTTGACATAACTAAAAGTCACTATAAATTTGAATCATAAACTGTTAAAGAATGTTGACATGAAAATGATTGGTCAATGTGGAAATAAACAATCCAAACAAAGTTAAACTCACTTGCGAAATATAAAATATTTGGATTTGTAGTCCATACACCTAAAGGTATTATACTTGTTGGGTATAATTGGGTTTTTGTTAGAAAACGAAATGAGAACAATAAAATTGTGCGATATAAAGCACAACTTGTTGCACAAAGTTACTTGTAGAGACCCGACATTGATTATGCGGAAACTTATTCTCCGGTAATGGATACTATCACTTTCAGATTTTTAATTGGTTTAGCAGTCTCAGAAACTCTAGATATGCGTTTAATGGATGTAGTTGCAACATATCTTTATGGATTATTAGATAAAGACATCCATATGAAAATCCTTGGAGGATTTACAATATATGAAGCCTTTTGTAATGAACCCAGAAGTGTTTATTCCATTAAACTATAAAAATCTTTATATGGGTTATAGCAATCTGATCGGATATGGTATACTCATCTTAATGAATACCTTTTAAAGGTTTGAGAATGATGAGATTTGTCTGTGCATTTTAATTAAGAAAACAATATTCAGATTTCTTATTATTATAATATATGTTGATGATTTAAATATTATTGATACTTCTGAAGAGCTCACAAAAATTGTAACATATTTGAAAAATGAATTTGAGATGAAAGATCTCTAAAAGATAAAATTTTGTCTTGGTTTACAGATTGAACATCTTTCAAATGGAATATTTGTACATCAATCGATGTATACAGAAAAAATCTTGAATTATTTTTATATTGACAATGTGAATCCCTTGAGTACACCTATAGTTGTTCGATCACTTGATGCAAAAAAAAAAACCCATTTCGACCTCCAAAAGAGATTGAAAAAATTATTGGTCCTGAAGTACCATATCTTAGTGCTATTGGAACACTTATGTATCTTATAAATTGTACAAGACTAGATATAAATTTTTTAGTAAATTTATTAGCAAGATATAGTTCCACTCCCACAAAAAGACATTGGAATGAAGTCAAATATATATTTTGCTATCTCCGCGGAACAACCAAAAATAGTTATTTTATTATGGATCAAATTCACAATTAATTAGATACAGAGATTTAGGTTATCTCTCTTGTCCCCACAAAAGAGATCACAAATAGGTTATCTATTTGCTTATGAGGTACTGCAATTTCTTGAAGATCTATCAAACAAACATTGGTTACTACATCATCAAATCATGCAGACATTATCTCGATATATGAAACAAGTCGAGAATGTATATGACAAAGATCAATTATCTAGCACATAAAGAAAAAATATGGATTGTCAACCATTGAAAATAGTCTCACAATATTGTTTGAAGATAATGTTGTCTGCATCACTCAACTCATAGGAAACCATATTGAGGAGACAAAATAAAATATATCTCACCTAAGTTCTTTTATACTCACGAGCTCCAATTTAAAAAAAAAAATGAAATTGATATCAAACAAAGGTCAAGTGATTATTTTGCAGACTTATTTACAAAGTCCTCACTATCCTTAACTTTCAAAAAACTTGTCCATAATATTGAAATACGCCATGTTAAAGATTTATCATAAGGCATGTGCTTTTGAGGGGAAGTCAATGCAAATTGTATTTTTTTTCCTTCGCTGAGGTTTTTTCCCACTAGATTTTTCTTTGCAAGGTTTTAATGAGACAGTTTGATATTGTTTTAATGAATCCTAAAGTATTCAAATATGGGTCTTGAAGTATCTGTATAAAGCTCTGTGTTGAATTTTAAAGTACATGGTAATTTAGGGGAAGTGTTATAAATCCATATTTATGTTGAATGTCCATGATAATCTAGAATTATGTGTATTGAATGTCCATGACTCTTGAGTTTAGTCTCTTGAATTTCCATGAACATAAAGTTCATTACATTCTCTTATAAATAGACCACTTGTCTTGTATTCTTAGTTCTTTGAAAATAGAAAAATTCATAATGAAAAAGATATTTCTCTCTTGTCTCTTTTAATTATACTTTGAGTATTTATGTTCTTATATGTTAATTGTTTCTTCTTTTTATAACAAGTGATTGTTTTTTTTATTGTTTTCTTGCTTGTTTTTTTGTAAAAATATTTTGTTATTTTATTCTATTTTTCGGGACAGTTTAATGATTTGTTTTGTTTGGGCAATAGTGATAATTTTTACTTTTATAGTCATGATAATGATAGTAGCATAACAATGAATTTTCAATGATGTTTTCTTTTTTTTTATAGGTAGAAAATCAACGAGTTATTTTTTTTAGTTATTGTAGGTATTTCCACAATTTATATTTTATTATTGCCTTTAAGTTAAATTAAATTATAAAATGAACTAATCCTAATACAGTGAATTCAATGATTCATGTATCCAAATCTTCTTGATTTTTTAATAACGATGATAATTTTATGTTGGTGATTTCATTGAAACCTGTTAAACAGATAAATTTATATCGATTTAAAATTCATATATTTTATTGGAAACACGCGCCTCACAAAAAACCTACACAAATTTATTATTTTGCCCAAATTTATAGTATTATAAAAAAAATCTCTCTCTTATTTTTTATTTTTTGCATTGAGAAAAACATGGTTCCTATCGCAGCGAAACGCGGGTAAATGGCAAGTAAACCTCTGTTCTCAATCAAAGAAGAACAAAGGGGAAAAAATCATTCAGCATATTCCATTTTTATGGATTTGCTTTGTTGGAAATTGGGCATAAATTATTGGACATACAGAAATGGGGAAGGTGGGAGACAGTTTGAAGTATGAAGAGAGCGATGGAATCAGCTTCTTGGAGTATGATTTGCAGAATATATGATTTGGTCAGAGAATTTAGCCTAAAAGAGAAAAGTTTAAGGAACACCTTTGATTCCACTAAATCCAACCATGAAAGGCTGCAGTATAAACATATAATTTGACCTCCACTATGCTACTTTATTCTCTACTGTACCTCCACTTCTTCTTCCTAGAATTGAAAAACATATCCATTTTTTTTAATTTAGGTTAAGATATTTCTACGTGCAAAATATAAATGAAATCAACAAAGAAAAAATATAAATGGGCCTTGGGAAAAAGAAAAGATAAATGGGCCTGGCCCATCTAAATTCCTACTTGGACGTGGTGGCCATACTGGGGGGAAGATCCACTGACATCACAGGATTGATTGCCTTGGTATGTTGCTCCCCAAATCCACTGTAGGATCCAATCATCTCTCGTTTCCAGATCAAAGAGCATCCTGCAAGCTCGGACTCATTTCCTATCAAGCTCACATCCACCGTTCGTGCTATGCGTTACTCCACAGCCTTAAAACTGTTCTTACATGGGCTTGGTGAAGGCTCACAGTACACCGAGGAGGAATTATAGACATCGTGTTAGTTTAATATACTTTGTAGTTTATCTATGGGTTATTATTATATTCATGTAAATACATATTTATTATTAATAGAACGTTAAATTATTTTCAATATTTATATAATATTAGATTAATAAATTATTTTACAAGGAAAATTATAAAGTTTTTATAATTTTGAGATTTTTATTGTATCAAATCAATGTTCCTAAAATGCCCATAGTTAATGTTTTCTTTAATATTAGACATTTACAAGTCGTAAAGATTAACACATGTGAATTAAAAAAAAGAATTCCATTTATTTTTAAATAGCATTGACTAAGAAATACTTGGTCAAGGTGGAATGTGTATCAAATCTTATTTAAACGATTAATGATTAACTAACAAACACGATTTAACAAGAAAATTCATTGTATTGAAAAACAAAACTACAACTTCACACACCCCAAAGAAGAGGAAAAGAAAAAACTTACAGAATCCGAGTGGAGAGCAGATTCATCCATATACAAAACTACAACTCCACACACCCCAAAGATGAACCCTTCATCTATCTCCACTCCTAACGCCGATCAAACTGTATCATATTTTAAAAACTAGGTCCCTGAAAATCAGATGATCCAGAGCACCCTACTTCTAGAACCAGCCTCTATTTACAATTATTTCTGCACAACTCCCGGCCCCCAAGCTAGTCCCGTCTGCCTTCTCATTGCTTTATGGCAGCTCCTACCTAACATCTCGTCTGCAAGGCCTTACAGGGGCTTAAATTCATTCATCTTGGTGCCATGTCTCAGGGGTTGATTCTTGTGGTTTGGTTAGAGTAGCACCCAGGCATTCAAGTATTATTATACTGGCTAGAAGATTTGTAGGTTCGCACAAGCTGCATCTCCCAGAAGCTATTTTGCTCGTTATTAATTAATTCAACAGATTCAAGGCAGTGTTCATTTAAGATTTCAAGCAAATAATTTTCAAGTTCAAATGAAGACAGCCATGGACACACACCTCAAGTTACCTCACATCACATCAAACAAAACTTTAAAATTTTGATGAGTTCAAATCCCGTAAAAAAGCTCCTCCCATTATCAGCATTCTGATACCAATCATTCAAGTTTTCAACTTTTTATTAAACAAAGAATCTGGGAAAATCAGACGGGTCTCATATTGCAAGGAGCAAACCACAAACAAGTGTGTTGCTATAAATAATAGCACTAGCATCGAAATGGCATTTTTGCTTAAAGAGTATAGATAAAAGCACACAGGAACACTGACGCAATGGAGCACACAGAAGAAGTCATAAAAATGTTCCACTCCAATTCTAATTGCAATAGAAATTCTTTGACCTAGCAAAATAGAGCAAGAGCGGGAATGACAGACTGGTATAGAATTACCAAAAATCCAATTCCCAACAAATCTCATCCATGTCCAACAGCAAAACAAACAAAAGTTGATAGCAGAAATGAGTAAATGAACAAAACTCTTATCTAAAAACAGAACTATTACTGGGAAACACCAAGCCACTTTGTGAAATTCTCAAACTCTGTGTAATCGCTGTCTGAAATCATTGTCTTATACCATGCCTTTCCTGCAGCCTTGGCAGCGGCTAGCTCCTCCTGATAGGTTTCATAAGGAAAGACAGCTTGTTAATAAACACACAACAGCCAGCATTTCAGATGTCACAACAAAATCTCTACTATGGCATCCTTGAAACATGAAGATATGGACTTGAAAGAAAGAAACGAAAGGCATACAGCTCAAACAGATAATCAACAACTCACACAGCAAAATGGACATAATACCGCAATAAAAATATTGCAGTCTTCAACACTGTGCCTAATTATTCTAAAGAAACTATTCAGTATACAAAGACAAAACCTTTCCGTTAACAGCATCCATACACCTTACTAATCATTTCACAATATAACCATATCAATAAAAGGAATAAAAAGCAGATACCTTTGTGACAGGCTTCCTCTTCTTGTCGAGCTTCTCCTTCTTGGACTTCACACGCTCTGCCTCAGCCAAAAGAGCCATCCTCCTAGCAGTCTTAGCATATGGGTTCAATCTCAACATCACATTCAAGTTCTTCAATGGGTTCTTCTTCAAAGTAGCCCTCTTAACCTCCTTCTTGATTGGCTTCACAACACTCTGAACCTCGTCAGAGTTGATGATCCTAGCCAAATCAGCATTGACCATCTTGGACCTAGGCAACACATACCCATTCTTCTTCTCTGAAGATTTCTCAAATGACCCGTAAATTGAATCAAGCTTCTCCATAGCTGATTTTGTCCAGATCACAAACCTTCCAAGATGACCACCAGGAGCCAACTTCAACAAGTTCAACCTCTCAACGTTAGCAACCTCAACTCCTGGAATATTGCGGAAGGCCTTAACCATCTTAGCACCTTCGCTTCCATACACAATCAGGGGTCCCTTGCGAGAAATATACCTCCTGTTCCTCATTTTACCCTTTCCAGGCCGGATCGCATGAGAATCCTTAGCTTTCTCAGCATCTGGAAAAGCACCGATCTCCTTGAGCACCTTAATAGCAGTAGATGTCTTTTCAATGCTCTCGGCGGAGTCGGAGATAACCAAAGGCATCTCGGGGACTGACTCCACGCGGTGACCGCGTGCCATCACCAAAGAGGGAATGGCAGATGCAGCAATAGCTGAAACGACAGCGTATCTCTTTTGGTTCACATTAATCTTCCTATGCCAGCGACGCCAGATCTTGGTAGGGGCAAACATGCGCCCACCACGGCACATGTTTCCGTAAGCTCCCTGACCAGCACGGTGAGTTCCACCACCAGGAACACGGGGGATACGAGAAACGGCACGACCAGTACCCCATGATTCGGCTGAAGTCTGGTGGCCTGCTTTCTTGGAGACGGCATAGGGTTGGCGGCTATTCTTGGAGATGTTTGTGTGGACGTAGTTGACGATGTCCGGTCGGATCGAGGCCTTCATGACATCGGGAAGAGCAACGGTGGCAGCCGAATCCGTGGCCATATCGTTGAGGCATGGGAGGGTTTGAACGGAGACAAGGGGGCGTGCGGCGGCGGCGGCCATTTGGTTGCGAGAAGGGGAGAGAAGCGGAGGACCTGTAGGGTTTAGGTGTGCGAGAGTGCGAGAGCAGCGTTTAGAGTTTAATATATAGGGGAGTTTTTAGGGTTCAGTTTTTGCTTTAGCGTGTTTGGTATATGGAATAAAGGTATTCTCGTGGGAGGATAGGTCTTGTTTGGGTCTTGCTTGTCTATGATTTACGCAGGTTTTCTGATGGCAAGATTATTATAATTCTTGCATACAGATACTTGGAAAAAATAAATATTTAATTACCAAAAAAGAAAATCCGTACCCAAGAGTAATAGGAACAAAGTTAAATCTAAGCACAACATTTCATCCACATATTGATGGGCGGTCAGAGAGAACCATTCAAACTCTTCAGGACCTTCTAAGGTCTTGTGTATTGGAATTTGGTGGAAATTGGGAGGATCACTTGCCATTGGTAGAATTTAGTTATAATAATAGTTATCAAACTATTATTGGTATGGCTCCATATGAAGCCTTGTACGGGCGAAAGTGTCGTACCCCAATTTGTTGGGATGAAATAGAGGAAAGGAAGCTCTTAGGATCCGAAATGGTACAACAGATAACTGAGAAGGTATAGGTGATTAGAAAGAGGATGAAAGAAGCCCAAGATAGGCAAAAGAGTTATGTTGATAACCGAAGGAGGCCATTAGAATTCCAAGTGGGAGATAAAATGTTCTTGAAGGTAGCACCTTGGAAAGGTATCATTCGATTTGGAGTAAAGGGGAAATTAGCTCCACGATATATTGGCCCTTTTGAGATCTTGGAAAGAATCGGACCAGTTGCTTATTGATTGAAATTGCATGCACATTTGGACAAGATTCACAATGTGTTCCATATATCATTGTTGCGAAAGGCCAAAATAGACCCCTCCCGAGTATTGCCACAAGTACCCATGAAGGTTAAAGAGGATTTAACCCTGGAAGTTAAACCCATCAAGATTTTAGATCAAGATGTAAAGGTGTTAAGGAATAAGAGAGTTCCATTGGTAAGAGTATTGTGGAGAAGCTCACAAATAGAGGAAGAAACGTGGGAAAGAGTCTGAGATAAAAGAGAAGTATCTGCATTTATTTCCTGAAATAGGTACGTAAATTTAATTTCAAGGACGGAATTTCTAATAGGAGAGGAGAATGTAAACCCCGGGAAATAAATGTAAGTGTTAAATTAAAGAAATGAATTAAAAGAGAAATAAAATAAGTTGAGGGGGGTGGAATTGAAATAAATGTAAAGATTATGATTTAAATTATAAGAATAGAAGATATGGGGTAAAAAAAGAAAACATTTAAAGGAAATGGGGGGCCTTATTGCAATAAGAGAAATTGAAGAGTATAAATACCCCTCTTTTCTCTCATTTCCAGGAGAAGGAGGGGAAGAAAAGGAGGGAAATTTTGATATTTTCTTACCCAAATTGAAGAAGAATTTCGAAGTGAAAGTGAAATTAAAGGTTACCAAAACATTCAAACATCAAAAACCCAAGGATTTGGAGTATTATTGGAAGGAGAAAGTGGAGGAAAAGGAGTGTTTGGGCTGGCAGCAGTAGAAAGAGAAAGAAGAGAGGAGGATATTGTGATTTCACAAGCTATTAGGATCTTGAATCTTTCTTAGTAAGGTGTTTCTTATATGCATCTAAAAGATTCTTGACTTTATGGTTAAATTTCATTATTTTTCTTTATGAATTTTGGGTTAGGGTTCTTGAAACATTTTGGGGGAAATGTGGAAATGCGTGAAATTGATGAATGTGCCATGAAATAGGATGAAATGAGAGTTAATTGGCAAGATAGATGGAAAGGAAAGAAGGGGAGCCCTAGGAAAGGCCATGGCTAGCCATTGAGGGCAGAAATTAGGAGGGAAAGATTATGTGTTTTGTAAAATAATTATTGTATATGTTGTGTTGCATGTGAATGGTTGTGTAATGAATGGTTGAGCATGAAAAGAATGAGGGAAGTCTTGTTTTTCCAAGGCCAACTTTCGGCCAAATGCATGTGTTGCAGAAGTAAATAACTTGACAGATTCATCTCTTGACTTTCAGAGAGAATTTGAGAGGGAAAACAAGGGAATTAGGATTGGGTTCCTTCGTAGGAGTTGTAGTTCTGGATGTCTAGTATCCAAGAAAACTTATTTCATTTAATTTGGAATTTTGTAACTCTAGTTAAGGGTCACCTAACATGACTGTGCAGGGCAGACTCCGCAGAACAGCAGGCCTATCACATTCATGATGCATTTCGTGAATTTTTGGGACAGTACTGGGTTTTATTTCCTTCATAAGAGTTGTAGAACTATATATTAACTTTCTAACAAGATAAAGTTTATACAAAACAGAGTTCTACAACTCCTGTTATAGTGAAAAATATGGGTAGAGGTCGAAATTCGACCTCTGCTGGCAGCTTTGAGAAAAAGGGGAAAGGAGGTGGGAGGTCGCGAAACGATGAAGTGAGATGCATTAAAGAAAAAGAAACTAGTTATGTTTGAAAATGGGTGTTTAAAATGATATTTTTGATGACAAAAGTTATGAAGGAATAACAAATGTAAAGGCATATTGAATTGTTTCGGTGTGGTTGTTATGAAGAGTATCGATGGTTGGAAATGATTTACGAGAATTTTCTATAATTGCAGGAGGGAACAAAAGTGTGGTGCAACATCAGCAACAAGGGACCACGAGCAGAGCATCCACAACAGGTAGGTGATTCATGCCTATGTTTCTAATTTAATTTTTATAGTGAAAATGTGTGATTTATGATTCAAGTTTTGGTGGAAGTTTGAGAAGATATGATGTATCAATAAGAATATTTAAGGCATGTGTATCAGGGAAGTTTAGAAATGTCATGAACATAAAATGGCGGTGGCTAGTATACATTTAGTGTATGCTAGGATCCCGGATAAAGGGATCGGCAAGAATAGCTAGCATACATTTAGTGTATGCTATGATCCCGGGTAAAGGGATTGGTAAAAATGGCTAACATACATTTAATGTATGTTAGGATCCCGGATAAGAGGATCATCCTGAATATCTGTCATACATTCAGTGTATGCCAGGATCCCGGATAAAGGGATCACCCAAAAAAATGGCTAACATATATTTTAGTGTATATTAGGATCCTGGATAAGGGGATCATCATGAATAACTGTCATACATTCAGTGTATATCAGGATCCTAGATAAGGGGATCGCTATGCACAGGCTAATATATATTTAGTGTATATTAGAATCCCAGATAAAGAGATTGTGGTGCAATGCTTAAACACGCATTCATGCATGTTGAACTTTCAAGAGTAATGTATGAGGTATGTTACGGACCCGGAAATGGATCTTCTCTGATTTCTAATGTCGGTATGGTGATAAGGGTATCGGAAATTCTTAGTATTGGCAATACTTAGTATCAGTTACATTTAGTATTGACAATACGTAAGTAGGGAAGATATTTTGGTTTTCAAATAGCTATGTTGATTATTTCAATTATATATGATGGCATATCGTGGGTTTAATAACTTTAATATGATTTCTTCTAGAATTTTCTTTATGAGATTATCTTGTATCTTTATTTCGGGTCCATCACCTTCACGTTAGGAGTAAAGCTATTGTTTCTTAGTTTTTGTATCCAATAGTAATTTGTATAAGTAAATGTTGGCAAACTGATATGTATGTTCACTATTTTTGGAAAAATATTGGAATGTAAGAAAATTAACTCATTTTGTCGTATTTTATTAAATGTGACTGGATTTATATCAACTCTAGTGTAAATGGTTGAATGATTTTAAGTGTATGGTTTATTAATTATGGTTGTGATGAGGATGATGTTTAAGATTTTGTAGACCCAGGATGATTGGGTCAAGATTGATTTAAGGGTTATGTTACCGCCCACCTATTACTGTTTCGGAACATGTTATTGTTTGAGACATGTTACTGTTTCGGGACATGTTATTGTATCGGGACATGTTAATGTTTGAGAGCTATTACTGTATAGGGATATGTTAATGTTTGAGACATGTTACTGTTTTGGAACATGTTATTGTTTGAGACCTATTACTGTTTCGGGACATGTTAGTGTTTGAGACCAATTACTGTTTCGGGACATGTTACTGTTTTGAGACATGTTACTGTTTAGGGTCATGTCACTGCTCGCTTGTTATTGAGAAAAAACAATATTATGTTTTTTTCTAGAGGATTTGTATTAATAAGATGACCTATTGGTCCCTAAGAGTATGGGGCATTCATGGGTTGTCTAAATACCTATTTATGGGTAGAGAGAGGACAAGTTTCTCACTTCATTTAGAACCACACTAGCTCATCATAGTAGGAGATATTAGGAAACCACTTCTAATATTAACCAATCAGAAATAGATTTGAGGTGGTTAACATTATCCCATAAACCCACTATGTCACATGTGTGTAATATGAGGTGGTTATCCCAAAAACCCACTATTGTTAATATCACATGGGTCATTAATAAAGATTTAAATAATTAAATCTTATAGAATAGAGCTTAAATGTACGAAAGCGGGCAACAAGTGATGGTGGTTGAAGGTTCTTATGGATGGTGGAGAACCAAAGAGGAGAATGAGCTAGAATATGTCGTGGGTTCAATGGAGAAATTGAGTTTAGGGGGGGGGGGGGGGGAGGTTTGTATGCCAACGACTATTGGAGAGGATGGAGGTTGGATTTGTATTAGGGAACCAGATGGTTGAGAGGAAAAAAATAATTTCAATGAGAGAGAGAGGAGAAAGAAAGACTGTGTTAGGAGGGTGGATTGTGAAGAGTGGTGATTGGAAATAGAGAAAAGTGAAGGAAAGAAGATAGGAATGACTGAGATGGAAAGATGGTTAGTAGGAAGGACGACGACTGCTAAGAGAGAAAAGGATTGTTTTTAGGTTTAGTGTGGGGAGTGAGGGGTGTGATTTTGTCCCATCCCCTTTTTATTGTGTGTTGGACATATGTATATATAGGTAAAATTATTTCTTTGTCCCTTATTTTTGTCCTCCTTGGCTTTGGTCTCTATGTTTGGCTTTTTTATTTTTTTAAATAGAAAATATCAATGTCGAATCAAAATAAACAAATAAATTAAAATGATGCATTAAATGGTAAACACGCTGAAGAGACATTAAAAATTTGAATCCATTTAAGATGAAGCCAAATGATACTAAAAGCGATGCAGATACATCAAAAACTTTTTTTTTTTGCTATTTTTTTTTCAAAAATACCTCAAAAATAGGGTAAAAAATTAAGTAGAAATAGATGCCCTCTATTTACAATACTTACAGAGAAAATATTTGTCCTGTGTATGGCATAATATGTAAACACCCAAGAAAATATATATATATATTAAAGGCTGACTTAGTTTGTCGCTGCCTATTTCGTGACGGGACAGAAAATTGTAAAGGGATACGACCAATGTCAATATTCCGTAATTAATTTGCAATGAGAGGAACTTACAAAAACTCAAAGAATGAATTAAAAGATGAATAAAACAAGTTGGGAGAGCGGTCAAATTGAATAAATGAAATGATTATGATTTAAATTACAAGAAGAGAAGGGGTGGGGTAAAAAGAAAACATTTAAAGGAAATGGGGGACCTTAGTGCAATACGAGAAATTGAGGAGTATAAATACCCCTCTTTTCTCTCATTTCCAGCAATATGTGAGGGAGAAAGAGAAGGAGATTGTGATATTTTCTTGCTCAATTAAAGAAGAATTTCTAAATAAAAGTGAGATTCAGGGTTACTAAAACCTATAAACATCAAAAACCCAAGGATTGTGAGCATTATTGGAAGGAGAAAGTGGAAGAAAAGAAATGGTTGGCCGACACTTGTAGGAAGAAAGAGAGGAGAGGAGGATATTTTGATTTCACAAGTTATTAGGATCTTGAATCCCTCTTGGTATGGTGTTTCTATATGCATTTAAAAGATTCTTTACCTTATTACTTTATGGTTAAATTGCATGACTTTTTGGGTTAGGGTTCTTGAATAAAAATTTGGGGGAAATGTGGAATTGTGTAAAATTGATGAATGTGGCATGAAATAGGATGTGAATGTTGTGTAATGAATGGTTGACCATGAAAAGAATGAGGGAAGTCTTGTTTCCTAAAGCCAATTTTCGGCCAAATGCATGTGTTGCAGAAATTAACAACTTGACATATTCATGTTGTGACTTTGAGAGAGAATTTGAGTGGTAAAACAAAGGAATTAGGGTCGGGTTCCTTCATAGGAGTTGTAGTTCTGGATGTCTACTATCCAAGGAAACTTGTTTAACTTAATTTGGAATTTTATAACTCTAGTTAAGGGTCACCTAACGTGACTGTGCAGGGCAGATTCTGCAGAACAGCAGGTCTGTCACATTTGAGATGCATTTCGTAAATTTTGGGGACAGAACTGGGCTCTATTCCCTTCATAAGAGTTGTATCCATATATGTTATCTTTCTAACAAGATAAATTTTGTACAAAACGGAGTTCTACAACTCCAGTTATGGGGAAAAATATGGGCATGGGTCAAAATTCGACCTCCGCTGACAGTTTTGAGAAAAAAGGGCAAAAGAGATGGGAGGTTGCGAAACAATGTAGTGAGATGCATTAAAGGAAAAGAAACAAGTTATGTTTGAAAATGGGTGTTTAGAATGATATTTTTAATGTCAAAAGCTATAAAAGAATAACAAATGTAAAGGCATATTGAATTGTTTCGGTGGGGTTGTTACAACATGTGTGGTGTACATTTGTTGCCGAATTGTGTGTGTTGAAATGGAAATTCATGCTTGTTGTGTGCTGGAAATTGATGTGTATTTTGTTGAGAATTACATGAGTGTTTCGGCTGAAATTGTGGAAGGATTTTGCATGCCGAAATTAACAATTTTAGGATATGAAGGGGTAAAATGTGGAACACTTGTGTATGAACATATGAACTCTCGAAATGAGTGTAGTGACAGATGCAGTTCAAAAATGCAAGTGTACTGATTTATGACCATTGATGTCGTAGGCGGTGCGGTCGGGAATGGATCATCGTCAAGACAAGCTCAGCCTACAAGTGGAACAGGTAGGTGACTTTTACATCCCCTTTACATTCGTTGCATAGGGTATTACTTTGATACGAACATTGTCCTATTGTGTTATAGTCTATATTAAATGATCAAATACTGAAATGTCGATAAAAATATTGATTAGCTTCGGCTAATGGCATCCGAAGGGATGGCCGTGACAAAATATTGATTAGCTTCGGCTAATGGCATCCGAAGTGATGGCCGGAACAAAATATTGATTAGCTACGGCTAATGGCATCCGAAGGGATGGCCGGGACAAATAATGATTAGCTTCGGCTAATGGCATCTAAAAGGGTGACCAGAACAAAATATTGATTAGCTTCGGCTAATGGCATCTGAAGGAATGACCGAGACAAATAATGATTAGGTTCGGCTAATGGCATCCGAAAGGGTGACCAGAACAAATGGTTGATTAGTTTCGACTAATGGCACCCGAAGGGATAGCCGGGGCTAAGATTATGGTTGTTAGAAAAGAAAAGGTGGTACAGCTATAAGCATTACAAGCTAATTTCATCAAGACTGTGTGATCATTAATATTATTATTATCACTAGATAGTTTCGTTCACTTAAATGTTTTATACTGCTACAGGAACGCTACATCCACGAGATGTCTAGGGAACCGATGCACGGGAACCTATTTTTGCAAGAAATCATGTAGATGAATTTAACTCAAAATGTATTTTGTATAAATCAATGTAATGAATGCTTGACCGTTAATAGATCTTTTTGTTTAAGTTCGTAATGACTAGGTGTAGGATAGGGATGTAAACCATGCCTATGTTTGTATATTTCGATATGAAATTTTAAATCATGCAACCAAAAGAATATGCATTATATATGATTTACCTTTAAATGAAATGCTCCATGTATGAATGGTATTTAATGAAGTGGAGTGAACCGGTCCGTTGATTATCGCCTCCATGTGCATTTTAAATAAATAAATAAATTTGGGAATTGTTACTGTTTTGGGAACGGTTAATGTTTTGGGGCCCGTTACTGTTTTGGGAACGGTTACTGTTTTGGGACTCGTTACTGTTTTGCGAACGGTTACTGTTTTGGGATCGGTTACTGTTTGCTTGTGAAAAAAAAATTGGGTTGTTACATAATAAGCTTGTAAATATACATGACATGTCTTATAAAAACTAAGCTTCTTGAGATGAAACCTCAATCTAGTGATTTCATAATAGTTTGACTGATTCTTAAGCTTCATGAATGAAACCCTAATCTAGTGATTTCATAACAGTTCGATTGATTTGTCTCACTTTTCTTCTTCATTATAGGGTTGAATTTCTTGGTGTTTCTTGATTGCAAGGTTGACTTGAAATTCCACATTTTGGAAATCCTTTTAGTGTCAAAATCTTTATAAATAGCTTAGTTAACCTAAGATCCTATTTGGCGATCTCAACCATAACTTTTATTTGTCTTTTCTTTAGCTTGGTCAACCTAAGATCCCATCTCGTGATTCTCTTTAATCAAAACTTTGCCTTCATCTCGGTCAACCTGAAATCTTAATATAGGACCCCATTTAACTGGAATCTAGATCTTTGTTTTCAGCTCAGTCAACTTGATATCCCATTTGGCTATCCCCTTTAACCAAAACCTTGGTTTGCCTTCAACTCGATCAATCTAAAATAACAATGTAGAGACTTCTTTTTAACCAGAACCTAGGTTTTTGTTTTCAATTCGGCAACCTAAAATCTCAATGTACAGACCCCTTTTAACTAGAACCTTAGTGTGCCTTCAGTTGGGTCAACTTGAAATCATATCTTATAATAATTGTATGTTTTATATGTTTTGTATTAAGGTTATTCTTTAACAAATAGTTTTATAGAAGTTTAAAGAAGAGAAATTATTAAAAGAGAAAAAGATATATAAATGAATTCATTCATAAATTGTTTGACCTTCATATTATGCATGCTTGCCTTATTTATACAAGTTCTTCCATATACTAATTGTTAACTAATTTAACTACTTATTAACCATTATTTCCTTGTCATTACACATGATTTATTGATATACTTAACTATCACAATGATTGTTTTTTCGCTTCGTGCATTGTCCCTGGAGATGGGGGATGCATGGAGAATGGTTTTTATAACCATGAAACTATAATTATAATTATAATTTTTAGGAGTCGCCACCTAGTATTAAGGTTACTAGGAAACCTAACAGTAATAGGACTTATTGTGCAAGAGAAAGATACATCACTCCTAGTGCACCCTACCTGAGATAAGCTGCATAGTTGTCTGATTGTTTTTTTATAGGTCAAATTTTATTATTGGTTTTTTCTAAGTCTCAAAGTAAATATCTCTTCATGAGAAAGCCTTTACCTCATTGGGTCAAAAACCTAACCGTTCTAAAGTCTGAATTTTAGCATTGTACTTACTCCCTGATAATTAAAGTTTACAACTAAAAAAATAAACAAAATAATTATTGATTTTTTTTTTGATATTTTGGACGAACCCTAACAGATAATCATAAATTAATTATGATATCCCATTTTTCATTTTAAAACATGAGAGAAGATGAATTTTTTTGGTGAAAAATGTGCTTAGAAAATTTCAGAATTAAGCCGTATGCACAAAAACAAAATATTTTTTTTGTTTTTTATTTCTTTTTTGAAATGTATTCTTTTTTATTTTTTTTCTAATATTCAGATTGGGCCTAGACAAACGAAATGGGCCACCCAGATAAATTGGGCTAAAATGATCCAACTCTATTGGGTTTGAGATGGACTTGGCCTCATAGTTATTGATCCCGTCCCGGGTACCGTCCCGGATTTGTGTTTGGAACGGAACGTCCCGGTTTCGGTACCGTTCCGGGTACCGTTCCGGTTTTGTACTGTTCATTTTTATTTAATTATATATATGAAAAAAATAAAATATTAATTTAACAAGTATAATTTAAATTCAAGATAAATGAAATTTAAATTATACAATACAAACATAATCTCAAAATTAGAAACATCTTTGAAATTCCAAAATATTATGAAAGTAAAATGTTCTAAAATAAAAGAAAAATACATCAAACATCCTCTACTACTTCATTAATATAAAAGTAAGGATCTTGATCTGGCTGTGGAACATAAGGAAAGTCGTCAACAAGACATTCCAATAGCTGGTCATCTCCACCAAGCTCATTCTCCTCATTTACACATGTCTCTTCATCATCTAAATTTAAAGTAGCGAAAGGTGCTTCGATACTCTCCCAACTTATGTCATCTCCATCAAGAAGACCGGGTTCTTCACAAATCCATTCATTCAATAGATCAATGTTGTCAAGGCTAATGGGATCTAAAGCATCTCTTGTTCTGCTCATATTCCTACAAAGAATAAACACGAAAGAAATTAAAAAATTAATAGCAATGTAATAGAAAATAATTACTAATATAATAATATTGATATTTTACTTACCTCTGTTTAATCTTTAGATTATAGCGAACAAATACTAAATCGTTTAATCTCTTGTGCTCAAGCCTATTTCGCTTTTTTGAATGAATGAATTCAAATACATTCCAATTTCTTTCGCACCCAGTTGCACTACAGCATTGACTAAGAACTCGAACTGCAAACTTTTGAAGTTCTGGAGTATCAATGCCGAATTGCTCCCACCATGAAACTAGATAACAAATTTTGAATAAATCAAATATTATAGATAAAAAAAAAAGACATTATATTGTAAAAAATAAAAGTTATTACCTGGATTTAACTTTTCTCTTTGACGAATAGCCATGGTTACACCAAAAAGACCAGTTGCTCTCTTATACTCCTCAATTTGGGCACTGATGTTATCTTGAGTATCACAATCAGGAACCAATCTCATAATTGTGGTAAGCAAACCTCGAGTTACCTCCCTTTGTTTTGAAAAAGAAGGCCTAAAATATATTCCAGGATTAAGAAAACATCCTGCTGCATGTAATGGACTATGAAGTTGCTTATCCCATCTAGCATCAATTACCCGAATATATGGTCCATATTGAGACATTCTATTTTTCAACCTTATTTTGATGGCTTCTTTTGCTTTATCCATTGCCTCATATAAATAGCCCATTGATGGTTTTTCTTCACTGTCTGCTAACCTTAGAACTCGTACTAAAGGCTCGCTGACGTTGACAATATGTGCACATCTCGGCCAAAAGTCGTTATCTTGTAAAATTATAGCAGCAATTTCGTTTCCAACCCGACTTTTGCCATGACTTGATTCAACCCATTTTGTGCAAGTAAACATCTGTCGAAGCTCCTTCTTAAACTTCAGTAAACATTGGAGGCTTAAGAAATGGGTTGCAAACCTTGTTATGCCAGGACGACATAAATCATGTCCATTTGTGAATTCTTTCCTCATCAAAGCTAGAACCCATGCATGATTATATATAAACTTGGTTATATTTCTTGCCTTTTTAATGGTTTCATCAATCATTGGAAAATATCTAGGATCACAAATATTTTCTAGCATTAAATCAATGCAATGGGCAGCACAAGGAGACCAAAAAAAGGTGCCATACCTTTGCTGCAAAGCTTTCCCAGCAGCCTTAAATGAAGCCTCATTATCACTAACAAATTGGACAATATTCTCTTGTCCAACTTCTTTGACAACTTCATCAAACATCTCCAACAATGTCTCTTTATCTTTTCGAAGTCCTGAAGTGTCAACAGACTTCAAGAATACGGTGCCTCTCGGAGAATAGGCAAGGAAATTCACAATTGGTGCATTCTTCCTATTTGTCCACCCGTCAGCCATAATTGAACATCCATAAACTCTCCAATCAGCCTTGATACTTA
This sequence comes from Salix purpurea, assembly GCA_027405865.1. Classification (NCBI taxonomy): domain Eukaryota; kingdom Viridiplantae; phylum Streptophyta; class Magnoliopsida; order Malpighiales; family Salicaceae; genus Salix; species Salix purpurea. The sequence continues at coordinate 6,048,274 of JAOWLH010000002.1, read as the reverse complement.
AAATGTATTCATGGACATTATGAACTACATCTTTCAAAAGTGGTCCTCTTAAATCATGAAATGATGGGCCTTTAAACCCAGGTCCTATGGATGCTACGGCATCTAGCATTGGCTGATAATAATACGAATTAGCACTATTAAATGGTATATTAGCATCATACCACCATGTTGCTACTGCTATTCTTGCATTGTGTTCCATCTCTTTAGTAGCCATTGCACTTCTAATACTAGGCTGGGAACCCGGGGTAGTTCGTGGAGCAAATAAAGGAATCCTTCTTCCAGATGTACTTGTTCCTTGCACTGTCGTTCTTCTACTTGTTTGTGAACGTATATCACCCGAACGAGGATTTGCAGCATCACCCTCTGCTATTTCTTCATCATTGGAAGCTGATTGAGAATTTCCAATATCGGTTCTAAGTCTTTTTCTTCTCTCTTTCTCCATCGTCATCTCATCTACCATTTGTTTCATTTGCCACTTAACCTCCGGAGGGACCTTTTTACAAGCTTCAACTTCACCCTTAATACCAGCAAGGTGGTACTTCAACCGAGTAACACCACCACCATTGATCCGTTTATTACAATAAATGCATATACTTCCATTCTTTACACCAGGAACCACCTGTCCATGAGCCCATGCTGGATCATCTGATCTTGTTGGAGCTGAATACATGGAAGTCCCACTACTAGATGAGTTTTCAGCCATGTAATTTAATCTGTTGTAAAAAAAATAACACAAGTTAGGCATGTATCATTCTTAGCCTTAATCATTTTGACTAAATCTTGAGACAAAAAGAATTACAAGGAGTCAAGGAGTCAAGGAGTCAAGAATTACAAGAGAATCAGGCAGAAAATTCCTAAACAATGCCAAAAAATCAGATATGTTCTTTCTATGCAACTGAACGCCAAAGAACAACTGGAAATCAGTTCGATTCCAGAAGCCAATCTGCAAGACCAACTTTTGCAGCAGTCACTGCTTTTCTAGTGCATGTCATTAATGAGACAATTTGTTTAATTGTGAGATTTCACACACTGCTAATCCATATAATGCCTCAATTCTTCATAGGAAATAGTACATCCTGTTCTTATTCTGTAGCTCACTGACTACTACATGTAGGTGATTAAGCATATATCCTTGATGGTAGTGTGAAGGAAGTGACGCTGTTTCCATCATCATTTTTTTTTTTGCCTGCTTAAATCTGTATAACCTCAAATCTTAATAGAGAATAGTACATCATATTGTTATTCCGTACTTACTAACAACCAACTGTAGGTGGATTAAGCATATGTTATTGATGCCAGTGTGAAGAAAGTGATGATGTTTTCATCTTCTTTTCTTTTGGTTCCACAGTGACTATGAGTCACTAGGTGACCTCATGCTTGATATAAAATTTTACTAATTTCGAATCTTCTTCTTGTTATGAAGTTAATTACGGTGGTTTTTATTGTTATCGGTTTGTCCTTTTACTTTTATCTGGAAGAGTACAATGACTCATGCTTTCCTGGTGCTATGTCCTAACATCAAATCACATATCTTTTCTAGGGGGCTGGTTGTTCAGGTGCATGGCTTGAATGAACACAGGTTTGTTTATGTGCCGAATGGTCCATTTGGAACTCATTTTCTGTTGATTCTATTATTTGATTATTATCTCACAATACCATTCTTTACAAACAGTGGAAGATATAATGACTTTGCAAGGGAGTTGAATGCTCATGGGTTTAAGGTGTATGGAATGGATTGGATTGGTAAGTTTGAAATTTTACATGGTTGTTTGGATTTCTCATTCCTGATTAGACAAAATAATCTCTTCGTGCTTGCTTGATATCACTACCTTGCATTTTAGTGATCATAGTTGTGGTGGAATTTGTGTCTGTCTCGTACTTGAAGAGTTTTAATTTTTGACAACTATTTTCTTCGAACATAACCTTTTGGTTTCTTTGTGGAGATGGAATTGAAAAGCATATGATAGTATGATCTCATGTCTTCTTGACAAATGTCTTGATTTGCCCCCCTCTGGCATGGGTATAATCTTAATCATTCGATGAGTTCTCTAGAGGCCAAGATTTGTGGTTTCTGATTCATTAAAAGGTGTTGGAATCATATTTCATACATTGTAAGGTTTCTGATCATGTGAAGCTGGATGGATCATAAAGTTAAGATTGTATTTCGAGTTAATGCTTATGGCATTGATTCTACAAAATTAGTAAGGAGTGCAAACTGGAAGAAATAAGTTGTCTATTTTAGTAGTGCAATGTGCTACCTTGAACATTATATTTCCACAAGTTCATCACCTGTGCTATGATGGATGCTCTGGGTGAATAATTATGAAATTCTCATGCTAAAGAAAGGAAAAATCCACGATCACATACCATGATCTGTTAGAATTCTGAAAATCTCACTTCAGAATATCTAGCAGAACTGCCCTATGCAAACTAAATTACAATATAAAGTTCATATATACCCATAACGCATCACATTTTCACTGAAACTTCTAAGCAATGTTCGGAGAGTTTCCTCTGCGCAACTGTCCAACCGATGGGAAATATTTGTGGTTAAAATGGGAAATATTTAAAAAAGTAATTCGATTAATACTGTATTTTACATCAAACTCTTTCTTGTAACCTTGTAAACACAAGTTACAGTGTTAGACAACTACACTACTCGGAACAGTCACCCTTTGAGAACATCTATTTTTTTTTTTTTTATCTTGAACGCTACAAGCTACATCATCAAGCATCAACAACATCAAGCATTATCAACATCAAGCATTCATTATCAAGCATCAACAACATCAATCCCACATTCACATTCATGCATTTTCGACAGTTTCAATTTTTCAATAAATTAAAGGATTTGGTTCCTCAAATGTGTACCTTTAACTGGAGATATGGGGAAGAAGAACTACTGAAGATTTTGTGCCGCCGTGTGGAAGAAATTGCGCCGCCGTGTGGAAGAAATTATGCCGCCGTGATTTTGATTTTTGATTTAGGGTTTCAGAAATTGAGCTGATTTAGGGGTTGAGGATTACAAATTGAGCTTCTCAAGTGAGGTATTTCTGGATTATGAATCGAAAACAAGGGATTTCTGGATTAATTTGAGAGAAGAGAACTCGGGAGTAGATTGGGGGAAATTGGGGGAAATGGAAATCGGTCGTCTGGTGGGAGAGTGGGAGCGGGAAGAAGAAAGGGAATTAGGCGTAAAATTTGCCTGTGTAATGGCTAAACGACGTCGTTTCTTACCTATGTAAACGACGTCGTTTTGATCCGTACCGGAACGGAACGCCCGGTACGGAACCGGGGCGTTTCGGCCGGAATTTGCCCGGATTTTCCGGGACAGGCCGGGATTCTAGCCGGGACAAAAACGTCGCCGTTTTGTCCCGGATTAGGCATTGGGACGGGGCGTTCCGGCCGTTCCGGCCGGAACGGGGCGGGATTAATAACTTTGCTTGGCCTAGCCAACTAGATTGGGTTGAGAATAAGTCTGACCTGAGAAAAAAACAACTTGAACAGTGTAGAGTGAATTAATTCACTCTACAATGTTCACATACATGAACAATAAACGCCTGTTGTGAAAGAGGCAGGGGAGGGAAGTTACCTGGCGAAGGTTGCTGGTGATGGAGGAGGTCTGGTTATTATCTAGATGAGAGTTGGAGGCGGCAAAGTGGAGGCCATTGCTGGCTGGCACTACAAAAAAAAAGGGGTGATTGCAACTGTAATTTGATTAGCAACAGATTTTTCGCTGCTAAACATGTTCTTTAATTAAAAAAACAAACATATGTGTTGCAACGGATTTTCCGTTGCAATTAGAATTTGCAACGGAATATCCGTTGCAAGGTAAAACAAAATTGCAACGGATTATCCGTTGCAACGGAAAATTCACTTGCAACGGAAAATCCGTTGCAATTTAAAACAATTGCAACGGATAATCTGTTGCAACTAAAACATATATTGCAACGGATTTTCCGTTGCAAAGTACAACAATTTGCAACGGATAATCCGTTGCAATTTAAATTATAATTGCAACGGATAATCCGTTGCAATTTAAATTATATTTGCAACGGATTATCCGTTGCAAATTTAAATTGCAACGGAAATTCTTTTGCAAATTGTTGTACTTTGCAACGGAAAATCCATTGCAATATATGTTTTAGTTGCAACGGATTATCCGTTGCAAGTGAAAACAAGTTGCAACGGATTATCCGTTGCAATTTCATTTTAAGTTTGCAACGGATTTTCCGTTGCAATCTCAAACCATTTGCAACGGATAATCCGTTGCAAATTAAAAATGAAATTACAACGGATAACCCGTAACAACTTGTTTTCACTTGCAACGGATAATCCGTTGCAATCTTTACTCCTCAAATTCAAATTGCTACGCACCGTTTTGACTTAATTTCTTTACTCCTCAGAGACGTCTCTCTTCCTCCCTCGTTCAAAACAAATTTCTTCCCTTGCCGGCCTTCTCTCTACAGTCAACAGTTAACCTAGCCGGCGTTCCACGTCTTGCTCCCGTTTTACTCCTCAAATTAAGTTCGTCTCTCTTCCTCCCTCATTCAAAACAAATTTCTCTCCTTCTCTCTACTATCGAGGACTGAAAACAGTCAACAGTAACACCTTGCCGGCGTTCCATCTCTTGCTCCCGTTCCACCTCGCCGGCGTCGAGCTTGAGTTATACAGCAGACCCATCACCACCACAACGCCGATCTCCTTCATGTACGGTAAGCACTTGAGTTCTTTAATTAAAGGGTGTTTGAGTTTGAGAGAGAATTGGGTTTCTCAAGGGGTTTGTTTAAAACTTGGGTTCGGTTCCAGAAGCTTTGTGATTAGTGGGTTGATTGACAATTATGCAAAGAATGGAGATTTGGGTTCAGCTGAGAGGTGTTTTAAGGAGTGTTTGGATTTTTAACCATTAATGGTGAAATTGCAACATATCATATAAAAAATGGGTCATGGTCACGAACTGGGTGGTTTGGCGTGAAGTGCGCCGGGTTGAAATTGTGGACTGGGGGGCGAGGCCATGGTAAGATTGGTGAAATTTCACCAAGATATCATTGCTTTGTTGGTGGTGGTGGTGCTGTTGCATTTGTTGGTGGTATTGTAGAAATAGCTGCTCTTGGTAGTTTTGGAGGTTATGGATGGTTTGAGAACACTCTCCTTGATCTTCTTCTTTAAGCCCACACATATCTCTCACCTTTTCACTCTACAGAGGAAAAAAAGATTGAAAATTCTAATATTGCTTTGAAGCTGCAATCATAAGGATCACTTCCTTCGATCTTTCTGTGGAGATATTGGAAACCCTGTCTGGTTTATTAGGGATGAAAGCATGACAGTTTGATCAACTTTATGCAGAGCAGTAGAAAACATCCAAGTATGCTAACAAATTTGGAGGCAAAAGATATTTCTGGTAATATTATAGATTAGTCATGCATGTCATGTGGAAAAACTGTTTTTTTGCCAGATGTTTGTTTGTTTGTGTATTTGATTTGTTTCTTTATACTACATGGAAAAACTGAGAGCGGTGACAAAGTTGGTGATAGTGATTCAAGGGAAATGTTAGTTGTGTTTATGATCGTCACATCTTGGTTTTTGAAAGAACATGTTCTGTTCCAATGGTGTTATAGAGATGTGTAAATTTATTTACTCTTCTATTATTTCAGCTTGGAGCTTTCTATTTGCAAGATTCATTATATAATATCAAATATCCCTCCTCTAGAAGACGCTAAACAGGATTCTGATTATGAGCTGTGGGGTGGTTCAGGTAATTGTTTCCTAGTACAATTATCAGTGTGATCATTTTAGAGCTGCTATATGCTTGTATACAGGTCCTTCCTAACAAACACACATGGGCACACACTATTTCAGAAAATTCAATGCAAGGCATCAAAAGTGACAGATTCTTTTATAAGCTTAGCTACTTTTCTGCCCTTAATTTTCTATATTACAAGCTTGCTACTTTGGTGGGGTTGCTGAATTCTGTGTTTAATCATTTCTATGCATATCAGGATTTTCTGTTAAAAAAGGTGAAGCAAAAGGGCCTTCTCATCACCTGAAAACTGAAGACAAAGACCTTAAATCTGAGAAGCATGATAATGATGTGAGTCATCAATGATATGTTGTTGATTTTTTCATGCAATTTTTTTTTCATATCATGTCCTAGGTAGTCTCTGATCTTGTATAATACTCCATTATACTTTGTATAGAGCTTTATGTTTTTTGGTCCATTCAGAGTTTATCTGCAGGTAATTATGCCAAAAAGATGAAATTAAAGTTCACCAAGGCTTGGATTTCATTTCTTAGGCTACCCAACTTCTACGAAAAACTCTATGTGCTCCTCTTACCTTCCATCTTTATGGCAAAACACGGCGAAATTTTTTCAGGTGATGTCCATATGAACATAAATCAAAGTGATTTGTGGAATTATGTGTTGGTGAAATTAAAACTAGGTGTTAAGATAGTTGTTGTAATACCTACATGATATGGATTGATGATGACCTGTATTCATCTTAACATATGCTGACTGGTAATATCATGCTTCATGTTTGGGTTTATTTAAGGTGATATAATGATCATATAATTTCTTAAAGTTCAAATGAAAACATTAAGAACATGTTTCCCTCAATGGCCTTGAATTTGATAAACACCACCCCCTATAAACAAGATTTATGAAATCAGCCTAAGATGTCACAAAATAATACTCGAATATGCTGATGAATATTGGTCTTTCTTAATACATTCTGATGAGGTACATTTATCTTGCTGTAGCTCCTTGATTCTTGTCTAAAGTCACCACTTCTCCCAGCATACCTGGCTACTGCTTTTGCTAAGAAATTGAGTAGGCTAGCACTTGTAGTCCCTCCTTCTGGAGCGTTGGTTATTATTGCATTGATTCACAACCTCCTAAGGAGACATCCTTCAATCAACTGTTTGGTGCACCAGGTACCCATACAAGCTTTTTTTTTATTTGAATCGCTAATTTATCAGCTATTTGTTTGAGCAGGATGGCGTGTATTCTGCATTCGATTAGCAGTTGTATGTACCTCATTTTTTTTTTAGAGTTTGTCTTGATACTATCTTCATTATCACTTTTCAGGGTGATTGTCTGGAGAGCATAAAAAGATCTGCTTACACCTTTCCTTCATTTATTTTAAGAGATGATGTCTCTGAATGGTTTTGTTGGAGAAGAACTGTAAAGTATGTGATGTGTATCTGCTGTTTATATTTTCCAGGAAGACAGTAATGATACTACAGACAACAATTCTTTTGTTGTATTTTTTTTTTTGTTTCATGTTGATGTAAAATTCTTGATTTTTTTGTTTCATGATGTAAAAATATGTATTTACTTTAACGTGTAAATGTAACGGAATCTTTGTTGTATTGTAAAATGTCCTTTTATATTATTTGAACTATATTTATTTGCTTCTAAATATTAATAATATTCATGTAAATATTTATTTATAATTATTTAAGAAATTAAATAAACAATTTAATAAACAAATTAAATGAACATTCTTTTTGACAAGCTTGCAACGGATTTTCCGTTGCAAATTAATTTGCAACGGAAAATCCGTTGCAAAAAAAGTTGCATTCACGGATTTACAACGGAACGCATCCGTTGCAAATAAATATTTGCAACGGCCTCCTTACTTGTTTGCAACGGACCACCCCATTTTTTTTAGTGTGGAGGAGGAAGAAATAGCTGTTGTTGATGGTTGCTATCACTACTTGGAGAGGATGGTGCAGCTGGTGACAACAAGGAAGGCCTGTTGTTGGTCGTCTACTGTGAGTTGCAAGCTGCTGCTGGTGGCTAGAGGAGCAGAATGGGTCGTTAGTGATGCCAAGAGGTGGTTGTTGATCGACTGTTGGGTGAAGAAAATAGTGGACGAAACTGCCATTTGGGAAGAAACCAACAGTGGGGAAGAAATCATTACTAAAGCTACTTGTGTTGGGGAAAAAGAGGATTGAGCCTGCCTGCGCTGAGGAGGAAGAAGTTTAGACTCACTGGCAATAGGGAAGAAGAGAACTGGGATTGTGGCTTCGGGTGGTTTGCAGGTTACCCACAGTTTAATTTTTATGTGTTTTTGTTTATGTTTATGGTATCCCTTCCTTCTTCTGTCTTTTTTTCATTTCTGTTTCTATGTTTTGCCGTCACTCTCTTTTTTCACCCCTTTATGTTCTTCGCTCTCTGTATTTATAGAACGAAGATGGCGCTTCAACTGCTTGTTGCTTTCAGATACAGGTTGCCTCTTCCCCTTTAGCGATGATGAAGACGATTGTGTGCAGTCTTACATATCAGTGCACAAAACATTGTATTGGTTGCCTATAAATTCTACAAGATGGAACAAGTACAATTTGGTCTCTCAATTTATTATTGTTGTAATTGCGTTCTTAATCAACCTTAAACTTTTAAATTTATGCAATTTTATCCCAGCCAAAACTTTAATACAATCTCAAATTTACACATCTTTTTTACTTTGTCCTTGGTCTTAGATATATGCAATTGACCATTAAATTTTCAATTTTCTTCAATTTTGCTCCTGATTTCACCCAATTGACTTGGTAAAAATAAATTATGGTCTCTAAAAATTCCAAACCTCTTAATTAAACCTGAATTATGCTCCCAAACTTAATTCTTTTACCCTTGCACTTAATTAAATCCTTCAATTGGACCCTAAATTAATTGCTAAATATAATTATACTTTAAATTGGCCCACAATTAAATTAAATTGGCTTATAAAAATATAATTATGTTTTTCAGCTTAATTTTTATGCAGATTTATCCAATAATCATTTATTTTAGCCTTGAATCTGCATTTTCCTTCATTTTTAGGCATAAGAGAGGTACGAGCGGGCTTTCGAATCTGTTCAAAATTTCAAACTTTATTTTTTTACAACGTCAACCTTTTTTATTTTATTTTGTTATTTTTTATTGTTTTGGAGAATAACCCAGAAATGAATTATGACACTAACTCTAACTAACTTCTGTTATTTATATAGCCATAGAAATGAATTATTCAATTATTAGTTCAACCTTATTCTTGCTTCACTTGGTTACTAGTAAAATTTGGATTGGTCCATAACAATATCATACCCTTTAAAACTCTTATCCTCAAGATTTTACATTAAAAGTTAGAAAATAGTTGGCCAATTCATATAACTCCTCTTATGTAACATTGTTTTTGAAAAGATTTGACCATTGAATCAACCCTAGTATAACAACCTCATTTCTTTTTTTTCATAATTGTTTTATCCAGAATTGTTACAAGTTAAACCTTAATTGAACTATATTGATCCACTTTTGGTAAAATAATTGCTTTATTGGCTACTAACTTCATAACTAGAGATACATGGAACAAAGGGTGTATATTTGTATTTGATGGTAAATATAGTTTTAAGCCATGACTTCATTCTTTTATAATATCATGTAAGGTCCATAATATCTAGGATTCAATATAATGTTTTTTTTCATAAGGCAATACTGCTTTGTTGGTATATTTGAAGCTTAAGAAACACAAAATCCCCTACTTGAAACTCTCTCAATTCCTTTTTTATAAGGTAATTATTTCATCCTATTATTTTCCATTTCTAATTGTGACTTTAGTGGTTGGCTCATCCAAAATTATTGTTGCACTAATTGTGACATTGAATTGCATTTGTTTATTTGAAGGTGGGTAAGCATATAAGGTCTAGAAGAGTTTCATGCTAAATGTTAAATGATATCTTGAGTTATACACTACCGAGCTAATAAAAGCTAAGAAACTCAATCATCTAATAGGTGTCCTAGTGGTAAAAATTTGAGACCAGTGGTTTGTTCTTTTTGAGATCTCAGACTCGAGCCCTGTGGTTGCTAATAATTATAATGACCACTAGAGATTTACATGGTCATTAACTCCAGGGCCCATGAAATTAGTCGAGGTAAGTTGGTCCGTACACCTATGTTAATAAAAGCATGACTTAGAAAAATAATCTATCAATAATACAGCTTACCATAGATAGAGTGCGCTGAGAATGATGTGTCTTCTCCTTGCATAACTAGTTCTCTTACCCAAACTCTTATAAAATATTAAATTTTCTAGTGACCATGATACAGCAATTCCTTCAAATCATAACTTTATAATTAATTCCAAAACTCTTTCAATCCAGGAGAAAAAAACTTGTTATTTAACGTCACGCACATCATGACACCATCTAAGTAAAAAGAGGTCACTTGTACACTTTGATGTGCGTGAACAAAGTTAAGATTAAAAAATCTCATACAATTCTTTACCCAACCTCTAAGATTATTTTCCCATAAAATTTGTAGATCAACTTGTGGGTACTATCCTATCTTGTGGCGATCCCGATTGCTAATGATATCTCCACAACCATGGCCTCAGAACCCATATGACATTCCTTCTTGATTGATGTTAGGTTTAGCATATCTTCTTATTAGAGGATTAGACAAGATCTCACTGGAACGAACTTCAACTTCCTTCTCTGCCATATGATTAGCTAAGAAGAACTAAATCTGATGAGTTGGCTTCAATCTTCTCATCCTGTTCGTTCCATCTTTCCTTGCTATTGTCATAGATTCCTAAAGTTCTCAATGAATCGTCTGCATTTGTTCATCAAGTTTTTAGATATTCCTCTTTTTTTTTTTTATTGCCGTTAGCTCTAGCTTCTCCTCTTGTTAACAAATTCCCCTGGATCTGACTCCGACTTCCTTCTTTACCATATGGTTAGCTAAGAGGAACTGAATCTAATTAGTTGGTGCTTCAATCTTTAGATTGATTTGATCAATCTTCTTTTCTTGTTCCTTCCATCTTTCTTGCTATTTGCCATAGATTCCGGAAGCTCTTAATGAAATTGCCTGCATTTGTTCATCAAGTTTTCTGCAATGTTCATCCACATCTTTAATCCTATTACTCTGTCATTTATATAACCAGGTGACAGAATTATTCAGCTGCTAGTTCAACCTTCTTCTTGTTTCACATGGTTGCAACTGCTTGTGAATTCTTTGTTGGATCGTAACAATTCGTAATTTAGAAAGACTCAAAATGGAATATGCAACGAAACACAGCATATATCAACAAGAAAAAAAGGAGAGGCGGTCCTAGTTAACAGAATAACGACGATCCTTCCTGTACCGAGTTCAAATCCTTGTGATTACATTATTGCCCTGGCAAAATGTATACGCAGTATTGTAATCCATCAACGAATCTTCAAACTTCTGTCACGAGTATTATCGGATATGCCTTTAACTTGCTATTTTCATTTCGTATTCCCCCTACAATGACTTTCATAGACTGTTGGACGTTGTTGTCAACGTTGTCCCTTGAAAGAAGATGGAGAAAACTCAGCATATATGTTTTTTCAAGATGAAATGGTCACAGAGAATTATATTACTAATTAAACTTATAATACAGTGATGTGTTTCCTCGTAAAAGCAATCCACTAACACTTGTTTGGCATTAGGAAATTTGTCACATAAGATGTTTAACATAGTATGATCATCATATGATTGCTGCTAAGAGTATGATCATACCGAGTTTTTCCAGAATGAACTGCGAAAGACCGCTAATCCTTACAATTGGCTCGAAATCGGAGCTCCCAGCCTCCAAGAGTTAGTAGCATGGTTCATCAATAGCAGAACCTGTAAATCACCAAATGGAATTACATATACACAGTACTTTTAGAACTAAAACAGGGGAAGCACGGAGTATACACACCAAAATCATGTTCATTGACTCTACATGTTGGGCAAAATTATGACACCATGTCATAATATCACTTGAGTTCCAGAAAAGCTTTTACTGAACTTGATTGGCTATATAGGCCACAGAAAATCATAACCTAACCATTTTGGGATCAGCTTAACACATGGCACCTGGAGTGAACTTCCCCTGAACTTGATTGGCTATAGCAGATGCAACTTACTGCACTAGATCCAAATCAGAGCCACTTCAAAAAATTTAAGCAAGAAAACATGCAATTGAAATCTAATTAACAGATCGTAAGATATAATTAGGTAAGTAACAGGTAAGACTTAAAAGCAGTCCATAAAGCACAATATTTCTTATTCTCAAGCATACCTTTTCATCAATCCTTAGTCAAGTTCAGGAGCCCAAAATACTGATCATGTCTGATTACCAATAACATCAAAAAAGAATACTATTAATTTATATGGTCTCTTAATATACTATATCCTGCATCTCAGAAGAAAGAAATAATTATCAGTTATCTATGACATGTATGATACTTGAGCATAAGCCAGTAGTTATCATATACAGCATCACAGGAAAAATGCATCTCAATTCATCACAACTGACAGCTGAAAAATTCAGGGTTCGGTCCCATGTGTCAAAACCTAGTAAAGGAAAACAGAATAAATCTATCAAAGCATCATTTTGGTCATTATCTGGAAAGCAACCCATGAGTGATTCAGAAAAGAAAAATAAGAGCAACATAAAACCGAATCGACACAATACTACAAGGATAGATACAAAACAACATTCACCCAAACTTATGTCAAATTGTATTGAATAGGAACTGAATGCCCTTCTTCTTGAATGTCCTGTCCATTAAATAGACAGTAAACCTAGCTACAAGTTAGGACTAAGTATGGAACTATAAGTGTTCTACTAAAACACTACTATTTATAACTTATAATTAGTTTCCTAATTAATACATAATTAATTCCCGTGACAACTTACATGCTTAACTTTCTTCACCTATTGACACCCTTTCCACGTTCACTCAAAGCAGCTAACTCAACTCACATTCTAACTACGTTAAAAAAAGAAAGAAAAAAGAAGACGTCAGCTTGTTAGAGTTACCTACATATTGCTCAGTTCATCAAACATCCAGCCAGTACTCATTAGAGTTAGAAGAAAAGGATGCAATTTTCCCATCCAAAAGAATAAAGAAAAATATAGCAATTTTACAATTCAGAAAGCCAACAAAGTAGAACCACTTCCATTCCCTTGAAGCAACTATCAGGAATTGATCTACTAGGAGACTGCAATATGGTCATCAGTTACATGCTCTAACCTAGTTTTGGACCACTCCTTCAACTACGGACCAGACACAGAAATGGATTGTTGATGACGGGGTATCATAGACACAATTGCATATAAGATTGTGAATATGAGTATATCATCCCACTGACAAACTTGCATGGATTTGAGACAAACCATGTTTTGTTTTGTTTTTTTTTTCATTTGTTAAGATAAGAATATAAGATGTCTGTAAGAAAAGGCAATTGCAAGCAAAATAAAACTCTGGTTATCCAATAAGCTGAGAAAACACCACCAAAATACCCTGTAAACAATACAACATAACAACACAGGAAAAAAATTATCCAACAATTGCCAATGTTCAGCAATTATCCAATATTCTTAGCATCATAACAACACCATTATCATGGAAAAATAACACAACAACACAAAAACTTTCTTTCCTTCAGAACTGTTTTTATAATAATTCTCTTGGCTACAAACTGCAACAACAAAATCAAAGAACTATGATGAGAAAAAATAGAAAAGGAAAGTGACACAAAGCTTTTAGTTGAAATTCATCTACAGTTCCAAGCTCCCATATGAACAACAAAATTTACAAACAAAGCATAAGCATGCTTTCAATTATCTAGTTGACACACAAAGGTCAGGATCTCTTAAGAATGCAGAGCTAAAAAACATGTACAGGCAATAGGAATCTTAAAACATATTCAGAAGTGGTGATTAATTGTTGTGCGAGCTTCTGCGTACAAACTTCAAGAAAGTTCCCGGATAATAAATTGAGAGATCTTGGTTTTTTTTTTGTCTATGATAGTGCATCTGTTTGTGTAACAATTATCAGCTCCACAGATTTTGAGTTTAAGCCCTGTTCTATGGGATCCCGTCATTTAAAAGCCTGTGCAAAAGGTTTCTTTTATGATAATATGCAAAACAACATGCACCCAGCAGCACAAATCCTGGAAAATAATAGAGATCATATTGAGAAGTTTTGAAACATTGGGAAATAGTTGACACGGCATCCATCCAAACCAACATAGTTAGCAAAAAGGTCCTGAATATCCATCAGGTTGTACTTAAATCTCTACAACTTGTTATTAATACATGTAGAGGCATGAAGCTCAAACATAAATTCCAGTTTCTCCATCTCTTTTTGAAAGTGAATTCGCCCTCAGCTTCCTCTTGACCTAAGAATTATCATCCTTCATTTATAATAATAATTATGTTAATTAATCGCTTATAGCACTGGCTTAAATGATTAGTAAAAGATAAACTCGTATCTTTTATCACAGTTTTTTTTCAAAAAAAATTATCTATTCAACTTTATTAGAATTGGATCCTTAGCCATCTTAATTGTAAATAAATAAACAAAAGAACAGAAAAGGAATTGCACCCTTGGCGCTCCCCCACCCATCAGGTGCCAGTCTTAGTATTGGCTTCAAACCATCTTTTGACATTTATGCTATTAAAATGTAAGATTTATTAACAAACTACTTCATAGTTATAGAAACTTCTATATGACCACTAGGATAGATAATCAACCGTTACATCGTGGGGGGGGGTGGATCAAGGGAACATCTTGCAAAAGTCTCCAACCTGCTGCCAGTTCTCATCCCCATTGATTATAAGCTCTTTTGCCTACTTGCCAAGTTAGTCTGTCAGCCAGAGGAAGTAGAAGGATTCTTCATACATGCCTGCTGCGTGAGATAACTTGTCCCACATGGTCACAGCTTACATGAATTTAATCCATCCTTCTAATCATCACTCTTCTTTCCAAATCTGATTTATATATTGATAAATTATTTTCTTTCTTGCAAAAGTACTTACTGTGATGAATACTTGAATACCACGGCATAGTCAAGTGACATCTTATCAAGAGTTACAATCTTTAAAGCACTTGTGAACACAGTAAACTTTTCGGCTTACTGTAACTTGCCATATGCAGTAACGAAACAAATGGCACAACAATCATGGGATTTTCACATTAGACAAACAAAATATTATTAAAATTGAATCTTACTTGTACATTGGAATCTAGGAACATCACATGTTAATTTCACTTTGCTCATAAGAACAATTAGACTTACCTTGATCACAACAATCTATTATTCTGGACTATCACTCTCAATCCTCATCATCAGAGCTTTCCACATCACTGCTATAATCACTGCTATCATCATCCTGATCTGGAATATCCAGCTCCACGTGCCGAACCTGTATAGTCTCTGGTGGCTTATGCAATCCTTGAGGAGCAATAGATGGCAACTTCTGTTCCACAGTTCTAGGCAATGGAATAGAGTCTAATGACACTGGATCCCCAGGCTTCCATCCAGGTGGCGGCACCGGTAAATCTGTTGGCAAAACCACTGGCATCCCAGGTTTCCACCCTGCCGGAACAGAAATATTAGGAGGAAACAGGCCTGTCAAATTCTCAAGCGGATTGCCTTCTTGTTGTGGCTCAATAATTGCCTCAATAGTCTTCTCCTTAGTTTCAACATCTTTCGGCAACCCAACATCAAGATGAGCAAAATTATACAATTGGGAAGCTCTCATTTGCTCTTCCTGCGGAGCGGGAGGTAGCGCCCCTCGCAATGGTGCCTGCCCAGCACCAAATTCCGGCGGAGCAAATGTAGTATAACTAATTCGATGCGCATATGACAAAATATCAGATAACTTCAATTGAGAAGCAACAGTAGTGGTGCTACTAGCATTTCCTTCTTCATCATTAGGAGGGAGAGGGCGGCGGCGGCGATAATCAGCATAATCATCAACTAAAATATCAACAACTCTCTCAGCTTCTTTCAGTTTGTTAGCAAAATTAAGAAGCGCAGAGTCTTTAGATTTGATTTCCTGGGAAACCCTTTGCTTGGCATCTTGGAGATCAAGGATTTCTTGAAGTTCGGCGACGGATTCGAAGAGTTGGGTTTGATGGGACGTAAAGAGGGAGATAATTTCTTTGGTAGAAGAAGGTGTGGGTTCGTCCAGTGATTGGGACTGTGACGGAAGAAAAGTTGGGAGTGTTCCACGATATGCGGAAAGCCAATGGGGACGGTTAGGGGAGAGCTCGAAGAGTTTGGTGGCTAAGGAAGCCATTTGGAGGAGGAGAGACTGGGCTCTGGGGAGAGGAGGGAGGAGAGAGAGGAGAGCTGAGGAGGTGGTGGTGGTGGTGGCGGCGGCGGTGGTGGACGGGTTGTGGTGCTGCGGTGGCTGGGGGTTGGGGAATTTGGGAGGAGGAGGAGTTGGGGTTTGGACTGGGAGAGAAGGTGAGGTTGGGTTTGTTAGGCCTAATCTGGCCGGAGATTGTACAATTTGGTGCTGGAGCATTTTTGTAGAATAGTTCTTTCTTCTTCTTTTTTACTTCTTAGAATGAAAATCTGCAAGAAGAACCCTAATTTGTTTCTCCCAGAATAACAAGGGGGTTTCGATTTCTTTGTTTCCCTCGTTTGCTTAAAAGCCGAACGAAGGCTTGCTTGCAGCTACCTACGAGTCGTCTATAGGTAGGCGCCTTATTGAATCAATGAGCGACGCTCCGTTGTTTGTTGCATGCTTGCATGGCGTTTGGATTCGTGGTGCTCCAAATAACTTTCCATTCAAAGATATATTTTTTAATTTTTAATATTAATATTTTAAAACTATTATAAAACACAAAAATAGCATAAATTTAATGTTATTTTCAGATTAAAAACACTTAAGAGAAAAGGCAAAAATTCTCTCAAACTAGTTTTCTGCTTCCGAATAATTTTTCACTACTTCATTTACTAGCACAATATCGAATGTCGCAAATTATTTATTTTTTAAAAATATAATAAAATATTTAGGTATTAATAATTTTTTTTTAATAAATCATGCAATTAACAAAAGAGCTAAAACAGCTCGGGTTTGGCACTGTAGCACGTGACTCAGATCGACTGTGGACTAGACATTTAGCGTTTGTGCGTCGCGGCTGTTCGTCTGCTTTTTTTTTTCTTCTTTAATGAACAGTGCTTAGACGATTTCAGCCTCGGTAATAAGACAAAATAGCGCTCGGGCTGCGGGTAAAAAGCGTTGAGGATCAGGGTCATTCCTGTCATTGCACGCGTGCGGACCGGACCGGTCCGGTCCGGTCCGCCGCAGTTTTTGTTTTTTTTTTAATATATTTAAAATGGCCAATTACGGTTATGGGCCCGAATAAGACAAAAACATTGATTTCGGTCCAGGGTCTGTCCGGTAATTGACCAACTTTTTTTATTTTTTTCCCGGTAATTGTCTGTGCATGTGTAACACGCGCCTACCGGTTTCACACCCCACGCCCTGTTTAGGTGGCGCGTGCGGCGTCATACGGTGGATGGAGACGCAATTCCGACGCACAGAGCGGTTCGTCTGGGCGTCGTTTTCCTCCCGCGGTGGCGCGTTTACCATAAAAATGCCCGTGGGCGCACCGGGAACCGGTTAAAGCCGCTGACCACGTTTCTCTCTCTCTCCTGCACGTAAAAGTGCAGGAGAGTCCCCCAATTTGTGAAACTTTTTACTTCAGTCCCTTTACTTTTGATTTTGTTTTTTCCCCTAATTTTGGTTGCATAAGTTTTGATTTAGTTCGATTAGGTCCTCCGATTGCAATTGATTGGATGTCAATGTTTCAGTTCGGTCCTCCTTCTTTTAATTTTCCGATTCGGTTTAAATTATTCAATAAATACAGTACATAAGTTTCGATTTCTTCAATTGGATCCTGTTATTGAAATTGATAATATATTGAATTTTCATTATGGCCCTTATAGTTTTAATTTTTGATTTTCATCCCTTGATAAATTGATATTTGTGTTTTATTTTCCATTATTAACATAATAATAATAATAATAATAATAATAATAATAATAATAATAATATATTCTTTTTCTTGCTTACTCTTTTGTTAATGTTTATGAGTGTTTTGTTTTTGGATAATTTAATAATTTTAATTGTTTTTGCAATAATAGCAAAAGTCATTTTATATCTAATATTACTGGAGATAAAAGACAACTCAAGAACAACAAATAAACAAATTTACCTAGGTTATCTACAATTAAAAAACGATACAAGTCACTTTTGTCTCGATTACACTATTCCTTTTAAACGGCAAACAAGTCATTATTATATGTTTTAATATTTATTGCATATTATCGCCTAAAAGTATATAAAGAGATAAAAAAATATGACCTCGGATTTTTTTGATTAACAAAATTAATATCATTATTCTTAAATAAATTTAATATAATAGAAATGATGAATAAATCTTATAAAAAAAAATTGGCTTTGAATTTTAATTTTGTGCTCTTTTGTTAAAGTTTATTTCTTAAAAAAAATCAAAAAGTTGGATTTTTAATATTTAAGATATAATATTACCCGAGAAAAAATACAACTCAATAAAACAAAAGGTAAACAAATTTGCCTAGATTATCTACAATTAAAAAATATATAAGGCACTTTCCGTTTCAACTACACTATTATTTTTTGACGGCAAATAAGTAATTATAGCACGCAAAAAAATTATATTTCTTTTTTTAAAATTAACATAATAATAATAATAATAATATATTATTTTTCTTGCTTACTCTTTTGTTAATGTTTATGAGTGTTTTTTCTTTCGGGATAATTTGATAATTTTAATTTTTTTTTCAATAATAGTAATAATCATTTTATATCTAATATTACTGGGGATAAAAGACAACTCAAGAACAAAAAATAAACAAATTTACCTAAGTTATCTACAATTAAAAAACGATACAAGTCACTTTTATCTCAATTACACTATTCCTTTTAAACGGCAAACAAGTCATTATTATATGTTTTAATATTTATTGCATATTATCGCCTAAAAGTATATAAAGAGATAAAAAAAAATAACCTCTGATTTTTTGCATGAAAAAATTTAATATTAGCATTCTTACATAAATTTAATATAATAATATGATGAATAAATCTTATAAAATAAATAAAAAAAATTGGCTTTGAATTTTAATTTTGTGTTCTTTTGTTCAAGTTTATTTCTTAAAAAAAAATAGATTTTTAATATTTAAAATCTAATATTACCCGGGAAAAAATAGAGCTAAAAAAAAACAAAAGGTGAACAAATTTGCCTAGATTATCTACAATTAAAAAATATATGAGGCACTTTCCGTTTCAACTACACTGTTCTTTTTTTACTGTAAATAAGTAATTATAGCACACAAAAAAATTATATTTATTTTTTGAAAATAAATTTCAATATTTTTATTTATAATATGTACGATTTAATATTATTAGGGGAAAAAGGCAACTAATCTTGTTTTTTTTACAAATTTACTTAGGTTTTCTACAATTAAAAAATATAAAAATCACTTCCCATTTCGATCACACTATATAATATGTGAGACTAAGTATATGTGTTTAATATTTATTTAATAGTCTCGCCTAAAAATATATAGACAGAGAAAATAAATGACCTATAATTTCTTGAAAAAAAAATTAATATCGGTATTCTTAAATATATTTAAAAAAAAACTTTATCTTTGAAGTTAAATTTATATTTTAGACTTTTTTTTTTTCCTTTTCAGAAACTGTGACCTTTTTTCCACATGTATTTTTTATTTTTTGGTGTCCAAGTTAGTTGTTCTTTTTTTACCGGGTTTTTTTTTGTTTTTTTTTTACCAAAGTATCCATGACAACAAATTTCTAATAAATCATTTAACCTTCTAAGCAAATTTTCTAACAAATTTTATCAAAAATTTTTTAGCAATAGCAATATTCAATCACGTTTTGGTTGAAAAAAACCATTTTTAACAGACTTTATCAATTACAATTATACTAATTAAATATTAAAATAATAAAATATAACATTTATAAAATCAATCAATTTTCTACATAAATTAAAAAGCTCAGCAAAGCGGGCAAATCAGCTCATGATTATCTAGATGTGACCTAGTAAACTTGGCATGTCCAAAAATAACTTTAATTAACAATAAAAATATAGTTTGTTTGAAAAAACTCAAAACAACATTATTTTTTAAATATTGAGGTGGTAACATATTGCACTCACCTAGATTAATTTGTTAAATTCATGATCCAAGTTATAAGACAATAATAATCCAATATTAAAAAAATTAAAACAAATTATAAAGATCAATTCTCAATCAATCTAATATGGAATGTTAAAATTAAAACAAAAAAAAGACATAAAAACCTACTTGAGTTAATATGTCAAAGTCATGTCTCCGGTTATCATATTAGAATAATTATATTAAAAGCAAATTGAAAGAAATTCTGAAGTCTAATTCTAATTAATTGAATGATGAAATAGAAAAAAAATATTAAAAAATAAAAATAAAATAGACTGCGTTAAGTTATTAAATTCATAACTTGGATAATGAGATCCAAATAACCTCATAGAAAATAAACTGAAAAATATTTGAGTTAACCTATCAAATTCGCAACTCGAGTAATGAGATTAGGATAACCTTGTAGAAAAAAAAATAAAATAAGTTTTGAAACTCAATTTTAATCAACCCATTGCTGAGCAATAAAATTTGAAAGAAAGAAAAACAATTTGAAAAGGAAAGCATAATAAAATGACCCGAGTTTACCTGGGTTAACTTGAAAATGTCAAGACTCAGATCATAAGACTCAAATAATCACATATAAAGCAATCCAATTGAACCATTATCCAATCATTTATCATACTTATAAATACTATTCAAACATAATTTAAGCAACCATTCATTCATTCAAGATTTCCATCACTTTAATAAATAAATTGTATCATTTCAAAAAATAAACTCAAATCAAGCTTAAATAAAAAAAAAAAATTGGCTTTTAAACATAAGAAGTTTGAAGGAAAAAGATGTTCGGAACAAGTTCTCTTCTTCCTCTATTTCTTTCCTCCTAACCTATCACTTTATGCTCTCTAAAACTCAAAGAAATCTTCAATTATTACTTCAAAATCCTCTTAAACCCCTCTTTTTATCCTTACTCACTCTTATTTAATGATTAATTGGATGAATTTAAGGTGGGAACCAAGTAAAAAATCAACAAAACTCTTCCCCTCTTCTTAAACAAAGTGGTCACTAATGAATGGTTTCCAGAAGAAGTAATTCACAATTTAAAGGCTCTCACTTTATTAATAATGCATTCCCCAAACTTTATGTGATTACAATTTGCCCCCCCAACTTAAATTTTTAGTGTATTATACACTCAAACACTGAAACTTTGTCTTTACAATCTCCATGAGCTCTACTTGTCCTCAACATTTAACTCAAATAAACAAATATGTTAGAATACCTCTCATGAACTGTCAGTAAATCCGATAATTAAATTGAGAGATACACTTAGTATTGTACAACTAGACAGTCAATAATTGTTTGCCAAAAATCCTAATTTTCATATTCATATAATTTAATTAGATCATCACGAGTCTTAAAATAATTTGTTGGATATTTCTTTTTATAATTATCATAAAACTTTCCTTAGAGTCCTTACCATTATTAGTTCCAATAACATGATCGTGCATATGTTTATTTTGAAAATCAACATTTCTCATTCCAAAAGGGATCCTACATTAATTTATTTAAAAATTACTTTTATAATATCACTCAAATTTAAAAGATTCACTCTTTGAAATCATTATTTTCCCTAAGTGGGAAACTTTCATCAAACAACTTAAAAGGTTGTTTCAAGAATATTAGTTTACATCCTAAAACCATTAATAACATCATACGAGATGTAATAATCTTTACTAAACATGTAATATCTTTGCATCCAATCTCTATTTGTTTTAGACTCTATCAATTATGGTATCATTTGTAATTATTTATAAAATGCGAACTAACTATCAACATTATCTTATCTTATATCATTCCACCTATCATTTATAAATCAAGCGAGTTATTTGCTCTTTTACCTTTTGAAGTCACAGTTCTCCATATTATTTTCTCATTAAAAGTATGTCTAGTTACATATTAAAATAATTTATCAAGTCTTATATTTTAAATAATATTTATTCTAATAAAAAAAAACAAAACAGTATCTTGAAATAGAAATGAGAGCCTTGAAAATAACATGGTTGTTTCTGGGTCTGGATAAATGGTGGTAAAGAATGAATGCATGAGGACCCCCCATGTTTGCCGACACATCTGGGGATGATTGTATGACCTGGATGTTATTGTTTTGCTAAATCTTTTATCTTGAAATAGAAATGACAGCCTTGAAAATAACATGGTTGAAGGATGGGGTATGATGCTCTCCTTTCTTGGTTCTTTGTGCTTGACTGACATGAAATCTGTGCTTTGAACCGACAAGTATGGATATATTTTTTGGTGGTTGTATTCTCATTTCCTGTGTCTGCCATTGATTCAAATGAAGAAGGTGTCAGAATAACATCATGTGTGTTGGCAATTTCTTGAAGGATTTAGATTCTTCAACTTGATAGATATAAATAACTTATAATATCACAAATGTATACTTAATTCATATATTTTATAAACATTAGTCAAACAAGAACATTAATAAAAATCACATACAATATACTTAATTCATATATTTTATAAACATTAATAAATAATATCACAAACCTATACTTAATTACTGTATTTTATAAATATTAAGTCAAACAAAAACATTCATTACAATAACATATAATATCACAAATGATAGAATTAAATGAAATTACTTTTCATAAAAAAAAAGTGCATATTTTTTAATTTTAATACATGTATTTTTAAAATTTTATCAATAAGTTTTATTGCTGAAATTTATAAAATATAAAGTTTATAATCTTATGTGTCCTATTTGATAATGCAAACTAAAACTAGAAATTAAAATTACAAAATAATTCAATAATTTTATTTAAAGTAAAAGAACAATAGAAACATATAATTGAGTGTTGACCATAATGATTTAGGTAAGAAAATAAAAATAATAATAATAAACACTAAAAATATGGGGTTTTGATGAAGCTTGATATAGATGTATGCGTGTATTGGTAAATGAGATTAAATATTTTATTAGGAGATTAGAATATGTATAAGAAATTAGTTTTTTTTGTTTAATTAATTTGTGTCTAAAATTATTCAATTTGTAAGATTAATTATTTTCTCTTTATCTCTTACAATTAGTCGTGAATTTGTTTTGGTTTGTGAAAAGTAAAAGAAATCGAATCATCTAAGATTTTTTTTCACAAGTTGTAGTTTATTCTTATATATTTTTTAAACCATTGCTATTGATATTTAATTTTATTTAACTTAGTCAACTATAGGCTATATAATTATGCAAAGTGGATATTTGTTAGCTTTGAAAATTTAACAATCAATTAAAATACAAAAATCCTAATATATATATATATATATATATATATATATATAATAAATACGAAAAACAATACACACATTCGATTGAAATAATCATGCATACATGACTAATGTGTCAACATCTTGTGGTAATTTAATATCCATATCACCATGTATTTAATATAATATAACATAAAACACTTGATTACAAAAACTGAAATTTGCTCATTAAATAGTAAAATCGAGGCACTTGCCTTGCGCTTTGCTGTATATAAAACGAAATTTTAAAAGATGTAAAAAAGCATGTTAAGAGTGTGAGTTTTCTTTATAATTCTATACATTTGACAAAAATAATAAACCTGAACATAATTTTTTGTTAAGTACTGTTAAGAAAATAATTTAAAAGACAATTTTTTGTGTTTATTACTAATGTGAAGTAATACAATTTTACAAAAATAAGATAAAAAAATTAAAGACAATTGCATCAACATATTTATTAGCAAACAATTGATAAAATACATTAAAAATATGTTTTTTTTTTGCAGTAACTGATTGATTGTCGGGTTTGCTTTTATTATTTGACTAAATTTTTGATCGGCGGATACTAAAATTGTAATTGATAAAATTCACTAAAAATATTGTATTTGTTTTTTGCAGCAAATTGATTGATTGTTGGGCCTGTTTAACTATTTGGTTAATATAACATTGAATGAGAAATTATTTGAATTATTATTTTCATTGTTATTATTATGATTGAAGGCAAAAAAAAAAAAAAAATCAGCAGCATAAAAAAAATTATTTGATTGGAAGAATAAATGAAAATAATTAAAGGAAAAAAGAAAAAATAGTATTATTTTCACTATGAATATAGTTATTATAATTGTTTGGAATATAATAAAATTATTAAATTTTTTGAAAGAATTAAAAAAAAAACTATAATAGAAGAGCTAGCAAGAAAACAATTATAAAAAACACAATCACTAAGATTATTATTATTATGTGCAAACAATGAAAACCATACAATTATCTTGAAGAATAAAACAACAAACCAAAAACCTTTAATAAAAGAGCAAATACAAAAAACTAAAATAAATGAAAAAAAACAAAATAAATATTATTAGCATAAAAAAAGTTACTTGCCCTGAAGAATAAATAAAAATCATAATCAAACAAAAAAAGAAACACATGGAAAAAAAAGAAAAAAATATCAATTTTAAAATGATTATCAATATAAATTAAAGTTTCAGGACTAAATTGAATAAAAATAAACCCCAAATAAAAGAGAAAATAATAGAAATTACAAACCAAAACCAAAAGTATAGATACATAAATACAAGCAAAAAATTGAAACTATCCTAGAAGGACTGAAAAAATTAAAGGAATCAAAACCAAACAAAAAATTAAGTGAATAAGAGGTGAAATGAAAAACACAGTATATGATTTATTTTAATTGAAGAACAAAATTGAAACACATTAAAATTTTTATATCGAAAAAAATTACAGTAATGATCAGAACAATCAAATAAATACAAAATGAAAAAATAAAACCTTAACAAAAGAGAAAATAATAAAAATAAAAGACCAAAACTAAGATAATTGCATAAATATGAACAAAAAATAGCAAATACCCCTAAAAGGACCAAAAAAATTAAAGGAATTAAAAAAACAAAAATTAAAATAATAAGGGTCAAAATGAATAATACAATATATAGTGAATTTCAATTGAAAGAAAAAATTGAAACAAATCAAAACCTTGGAATCAAAAAATTATAGGATATAAAAACAAACCAAAAAACCTAAAAAAAAAAATTAATAAAAAAGAGAGAACAAAATAAATGACTAACCCAAAATAAATGCTATTAGCATTATGAATATATTTGTAATAATCATTTTTGTTATTATTGATATTTTGAATATTATTTTATGGGTTATTTTTAAATTAAACACCATAACTATTATAATGAAGTATTATTGTTATTATTATTGTTATTAGTAATGTCACTGTTATTATCATGATTATAACACCTAAAATTACAATTACTATATTATATGTTATTTTATTTAGGTAGTCTGCATGATGATTTATTTTGAAAAGTATATGATGTCATGCTATGTCTTATCTTATTTAACTTTGTATGCTGATATTGATTATATTTTGTTGAGTTGTTGATAATGAGTTGTTGAGATCTAGGATATTTGGATTGGATTTTAAAATTAGAATAAGAAATAAAAATACATACTGAAGTGTAATGTGATTTAGTTGATAACTTAGGACCATTCAATGTAAGAGATATTCTATGAGAAGTCTAGTAGGAATTCCGGTGTAGTTTAAATCAAAATTCAAGAAAATTTCAAATATTTGTTCATTGTTATTTTTCTAGATTTAGGAATATTACATCAAAGAATGAGATTTAGACTTTGATCATAAGCTTGAATTTGAGCCATGTCATGGAATATTAATCTCCTTTTGCAATTTTAGAAAAGGAGAATTTCAAACTCATATTTTGAGGAAATTGTTTTTTTTATTCTCTTAGAGCTTTTTTAATGGAGAGATCAATTTGGACTTTCCAAACATAGTCCTTAAAGTAGTGACCGACAAAAACTCCACTCCAACATCTTGAGAATTAATTAGAGAATTGCTTACATGCTCTATGTTTTCCATTTTGAATAGTATATTTGTTCATTTGAAAGACGACAGAAAGAGAGATTCCCATTGGATGTGCTAGAAAATTATACACATAATTTTTTTGTGTTTTAAATAAATACACTAAAAAAATAATATCAAAATTAAAATAGTAAATTTGAGGCATGCACAAATTCTCTTATTAATGGTTATATCTAGATCTTATTTTTGATGAGAAGATATTCACATAAGCGTAAAAACCATAGTCATGTAGGATCTTAACTTGATTTGATTTGATAAATAACCTGACTTGACATGAAGACTATTCATATGAGTGTGAAACCTTTAGTTGTATGATATCTTAACCTGATTTGATTTGATAAAGAAAAATATTTTGATAATTTGTTTCTTTGGCTATGCTTGATGAAGAAAATGACTTTGATTCTTTTTCTTCCTTGACGGACTTGAGTTTTTTAGGAAACGCCCAAGTATTTATGCTTGGTTTCGTCTCTACTTGTTGTTCTTTTTTTTTATTTCTTGTTGTGAGCTTGTATACTTGTTCTTCTTCTTTTAATTTTGATGAGTTTATTGCCTATTTATAGTTATGTCAAATGCAATTTACTTCAAATGTCTTCTAACTAAATAATATTTTAGGAAAATTGATGTGGAAATTACTTAACATACCTTTAACCTAAAGATATTAAAGTAAGAACCATAAAATGTATTTGAATTTGAATTTTTAATTTTATTTAGGCTCAAACCCAATAAATTTAATTTGTTTAGTCATAGAGATCTTTGGATCATGAGTTAGACTTTTTGAAATTTTAATGTCTATATATATAAGCAATCGAGATGACCACCAAAACATAATTTGAATTTAAATTGTTTTTCAAGATAACATCTTTTTTTTTTTAATATTGAGATGATGAAATACTGGATCGACTTGGACTTGGTATCTTAACTCATAAAACTCGTAACTTGGATAATGTATTCTACTAGGTTTTAAAATAAATTTATTTTAAAATAACTTTTTTTATTTAATGATAAAATAAAAAAAGAAGATGGTTGAAAAAAATTAAATATCAACCAAATACTCTGATGATCATTTGAGAATGCAATAATCTTGTAAAATAAAAAAATCAAAACAAATTATGAGGACCTATTCAAATTCAATAAAATTTTAATGGGAAAATATGGATTTTTTTTAAATGAAGGTGCTTTATTATTGATGTGAATATGAAACACCATGATATCTTTATTTTTTTTAGAACCTGTTTTATAGTGAAGTGGATGTTGTATTTTGAAGTTTTCTTCTTCTTCTTGTAAATGCATCAAAATAATATATTTCATTTATTTATGAAATTTTATTTTTGACATTAGTATAGTGAAATAATTTAAAAATATATAAAAAAATAATTTGAAGTAAAAAAATATATTTTTTAAAAGCACGGTTGAATCACAATGACAATGAAAGTTATCTTATATAATAACTAATTCTTATAACCAAACCTTTGAGATTTCATATAATTAATCAAAGACTAATTTAGAATCCGTCTCACATTTATTATGAAAAATAAAATTTGTCTTTTAATTATAAATCAAAAGTATTTTTTTCATAAATAATTTGATATGTTAAATTAAAATTATATTATATTTTTATAAAAACATACTAAAAACAAATTTTAAAATTTGAATTTTTAGATTAAAGTAAAATCTTAATTCAATTTTATAATAAACTGTTCATTACAGAATTATATCCTTTTCTTTTTCGAAAAGAAAACACTTTCTAAATTACTGTTATGCTTGATAAAACTTAGGAAGATGAGTCAAATTAAAACACTTTTTTTATTTAAAACCATTAACCTACTTTATACTTTTCTGTATAGGTGGCATCCTTACACAAAAATCTATGAAAACTTCATATAATAAGATAAATTATTTTCATTTATCATGATATAATCAAACACTAAAAAATATTCTTTGAAATTATTTTTCATAATAAAATATTACAAAAAAAACTATAATATATTTCCTCTTTTCCTATAATCCATTGTTTTTTAAGAAATCCACTTTTTAACAAACAAAACCTGAATTAATAGCCATTTTTCACCCTGCTTTTTTATCAAGGAAATTAAAAAAAATCAAATAAACTTGATTTCTTTTTTAAAAATTAGAAAAAAGTCATAGGGATAATAAATTGCAAATCATGTAGAAAGATAAGAAGATAGCGAAAGGCAAAATGATAAATTAAAAGGAGGACAATATACTGCCGGCAAATCAATGATGTTGTGGTCGCGGGCGACATTATTGAGTACGGAGGCCGATGGGCCTCGTGGCCACCGTCCGCACGGGGGCATTTGGTGGTCAACAAAACCATTTTTAACACTATGATTTAAAAATATTTGAAGAATTTTTATTTTAAATTAATTATTTTAGTATTTTTAGATCATTGTAATATATTGATGTCAAAAATAATATATTTTTCTGAATGAAAATTATTTTTAAAAATAACCTTAACCATATTTTTAATTCTTAAAATTAGATTATACGGGTGCTGATGTTTGATTTTTTTTTATTTTTTTTAAATTTGTGAATTAATGAAGTAGTCTCTCTTCTTTTTTCAACATTATACTTCATAAATAATTATTTGATGACAACTATTGTATTCGGTCGCTTAACTTAATAAATAAACAACAAGAAGTACTCCACCATTAGGTCTTGTTTGGGGTCACGTTTCAAAAATGTTTTTAAAAAAATTTAAATTTTTATTTTAAATAAAAAAATTATTATTTTTAGATTATTTTGTTGTGTTGATGTCAAAAATAATTTTTAAAAAACTAAAAAAAAATATTATTTTGATGCATTTCTGAATAAAAAATATTTTCAAAAGCAACCTCAACCACATTCTCAAAGAGACAATAGACCCCAAACTATTTTTTTTATTGCAGTGATTAATTGTAAAATCCATGTTATATTTTGCTACAAATGCCTTTGCTCCTATTTAACAAAATATATATTCTCAAAAAAAAGAAGTGAAATATATATAAAAATGAAAAAAGGTATTTCAAACATCAATTAAAAAATAAATTCTCTCAAGTATTTACTTCATGTTTATTAATAGAGGATACCTTTGTTAATCGGAAAATAAAAGTAAAAATAGTGAGTGTCGTTAGCAATCGGAGAGTGACAATAGCCGCACTACAAGACAAGGAGCAATAATTGTACAGAGACAAAGGTGGATTGGTTTTACTGGGAAAAAAGTAACGAGATAATTTCTGGCAAGCTATTCCCAAAGTGAAGAGCCTGAACCATCCCAGAAACAGTCAGGAGAGACAAAGCTCCCATCACTTGGGCAAAATAAAGATAGCGTATCTATATCCATTAATCATATAGTTGATGTAGATAATCCAGTGATAAGACCTTGAAATTAAGAAAATTGTTTCCCATGTGATCTTAGGTTCAAGCTCTGTGATTATTAATATGATGGTCACCAGAAACTTACATGGTTATTAACTTCAGGATCCATGAGATTAGTCGAGATGTATGCAAGTTAATCCACACATTCATATTAATAATAATAAAAAAAAGTTAGTGCATTCAACCAAGTAATTGACCATTGACCCACCTGTTCTTGTTTGCCTTCTTTTAGGGGGCAAGAAAATGGACAATGACTTCCCCACTTGAGCCATCGAATATTTTTTATACAACATTATGAAAACCAAAAGGGCCCAAACGGACATCAGCTGTTTAATTTGCGTCAATATACTCTTTTTTCTTTGCTGTTTCTCTACATCCCCCACTTTTTTTTTTTTTTTCCTTTCCTCGTCCTCTGTTTTTTATTCCTGGGTTTCTGTACATGTCTTTTGCATTAGTACACTCTTGTTTCCTTACATTACTGGATTTCCTGTTTGAGAACTGGTCTTGAATGCCTTATTCATGCAGCAGAAACACAGAAATTCATGTAGAAACAAATTGAATTCTTAGCAACTTTGGGACTTGGAACTTCAGTGGTAACAGGTCTTACAATTGCTGTTCTGTTGATAATTAGAATCCCGAACTGTCAAGGTACCTGTTTGTCGAGAATTGTAAATCGCTTTTGCTTGGAGCTGTAAATGAGTCTTCTCCTGAGTTGTGACTATCCGAAACAGCTTTTCATTTATCACAATTAAGCTATGATTTCCAGGAATTCTCTCGTGCCTGTTTCCTTTCCCAAACCTCCGAGACAGCAGATTCCTAGAGAGTTGAGAGTTTTGAGGCTTATTTTTTTGGTTGTCAAACAGTTTTGGATTTTGATCCAAAAACATTTTCACATTCCACTTGTATCACAGAGTTGGGAAGTCAGAACAAGGTAATAATTATATCTGTGAAACTCCAGCTGCATAAGATTGTCGAGCTCTTACCATTATCCAACAGGTTAAGACCTTAAGAGATAAGAAGATTAATCATTAAAAAAAAGCATAAACATGTTTTGGAATTAGCTGCAAGTGGGGGTAGACTTGTGTTCCAATATAATTTATGGTATTATTATCTGGCGTGCTCGTTGGATTACTGATATGGGAAAACTCCAAACTTGCAGATAATTCTTGTTGCGAATTCCGGAACTTCAATTTCTGATCCGAACCATCCCAGGAATAATAGTCAAAACAAAATTCCCATCAGAGAAGCAAAATAAAGTTTAGCCCATCAAATTAAGGCGTTGACCCAGATGTCTGGTTTGCCTTCGGGCATGGATATTTTCTGCCCCACTTGTAACCATCGCATATTTTATACAAAACAGAGAGATCAAAAGAAGCCTAAAGGGATGCATTTGCTGTTTCATTACTACATCATTGGATTTCATGTCACAGAGCTCCTTGAATTGCCTTGTTCATGTATCAGAGACAAAGAAAGTAAATTTATTTATCTTCAATGCAACAAATTACGCAAAATGTCATCAGGAATATTGGCAAATTTCTTCTGCAAGTGTTTTTCAGCTAATTAAACTAGCTGCACAATTGAGAATGGCTAACCTTACAGCAAACCCAGTTTGTTCTCAGGAACTGCATTTGGTTTTAATTTTAACACCTTGCCTCCAACAATATAATATCAAGTGCCAAATGGGGGGGGGGGGGGGGGGGGGGGGGGGGGGAGGACATTTCTGGTTATATAAACCTTATGTTACAACTTACGTAGCAGACTTATCGAAACCCTACCCTTCTATGTGGAGATATCCTACAGCACAGAAGATGCAATGAATAACAAGCTAAACCAATCAAAGCCAATGAAATGTTGGAAAGATGGTGCTTGTTTGAACAAAAGAAGCATTCCCATTGAATCATGTGCGCATTGAGCCATTTGGTTGCCGAGCCTGAGCTCCATTTTCTTCCTTTCTTGCCAGTGCTCTTCCTGCACCAGAAGCTACTCGGGCTATCATCTTGAAAAACTTGGATATTATCTTCTTTTTTATTTGACCTCTCCTAGGAGGAAGCATTGCTCTCTTCTTTTGTGGGGTTTTTGCTGGTTCATGAGAAAATACCATGGCTGGCTACTTTGTAGCTTTGGAGAGAGAATTCAGCAAGCAATTTGGAGCAGAAAGAACAAAAACTGGTCTCTGATAGAGAAAAAACGAGTGAAGGAAGAAACTTTGGAGATACTAACAGAAGGGATCGATGGGGTATTATGCACCTATACTTTTAGTGGGCAGTATAAATAGGGTCGTTAATATTTACTTAGTTATTCAACGCGGTATTACACAGCAACTTGCGGCGACTTTTGGCCGCTTGGGTCTGCAGCATAGCGAATATTATAGTACTAAAAAAGATATCCAATGCTGAAACCTAAATTTGCAAGAAATCTTATTGATGATCATTGATATTAAAAATTTCAAATTATTACGATATTGATAGCAGACATGTAAATTGTGTTTTTTTGTTTTATTATTCTTGATTATGTAAGATAGTAAGACATCTTCATGAACCAAATTGTTCTGTCTGGTACGGCTTGGGATCTGCCCTTGTTGTCGATAAGGTGGCCAGGAAAAAATCTATAGATTCATCAATGTAAACACTATTCTGATGGCTTTACTAAGCAAAACAAAGCTAAGAAGTCAGGTTCTGTGTTTTATATGACCATACATGGTCTCAAGTTCTTTTTACCATTTCAACTTAAAGACTTCAATTTCGTAAGTAATTAGTTTACTACCTTCCAGGTTTTCTTGTCCCCCTTGAAAAGGACTCCAAATTCCTTGCACGTAAGTAATTAGTTTCCTTCTATGGTTTTTTTGGGTTTTTTTTCCAATTCAACGTAAGGACTCCAGTTTCGTAAGTAATTAGTTACCTTCTTGTCCCCCTTGAAAAGGACTCCAAAAGTCCTTGTACGTAGAAGAGCAGACACAGCCAAGTGTTCTTATGATGAAGGGGACACAAAGAAGTGGATCAATAGTGGGATGCAGACATTCTTGAGAAGTCAAGTCTAACTGGGTTTGTTTTGTTCTTCCACTAAAGGAAGAAGAGAAAGTGGTGCCATCCATTGAGCAAACATATACAAGACCTCTGACACAAGGCCTACTTCTCAATTTCATCTTCTCGTGCTTCTCGTCATCTGTTTACCTTGGCTCTGCTGTGCGCATGCATTGTCAAGAATGGTCTAGCACTGATAACAGAGGAGCTGTTAGAACAGAGACTTAATGATGAATCACACCTTATTTTCCCCAAAAAGATCCTTTCCTTAACACAAATCCTCATGAAACAAGTATCTTATCTGAGAAAATCTACAGGGAACCTCTGTTCTCGTTCCTCCCTTATGCCCAGCCACAGAACAAGGTTTTCTGAGAGTAGTCTAGATAGAATATTAGACTCACCCTGCGTACTTAACCATCAAAACTAATAAAGGGAAAAGGAAAAAGAAGGAGAAGGAGAATTCCTAAAAATGTTCCTTTTCAGAATCAACTGCTCCAATGTCCCCCAACAGAACCAGAAGAGGATCAAAGATCCACAATGTCATTCATTTGCTGCCCATTTCGCATTTTTAAACTCCAATTGATGACTGGGATTATCTTAATTTGAATATATAAGAAAGTCTTACACCTGAGAAGAAGAAAAAAGTATTGGAGATGGAGGCATTTGCTCACAAGCAATGATTTATAACTCCATCCCTTACACTCATTTTCCTGTCTGCTCCCTCCCTCAGTATCTTTAAAGCACAACACCTGCTTTCTACTAGAGTAACAGGAATTAAGTAGAATCACTTAGCTGGTACAAGAATGGTGTAAACCAAAAGAACTGTGACAATTATAATCGCCCCCACTAGAGTAAACTCGGGGCCGGTCCATATCCTGAGGTTTGACCTCTCTGTTCTCTTTATGGGATCAACTTCTTCAGACAGTGGGTAGTTCGAGCGCTTAGGATTCCAGGTCACGTACTTATTTGGAGAGAACTGAGAGAAGAATGTTTTTTTCCCTTTCTTCCTGAAGTTAGACCACGCTTTGTCCCAGTCTGTTGAAGATTTATCACCTGAGGGAAGTTCATCAAATAATGTTGGCATGAGATTTGCCATTGGGCAGCAGTAGAGAGTGTAAATTTTCCAAAGTTGTGATCATGCATGTGGAACTAACCATATCATTTCGTTCAGCAGAAGACACAGACCTAATTGTGTGACTATGGTCGTAAATTTGTAATGCAATCTTTTACAAGCTTCTCCAATGTAGTCAAATACTTTAAAGCTTTACATTGTGCTCAAATGATAGCACAACTGAGAAGACAGTTGTCAAAATAAAGATCTTGCATCTGCAATTACGCACAGATATATGCAAATAAAATGTAGCCTCGCTGAGGGAATATTTCTGATATGGTGGGACAGTATGTTTACATCACAGACAACTGTATGATATTCAAGGATGCGTTGGAGAAGTTCAGCCTGTGTTTAGACATGGCTGACTAAATCTCATTTCCCCATGCATATATATCAATGACATATATCCAAAGTATAAAAGGCATGATTTAATGATTTAGCCTTACATTCATTCTATGGATTATGGAACCCAAAAGAGCTATACCTAAGGAGAAAAATTCATCAGTTTGTAAGGCTTTCTCTGCTAGAATTTTTTCGGTTTCTCCTGCCTTTGCCTATCCATTGCTCTTATTCTCATTGCTAACTAATTGACCACGGGCACCTGAAGCAGGATAGGTAACTTCAAGGAATGTCACTTGCAGTTATCAAGACTGCAGACCTTAAAAAAAAAGAAGCTACAGCTCCAGGCTCCAGCTTGAATCGACTCTAATCAAGCTAGCTAAAAGGATGCCGTGAAGTAGCTTGATAACTATCTTCGTGACTATTCGAAGTAAATGATGGGTGGGTTTTGTCAGAATAGATTTCAACGGGGATGTTTAAGGGTTACTCTGTTGAGATGTTTGCTGATAATAACTCCATGGAGCAGGGCCATATAGGCTGTATGCTCCATGTCAGCCAGGACCGATGAAAAAAATTAGTGCAATGATCATATAATGGATCCACTCTACTATCTCAACTCTTGCAATGCCAACCTTCGGTAAAGTCATAAATTTGATCAATAGGAGATAGAAAGATGAGAGGATGGCTTGACTTGACAGTAAGTGTAGGCTGAAATTTTTCGTGAGCAGTAAGCAGCTGATCTTTCCTTATTTTGGAAAATCCGGAAAGCTGGTAGGCAATTCCTGTCTCTCTCCTTTTTTCTTTTCAGTATTCCACTTCACGAGTGGAGCAGAAGAAACCAGAGGGATGTAAGAATTTTCTGTTCCACATGGGCCTATAAACAGAGCAATCACAATGGAAAAGGTGCAAATGTCCTACTGACTACAAATTTAACATGGAGTTCGAAATGACAGGATGAACATATTTTGCAATTAAGATGGTGGTGACATTGCCTCAGCTGCATGTTTTGAAAGCTGAGTGTCGAGTAAAAACATTGAAATTATGCACATTTGGAAGCTCTTAACCCCTCTTCCCATCCTACAGAATCATTATATTTAACTTAATTACCCTGAGTGGAAATGCAATCATGTTATCAAAGTTGTCTAATCTCAAGCTCAAGAACCCAGCTTCAAGATTTTATATCTTTTCAAGTTCATTTGATCGGATGCCCATTATCTCTAACCCACGAAGCAGGGAGAGTGAGCAGCTAATAGAAGCATGTCCCACTGTGGAAGTGGCCTGCTGTTTATCTAAAAAGAAACACAGGGTTTTGGCAAGAAATCGACAATGTCGCTGGTTGAACACGGGGAAGTAAACATTCTGAATGGATACAGAAATCACAATTGGGAAAAGGGAATCGATCAAATATTTAAGACACGAACTGACCTGTTCCTACATAAAGCATACTAAATTTAACTAACATATAAAATTAGCTAAACCCAAAAAGAAAAGAAACAAAGAACATAACAAAACTTGTGATTAAAGGGAACGTACCATTGGTGTCGCCATTTTGGTTGGGTTCTTGAGACTTTCTACTGGAACAGAAAGGTGGTTTTCGAGATGATGATGATTTTTGCTGTATTCTTGTTATGGTACTACTGATGCTGCTAACTTGAATATTCATTCTGCATCTCAGACAAGAAGATTCTTCCAGTTAGTTACTTCGAGAGATTAAAAAAAAAGAGGAAAAAAGAAGCATCAACCAACCAACCAATAGATTCCGCCTTCTCTTATCTTACTCGGACCATGCTGAGCCACGAAATGTTGCTACGTCAACTGGGTGCTTGGCATGTAGTGATTTCTGGGACCGGAAGCCAAGTGGCAGCTGATTTCTCTCCGATATATATAGTGTATGGGAAAATTGTGAGAGGGCAGGGGAAGTGGGAGGAAAGATAACGGGGTCATAAATGAGATGAATGGAAAATCATTTTATTTCCTTTGTTTGGATAAATAAAAAATGAGAGGAAAGAAAACGGAGAGAAGTTTTATTTTTATTTTTTAATATTTTAAACTACAAAAAAATATGATATCAATTTTTTAAAAGATAAAATTATTACTTGATTTGAAAAAGATATTATAGAGAATTTTACAAGATGATAAACTATTAAGAATAGGATAAGGAAGATGATTAATTAAAACTAGTATAGTAAAGGTAAATTTAAATGTGATAACATACTAAGCCTAATTTCAAATAAATGTTTGTGTCTTCGTTCAATTGACTCTATTTGTTGGTGATTATAAAGACATACTAGATGATGTCAAATGCCATGTTGAAAATAGTTATGTAATCGATGATACTCGCCACCCCAATTAGATTACATGATCTTTAATTTTTACTCAAATATTTTTCCACATAACATTGAAATTGAAGAAAAAATACGCTCGACAAAATACTTGAATTTAATTGGAAAGAACCATAAAAATTTAGAATAATTATCCATAAGGTTGATATATTACTAATCACCTATAGTTAAGGCTATAAATGTTGGACTATATACATATGTGAAAATTGGGTTTAAATGGGCAGTATAAAAGTAATTGAATTTGTTAAAAGACAAAATATAACTCTTGGTTGATTGACAATCAGGGCACATAAAGTCCTTTTTTATTTTATCAATTAGGTTCTTATTAGATGAAAGAACATGTTAAACAACTAGAAGGAAAACATTGTCAAGTCAACAATGCCACTTATCAAAAGAAACATGAACACTGGAAAGAGTATAAGGATGAATATTGGTGGTTGGAAAATGGTATAAACATTATTGACTTGATCACAATGAAAGATGTCCGTCGAGTAATCCTTTACAAGAAAATAAGTATCATGAAATTTAAGATAAACTATTATCAGTACAAAATTTGTAAACAAAAATAACTTTTTATTTATTTAAAGGACCAAAAAAATTTGATTTAAAATAAAAGAATGAGATGGTGTATGAAGAGTAGAATTGTTATTTTTAAATATATGCAAACCTCGATCATTTTCAACCCTAAGTTGATTTGTCTATATAATCATCACCAGGGAGGTTTGAGTTAGTCATATCATGTGTAATATGGTGAGTGACACCTCTTTTAGCATGCTAGTCATTCTCTCAATGTCTAGTAGTAGCAGCAACTAAGGCCTGTTTATATTACGAATGAGGAGAATCTTGATAGGTAAGGTCGAAGTGGTGGTATCATTGATGAGCTAAAAGTCCAAGTTTCCCTCAAATTTGACACACTGCAGTAGTGTTTTGTCACCATGCTTGTAAGATAAAGCACCTTCTCTATGAGAATTATTATGATAGCCTTAACCATGATATCCACCATGATTCCTATTGTTGGATAGTAGTAGTTGTCACAGGATCATATTTTCCTTAGAAAGTGGTGCAGGAAAATAAATATTTTCCTTAGAAAGTGGTGTAGGAAAATAAAAATGATGTTGATTAAAACAAGATTATGTTACAATCAATAAAGAGTGTATATTTTCAAGTGAATAGATTAGTGCAATCATAAATGAAAGACAAAAGGCTGTCATATTTATGTCTTAACCTAACAAGAACATAAGTAATAACATCATCACGCTTGAGAGGTTAGCTAACTATAGCAAATTCATTAGCTATTTCTTCATTAATAGAAAATAATCACTGATAGATTGATTGCTTTTCTTTTATATTGGCAGGTTGAGTTCAAACTTGGATGATATGAGCTCTAGATTGAGGGAAAAAATTAGTTTTAAGTGCTCGCCATAGTTTATGAGAAGTGGTATGAGAGATAACTTGGGCTAAGACACCATTGGTCATAGAAGACAAGAGAATATCGAGGATAAAAATGTTTTGTTGCACCTACTAAGAGTGCATGAGGTTAACACTCTACATGATTGCACTTCTAACCAGATCTAAAGTATCAATTATATTTAGAGATTTTTTGAACATAATATCAAGGTATCCATAAAAGTTTTGGCCATGAAAATAAGGGCACTAATTATGTTTTTCAAAGAAGATAATTATAAATAGTTAGCTTAATTGAAAAAATATTTGGAAAGGAAGTGATTACAATAATAAAATAGTTATTTATTAAATAGTTACAGTGATTAAAGGTACAAATGTCTTTACTTATTAAATGATTGAGTTTATGTGTCTGGTCATGTAATAATTGATGAAAAACTCTTTTCTTATCAATAAACTTCAATAATTCCCTCACTTTTATATTATTAACACATTGATGCCTTACCTTTGCATTTCACATTACCGTTTTCCACCATAAATGATGATATGAAATTAATAATTATACCATTTGGCAATAATATTATTATGCTTTTAATGTCTCACTCTATAGGAAAGAGAAAAAAACTCATGTATGAGGTCTGCTACTTAAATCTTATTTTCGAGCATATCAACTGTCAATCCTGCTCTTCCTTTAGATACTACTACTCCATAATCATATACCAGAACACATATCATGATTACTAGGCCCATAAGCAATATCCTTAAACCAAAATCCATCTTTGATGGTTTTGTGAGGTACCCCTGTGTAAGGCCTTTCTTAGCTCAATTTTGCAACTATAAAGCCTTATTGTTATAATGATGTAGTTAAATCATCTCAACAACATGCTATAATGAATATTGAGTTTGATGCTCTTCCATGCAATGAGATATAGTTTTTAGTTAGCTTCGTGATTTAATATAGTTAGTTGTTGGATTCATAAAATAAAAGTCCTGTTGATGGTTTCCAAGAACCATATAAAGCAAAATTATGTGGTCCAGTTGCTAGGCATACAACTATTAGAATTGTCTTGTCATTATCTATCTATTTAAATTAGTATACTAAACATATTGATGTTCAAAATGTCTTTCTACATGGCAAATTGGAGGAAATAGTATATATGACACAACCTTAGGGGTACATTCATCAACAATATCTTCATCATCTTGTTTGTTACATAAGACATTATATGGACTCAAACAAGCTCCTACAGCTTGGTTTTCTCATCTCACTGATAAGATATAAGAGATTGACTTTAACGGTAGCAAAGCTGACAATTCTGTCTTTCTTTTGTGCAAGCATAATGTTCTTGTTGGAATACTTATTTGGATGATATTATCATTACATATACTTTTGTATGTGTCATGCAGTAAGTCATTCAAACCTTACATTGTGATTTTGCAACTAAATAACATGGTGATCTTAGCTATTTTTTAGGGGTAAGAGTTTTGCACTTAAAACTAGGTTTGTATTTAACTTAAAAAAAACTATATGATTGATCTTATTAAATAGACTTAAAACTGTTTTTTAGTTTTTATTAATTAAGAAAAATAGAAACTTGTTAAATCCATAACTCTAGTTATGAGACTATGATAACCTTATAAAAATAACAATATATTACGAAACATAATTTTCTATAAATTCAATGTTAAATGATGAAAATAAAATTCAAATTAAAAAACCAATAACAAAATATTTTCATGAACAATGTTTATGAGGAGTTAAATAATGAATCCACTATGTTTTAATTTTTAAATTAATAAATAATAACAATCTCGTTTCTCGTAAGTCCATGTAATATAACAAAAATCTAGTATAGAAACCCATTTTTCCAAATACAACACATAATTAGGACAACCCTGGACCAAATCTTGAATGAAAGATTAATTTTGACATTAACGGGCTTAGCACCCGTTTGGCGCACCAGTGCGTTTAACGTTTGCCATTTGGGATGAAGGTTCAGTGTTTGGTAACAACAAAACGCCATTTAAAATGAGTGGGACCCACGGTTTTTTTAGTCCCGAACGGCGTTTCAAGAAAAGCACCTGGGAGGTGCTTTTCAAACACCGGTCGGGACTCCGTTTTGTTTAAACGAAAAAAAACATCTCATCTTCCCGAAATGTCATCGGGCCTGTTCTTCTCCTCTCATCTTCTCCATTGGAAAAATCCCTCCATCTTTGCACGCCTCTCCCTTCTTCTCTCTCTCGTCTCTCGTCTCTCCCTCTGCACGTATCTCCCTTCGGGCTTGTTTCTTCTCTGCACCCATCGTCTCTCGTCTCTCCCTCTGCCCATCGTCTCTCGTCTCTCCCTCTGCCCATCCCTCTCGAAAAAAACACTCACAGCTAACGGGAGAAAAATCACCAGGAATCTCTGCCAAAAGGGAGCATCTTCTCTGCAATTGACCAAAAGGACGAATCTCTGCCAAAAGCCTCTTCACGGGCATCTTCTCTGCGCATCCCTCTCTCCAAAAATCCCACAAATCCTATCTTCTTCTGCAGTAAATCTTATCCTACAGCCCCTTTAAATCCAGCTATCGTCAACCCCTTCTTCTCTGCACAACCCTCTCTCCAAAAAACCTATCTTCTTCAACCCAATAATCTGCCCAAAATTATCCCACAGCCCCGAAGTAAATCAACCTCAGCTCCGTCTCTGCACAAATCCAGGTACTTGCCTCACTTCTGCCCTTCTCTAATTGCATTTTTTTCAGTTTAATTGTTGAATTAATTAGTTGAGAAATTGCCGAGAATGTTTTGATGAATTTGGTGGGTTTGTTCTGTGAAGAATTCTGTGAAATTGTTGGAATTGGTATGATTTTCTCGGTTAAATTGCTGTGAAATAGGTGAAATTGCTGATAATTATTTTGTTTAATTTTCGGTGAAGTTGTTGAAATTTTTGATATATTTCTTTGTGTAAATTTGTTGAAATTTCTCAGTATATTATTTGAAGTGATTTGTGATGTGTTTGATGAGGGAGGTGGAGCTTATAAGAGAATTAGTGTTATTGAGAGGGCAAGGGGGGTGATGGCTGTTGGTGGGGGTGAGTTGAGGCAGTGGGTTGACAAGAGGATGAAGGATTCGTATCCAGTTGAGGTTGCAGAGAGGATGTTGTTGTTGGGATTTGAGACATGGACTTAATGTTGGATACTTAATAATTAAAGTTTTAAGAATTAGTAATTTAAATGGTGTTATTTATTCAAATACATGTTGGAATAATGTAAGATATAATGGAAGGGGTTTGTTTAAATATTAGAAAAGTATGTGTGGGCATGTATATTTATTTTGTTATGATATGAAGTTAGACATGCTCTTAATGTTTGGATTAGCAGCTGAAGGAATGATCGAGTATGTGGGATTCTTAATGATGTTGCTGAACTAAAGATCGAAGAAATAGTCTAGGCAAAAATGTCTAATCTTGTCACTTTTTTTCACTTAGCAATTGACAGTGTTTTGTAGGATAGTTTGATATCAAGTTTTGTTTTGTTTTGTTTTGCCGGGAAACTTAATGAAATTTCGGCAATAACAAGTTGTAGTTATTCCACGACTTAATTTTGTTGGGAAAAATTGAGTACAAGTCTGCGCTCTTTTGTTTGCCTTGACATGTTCATTATCCGGTTTGAAGTTTGGAAATTACGTGAGGTTTTGTAGCTAAGTTGGTGATTTGTAGGGTAATTTGTTTATGTTTTTGTGAAGTGCGGCTATGATCCAGTAATTTAAGTCTCTGTTACTGTTAGGTTTTGATTGTTGAATCATGATATTTTCCTTCTGATTTGAGCTTTGACTTGTGTGTTTTTTATTTAGCATGCTTTCTCCATTTAATGCAACTTTTGGAGTTATAGGTTGTAGGTTTATGAACAGTTCTACATATATTTACCAAAAAGAAACAGCTGTACATATAATTTGTAGTTTTTTTTCTTTTGCAAAGTTGAAATGTTGCTGAAATAACTGTTCTTTTTTTTCAGGCTTGGATCACTACCATCTCATTGTCTATCTGTAAGGTTGATACAAGTAAGTTTTTAGCTTTGAATGATGTTAAACAAAAGATCAAACCCTGTAAAACTTTTCAAATTTAATTTGATTTTGAGTTTTTATGTTAATTAAAGGTAGTTTTTGGTTATAAACCCATATGACTAGGTTGATTCTTTAAACCCTTATTGTTTTAATTTTTTGCATGATTGATTTAAACCCTTATATTATGTAGTGCCGGTTTGTAATGTTTATTTGTTGTGTTTTTTGCAAAGTTTAAAAACATATCATGGCTGATTCTGAGTCAGTTACGAAAGCTAGTTGGAGTCCAGAATACTTGCATATATTTTGTGATATATGCATTAGGGCAATTGATATGGGTATGCGACCGACTTCGCATTTTGATAAACCCGGCTGGATGTACGTTGCAAAATCATTTGCAGAGCAAACAGGTGTAGTGTTCCAAAGAGATCAATTTAAAAATAAATGGGATTCTTGTAAAAAAAACTGGCGTTTGTGGAATAAGTTGATTGGTGAAACTGGTGTGGGCTGGAGTAATGAATTGAAAACGATTGCTGCTAGTGATGAGTGGTGGCGAGCACGAATTCAGGTCAGTATTTGTTATTCCTTACTTTTCTATAATGTTATTATGTTATGTGAAGACAATGACAAGAGCATTAATTTTGTTATGTAGGAAAATAAAGAAGTTAGAAAATTTAGAACTGCTGGAATTGAGCCTTCATTGAAGTTCAAATTTGATAGAATGTTCTCTGGAGTCACCGCTACCGGACAACATGCATTGGCACCATCGTCGGGCACAGTACCTGGCAGTGACGAGGATTTGGATGCAATAAACGTCGGTCTACAAGGTGCTGATTTGGAGGAAGGAAGCGGGGACTCGGATGAGCATGAGGATATAAATTCTGAAAATTATCAAAATTCTCGAGGCATTGGGGGGAAGCATATATCATCTAGTAGTAACACCAGGAGCAGTGGTAAACAAAAACAAAGAGATGTTCCAGAGCCAAGATCTAGAAAGAAAAAGTCACCTGGAATTGGTGCTCAGCTAGTTTCAAGTCAGCAACAGCTTCTCGACAGCATATCTAGTAGGAGTGATTCAACTTCTGCAAATAAAGACTTGCCAGGCTGTAGTATTCCGCAAGTAATGGCTGAGCTCCAATCAATACCTGGTTCGACAGATGACGATAATTTTCTGTTCCGTGCCATGCAATTTCTACAAGTGCGAAGAAATAGAGAAATGTGGGCTAGCCTCAATGACATACATCAAAAATACCGCTGGCTTAGAAATACCATCGCACATTCACCTAATTCTTAACTGCAATTCTAGCACTTTGTTTGAATAATTGGTTATCATATTTGTGTTTGTATTGGATTCTAACGTCATAAGTAATATGTTGATCGCATGTTTTCCAAATATTTTAAAAGTATTCAATTATTCACCATATTGATTAACCATGCTTGTTTTCAATAACCAAATATCAAAATGTATATCGTGACTCAAAGTTTGTAATGTCAACAGGTTTGGACTTATTTTGTAGATATGGATGATGCACATTTTAATGCTCTATTAAACGGGGATTTTGAAGGTGAGTATGACAATGTTATGGATCGTGTTATTGAGCACATTAACTATGATGCCGACGAAGGAAACAACAACGCGTACGTTGATGATGGAACCGCTGGGACCGACAACGATGATGATGACAATGACGACAATAGTGAAGACGCTAACGATGACGAAG
Organism: Salix purpurea; assembly: GCA_027405865.1. Lineage (NCBI taxonomy): Eukaryota > Viridiplantae > Streptophyta > Magnoliopsida > Malpighiales > Salicaceae > Salix > Salix purpurea. The sequence goes on along the minus strand of JAOWLH010000002.1, from coordinate 6,005,002 downwards.
ACGATGAAGATGACGTAACTTTTATAGAAAGAAAATATGATGATGATAACATAATTTTAAGCACGGCTGGCGCATTAACCCAATATTATATTGCTTATATTCATAAAGAACCATGTATAGTTTCATATAATACAGGGATGCGTTGGTTGAATGACATTTTAAGAGGTCATTGGAAACGCTGTGTTAACATGTTTAGGATGGATAGAGACACTTTGTTGAGCCTATGTTATGAATTGGAAACGTGTTATGGTTTAAACCCTTCACGGAGGATGTGCGTACTGGAGAAGGTAGGAATGTTTCTATTTACCCTTGCAGTTGGGGCATCAAATCGACATGTGCAAGAAAGATTTCAGCATTCTGGTGAAACTGTAAGTAGATGTATGAAAGAAGTCCTCAAAGCATTGTGTCTGTTTGCTATAGATATCATCAAACCAACTGATCCAGACTTTACCAACACACCGATACAAATTGCGATGAATCGAAGATTTATGCTCCATTTCAAGGTAATTTTTAAAGTTTACATTTAAGATAGTTTGCACCAATATTGTGTATTTTGTTTCAATATTTATATCGTAATACATTTCTTTTCATACTTGTAGAACTGTATTGGTGCAATTGATGGGACACATGTTCGTGCAACAATTTCACCGGAACTTCAAATTCCTTTTATTGGTAGGAAAGGTGTCCCAACACAAAACATCATGGCGGCCTGTAGTTTTGACATGCAATTCACATTTGTATGGGCAGGATGGGAAGGTAGTGCACACGATACACGTATTTTTCTCGAGGCTATACACAGTACGAGTATCAAATTTCCTAAACCGCCTGAAGGTTGTCAATTTTTTTTCTCTTACAGATATGATAATTTAAATATATTACTATTCATCTTTTGTTATTGAATTAATATAAAAGTTGCATTTTGTTTCTATTTTCAAGAAAATACTATTTGGTTGATGCCGGTTATCCGAATGAGTATGGATATTTAGGTCCATATAGAGGGGAGAGGTATCATTTAGAAGATTTTCGACGTCGGGGTGAACCAAGTGGACGACGCGAAGTATTTAATCGTGCACATTCATCACTACGTAATGTGATAGAACGGACATTTGGAGTATGGAAGCAAAGGTGGAAAATTTTGCAGTGCATGCCACCTTATCCTTACAAAACACAGGTTCGGATTATTGTTGCATCGATGGCACTCAATAACTATATTAGAAGGAGATCGCAACATGATGATGTTTTTGTTGAATATGATCGTAATCCCGATTATATCCCAGATGAGTTATTACCAGATGTTGTAGCATGTGAAACTAGTCAGAGTTCGGGCAGAAATTCCCGTATGGATATTGTGCGCGAGAGCATTGCAAATAGTTTGATGGGAGAATGAAATTATGTTTCCATTTTATTTGAAGTATTCACATTAATATAAATTGTTATTTATTTTTAAATTTATTTGTAGAAGTTACATATATATATATATATGGATGTATGGATGTATGTGTGTGTATATTTCCATGCCCTTTTAAGTAATTTTATAGGTTAAAAGCAGTTTGTAAAGTTTGGAAACCAAACACCAAAACTCTTTTTTCTTCAACCTTCAACTCAACCACAGTTTTAACCAAACACTAAACTGCTTTTTTTGAACCACAGTTTAAAACTCTATTTTTAAAACTCTATTTTTTCAACCACAACCACAACCGCAACCGCTATACCAAACAGGCCCTTAGTAGTAATTGTTATTTCTTAAAATATTTTTTTATTTAGAAATATATTAATTTATATATTTTCTAATATATTTATATACATCAAGACAATAAAAAAACATTTAATTTCTTTTTTTATAAATATGATCATGCCACGTTGCTAAACAAGGCGATTAAAATTAAATTTATTATGGTCAACTGATTTTAGTTAAAATGGAGATCAAGCAACCAAGTGTCAATTATACCTTGAAATAGAGATTAATGTATTAATTAATTTGATATAAAATAATTTAAAAAGATATATTTTTATGTTAAAAAAAATATGTATATAATATATCAACTAAAATATAAAACGCGTCCCGGTTTTACTGTGCTAATCCACAGTAACACATAGTATTAATATATATTGTCGTTAACAATGAAAGAGATGATCAAGTAGCCGAGTAAGGAGCACGAGATTATTCGAAGGGGCGTGGGTTCGAATCCCACCCCAACAGTATCTGATTTTGCATCCACAAAAACTAAATACTATGAATATATGTTTTCGTTAATGATTAACGAAAAGTTTGGGTAGCCGAGTTGGCAAATGTGCACGAGATTATTAAAAAGGTCGCGTGTTCGAACCTCAATCTTGGCATTTTCTGATTTTGCTTTAATATAATTTTTATTTTGCTTGGAAATGTGATTGATTTTTTAAAAAAAATATTTTTTGTTTAGAAATATATTAAAATTATAAAACAAAATTAAATTATTTTTAACATCAACACATGAAATGAAAATGATCTAAAAACATTAATAAACCCGTTAAAAAATACAATGTTTGGACAATGTTTGTTTTCTGTCCGTATTTATTCATTGAGTCTTTTAGATTATTATTTTTTCAATTCATTTTTTATCGGAGTTTTATTTTTATTTGGTTCCTTTCTGAAATTTTAATTTATGTTGGTGATAATCTTAAAGTTAATATTGCTCTTTTGTTTCCTTTGTTCTTTTTTTGTGTTTTCTGTTATTTTATCTATTTTTTGAATCAGATAATTTTATGATTTTATTGTTTTATTGTTAAAATGTTTTGATTTTGATTTTTATTTTTTGGGGTAATTTAATGATTTTAATTGTTTGGACAGTAATGTTGATAATAATTTGAACTGTTATAGTAATGAAAATGATGATAATATAGAGATGAATTTTCAATTTATGTTTTCGTCTTTTGTGAATAAAAAATTAACTACTTATTTGTTATTTAATTATCGCAAGTCTTTTCACAATTTATATATTTTTTTAAATGTGATTTAAATTGAATTATAAAATGAATTAATCTTAATACAATGAATTCAATAATTCAAATATCCAAATATTTTTGCTTTTTTAATGACGATGATAATTTTATGCTGGTTATTTCATTAAAACCTACTAAACAGATAAATTTATAGCGATTTAAAATTCATATATTTTATAGAAAACTTGCACTTCATAAGAATTCTGCATAAATTTATTATTTTGACTAAATTTATATTATAACAAAAAAAACACATAATTAATATTTTTTATATTAAAAAAATATAGTGTCGCCCGTGACGAGGCGCGGGAGCAGTGGCTAGTTTTTTAATATAGCTTGTAAAAGCTATAAAAAATATTAATCTATACCTTTTCAAATGAAATAGAGAATCACTTCTAAAAATGAAAGTAACCGTTTGGTAGTGCGGCGTCGCCGCAGGTTTGAAAAAAATGGGTTTAAAAAAAATAGATAAATGTTTGGTAAATTTTTATAAGCAGAAGTTATACATGGGCCCACATAATTTTTGTATGGAAACGGAGTTTGCAAATAAGCAGGAATTACCTGCTTTTCCATTTCTGCAAACGACGATTCAAACCTTCGATTGTGTTTAAATTACCGTTAGAAAATAAAATACCCCAAAACATCCTCACCATCTACCTCTTGTTACTCACTCTGCCTTCGTCCCTCACCCTCCCATCCTCAAACCCAACAGATCTGCAAATTTTACACAATCCCATCTCGTAATTCTCGTCCCTGACTGCCTCACCCTTACTTCACCATCTACCTCTCGTTCCTCACTGCCTCCGTTCCTCACCCTCCCGTCCTCAAACTCAATAAATCTGGAAATTATACACAAACCCATCTGCTTCTAATTGTTAATCTGCTCCTTGTCACAGAAGATCATAAATCAGTGGATTAAAACAAGGGTCTGCTGGTGTGATTGTGATGGTGTTGGATACAAATCCATGCCCATGTCTCTCCTGCTGGTGTGATTGTGATGGTGGGTAAGGAGAGGAGGAGGGTTGTTGATAGTTTGACAGAGAGTGTACCAGTGGTGGGAGCATTTTGCTTCCAGTTAATGGCTTTTCCATGGGCTGAAAATTAGCTTCAAGGCCGATTTAGTTCATCTGCTAGCTAGCAGGAAATGAATGAGATAATCATGTTGCTGGTTGTCAAAGTACTTTAGCCAAGGGCGAAGTTACCAATGAAATGTTTTCTTAAATTAATGGTGATAATTTTCAATGAATATAAGATCTTTAAAGAGTAAACTCGAACAAAAAATAGAATCTTGAATAAATAACTTAAAAAACAAAAAAAAATGTATTTCTTAATTAACATTAAAAAAAACGAGAGAGAAAAGTGGGATTAAAAATATTTGATAAAATAAAAAAAATAAAAATTGATATATATATATATACATATATGCGCTTTAAAGTAATTTCGCAAGTTAAAAGCAATATGAAAAAGCTTTGGTAACCAAACACATAAAACTGCTTTTCATTAATCTTAAACTCAAAAGCAGTTTTAACTAAACACTTCAAAATTTATTTTGAACCGCATCTAAAATGTTTTTTATAAAACTATTTTTTTAAAACCTCAACCATAAAAGTAAAAGTTGTGCTACACACACCCTCACTCCCGCACACTTGTTGCCCCGCATGCCGATAGTTTTTCTTTGATGGGGTCATGCGACCCTACAAGGCTTTAGATGCTGTCCACTACTTTCTTGTGGTTAGAATTTGTTTATTATTGTATTTAAAAAAAAAACAATAATTTTTTTAAATTAATTTTTTTAATGTTTTTAAATATTAAAAAATATTTAAAAATTAATAATAATATTTTAATAAATTCTTAAATAAAAAACATTTTTAAAAATTACCTCAGATTCAAAATAATGAAACTCAAAAGCTAAAAATGACATACACGTGGGTTTCTGGGATTTGTGGAGTAGAAAAACTCACACGTCGCCATCGCAAATCTCTCACGGCCCCACTTCCAGTTAGGCTTAGCGATTAATCGCGAGAAACTATGAAAACACCGGCGGCGCTGTCAGTGATGAAATGACTGATTCTCCGTATCGGCCATCGGAAGCCACCACAACAAAGTTACTTTCCAGATTAGTTTGTTTAGGTTATGAAAATGTTTAGGTGGGAGCATGATGGATGGAACCACCATGTGCGCACTGTGAGCCTAAAAAACAATTACATGAAATATATAACACTAGCTATATTGCCCGCGCGTTGCTGCGGATATTTTTGTGTATATAATTTAACATAATTAAATCAACAACGATAAATTTATATGATATAACTAAATAAAAGTTATAAATCAGGAGATAAAATGTAAAAAAATTTAAGTACAGTTTATTGCGCAAGCATAGATTACATCTTTTAGAATGTAGATATTACGTTATGCAAGATCACAAAAGAGCGCGAACTAACATTTTCAAAACCAGAGCAAAATAGTTTAATAAGGAAAAAAAATTAATCACAAAATCATTATTGTGCAAATAAATAAATTATTATTATTATTATTATTATTATTATTATTATTATTATTATTATTATTATTATTATGTTAGTAATGAAAGGGAAAAAATAAATGAAAGACTAAAAATATCCTACAAACTTTAAAAAAAAGATAAGAGAAAAAATAAGAAAAAATAAAAATTATCATTGCTATTACTGTAAAAACAATAAAAATTATCAAATTATCCGGAGGGAAAAAAATATTAACAAAAGAGTAGGCAAGAAAAACAATTAAATTATTATAATTATAATTATAATTATAATTATAATTATAATTATAATTATTATTATCATTATCATTATCATTATTATTATCATTATTATTATTATTATTATTATTATTATTATTATTATTATGTTAATAATGAATGAAAAACCAGAAATAAATGAAAGAACAAAAAAATTCTAATAATTTGAACAAAAGATTAAAACAAAATAAAAATTATCATTGCTATTAATAATAATAATCTAACTTGAAAATATATAAAAAAACCAATAAAAAACTAAAAGATAGAGCAAATAAAAAAATATTATAGATGATAAAACAGAAATAAAAATTAATAGCTGAAAAAAATCATTTAATCAGAAAATTTAAAAAAATATATGTTCAACGTTGCGGGTTGAGCGAATAATTTTTATAGGATTTGCTGGATTAAAATTAAAATATAATATTTATATATGCAAAATTTAATATAATAAAATAGATCAACACACCATATTATCACAATAGCAAAATCAAAGCCTTAAAATCTAAAATTACAATTGCTTTTACTATTAAAACAATAAAAATTATTAAATTATCCTGAAAGAAAACACTCAAAAACATTAAAAAAAGAGTAAGAAAGAGAAACAATTAAATTATTATTATTACTATTATTATTATTATCATTATTATGCTAATAATGAAAAAAAAGATAAGATAAATGAAAGACTAAAAACATCCTAGAAACTTTAATAAAAGATTAAAAAAACAAAAAGAAAAAACTATCATTGCTATTACTGTCAAAACAATAAAAATTATCAAATTATCCGGAGGGAAAAAAAACATTAACAAAAGAGTAAGCAAGAAAAACAATTAAATTATTATTATTATTATTATTATTATCAATATTAATATTAATATTAATATTAATATTGTTGTTGTTGTTATTATTATTATTATTATGTTAATAATGAAAGAAACAAAAATAAATAAAAGACTAAAAATATCTCAGAAACTTTAACAAAAGATAAAAAAAAATATCATTGTTATTACTGGAAAAAAAAACAAATTATTATCAAATTATCGGGAGGGAAAAAAATAACAAAAGAGTAAGAGAGAAAAATTATTATTATTATTATTATTATTATTATTATTATTATTATCATTATCATTATTATTATTATTATTATTATTATTATTATTATTATTATTATTATTATTATTATTATTGTGTTAAATACACTTATATATACATGGACAAAAGTTACGTTGAGGACAAAAACTAAAAGCATAGATGCATAAATACCAATAAAAAATAAACATTAAAAAAAGAACATATGAATTAATATCAAATAGAAAATTAAAAGAATAAGGACCAAAATGAAAAATGACATATATAAAATTAATTCCAATTGAAGGATAAAATTGAAGAAAACAATAATTGGAGGACCAAAAATTAAATAATGATCAAATGCTATCATTCTATAAAAAAATTAGAAGAAGAGGGACTGAAATCAAACTTTGTATATATTACCAATTGCAATTGGAGGACCAAATTAAAGAAAGCAAAACTTCGGTACCAGAAAAAATTGAAGGAACCAAAAAGAAACTGAAAATCAAAAGTATAGGGACCAAATTAAAATTGCTTTATATAATTAGTTTTAATTGAAGGGCACAATTGAAAACAATCAAACTTTCAATTAAAGAAATCAGGAATAAAATCGAAATCAAAACCTCAGGGACCGAAATTAACTACCACAAACATGAGGGACCGGACCTGACATTGGGCCCGCAGGAGAGAGAAAAGCGACAGCCGCCACAAAACCGGCCACGGCCGCTTACACGGGCATCTATGATTGGAACGCGCCGCGACGGCAGACAGAGCACCTGGAGGCACACCGTACTCACCGACGGAGAAAATTTTTTGACCGCCGCATTGACCCGCACGCGCCGCCTAAAGGGTGCGTTGGCGTTGAGGGCCATTGTCGCGTCCTGACGACGCGCCAGCGGTTCAGACGAAAATATAATAAAAAAATAGGCTAATTACCAAGTCACCCCTGACCCAACCCAGATCTACGAAAAAACCGAGGGGGAAAGGACGCCCGTGTCCCCGTTTACTGTGCAGTGTTTTGTCGTTACTGAGGGTTTTTTTAGTTTGTGCACTGTGCACTGAAGGTGGGAAAACCGACGGAGCCCCTCGTCCCTGTGCTCTATTTTGTCGTTTTCGAGGGGTTGATTCGTGATTACACTGTGCACATTGCGGCTAAATAAAAAAAAAGCTGAAAACCGAAAACACCCCCATAAAATAAACAACACACGCCAGATAATGAAGCCCATTTTCGTCACGACACTGCCACAATCCACAGTGATTTGTGAGAGGGTGCACAGTGCAACTATCAACGCGGTTTATGTGTTTTGTAATTTCACTTAAAACTAGTGACGGGTTTTGACGGATAGAGAGATTAGAAAAGTTTAAAATAGATGTATTTTAAGAATGAGAAAATAATTTCAATGAATTGTAATTGAAAATATAAAAGAGAAGAAGAGTTGTGCAAAAAAAGTGTTGGTGTAAATTATAATTAAAATTCAGTACCACTATCGTGAAACCATACTAAGTTTATAAAAAAAAAAAATATGGAAAGGAGAAATAAATATATTTTGAAATAAAAAAATGTTCTCGAGTACTTCGTAAAATAATTGACATGGTTCTAGCGATGATTGCATAATTTTTTTTTGAATTTTGATGTAAAATCACTTATTTATCAGTTTTGTATTATTGGGTATAAATCTTTAATCTGACCATTAGATCGGGTTAAACTTTCATGAGAAATCTTCTAACATAGTGTTTTATCTTGGATTAAAAGTCACAATCACATCTAGATTGGTTATTCCAACTAGCACTAAGTAAAGATCTAGTTATTGTCTTTAGCTTGGTTCTCATCATAAGAGTTGGTAAGATGATTTTGTTTTTTCTTGGATTTAAGTTTAATTTTATATGTACACAGATTGTTTGATAAAGATTTACTGTGAAAGTTTTACCTTTATTAGTTTAATAATAAAATAGTAATTATTTATTTGATGTATCTTTTAGTTTAATGTTTTTTTTTTGTTGATTTGTTTGTGCCAAAATATTAAATATTATAAAGTTATTAAAATACAAAGATAAAATAAAAAATATATTTAAATTATAAAAATCTTGATATAATATTTGTTGGATTAAGAAAAAAACATTTAAGAAATTATTGAAAATGCGTTTCAAAAGTATTTTTGAAAAAACATTATTTTTTTTTATTTTAGATTAAAAAAATTAATATTTTTAGATCATTTTCATATGCTGATATCAAAAATATATAAAAAAATTAATTTAATATTTTTTTACGAATAGTTTTTTTTCTTCAAAAACAACATTTTTGAAACAATATCCAGCTAACTCCCGGTTACTAATAGTTGGAGCAGTATTGTCCTTACGAGTCAAATGATTTCACAAAAGATAAGATTCTTCGTCAATGCATGGTGTGGATTGACGAGGTTAGTTCGTTAGAGACAATAAAAAAATCGGCGTAGACAAGGAAGTAAAGTTGACGATTAATTGACAGGTCTCAAATACCTTACAGTTTCGTCCACAGAGAGAGCGCTTGCCTGCCTGCCTATATATATATAGTCCTCTGCCCTCACGCGCACACTGGATGCCATTTACGCGCCCTGTCTTTCCTTCTTCTCCATTCTGTACACAGTTTCATGCTTTGGAAAAAGAGAAGCTCTGCATGATAATGAGCACCAACTTATCCTCTTCAACTTCAGGGGAAGGAGCTGGTGCAGAAGCGAATCCAGGTGGTCCTGCTCACTCAATGGCTACGCCGCCACCAGCGGCAACAGCTAGCAGTGATGGGTCAGGCAAGAAAGTAAGAAAACCTTATACAATTACCAAGTCTCGTGAGAGTTGGACTGAGGAAGAGCACGACAAGTTCCTTGAAGCCCTTCAATTGTAAATCTCCTTTTTCGATTCTCTCTCTACACCCACTCTGTCTCTCCCCCTCGTATTTTAGTTCCTGCTCTGGAAATTCAAACTCAAAAGAAGAAAGAACGGGAAATAAGTACCGCTTTCTTGATCTTTATTACAGCAACTGACTTCGATTTGTTGCTGTTTGATGGTTGCTTCTTTTTTAGCCGTCTCTTTTTCTTGAATGAGTTGCTATCTGGGAAGAAATAAATAAACAAACGGACTTATTGATTGTGCTTTAAAGAGGATGCTTATCACATGAAACTAAATTTGACTAGGTCCTTTTTCGTTCAGGTTTGATCGTGACTGGAAAAAGATTGAAGATTTTGTGGGATCAAAGACGGTGATCCAGGTCTGAATCACATGTTCTGGCTAAGTAGGTTCAGATTTCTATTATCTTTCTGGAATGTTCTTTACTTTACTGATTATATGCATTTGCAGATTCGAAGTCATGCGCAGAAATACTTCCTGAAGGTCCAGAAGAATGGCACAGTTGCCCACCTGCCTCCTCCTCGCCCTAAACGCAAAGCCTCTCACCCCTACCCGCAGAAGGCTTCAAAAATTGGTTTGACCATTCTTACCAAATACGATGATAAATGCTATTGCACATTAAAATCTCCTTCTTGACATTTTGCCGTGCTGTGTCTTAATTATTGCAGTTTTAGTGCCGCTGCCAGCATCCATGGCTTACCCTTCATCATTGAATACCTTTACACCGGAATATGCTCCGTGGGATGAAACTTCAATGTTAATAACCTCCCCAACAAGAAAAATCATGCTATCGCAAGATGAGCTTAACAGTTTTCACGGAGCTGAAGGTGTGCACACTTTCTTTTTTTGTTATCCTCATGTTTTTATATCAGTAGATTATTTCTACCAGAGGAAACTTTCCAGCACTTCTTATGGCATGCAACGTTACTGATTCAGCTGATATTGGAACAAAGGGTGTATCAAGGATTAGTAACAATACTGTCGGTGGCCTCGGGACCTCAGGAACATTGTGGAGTGCCGAGATGCCAAAGCAAGCAACTGTGCTTCATGGTAATCCACAAGAATATAGCTGTTAATTTTCCACTGATAATGACCTCAAACTCAGAAAAAAAGGGTCCTCTCTTACTTTTACCTATTATTTGTAGGCATACCAGATTTTGGTGAAGTATATAGCTTCATTGGAAGTGTCTTTGATATGGAAACGAAGGGGCATGTGAAAAAGCTCAACGAAATGGACCCTATAAATTTTCAAACTGTGAGTTGAATTGAATTGAGATGCATCTTTTCCCCATATAGCAATCTTATGATTTTCTCTACTGCATAAAATCAAGTGCTGATCTGGCTGGCCAGTTCATGTGAGTCTCACTTGTTTGACGGGCTTGTTTGGCTCTTCAAAACTGCCCTTTCATCTTCTCAACGTGCATAACATAGTGGTCATTCAAGTAGAATATTAGTATTAAGCACAATCATGTCTATATTTCTAAAGTTTCCATCTGTTATGATGTGTATGTTGATGTGAAAAGCATTAGTATGTTAGTGGAGTTCTCAAAATAGCACAGGAATATATCCATGGAGCCAGTAAACATAAGTTTGGAATGTGCCCTGGTTTTCCTGTTTATTTCAATGTGCTCTGTATATATAATTCCTTTTGGTGTCTTGCAGGTTTTGTTGTTGATGAGGAACCTTACTGTGAATTTGTCTAGCCCTGATTTTGAGCCATTTGTAAGTGGAAATGTTATGTAAGCATGTTCATAGGAGCTTTAACCAGCATGCATGCATATACTTATTTTGACTGCTGATTTTTTTTGTAAATGTGATAATATATTGCAACCATAATCTGAGTCAGTATTATGGCTGGAACTAGGTTTTTGCAGTGTTCAATGCTAAGGTGATAACATGGTAGATTACTTTATTTTTTTCCATGATGTTGAGAGCCTGTACTAAGAGCTTTTACAGAAAACAACTGCTGTGCTGTAACATGGCAGTTTCGTCTGTAAAAATAATTTTGGTGGCTGTTTCTCCCTGAAAAAGAACTGTTAGGAGGTCCAAGTCCTTTTATGGGAGGGCTTCGAAAAAGAATGTGAAATGATCTGACCTAGAATAGTGTAGAGGGGGATAATAAATGACAGTAAAAATTGTCCAGAGCATATCCAAGTGGGAATTAAAAATGTACCAGGCCTCTTTTCTCTCACCCCCTGTTCTTTCAATTCCTGATACAGTTGCAGGCTTCTACAACTACTTTCAATTAAAACTTGCTTCTGCAGATTTTGCTCGCTTATTTTGACTACGATGAAAATCCGCAGATGTTTCTCTCACAATAATTCATATGACACCACATACGTAATCATAATGTAAAGTCAAAGGGATTAGTCTTCTCAAGGAACTATCTCACCTAAAGGTTTAAGCTATTAGGTGAGGTTTCAGAATATGATTTATATTATTCTCTAACACACCCTCTCAAGTGAAAGCTCTTTGAGCTTGAAACTTGCACAAGTCCACACTACCTTGTGCTTGATTTTTATCAAATAGAATGAGGGTTGTGAGATTCGAACTCGTGACCACTGAGTCAACAAGGCTCTAATACCATGTTAAGAAACCATCTTACTTAAAAGCTTAAGCTATGAGGTGAGGCTACAAATTATGATTTATATTATTCTCTAAGAGGTCTGATCATGAGAACATTTTACTAGATAAAAATGTAACATATAATGCATGTGGAAACAAAAGACAAGCATCTGTGTCTACCTCTATCCCGTCTTTTTTTCATATCCTGAATGCGCATATAGTTTGATGAATGAGCATATAGTTTGATGTGCTGCTTCAATATTAGAAAGAAAGGCCTGAAAAAACTTTCCTGTGAAAGATCTTTGAACTTATTCACCCTTTTGCATATTTTATGTTTGTAAGCTCTTCCATGATTGTTCTGTAACCTTGGCTAGTTTAATTCCTTGGTTGATTCAGAGGAAGGTAATGTCATCTTATGATGTCAATACCAAAACAGTGGGAGTTACTACCCTGAACCAGACCAATGATATAGCATGTTGAGCTAAACTTTTGCAGACCTGTACGTTTTCATTCGTTCATTTTTTTTCTTCCAGTGGGAGCTACTTCCTTGATTCTCCAGGATCAAACTTACTCTAAGCATCTTTTTGTTGCAGTAACGTGGAGATGTTGGCTGGAATTCCTGCTGCCCCACTAGAATCAAATAAACGCATCTTTGAGCAGAAGCTTGAAAATTCATTTGAGATAGACTTTGGCTGATATGCCAAGGGAGAGTTCATGGTGGTAGAAGAAGTTCTGTATATTATATTTGACGACAACCAAAAAAGTGTGTACATCTTGCGAGATCTGTTTGGTGGTGGCTTGGCCGTCACTTGATATGATTCTGCATATAGCGGCGTACATTTTGCCTGGGTAGAATTGAACACCTTAAGAAAAGCCCGTCAGACTCGTGAATGTATGTTATTTTCTGTATATGAATGAATGATTTTATTAGCTGTACACTGCTTATTATCCTCTGCCACGAGCTGGGTTAGAATTCTTCTGATGTATATATGTATATATATATATATCAAGGCGATGATAGCCCGAGCTAGTCCAAGTTTAATTAAACTAACACCACATGATATATTATATCTGTATAAAAGAAATTAAAAAAAAAACATAAAAGTTTAAGATTCAATAGTCAATGTCAAATGATATTAAAAAAAAAATTATTTAAAAAAAATAGCGTTGAAAAATTCTTAGATCAACTCGAGTTGATTTAATTCTTGAGTAAAAAAATAGTTTTTAGTCTAAATTTAATCTTATGATTTATATTTTTTTCTACATAAGCATGTTTCTTATCAAAAGCATGATTTTTCAAATAAAAAATTATCATGATCTTAAAAGTTACAATAGAAAAACATTTTCTTGATAATTTATACAACTTGATGAAACAATTACTAATATTCATTTAATGACTAAAAAAGCCGGTGCTGTGTTAAAACAACAAAAACACCTTAAGAATCCATATTTAACCTCAACCCCAAATCTAAATAAACATTATCCATCCAAATTCACAATTAACATTTCGCAATAAATAACACACATGTATCATAGCCTTCATCTATCAAAATGAAAAATAGAATTGTAAGTTTTATCAAAACCTGGAAAAGAAGAACAATCCACTCATGAAAGAGCTGGGCAAATTGGTCTTATCTCTGTATCTTTGAAATTCTATTTCCTTACTTTTACAGATAAGGATGTTATATACATGCATCCCGTGTTGCATAACAAACTGGAGAGAGAAAGTAAAAGTGAAAAACTAATTCTTCTAGATAACACTGGAGGCTAGAAGAAACAAAAAAAAAATAATGGAAAGTGAGAATGTACAAAACATGTGTTATCTGTCATCTGGTGTATACGAGAGAGTTGAATGCTAGTCATTTGTACTTCTTGATTATTAATATTTACATCCCGTAATAAAAATAATTAATTAAAAGAAAAAATGGAAAAATAATTAAAAAGAAAGAAAGATGAGGATCCTTTAAAAGAAAACCCAGGCTCACCTCACTTTGGAAAGCAAGGTGTGCGTACCTAGCTTCCTTTTTTTTTTTAATGGAAAATTACCCTAATATCCTATAATTCATTCGAAATTGCTTTTACTTACCAAGTTTTAAAAAATTTATATTTTTCATCCTATATTTTGGTGCACGCTTAATAATTTACATTCTTTTTATGATGCGCTATAAAGAATCAACGAAACTTATCCGATTATTTATAAGTTTACCATTTTTTTTATTTAATGACTAAAGAGTTTGTGTGGTATTAAAAAAAATTGAAAAAGCCCAGCACCAAAATCTAAATCTACATCATCCATCTAAATTCATAATTAACACTTCAAATGAAAGAAAACTCACAAATCTTATCACCTTCATCCATCAACAACACTACAATTCCCATCTGCACACTGAATCCCATCATACAGGAAGTATGGACCACGACCATTATCTGTGTATTATGGGTGTGTTTGACATTGCAGTTGCTGTTGTGGTTAAGATTTAAAAAAAAAAACAGTTTCATGAAAAACAGTTTTAGCTGCGGTTCATAACTGAAATTGAAGTATTTAGTTAAAATTATGGTTGAGTTTGAGGTTTAATAAAAAATAGTTTCGTGTGTTTGGTTACCATGCTTTGTTGTCAACTTGTGAAATTACTTTAAAGGACACACACACACACACATATATTGTTATTTAAATATTGTAGATTAGTAATCATAACAATAAAATATAATTAATAATTCAAGTAAATTAGACATTTATTTTTATTCTTTCATCAAATTACTTGTAATTTCATCACGAACTAAATTGATACATGAATGTCTCTGCGATCCCTTGCTATTTGATCAAGGAACAACATCTGGTAACAATATCATCAGTAACAACATCTGTGATCCAGTTGTAGAGATATAGGGTCTGTTTGGCACAACTGTTGCTGTTGTTGAGGTTGAAAAAAACAGTTTTATGAAAAGTGCTTTTAGCTGCGGTTCGTAACTGAAATTTAAGTGTTTGGTTAAAACTATGGTTGAGGTTGAGTTTAATGAAAAACAGTTTTGTGTGTTTAGTTACCATGTTTTTCATATTACAGTTACCTTATGAAATTACTTTAAAATACACACACACACACACACACACACGTACATATATATAAATATTTTGTTGGAATAATTAGAATTGCAATTAATTATAATTTAGTCCCTGTAGTTTGTAAGCTGTAATTGATTAGTTCCTAAGTTATCATAATTAAATAAACAATCTCCTGATCAGAATTGTGCTAATAAAAAAAATATTTTACCAGTTTATGTGTTCTTCTAGAAATAAAATAAGAGCAAAATAAATCGGAAGATAATATGGGGCCTGCAATATATAATTTCTTAAAATATAAAGAATATTGTATAATTTCTAAAACTATAATAATTGATTTATTTATTGTGCTAACACAAGTCCTAAATTTTAATAATTAACTCTAACAATCAAGAAAATTGCAACAGAAGAAGAAGTCACAACCAAAGCAGAACTTTAGTTTGCAACACAAGCCGACGTATAATTAAAGATGCAGCCATCAGTTAGTTTTTCTTTTCTTAAATCTCTTTTCTCATTGGGGTTAGAAATCACTAACATGGTCCCGTAAATGCCAACAAATATATTAAATGTTATATGTAGTTCGTTGATTTCCCTTTAGTTTTGAGTTTCAACCTGCTTCGCCGTAGAATCTTGATTCAAGACCTTGAAAAATGCAGCAGCGCCACTAATATTTTGATATTCATGGTGTGTTGTTGAATCTAGTAAAAAGATGAGAGCTCAAAAGAAAATTATAGCAGACCAGAGGATGGCGGTGGGATTTGCAGAGAGAGGAGGGAGAGAGGAGAGGAGTTGGAGTTGGATTTGCAGAGAGAGGAGGGAGGAGAGGAGGGAGAGAGGAGAGGAGTTGGAGTTGGATTTGCAGAGAGAGGAGATGAGTTGGATTTGCAGAGAGAGGATGGAGGAGAGGAGGGAGGGAGGAGAGGAGTTGGAGTTGGATTTGCAGAGAGAGGATGGAGGAGAGGAGGGAGGGAGGAGAGGAGTTGGAGTTGGATTTGCAGAGAGAGGAGATGAGTTGGATTTGCAGAGAGAGGATGGAGGTGTTGGATTTATAGAGAGAGGCGTTGCAGAGAGATGAGGATGAGGGAGGAGAAGCAGACTAGAGGACTCGACGTTGATTTTTTTGTGGAAATCACGTGGACCGTAGTGTATTGTCACGTTAACGTCGCGGCTGCAAAAGCAGCTCTTAGGTGCTTTTGCAATCACGATGTGATTTTCATTTTTTTCATGGGACCCACAGCCAAAAGCTGGGGTAACAAGTGTGTTTGGAGCCGCTGTTCAACGCAAAAGCAGGTTGAACCGCGACACCAAACACCCACATAATTCCAAGGTCAAATCCGGTTGCAAGTTTCTGATTCATAATCAATCGAAAAACAACAAGGTCGTGGAGGGAAATGAAGTCACGTGTCTTTCTCTTTCATCATAATTGATCTCTATCTATACATTTTTTCTATTATATATATATATGGACTAGGCTTGATCTAACTAAATGGGTCGGCCCAACTCTGCTGGACTTGGACTTGGCCGAGAGAAGGTCCAACCCAAGTCTAGCATATACATAGAGTGAAATGGTGCGATACACTGTTCACGTCTTCTTAAAACATGAACAGTGTAGCGGGTTATTCACTTGCATTAATTCACGTGAACAGTAGCGGTCGACCGACAGTGACGAGAGGCTCAACTGTCAATGCTGACAGGTAAAGAAGGGCAAGGTGATTTTTCCTGTCATGGTGGCATCAAAATGGTGGCTTGTGGTGGTTAGGAGAAGCATCAAAAGGTTATTGTTGTTGTTGCCGTCGTCGCTGCTTATGTCGGGGCTTGCTGCTGCTAGAAGTCATGAATGGAGCTTATGGCGTGGAGGGGAAACATCCTTATGGTGGTTCTCTCCGGGAATTGTTGCTGGAGGAGGGAGGGAGGGAGCTGTCGGTGACTGTGGAGAGAGAGAATGTTGGCTAACTGTAGGAGAGAGAGGGAGATGGTGGTGCTTTTGCTGTTGCCGATGTCCGTGACGATGCTTATAGCTTGGTCTTTACCCCGATATGGTTTCGTGCCAGTGAGAGAGAGACTACGATTCATGCCATGAGAAGCTGCTTCTCCAAAACTAAGGTTCGACCTCGTTTTCAGTGGATCCCACAGTTTAAAATATTGTGATGCATCCTTCACCAAACTACTTGTGTTTCCTCCAAATGCAGATAGAACCTCAATACCAAACACCTACTATGAATGGTTGGTAGTGTGGTTGAGGTTGCTTTTGAAAGTTTTTTCATTTAAAAATGCATCAAAATGATGTTTTTTAAAAATTATTTTTGACATCAGCACATGAAAATAATCTCAAAATACCAAAAAAAACTTACATTAAAGTAAAAAATAAAAGTATTTTTTTCCAAAATTTGTCAAAATCATTTTTGAAACGCAATGATGAACTGGCAAATCTTCATCTTTATACAACTATGCTCCAATAAATAAATAGAAAAGAATGGAAAAGGAAGCAAAGGAAGGAATGGTGTTCAGATACAAGAAATTGAAGAATTACAATATAAAACGTAAGAAAAGAAGATTGGACAAAGTAGGGGATGATTTGTATTATAAATGTAGAGAAAATGTTTTTTTATATAGTTGTAGAATAGGTTAGTCTAAAACATAACATATATAAAGTATACTAAACTTCTGATGATTTTCTTCCTTATAGTGTTTTGTGTATTCCTTTGGACCCAATATAGATTCTAATTTTGATGGCTTGCTTGACTTCAACTTAATCATCCACTTAATCATCCATCCATTTTTATATGGACTTTTATTTATGTTCATCACATGAAACGTCAAAATTAGACATGCATATATATATATATATAAAAATTATAAAATTATAAAATTGAAACAATATGATCCTATATGGTTTTATACTTACCAATCTAGGAGTCTCATTATGTTATATATTAACATCAACAACCTCACCAGAGATTCAAGAATTCACGTCACTTGTTATTTTTATACTTTTCACTATTCTGAATCTCTTCACAATGATGATAGAAAGCCTTGTAAAAACACATATTAAATTGGCGATACCTCTTATATCATATTTATTTAAGGGAAATTAGATAAGGTTATTGACTTTATCATCCTCGCATATCTCTTTTTTTTTCTTTCTCACACACATAGATCTCACTCCTAACATTACTACCTTTAATCATATGCACAATAGAAAAGCAGAGGTGGTAAAAACTCTCAATGAGAGTGTACAAGGAAAAAGAAAGGAGAGAAATGTGCATAGGTAGTCCATTTGTTTTCTAGGTAGTCCATTCCAAATCCTTGAAAGAATTATAGGTAATGCATACAAAATACATCTTCTAAGTGAGTATAGTGTTATCTTAATGTCTCCAATATCTGTTTGATTGATGTGGGTAAAATTTTGAGGTTAAATTCTTTTAAGAACAAAGGATGTTAAGCCTGAGGATATATAAAGTCAAAAACAATAGTCAAATCAACCATTTCTAAGAAAGCTAAATTCAGGGTTGTGACTTAGCTTAGCACAACAATAACCTATATCAAGACACTAAGAATATAGAAACCAAATCCCCACCTAACACATATTAAAAGACAAAACGAGTAGTATAGAAGACAACACAAAACTTGATTAATTATTGATAGGTTAGAGTAGTTCAGTGAAGAGTCAAAATATAACATTCCTCTAAAAAATATATAATAAGGTTATTTTTAAATCAAAGTTTGTGAGAAAATAACAATTATAAGATAAATAACCCTGTTTACACTAGGGGGAAATTATCCTAAACAATGTTGGAAAATATAATGAAAGATCTCTAATTAAAATACTAATTACAAGATAAATAACCCTTTTAATTAGGAAACTAATACAAATATTGTATAGTAGCTTATAAATGTTATTGTAAGTCCTTTACAAGTCAATTTCTACAAGATTTTAACTATATATAAAATGAAATGTATTATTTTAGATAAATATCAGTATGATCTAATAATCGAAAAAAAACATTATGCTTCTTAGTGAAAACCATTCATTATAAAAAATAAGCCTATAAATGCTGAATAAATTAGCCTAAAAGTAGATGAATCAAGCCCTTCTTGTGCATAAAATAAATTGACTAAGATCTAATCATTATTTATTAAAGATATAACCTCCTTGAAATACACCTTGACTTGGATACTCTAAATAAAGCAATTAAATTCATCTTTAAGCTTATTTGTCCTTGTTCTTATAATTAGCCCATTTGATGCTTTTAATGGACCCTTAGGTGTAGTTTAGATCACATAAAAAAATCAATCATAACAGTTTGAAAACACATGAAGAACTAGAGAGTTTCATTTTATTTAAAGTGGGAGTTCTTAATAGAATAGCTAATTAAAACATTTACCTCATGATTCCTTATCTGATATGAATTTCTATATATGATTACGACTTATGTGTTTATATAGGATTCAAACCTTCTATCAATATATATAATGCCATATAAGTATTGTGAAGGATGGTTAACCCTATAAATTTCATCTTAATTTCTAGCATTTTAACTCTTTCAATATCTTTTTTTTTTATTAAGTTATCATTTTCCTTGTGTTGCTTCGGAGAAAATAAATTTTTTTTAGTGTTTGAGGTCTTAGATCTCTCCACTCTACTTGATTTTACAAGATTATTATATATCTCATTCTGAGATTAATTTTTCATTATGTTGTTTCTCCTCCTTGAAAGGTGGAAATGAACAACCAGTAACATATTGATCAAAAGACTACATGGAAAACTAATAGATTAACACACCTAATATGATAAGATTCATTATATATTCCATATATCAACTATCATGCCTCCAAATAAAAACTTAGGTAAATTTTTTTATTATTGCATTAGATGAACAATTAACATAAGCAATGGACTTATGTCAACTTCTTGGTTTTTAATAGCTTAATAATCCACCATCTCATTATATTCTATTGGATGGACTTGTATTAGATGTGCCTAGAGATGAGTCTTCATCATCTAATTCACTCTTATAGCATATAATTGTATCTTAGCATACCCTTAGAGTCCACTTGTAGTCCCTCATATTTCCATCGATCACGATAAATCATCATCATCAACCACATATAAGCACATCAATATAACCATATGCCTATTCTTTTTATAGATATGATGGCATCATGCAATGGTAATGGGTACATTTTTTAAACCATCTAGATTGTATATTATTGAAGTTTCTTGGCACCCCATACCAAATTTCACCATAGCTTTCCCAGCATAGTAAGGTAATGAATTGTTGAACTATTTGTATATAACTTGTTTGTCCTAAGTTCTCACTTTGTATGGACTTTTAGTTTAATGTTTTATTCAAAAGGTCATGGTTACTGGCAAGAACTTATTGACTCATCATTTAGGCTTATAATAAATTAAAGGTTGCTCTTGCTACTCAACCTCGAGCATTATACAAGGACGTGTTGTAAGATTAACTCATTACCTTCTAGGTGGAGTTGCCACACATGGGCATTCTTCTAAGCAAGAATTATAGTAGTACGATAATGACTACGAGGATTTGAAAGGTATTATAGCATTAAGATTTACAAGGTTTAGCTAAAGCTTAGCTTAGAACCCCACTAGTTGTTGTATTTTGTTTGGAATTTTTACCATACATGACTTCAAGAGCCCCTACTCATTAGGAGTCAAAAACCTGATCATTCTAAAGTTGGAAAATTTTACTCTACATTTTGAAAACTTTTATTATTATTTACGGGTGTACTTTTTTTGTGATAGCTAAAACAAAATAATTATTAATTTCTTTATATTTTGACTAAATTCTAACGGATAATCATAAACTAGTTATGATATCTAATTTTTCTTTTCAAGACATGAGATATATGCTATATTTTCTTTTTATGGAAAAATATCTTGGAAAAACTTTGGAATTTGGTTGTATGCACGAAAACAACACATTTTTTGTTTGTTTGTTTTAAATGTGATTTTTTTATATTATTTGTTTTTAAAAATAAAAAAATTAGACTGGACCTGACCCAACTAAATTGGTTGGCATAGCTGCTGGACCTGACCCAACCAATTGGGTTGGGTCGAGAATAGGTTTGGCCCAAAACCTATGCAGAAAAGAAAAAAAAGTGTTGCAGTGTTCACGTATTGTGTGAACAGTAACAAAGTGGTTGTCTAAGGGTGACGAGAGGCTCACCTACCACTACTGACGAGTAAAGGAGGCCAAGATGGTTTTTCCTGTGGTGATAGCATTAGAAATGGTGGTCTGTGATGATCGGGAGGAGTGCCGGAAGGTGGCTGTTTTGTGTTGATGCTGTTGTTGCTTGTCGTCGGCACTGGAGAAAAAGATGTAAGTCTATCGATGGCACTACTATCGTGGAGGGGAAGTTTCCGGTGCTGAGGGGGATGGTGGTGGTGCTCGTCGGGATTGCTGCTGCTGGAGGAGAGAGAGGGAGTTGTCGCTGACTGTAGAGAGAGATAGAGATTACTATCGGCTGGAGGGGAGGGAGGGAGTTATCGTTGACTGTAGAGAGAGATAGAGACCACTATCGGTTGAGAGAGAGAGAGAGAGCTGATGTTGCGTGTCCTGCCGGAGCTAAGGGAGATGGAAGGGTGGAAGTTGTTGGTGCTTATGGTGTAATTTTTTACACTGTCCTCCCTCGTCTCTGTGTTGTATTATTTCATGCTTTCTGTAAATGTTCCTCCTCTTGTGCATGGTGTGATCAGTGCTATTTATAGGCAAAATAGGCAACCCTTCGGTTACCCATTGCATGCACCGATGGGTTGCCTCTTGGTCGCCTGCAGTAGCATGCATGCACTGTCCAGGTGACTGAACAATGCAGTCACGTCTACGGGATTTAGGAGAAGGTGCAAATGCATTTCGGTCTCTCGAAAACGTCTAAATTTTTCACCATGATTTTTCTACCTATGTGAGCCCCTTTTATTTTATTTTTTTTATTCTGGGTAGATTTTAGGGAATAGTCCAAAAAGGATTGTGACAGTTCTAATCCTTTTTGGAAGGTTTCACCCACAATGATAGTTTATAGTTGATTGATATTACATATCATCATTTATTGCATTTCTTTCCTGGTAATGGGTCACATGTATAGGACTAACTTTTGGATTGGAAACAATATAAAAGATCTTTTAGAGACAAATACTCTCCTGTTTTCTACTTAATTCATCATGGAGTCAAATTCTCATTAGTACAAGGTAAAATAATGCCTTTCGGCCTCTAATTTCCATATACATCGAGCAAATAAACAGACCGGCAAGCCCATAAAAAGAGTCCCAATAAAAAAAATACACATTATTCCTTCTTTTCTATTGAATCAATCATAATCACTACCTATATTCGGTAAAATTATGCACCACAAATAAGAGCTAATAAACAGACCGGCATGCCCATAAAAAGACATCATTATCCCTTGTGGAAAAAAATTATTTGCTAATATGGGAATAATGATATCAAGTTTTTCTCAAAATAACTAGAATTTTAGTCAATAAAAACCCTAATGAACCTAAAAAAACATATAATGGCCCAATAAAAATTACTAATTTTTTGAGATCTCATTGTAAATTCTACTCGTATATGTTTTTATCGCCAACTCATACTAAATCTAGTTGAATATTATTGAAAATAAAAGACGGTCCAAAATGAGTATCAATTGACTTTATTTTATTTTTCTGTTTTTGAAGGAACTTTCATCAACTTCTACTATTCTAATATGAATATTTCAAAACAATTCATTAGATCTAAAAGTAAAATAATGAAAGCCCCTCGGATGATCCCTTATCTCCAAATATATCTCTACATGTGCTTTGTATTTATCTCATGCATCCACCCTACATCATATACAATGACAGGTAGTCTGCGCAACCGGGTTTCGCTAGTTGGCGTCGCTGGACCCCTTATTGCTAATTCAGGATCTCGCACCCCTTCTCTCCCATTTCAAAACAATGTCCTCGGAATTTTGTGCACATTATGAATTTGCAGTCGCTCCCATGGAAGGAAACAATCATGAAAAGGCATAAGAAAATAATAATCTTCCAGGCTTTTTATTTTTCATTACAATTTATGATATCACTAATTGAACTGGGAAATCAGTCTTTTCAACTATTAGCGTAAAATTATTTTTTTAAAAAAATATTTTTAAAATCAAAACCATCAAGAGAATCACCTACCTTAACTTAGACAGCATTTGCCGTACCCGGGACCTCAGAGTCTCGAAAAGTCCCCTTCCCAAACCTGTCTACGTCAGCATCAAGTGGATTACACACTCCATGGATGAAAGTGGGCTTTGCATTTTTTATTGGGAGCAGGTCGGCGAACAAGTCTTGGAGCTGGAACAAGCAACGATGAGTCAAAGCAGAAAATAGAGACAGTTAGTTGGCAGATCCATCAGCAGCTCTATCGGATTGAGTTCATTATCTTCACTTCGCAATACCCTCTTGAAAGAAAACAGATCCAACAATAAATGGCAAACCAAAAGAACTGATCAAATCCCCATGCGATAATTCCATAAATATATTATTTAAGGAAAAAACATAAACCAAAATGGCCATCGATCTGTTTGCCGACGACTTATTCGTCAACTATCACCAGTACCAAAGTGATTTAAACAAGAATAAAAATAATTAATGATGGGAGGAAAGAGTGACTTCCAATTAGTAGCAGAATTTGTCAGATTTCAATTCCTTCTCACAAAATTCTGGGTTCTGCAAATGCAGAGTTATATATAGATTGAGTAATGTTATGAACTGAGAAAGTAATGGATGAGATCTTGTGGAAACATAGAAAGTCCTTGCTAGTTCCTACTTATTGCCTTTCTGGCTACCTTCCACTCTCTCTCTCTTGTTTTTTCTCCATGGTTCGTGTTCATGATGATGTTCTTTGTTAAGACTTCTGGGGTTTCAATCTTTTCTGCCGGCGCGTGAGTAATCGTGTATAAATCAATCTCGTACTGTCAAATATTGCTGCTTGAAAAGGACAGTGACTAACGCTGCGTCTCTCTCTCTCTCTCTCTCTCTCATCATGTATATATAATTGGAGAGGTGAATGATAAATTAAAATTCAACTACCAGTCGTGGACGTGGAATTTCGGTTTGGAAGGTTTGGCAAGTCGCCAGCCCGCGTGCTCTCATCGAAGACCCAACTAACTTTCCAAATTCTAAATCTTTCTCAACTACTTTGTTAATCACAATGTGTCTGAGAGGTTATTTTTAGAGTACTTTTAATTCATAAATATATTAAAATAATATTTTTTTTTTATTTTTTAAAAATTAATTTTCATATCTATAAACACCAAAAATTTAAATTAATATAAAAATTAAAAAACAATATTTTTAAAATGAATGCCAAAAAAAGGCAAACCCTCAACACAATTTCCCCCGTTCTTCTGTTTTCGCCATAGAATATAAATTTATAAAATGTGTATTTATGAAAAAAATCTACTTTTTTATTTTTTTGCCATGCTTTTCTTCCACTTCTTATATCTTATACTAGCCATGGCATCTGTGCCTCGTCGCGGTCGGAATCATATTTTTTTAACATAAATTTTTTATATATATTAAGGCTTTAATATTAAATAAATATCAAAATATATAATTAGTCTGACATACCTAAAAGAAAATAAAATTTATAAAGAACCATTATCATTACTTTGCATGTCTTATCTATAATAATTAGAAAATTCCATACATAACAATATTAACAAAAAATAAATATTATTATATTTGAAGAAATTATTTAACTTGAAGAATAAAAAAAGAGAAATAATAATAAATATTTAATTAATGAAATAATAAAAAAATGTATAAGTGAAAAAAAAAACAGGAAAAAAATGTGAAAAAGAAGTGGGTCTCGAGATTAAAAAAGATATATACGTGGGAAAAAAATCATGGTGCGCTTAAACTGACCTAGACACTGCGGTTATAGAAAAAACAAAAAAATATGCATAAGTGGGAAAAAAAAACATAAAAAAGGTTAAAAAAGTGGATTCAAAGATTAATCATGTTGTGCGTATGCTGGCCTAGACACCGGTTATTAAAAAAACAAACAAAAACAAAGAAGCCCGATTTAAAAAAAAAAAGGATATAACTTTTTCAAACAGAAATGAACAGTGATTTCACTGTTTATCATTGTTTGAAAATGCAGCCTGAGAGATTCGAACCGTCACTGCGGGGAGGGGGAAGGGGAAGCAGGACGCCTTCGCCACTCGGCCAAACGACCTCTTTGTGCAGTTGTAGCATACAAATAATAATTATATTATTACTATGCAATTCCATTTCCGTGTTTGTGATTGGCGTGATTCGAACTCTTGCGTGAACCTTTGCAATTCCAATTCCATTAGTTATCGTATTCTAACGTTTTACTATTACAATCCACAGTGCATGTGAGTCTTGATGAACAGTGCTATGAACAGTGAAAAACACTGTTCCAAAATCCATTATGTTTAAGCTTATAGTGTAATGTAATGATTTACTAAGTCTAGCTATATATTTAATGATTGTTTATATTATTACTATTATTAATAATCAAGGTTTTTTTATAGAGTCTTAAAAGATCATTGAACTGTAAAACTCACCAGCTATTTCTTTCTCAACCTCCTTTTTAAATTTCAAGTAAGAATCAATCATTAAATAATATATATTATAATTTGTATTTCCAAATCAGTAGACTATATTATATTATGGTGATTTTCTTTTTTTATTGTATTACGAATGTGAGTGGAGTTTGTCACATATTTACTTATATAATAGAAGTAGTCCTCAAACTCAATCTTTATAAGCTTTCACAAATTTTAAAAATCTAAATTCCAGATTATTAAAGAGAAAAAACGTAATAGTTGGATTGTTTTTTATATTTGAAACCTTTTTTAGAATGAATATTTCGTTGAAAGTCTATTTAATTAAACAAGTTATAGATGAATAAAATTTCAAAGAATTCTTAATATTTCTAGATATTATTTTATTTATTTATAATGAAAACTTAAAGGTTGATAATGGTATGAATTATTCAACACTTAACTGGGGGGGGGGGTTATATTTTAGTGTTTTCTTCTCATTAAACATGTTCAAACTCTAGTCTTTCTTAGAACATCCTTTGTTTAGCATGCATTTGTGATGATAAACTACCAATCCATAATAACAATTTTTTTTTAACTACAATCTTGTTATTATAAACTAAGCATATTTGCACACTTGTCTAATATATTTATAAACTTTGATTTGTAATCTTAAGGTTATACTTTTTATATTAGACTTTGTTTAGTTTATCATGTGAAAAAAAATTATATAGATTATTGCTATAAAGAATTTAGCTTCTTTACAATTTAAGTTATAATTTAACTTCCTTTAATTTTCTATATTCTCACACATATATTTATGATAATACTATGTGTTTTTAATCTATAACGTTTTGGTTTTATAGCTTTATGTTTTTTTATTTGTTTAGTTTTAGAAGATTGTTATGTATATTTGTTTTAAAATTATAGTTTATCATTAAAATTATAATTCATGCAATTTATTTGAATATCTTTGAGTTGTTGCATATAATGTTATATCTTTATGTAGTTTATATCGGTGCTACAAGACATATATGTGTCAAAAAGATAATGTTTTCCACTCGCAAAGAAGTAAATGGAAAACCTATATATATGGAGAACCCAACAACCTTCAAGGTATTAGGTGTTAGAAAGATCATATTAAAGATGATTTATAGAAAACCTCTCACCCTTAACAATTTATTGCTATTGCTTACATTAGGAAGAACTTAGTATGACTTATTATTGAAGAAAAATGATTTAAAGATGGTTTATTAAAGTGATAAATTTATAGTGGCATGTTTATGGAAAAGGGGGTGTCTATGTGATGACCTATTTAAAATGAATGTAATGACCATTGTAATTACCAATGAAAAAATAAGATTTTTTTTTCATATTTGTTTGAGTCATGTGATGTGTGGTGTGACAAGATAGGTCATGTGAATTATAATTTTATACAAAGGTTAATAAAACATGAATTATTACCATGTATGATTTTTAAGTGTGAATCATAAGTGTGAATTTTATATAAACCAAAATTCATGAAATATTAATTTCAATCAATTGAAAAAAGTAGTGGACTTTTAAACTTAATTAACTCAAATATAGGTGATTTAAAGTTTGTGCAAACTAGAGATGGAAAAATGTATGATATTATTTTTATAGATGAATGCACAAGGTATTGTTAAACTATTTGCTTAAAACCAAGGATGATGCTCTTGAAATGTTTAAACATAACAAAAATAAATTTAAAATTTAATTTAACAAAAAGATAAAAGAAGTAAGAAATGGTAATGCTGGAGAATATAAAATACCATTTGGTGAGTTTTATTCCTAAAATAGTATTATCCACCAAACTATTGCTCCTTATTCGCCCTGATAAAATGACATTGAAGAACATAAGAACCAAACTTGAAGAGAAGTTAATAATGTCATGTTGTAAAAGACTTTTCAATAAATTCCTTAAAGTTTAGGGAGGTCTTGCAAAGGTAACAATATCTAATCTAAAAAAATTAAGATTCTTGTAATAATGCATATTGATTTCTTTTACATAAGTCAAGTATTAAGGATATTCATCGTAATATTGTTATAAAATCAAGGAATGCTACAATATTTAAGGATGTGTTTCCATTACAGAAAGAAAAAGAAAATTATTCACTTAAAAGAACACTTAGCCTAACTCAAGTAATCATCATCAATTACGAGATGATGAAGTTAACCTTAGAAAGAGTAAAAGGGCAAAAATAAGCAAAATATTTGGTCCTAATTTTTAACATGTTAAAAAATGAATCTTGAATCTATTCTAAGACAATGTCTTGTTCAAAAATGTTTTGTTGAAAGAAGACAATTAATAGTAAAATTAAGTTCAATATGAATAATCATACACAATAACGAGTGAATCGTCCTATTAGAAGTGGATTATTAGGATATCAGTGGATCTTAAAAAAAAAGATAAAAATTAATGACACTATTAAAAAAATATAAAGATAGACTTGTTCTTAAAGGTTTTAAATGACAAGAAAGTGTGGTCTATTTTGACATATATTCACTAATGTAAAGAATAAATTTTAAAGAAATGTTAATAACCATGAATGTAAAAACAACTTTCTCTTAAAGTGGTGATATTGATAAGAAGGTTCTAGCCAGAATTTGGGCAGAATTTTTGGAACGAACCGAGATTCTGAACGAGATAAATTTTTTTCCGGTTTGTTCTCTTTTTTGAATTGAAATAAAATGTATCGACTATTTTGGCAGGACAGAACAAAATTGACAACTTTGAGCCAAACTAATTTAACCCCATTCAATTTGCTCTCAAAATTCATTTTGACTTAACTTGATAAAATAGCATTGTGTTGCTAATATTGGTCTTACATGATCATCAACTTTAAATCCTGTAGGATTAATCAAAATATACAAATTAATTTTATAAAAAAATCACTGTGAAAAAGTAGTACCAGAAATAACTAATTTTTGTAGAAATGATTGCCTAAACATGTATTTATCGAAGATAATGCTAGGATCTCAGCTTGCTACAAGTGGATATCTTTGCGTACAAACTGTTGCTCCTCGCCACCTTACAAAAAGTCCAATTTGCTCGTCGCGAGACCCGACACATCTGCTTGGAGCAAGGCGTGGTCGGCGTAACCGGGTTTTGCTAGTTGGCGAATTGTTAATTCAGGATCTTGCACCCCCTTCTCTCCCATTTCAAAGAAGAAGAAAAACAATGTCTTCGGAATATAGTGTAGATTAAGGAGATATTTGAAATTGCTTTTCAAAAGTGTTTTTTTAAAAATTGAATTTTTATTTTATTTTAAATTTTAAATTAATAAAATTTGATGTTTTTAGATCATTTTGATACGCTGATGTCAAAAATGATTTTTAATAAATAAATAAAATAATTTTAATGTATTTTTGAACAAAAAACACTTTAAAAAAACAACTATAATCACACTCTCAAACAATCATTTAAAATTTACAGTCTTCTTACATGGAAGGAAAAAATCATGAAAAGGGATAAGAAAATAATAATCTTCCAGGCTTTTTTATTTTTTATTACAATTTATGAAATCACTAATTGAAACCAGACTCCACTGCTGAGTCGAGACAAGAATGGGCACGCTTTTCCCTCCCCATGGTAGATAGATTCAGGGCTGGCCAGCCATCCTTGCAATTGCAACCACCCAACGAACACTGCTGTCGTGGGAAAGCTGTCTTTTCAGCTCTTAAATTTGACAGCATTTTCCGTACCCAGGAGCTTAGACTCTCGAAAAGTCCCCTTCCCAAACCTGTCTGGTCAGCATCAAGTGGATTGCACGCTCCATGGATGAAAGTGGGCCTTGCATTTTTCTATTCGGAGCAGGTCTGAACCAAGTCTTGGAGTTGGAACAAGCAACGAAGAGTCAAAGCAGAAAATCGAGACAGTTAGTTGGCTTCACTATCCTCACTTCGCAATACCCTCTTGAAAGAAAACAAACCCAAAAAATAAATAGCAAACAAAAGAACTAATCAAATCCCCATGCGATAATTCCATAAATATAATATATAAGAAAAACTAAAATGTTGTAAGAAACTGAAAATAAATAAATTAATAATAAAAAGGTGGTTGGGATTCACCTCATTTTCCTTCCTGCAACAACTTCTTGTGCCCAATAAGAAAATACAGCCCCACAACAGTTTACTGGCAGAGCCTGTGAGAAAAACAAAATAAAAAGCCGCCCCCCCTTTCTCTCCTCTCTCCTGGCTTTATATTCAGGGTACTGTT
The DNA here is from genome assembly GCA_027405865.1 of Salix purpurea. Taxonomy (NCBI): domain Eukaryota; kingdom Viridiplantae; phylum Streptophyta; class Magnoliopsida; order Malpighiales; family Salicaceae; genus Salix; species Salix purpurea. The sequence continues at coordinate 5,974,876 of JAOWLH010000002.1, read as the reverse complement.
CATGGTGCTCAACCACCTTGTTAGCTAGCGGATTCAAAAACCGGATAGAAAATTTTGTTTAGCCGAGTAAAAGCAGTATAATAAAAGGACAAGGCGATTCTACTATATCTCTAGTAATATAAGCTGAAAGAATCACTGTTCATGTGTTGAATTGAGCAGGTGATTTCTTATTTCCAAGGTCTAAGTTATCTCATTGTGTATCACGTCTTCCACTTTCTTTAAAAGTTTGATAATTTTCTCACAAAGTTCTTGGTTCTGCAAATGCAGGGTTATAGATTGAATAATGTTGTGAACTGAGAAAGTAGTAAATGAGATCTTGTGGAAGCGTAGAAAGTCCTTGCTAGTTCTTACTTATTGCCTCTCTGGTTAGTTTCCACTGTCTCTCTCTTGTCTGCCTTCTTTTAGCTAAAGCCAGTCTATGGTTTGTGTTCATGTTCTTAATACATCTGGGGTTTCAATCTTTTCTGCATACCTTTTAAATTCTAAAACACCTTTTGTTTTCTCAGATTTCTGGCTATGCATATTTTTTCTTATATATTTATTTAGTGTTAGAAACTACACTGGTTTTAATGGTTCTTGCACAACTTTTTAATTATAAGGACTTTCATTAAAGTACTCGAATATTATTGTGTTTTTGGCCAGTGCTTGTTGAAAAGTCTTTGCCTTTTTGGGTCCTTCATCCTTCTCTGTTGAATAGGGTTTTTTTTTTTTCTTGAGAAAAAAGAGCAAAAATTGGTTCTAAATTTGACAAATTTGAGAACCTAGAGATTGAAACTGCACCCATGTCCAGATGAATGCAATATATAACGTAGAGGGTGTAGAGGAAAAGATCCCTAGTTTTGTAATGCTTCATACCATCTGCTTCCTCAGCAAAAGTTTTATCTGATGTTTACTTATGTTGATGGAAAGAATTGCTTTAGCAATGAACAAGAAGTTCTAAGGAGAATGCTTTTTTTTTTTTTTTTATGCAACCAGAAACCAAAGATTTATTCAACGACATTTTGAAGTCCTTATCTTTCAGAGGGAGGGATTTCTTAGAAATTCTTTTATATTTAATAATTATGTTGGATATGCACCTCCAATCCACTCACATTTTTTTTTTATTGGTTCTCTTTCGTGAGTGTTGGATTTTTGCGAATGTTTTACTGAGGTCCTCTGCAAATTGTTTTTTCTTAAATATATTATTATTATTATTATTAGAAATCATATGAGAGGTCGCCAGTTATTCATATGTTTTGATTGGAAAGGCTGAGCTTTGCCTCGAAGAATATTTGTATCTTCCCCCAAATTGGAGGAATAGGAATTGTTTACCATGGAGTTGTTTGGGTAATTATCCCTATGTTTTGCATCTCTCTCCACCCGCATAAAGTATTAGTAATAGAAATGAACATTGCAGAGAGATTTTCTTGGACGAGTTTGTGCTCTGCTTTGCACCTTTTAGCTGGTGAAGAACACAGAAATTAGATTGCAGAATGTTAATACATGGAATGGGAGCAATAGGCTACTATATACTGAGACAGTGCATGATGACTCATGGATTCTGATTGTTGTGTTACTTGAGTGCTCTTTATGGCACTGCACTATCTGGATTCTTCCTCCTTGTAAATGTAGTCTTCATTTTATATTTTCCAGTAATCTAATCCCAGTATAATGCAGGTCTGAGAGGTTATCCCAGCCAGCAGAAGCGGTTTCTTAGCGTCTACAAACCAAGTTTCCATCTCCGAAGCTTTCGTTGATTTCTGCCGGGATTCAGTTGAATGTGAATTGAGGTTCTCCCTTTGATTTTGAAATGGCCGTTTCCTGCACGTTCAGCAGTAAAATGTAATTAAGATTCCAGATATTTATTGAAAATGGAGATCAAGGAATCGGAGAGGGTGGTTATAGCTAAACCAGTAGCTTCCAGGCCGAGTTGCTCCACGTTTATATCTTTCTCAGAGTTGCTTGCGGGTGCCATCAATGCTTCACCCTCTAATGATTGTTCTGAAACGGCAGTTGCTGCCATTAGACCAAAAACTGTGAGGTTTAGGCCAATGGTGAATCGTGCTCCAGGTGCATTGGTTTCTTCCCAGGTGACCACTCAGCTCTTCTGAATGCTCTCTCTCCACTAACAATTCTTGCTTTCTCAACTTTATGTTCTTGAACACTTTCAGGCTGAACTCTCTGGAACAGCACTAAGCAATTCATCTAATAGGGTTTCAAGTACTGATAGCAAAACAACTGTCATATATAAACCACAGGCAAAGTTTGTTTCAAAGGCAACTGTTTCTCTACTGGCGAATATGGTGAGTAGCAAAATTCTACCACAAGTTTTATAGCTTCTGCCATGGTAATCTAGCAATTGGTGGCTGTATTTTTTTCTTCAGATGCTGATGCAAGTATTTCTTTTGATCAGGGGAACTTCAATACTATTTCACAGCAAACGCAACAATCAGTTGAGGCTCGTCCTCATCGTCCAAAACAAAATAAACAAAATTTCTCATCCCAACTGTCCTCAAATCTTCCTCAGAATATTCCATCCCATGCAGTAGCATACCAGACAACTGAACCCTTGAGGTCAACATCTCATAATCAGGATGAGGATCCAAAAACTTTATCACATGCATCTAATGGGGACAGACCTTCATATGATGGTTATAATTGGAGGAAATATGGGCAAAAACAGGTAAAAGGAAGTGAATATCCGAGGAGTTACTACAAGTGCACCTATCCAAATTGTCCGGTGAAAAAGAAGGTCGAAAGATCATTTGATGGGCAAATTGCAGAAATTGTCTACAAAGGGGAACACAGTCATTCAAAGCCTCAGCCTGCTAAGCGCAACTCATCAGGAACACAAGGACTAGGAGCTGTATCTGATAGCAATGCTCAAGATAGGAACACCACCCCCTTATGGAGTAATCAACTCATTGAAAGAAATGAAGGCTCTGAAGGTAGAGAGGAGAATCAGAACGAAATAGGATTACAAGTGCATTCAATTTACCAGGGTAAACCCCCACCATCTCGTGATCCTGCTGGAACTGGATCGATTAATGCTGGTGCGGGAACTTCTGAGAACTCATGTGGTCTCAATGGGGAATGTGATGATGGAAGCAAGGGATTGGAGGGAGACGATGATGAACCTAGAAATAAAAGAAGGTAAGAGATAAAACACCCATGAATAGATTTGAAAATCAGCTACTCTAGGGGTTCACCTCATCGTTAAATAAAATCTAATTCACATTCACTGTGTTGCTTGGTGCTTAACCGGATCATCTCAAGGAATAGTCCAAGCTGGTTTTATGCCAACTTGTATTTGCTTCTTCCTCCAGCCCTTCTCACCCTTACCTCATTTCATGAATCCAATAAGCTTTTGTCATGGCCTGATATGCCTTTTCAATTTTACTATACACATCACCCTTGAAATTATTCTCTTGATTCTTATGTAATGGACGTATTTTGATTTTTCTTGTAGGAAAACTGAGATACTATCCAATGACGGTGGCATATCAGGGAAGGGCGTTCAGGAGCCCCATGTAGTGGTGCAAAGTTCCACAGATTCTGAGATTGTGGGGGATGGTTTTCGCTGGAGAAAATATGGGCAGAAGATTGTAAAGGGGAACCCGTATCCCAGGTAGAGACATTAGACTTTGCTTGAGATGTGTATTGCATGCTTATTTCTGCTTCTCTGATATTCAATGTTTACCCCGGCCTTTAAAAAACCCTCAGAAGAAAAACGTTTTTGGCTGTTTAGCAATATCTTTGAGATTTGGATTGAGGATAACACATTATCCTAATGTTTTATAGTATACATTAAAGAACTTGTTGCTTTTCCCCCCCCCTGAGAAAACTCATTTTTTCGTCGAATTTCGCTCATAGCACATTTTAATTCTATCTTGCAGGAGTTACTATAGATGTACTAGTCTCAAATGCAATGTGCGCAAGCATGTGGAAAGAGCATCAGACGATCCAAAAGCTTTTATAACAACATATGAAGGAAAACATAATCATGATATGCCTCTCAAGAGCACAAATATAGCAGCAGCCTTTGAACCCGATTCACAGGCACCTTCTAGCAGAGACAAGCTGTGATCTCAACCATGGATTGGATACGATTCCGAACTTGAAGCTTGGTCTGGCCCAGATATCAAAAAGAGTTCAGCGCACAAGAGGCCAAATAACACGAGAAATAGACAATAAAAAAAACAAGAACATAGCAGTTTCAGTTCCGGAGGCTTTTTCGTGATGCCAGTTTTGTGTTGGTAACGAGAATTGATATCCAAATGGGCTGTCCCGTTTACATTTCATCCTTGCTGCCTATCTTAAGCTTACGAGTACATTTCCCTCTCCCTCAAATATTGCCTTGGCTGATCCTATGTGTAATATATACGCATGTTTGGCTTCAGATTAAGATTCGGAAGGAAGTTTATAACAATCTCCAGGCGCATGAATATTTTGATACTTTTATAAATACCTCTTGCTCACTCTGATTTCATTACTGTCATTGCTTGCAGACCTGCAAAGATTATGCTAAATCTGAACAGGATGTGAAGAGAGCTACGAGCATTGCCACCCTACAATGCTCGTGGGGTTCTGAAATGAGCCTATCTGGATTATAGTACAGTTGTTCTTAAACACGCACCAATAATGAAAAGTTGTTGCGAGGGAAGTATTAGAATAAAAGAGCTGATTCTTTTCATTAGCTACTGTCTAGCTCAGTGTTGTTGATCTTGTTTTGTTTCGGCCAAAACGTTTCGTAACTGAACAAGAGAAACGCCTGTGCACCCAAAGACCAGGCTGTCTGTCATTTTTTGATCGTCTCTCCCAATTTCTCCTTGTTTCATTTTTTCAGACATCAACGATCTTGTTCGGAAATCAACACACGCATGATGTTCTCGTATGTATATTCGATAAATACTTTCATGCTATCCTGCTGGATAATAACACTGACAACCAGACGGTTTGAGCAAACCAAGTTGGAAGCATTAGATGAGAAGGTGATAATACTTGATTGGGTTCGCATTCTCGGTTCTCATTAAGGATGTTTATTGCTACTTATAAAGTTATCAATACTATCTCCAAGGATGAAGCAAATTATTCTCAATAAGAAGTGCTCTCTTATTCCGACTTCCCAGAGCCTCCGGTAGCACAGCCGAGACAACGACGGGTTCTCTGCCCCTGCGGGGATGGAGCGACAGAAGTTTTGAGAATTCAAGAGAAGGTCACGGCGAGATGAGCCGTTTTAAGAATTAATGATGTTTTATGTTGAGGTTCGTAACAACAAGATCAAGATTTTGTTAATGTCATAAGTTATTTTTATAATTATAATATTTATATAGTAGATTTTGTGATCAAACAATTGAGCTGTGTATTTTAAGTTCAACATTATGCCCTCGAGAATCTTATAACTCATTCAATATTGATGATGTATGTAATTTGGTTCAAAACTTTTAAGGCAAAGATTTTAGTGACCAAGAGAAACTTCATTTGAGGTTTTAATTGCAACATTATGTACTTTATGCACCAAAACATCAAAAGATTTAGAAATTGACTATTTTTAAAAAAAAATTGTGTAGAAAAATGACAACTTCCAGAAGATCAAAAGTCTATAATTTAGTTAACCTTCTAGTAAGTGGTTCAATGGTAAAAGATTAAGACTAAAGAGTTTGCCCTCTCTGTGGCTTTATGTTCGAGCCCTGTGATTGTTAATATAATAGCTAATAGAAGCTTAGATGGTCGTTAACTTCATAACTTGTAGGATTAATCGAGGTACACGCATGTTGACCTAGACACTCATGTCAATAAGAAATCTATAATTTAGTTGATAGATAAATTTTGTTAATCTTAACTCTTCATGTATTTTTGACAACTATAGAACAAACTTTTTTTATAATGAAGTTGGTGAAAATAAAGCTTTGTACATAGATGATAATTTCTTGTTGACAATTTAATGTCTACATAGAAAATAAGATTGTTATGAACTTCAAGACTTGTATGATTATGAATAAGTTATACTCAATAAAAGATCATCGATGATGACTTAGTTTAGTTTTTTTTACCTATTTCTCTCCTTTATTTTCATGTCTATATTGAAAATCTTTAAATATTTGTGTTTATTGGAATGTAATACAAACTAAAAATAAAATAAATAGAATTGTTTTTTGTAATTATTAAGCTTATTAAAAGAAAATTTAATTTTGTTTCCTGTATCAATATATCTTGGTCTCCAAGGGGCGTGGTGTGATGACAAAGAGCTTCAGATTTGTACAACAAGTTTCGAGTTCGAGTCAGGGCGTGCACCTCTTGTAAGAACCTGGGATAATCAGAATTTTACTTGCTTACCTGGGCCCACAAAGTGCACTTTCCGGGGGGTGGGTTTCCTCGAATCCCAAAAAAATATCTTGGCCTCGAAGCTAAGATTTGTAGGTTTGCCTCCGGATACATAGGTCATTGATTTGGAAATGCTACGTTCATGCTACTAACACAAGACAAGACACCTTAATTTCAAAAAATCTCAACGCTTGTTTAGGAGTGTAGTTGAGGTTATTTTTAAAAGTGTTTTTCATTCAGAAATGCATTAAATGATATTTTTTATTTTTTAAAAATCAATTTTGACATTAGTATATGAAAATTTCAAGTAAAAAATAAAATAATTTTTTTTTTAATTTTTTTTCAAAAATATTTTTGAAACGCAGTGTCAAACACCCCCTTAATATATGTCTATCACATTTTTATACTAGCGTGCTATGTATTTTTGTATAAGAATGTTTGAAAGTGTGATAGCGAGTATATTTTAAAATATTTTTTCTTAGAAATACATCAAATTAATATTATTTTTTAAAATTAGTTTTTGTATATGCACGTTAAAATTATCTAAAAATATTCAAAAAATAATTTAAAGCAACAAAATCATTTTAAAAAAATTTAATTAAAACACAAAAACAAAGAAACTCTAGATGTTTAGATCTTAAAGCGAATTCGTAGCCATCCTTGTTGTCATCAAAAACAATTTTTGTATTCCCAAATCCCCTCTAAACATTCATAAAAAAAAACTCAATGTATATAAATTCATTCATGCTGTATTTAAAATAAAAACATCACAAAATATTTTCCAAAACAAAACTAAAACTTAGATTAACACAAGAAAGGAAACTTTAAATTTCATGGAAACTGAATTTGCCAGGTGATGCAGAACAATAAATAATATGAATTTAAAGCAAGAAAAAAAAAGCTTGGAGAAAGAAAGAAGCTTAAAGAAGAGAGAAAACGGGATTGAAGAATTGCAAAGGCCGCAACATTTTCATTATTTATTAAAAGCTGTCTCTCAACATGACAAAGGAGTATATAAATAGTAAACCCTAAACATCTCACTACTGGACTCGACCCATCAAATCCAAATGTTTAACATAAATAATTACAAATAAAATAAAATAACAATGATATGGGCCCAAATGGGTTTAGTCTCCCAGCCAAAGTGTGATGGACTGGGTCATCCTACATCGTCTTTGTCCATATACTCGTGTAGTTTGCGGTGTGGGTCTGGTGTCCCCACCATCTCTCCCAAGGTTGGATAAACTCGACCCCATCGAGTGTAGTGCTGGCCAACTCTGATAGTACTCCCATAGATCTGGGTCAAGTTGCTGCAAAGTTTCTCTAGTGATCCAAGTGTTATCTGAATCAGGTCGGCCCACCCAGCGAATTAGAAATCGTTTAACCTCACCATTCCTGTTTAAAATAACTTGTTCATCGAGAATAGCATCAATATTATCCTTTTATGATGAAGTCAAGGTGGAAGGCATAGAGGTTTCAATAGGGTCATCAAGAGGAGAGTTAAGTGGTATTTCAAATGGATAATTTGAAATAGAAAGTGGGTTTATGGTATGCAACTAGATCCTCAATGTTAAATGTAGAGCTAATGCCAAAATCATGTGGTAAATCTAGAACATAAGCATTTGGACCAACCCGTTGTAGCACTTTAAAGGGCCCGACACTACTTGTATGTAATTTTTGATTAGCTCCCCGAAGGAAACTGCTCGGGTCTAATCCGTATCATAATATAGTCTCCCACATTAAAATCATTATGTCGCTTATGTAAATCAGCTTGAAGTTTATATTGCACGTTACTTGCTTAAATTTATTTAGCGATCTCAATATGCAAATCCTGAATTCAACATTCAAAAAACTCGGTTGACTCGGACACTCTAGCATGAATGGACATGGGAAGAAGGTCAAGAGGTTTCCTAGGCTTGTAACCATGTACAACTTCAAAAGGAATCATGCCTATTAATCTATTGATAGAGCTATTATAGGCAAATTAGACCATAGGAAGAATTACATCCCAATTCCTATTATAATCACTTACTAGACACCTTAAAAGATTGCCTAAACTCCTGTAAACCACCTCAATTTGACCATCTGTTTAGGGGTGGTAAGCAGTAAAAAATTTCAATTTGGTTCCCACCATATGCTAAAGGGTTTTCCATAAGTAACTTGTAAATCTAACATCCCTATCCGAAACTATGGTTTGGGGAAGACCATATAACTTGACAATCTCATAAAAATAGAGTTTTGCAACTTTGGAAGCATCTGTGGTCATAGTATAGGGAATAAAATGTGTCATCTTAGAGAAGCGGTCGACAACCACATAAATAGAATCATGTTTCTTTGTCGTACGTGGAAGTCCAAGAACAGAATTCATACTTACATCATGCCAAGAGCAAGTGGGAACGGGCAACGGGGTGTAAAGACCAGTATTTTATTTCTATGCTTGGCTAGTTGGCAAGTTCGATATTGACCTACCAATTTCGCAACATCTCTTTTCAAACTAGACCAGAAAAAACTGGCGCTCCACCTCTTCGATGGTCTTATTCCTTCCAAAATGTCCTGAGAGACCTCCAGCATCAGTCTCCCATATCAAAAAATCACAGACGAATGTGTTCGGGACACACAACTTATTATCCTGAAATAAGTATACGTCTTGGAGGTGATACCCATTTATAACACAGTAATTCTCATCCTTCAATGTCAAATATATTTCTCTATATTCTAAGCAAGATTCATACTCCTCTTTTAAGTCTCTCAAATCCTATGACTTCATCACTCATTATAGACAACATTGTTACCTGACGACTCAAAGCATCTGCAACTTTATTCTCTATTCTATATTTATGTTTCAAAACAAATGAGTATGCTTATAAATATTCAACCCAATGACCATGCATGTGATTGAGCTTCTTTTGGGAGTTCAGATAGTGGAGGGCCTCTGGGTCTAAGTAAAGAACAAACTCCTGTGGTAACAAGTAATGGTGCCAATAACGTAAGGCCTGAACCACCACATAAAACTCTTTATCATAAGTTGAGTACTTTTGTTTGATTCATTAAGTTTCTCACTAAAGTAGGTTACAAGGTGACATTCCTGACTAAGTACTCCATCTATACCAACTCCTGAAGCATCACATTCTTCTTCAAACACCTTAGTAAAATCAGGTAGCCACATTACTGGGGTTTCCTCCATCTTCTTCTTAACCTCCTCAAATGCCCTATTAGCTTCTTTACTCCACTGAAACTCACCTTGTTTCAAACAATCTGTAATAGGCGACATGATGGTGCTAAATCTCAATGAAACAACAATAAAAAGTCATAAGTCCATGAAAACTTTGAACCTCATGAATAGTCTTTGGCTCAGGGCAATCTATTATTGCTTGGATTTTCTGGGGGTCAGCAGAGACTCCTTTCCATGACACTATAAACCCTAAAAAAATCACTTGATCTGTAAAGAAGGAACATTTTTTGACATTTGCAAACAAACTTGCCTTTCTTAGGGTAGTACAAACTTCAATAAGGTGATCAAATGTTCTTCCCTGGTTTTGCTATAAATAAAAATATCATCAAATTATACCACCAGGAACTTTCCCATAAATGGTCTAAGTACTTGTGTCATTACTCTCATAAAAGTGTTTGGTGCATTGGAAAGGCCAAAAGGCATGACTAGCTGTTCATATAAACTATACTTAGTCTTAAATGTCATTTTCATCTCATTTCCAGGACATATCCTAATATGATGATACCCACTCTTTAAGTCAATCTCAGAGAAAATTTGGGCTCCTGCCATCATATCTAGCATGTCATGCAAGTGAGGAATTGGAAAATGATACTTGATCATAATCCTATTGATAACTCGACTAACTACACACATTCTCTATGATCCATATGTTAATAATAGTGCAAGTACCACACAAGGGCTCAAACTCTCTCAAATAAATCCTTTTTGTAACAACTCATATATTTGCCTTTGCAATTCAGCATGTTCACTCGGGTTCATCCTATAGTGAGGCAAGTTTCGTAATGTGACACCAGGGACAAAATCTATGGCATGTTGAATATCAAGCATGAGGGGTAAAGCATCAAGTATTCAGAAGGGAAAACATCTAGAAATTCTTTCAACACTTCCCTTACCTCTTCAGGTAGCTCTTCTAAAAAGTCTTCTATAATCTCTTTAGCCACTACAACAAACACAACTGACTCCTCACAAATCTCCTTATCAAATTCCCTGGGACTTATTATGTTAATCCCTCTTTCTTTCACTTTACTCTTCTTCTGACTATTATCATTAGACCTTGGAGGTAATTCAATGAGTTGGATTTTTTTACCTTGAAAATAAAATGAGCAAGAATTTGATCGCCCAAAGATTGTAACGTCCAAATCATACAACCAAGGTCTACCCAAAATGACATGCCCTATATTCATGGGAATGACATCACACCAATTTTCATCATGATAGTCCAAGATCTTTACGGGAAAAACGCATCTCTCTTTGACCACTATCGATGTATCATTAACATAGGAAACATTATAGGGTTTAGGATGTGGAGCAGACTTTAAACATAAACGAGATACACTACCCGAGGAAATTACATTAATGCAACTACCACTGTCTATGATGATCTTACATCCTTTATCTCTACATTTAATGTAAGTGTAAAAAATAACAGTACTTCTCCAATCCTCAGTTCCTTTAGGTTGTGTTAAAGTGCATCTAACTATGCTTAACCTAATTGTCTTGCTTTGAAGGGATATAGACCTAACACATCCTAGCAAGTTAGATTCATCCTCCTTATCATTTAGATATTAAAAATCATTGGGATTGAGTTCATATATCCTATCATCATAATTATGTTCTTCACTCATATCCTCTTACCCCTTAATGAATAAAGTCCTATTAGGGCAACTAGAGGAAATATGACCAAAACCCTGACACTTAAAACACTAAATTCCTAAGGTTATCTTAGGTGCTTCATAAAAAATACCCTTACCTTTGTCTTCTTTATGTATTTGGGAAATCAAAGGATTGAGTTTATGAGGTGGGGCACCCAATATGGAGCTATTATCTCTAGTTTGAGATCTAGAAGGGGTATTACGAGTGTCCTGACATCTCATCCACTGGCGTTTTGTGACCAAGTCATAATTTTGTATGAAGGTATAAGTTTCATCAAGGGTTGACCTCTAAGCATAATCTCTCTTCTAAGGTCATCTTTTAAGTCTTTTCGAAATCTACTTAGGGTCATCACTATGTCCTCCCTGACTGTACACCTTATTCTATACTCATCAAATTGTACCACATATTCATTGACAGACTTGCCTCAAGTTATTCCACTAGTCCAAAAGATTTCCTTTATAAGAATGAGGCAAGTACTTCTCTTCTAACTTAATATTCATTTCAACCCAATCAGTAATAGAGGGTTGACTCCTCCTAATCAAAGACTTTTCTACACTTTCCCAATAAAGTTGAGCGGTCCCATTAAGTTTCATCTTTGCAAATCTTACCCTCCTATTCTCAGATAAATTATACCAACCAAAGAATTGATTCATGTCACGGATCTATCTATCAAAGATCCACGGGTTAAGTCGGCCTTCAAAAGATGGGGCTACTACCTTGATGTGCCTCATGACTCGCTCATCTGGGTCATCGTAATCATGATGACCTTGATTGCAGTTGTATTGACGGTTCCTAGGATAAACTGGTCAGAGTCATTGTGACCTTGGTGTTGATTATGGTGGCGACCTTGGTGTTGATTATGGTGGCGATTTCTACGAGAGACTGGTCTTTGAGGATTCCTATGGTTGTCATTAGAATGCTCACTCTCATTAGATTGTCTTACTTACAAAGTTTCTATGGACTCAAACCTCCTAGAAAGATTGTTAATTTGATTGGACATGCTGCTCACTTCCGTTCGCATGAGTTGTAATTGCTCTTGAATATCTTTAAGAACATTACTAGAGTTCGGGTCCATGGTAGTTATGACTTCTAGATTGTGTACTAGACGTCCACTACATATATGCATGCAAAAACCAGTCCTAAGACTAAGATCACAAATAACACTTGCAAGTAAAAACACAAAATAAAATTATAGCTAATTTTTCTTGGAGACTAAGTAATAACATATTAAACCAAGAAAATTTGAAAGCAAGCAATGCAAGTCCTCTAAATGCACACAAGTAGTTAAAACACAATGTTTCAATTTTCTCATGAATTTAACCAAGCTCCACAATTAAGTAAGAGGATTAGATGCTCAATGCCAATAAAGAAGCTCACAATTAAGGTAATTAAATTTATGAGGCATATTTTGTAACTTATTTATGGGCAAGCACAAAAAATAATATTAATGCTAAATCTTGATCAACAAGTGTAAAAGCATACCAAGAACGATGATATTCAATGGGTAAAAGAGTTTCAGACCAGGTGACGTAATGAAAGATGACGTGTCATTGACATGGTCGATGACTCAGATGTTGCCTCAAGGTGATATGGTGCTAATGTGTCTGATGACGCAAATCCTGTCTAGGGCTAACGTGGCAGGGTAACTTATTTTTAAGCATTTTTGTTTTCTTCTTCCCTATTTCTCGTGATGTGCTCCCATGATGTATTGTCACTGTTGACGACAATGGTGCAAGAAATGGGGCTTCGTGATTCTGCTTGGGTCCGACGGTGCAAGGGAAGGGGTTGTGGCGTTGCTGTTGGACGGGATGTGTTGACTCGTCGTCACTGTTGAAGGTGATGGCATTGTGAACGGTGGTAGATGAAGATTTGTTGTGTTGCCTATGCTGCAATGAGTCACTAGTCGGTGTAGCCTGTGATGAGCTTGTGGGTGGCTATGGCTGATGGAGTTGTGATGAACTACGGTTGTCTCCTGGTGTTGGTCTTCTCAGTGGTGGGTCTTCGCTGATAATCTATCAACTGATATGGAAACCACTGTGATTGGTTGAGGCGCCGTTGATGGGGGCACCGCTACTGAAAATTGTCGATGAACAACACGATTTTTGTTTTGTTTTTTTTTGTAATTTGAACAACACAAGTTTTTTTTTTTCTATAATCAGAACAATACTATTTTTTTATCAAACCGGTTCTAGGGTTCTAGATTGTTTAATTGTAAGAACAATTAAAAGTCATGTTCTGATACCAAATTTGATACGGAATAATAAATTATACGAATTTAAAGCAAGAAAAAAAAAGCTTGGAGAAAGAAAGAGGCTTAAAGAATATAGAAAAAGGGATTGGAGAATTGCAAAGGTTGCAACATTTTCATTATACATCAAAAACTGCCTCTCAACATGACACAGAAGCATATAAAAAGTAAACCCTAAACATCTCGTTATTGGGCTCGACCTATCAAATACAAATGTTTAATATAAATAATTACAAATAAAATAAAATAACAATGATATGGGCCCAAATGGGCTTAGTCTCCCAACTAAAGCGTGGCAGGCTGGGTCATCCTACGTCGTCTTTGTCCTTATACTCGTGTTTGGTGTCTCCACCACCAGGATTCGACCTCCTACGGGCGCCTACTCAACACCAACCATCCTTCACACATATAATTCCAACTCTACCACCCGCCCATGGCTTCAATATATATATATATATATATATATATATATATATATATATATATATAAACTACTTATTGTTCCAAAACCCATATTTTCAAGTCAAATTATTAAATAAAGAAAGGAATTGACAATTACGCTTTGGACTAAAATGTTGTCAAACATGTTTTTTTTTCAAAAAAATTAAAAAAATCATCCCTTTTAGATACTCTTTGCAGGCTCGAGTTAAACGAGTAAAACTAAAGTTATCCCAGATTCTTACAAAGTAAGCACATCTTAACCCGAACCTGAAATCTGCAATGCAAATCTTAAGCTTTTTGTCACCCGAGATCTAGAGGTGTGAGCATTTGTACATACTGTTAAAATGTAGCTGTTAGTATGTCATTAACCAAGAATAGAAACTGTTGTTATAGTCAGTAAAAGTAGGGTTGTATTCTAGCTAGTTTAACATTGTAATTATTCTATATATATAACCAAATGTAACAACATCAATGATCAATTTGAATATGCTGAAATTAATTGTATTTTGAATTCTTATACATATATAGGTGGAGAAGATCTTCGATGGTGTTAGAGCACGGGAACACGACTCGATTAACTTGATAAATTTTAAGAGGACATCTAGGAATGAGGGGTAAGAAATGAAGATCATTGCCAGTAACAACTAGCAGCCTGCCATTGGCATTGCGTTTATTTTGTGCTGAACTGTGATCATCATCCACCACCAACCTAATCGTGCCATGGCATTTGTATCGGTGAGGCAACGGTCTTCGATAATGATATACAAAGGCAACATACATCCTCATTCTAGTGCCCATAAGAAAGAACTGTTATATCATCCCCATAACTATCTTCTGTGGAAGAATCCGAATGCCTTCGAATTCTTGACGGATCCCCCGCAACCAACATGAATCATTACCACAAAAATAAATAAATAAAATCTTAAAGAAAGTAACTGTCACAAGAAGCAATATCACACAAGTACCAGGAGCTTTATTATTCATATTGCAAGCCAAGCATTTCACTAAACACCAAGCAAAGATCTTTGAGTAAAAGCACAAAGAGCGGCAGTCAGAAGGATAGCGTCCAACCTAAAAACAGTGCAAATCTAGCGAACACACTAAGCCAGGCATGCTAGTTGAACTAAGTGAAATAGAGGCTTATCCTTCATTATTTACTATAGCTATAAGTAGACATCCATGGAGACCGACCATGAAACATCAACCATTATATTTACTCGACAAACATGATCATCCTTACTCAGCTAAGAGACATCAGGGCCCTTATTCAGTGTAGTTGCATTTTAATTCTAAGCCTGCGAAGCAACCATAAAAGAGGTGTGATCAGTTACTTCACCACAACTGCCGTGAATTATTTTTTAAAAATGATCAAGAATTATAAGCATATCAGGATGGGTTTGATTCTTCACCATAAATTTGTTCTTGTAAGTTTCAACCATCTCTTCTAGGTCAGTTTTTGTCTGCTTGTAAGCCTCAATCTTGTTCACCTCCTGCATTTGGATTTTTCAAAGGACAAAGTTACCATCCAAAACCAAAATCTCATGCCCAACTGCCTCTTTTTTAATACTGGTTCAAGATAAGAGGCCAACAGAAAATGATTGCTCATCGTAAGCTTAATAATTAGACATTAGAGAAGAGGACAGCACAAAAACTAGGCATGATCTAAGTCATACAAGATGGAAAATCCAGCAAACAACTATGAGCAGAGGGTAGCTTTAAACGAAACAATGAAAAAAAATAAGGGTACAGAACCAGGTAAATCTGGGAGGAACAAGGTGAAAGAGGATGAAACATGGGAATCAAATTAAAGAAAAAAGAAAGCGCAAACACTTGAAGCAAAAGATTCCTGGAGTTGAGTTAAGCATATAGTATCAAATGGATAGATTAAATAAACTAACTAGAGAAAGTATAACTAGATCAATAATTGGAAGACCTAGGGGCATATGAAGAAAAAATGGATTCCAAATTACCTCAATCCAAGCTGCCAGTTTTGGTCTGCCAGCAGTAATATCATACTTGAACACTTCTGACAGGAAGATGTAGAATCCTTCAACGAATGTGATATAGGCTATGTCCACCTGAGAACAAATGGTTTTTAAACATACATATAAAAGATAACACACACAAATAATGTCCAAAGGCAATAATTCACCTTACATATTTCTTAAAACATGTATACACAGTGAAAAATTCGACAAACAGAATAGGCTAAGGTGCTTGTGGTATTAACTGATACCATACCACACTGAATTCTTGACCAAGGAAGAATGGCCCATCATCAAATTTATGCAGAGCATTTTCTAGATGATCAAAAGCAGGACCTGATGCAAGTTACGAATTATGGTTAGTCCAGTTTATATATGAAAGAAAGATAGTAAAATCTGAAGTTACCAGCTTCCTTTTCCATGTCTCCCTTGAATGCAGTACACACTGTGCGGTTGAATGTATCAGTGTAGGAGAACAGCTCTGCAGTGAACTCTTTCTTAGCAGGATCCTACAATAACTTACTTTGTTAATTTTGTCAATTTGATAGGGAAATTGCATCAAAAGTGCAAGATAATTATATGCATCTTACCTCATGGAGAAGGGAAGGTCCTTGGAAGTTGCTTTCTAGATATTTAATCAAATCCAGACTCTCCCCGATGATTTTGCCCTTGTGTTCCAGTGATCCTAGAATATTGTTGCTTTTCCCCCCCCCTGAGAAAACTCATTTTTTCGTCGAATTTCGCTCATAGCACATTTTAATTCTATCTTGCAGGAGTTACTATAGATGTACTAGTCTCAAATGCAATGTGCGCAAGCATGTGGAAAGAGCATCAGACGATCCAAAAGCTTTTATAACAACATATGAAGGAAAACATAATCATGATATGCCTCTCAAGAGCACAAATATAGCAGCAGCCTTTGAACCCGATTCACAGGCACCTTCTAGCAGAGACAAGCTGTGATCTCAACCATGGATTGGATACGATTCCGAACTTGAAGCTTGGTCTGGCCCAGATATCAAAAAGAGTTCAGCGCACAAGAGGCCAAATAACACGAGAAATAGACAATAAAAAAAACAAGAACATAGCAGTTTCAGTTCCGGAGGCTTTTTCGTGATGCCAGTTTTGTGTTGGTAACGAGAATTGATATCCAAATGGGCTGTCCCGTTTACATTTCATCCTTGCTGCCTATCTTAAGCTTACGAGTACATTTCCCTCTCCCTCAAATATTGCCTTGGCTGATCCTATGTGTAATATATACGCATGTTTGGCTTCAGATTAAGTTTCGGAAGGAAGTTTATAACAATCTCCGAAGGAAGTTTATAACAATCTCCAGGCGCATGAATATTTTGATACTTTTATAAATACCTCTTGCTCACTCTGATTTCATTACTGTCATTGCTTGCAGACCTGCAAAGATTATGCTAAATCTGAACAGGATGTGAAGAGAGCTACGAGCATTGCCACCCTACAATGCTCGTGGGGTTCTGAAATGAGCCTATCTGGATTATAGTACAGTTGTTCTTAAACACGCACCAATAATGAAAAGTTGTTGCGAGGGAAGTATTAGAATAAAAGAGCTGATTCTTTTCATTAGCTACTGTCTAGCTCAGTGTTGTTGATCTTGTTTTGTTTCGGCCAAAACGTTTCGTAACTGAACAAGAGAAACGCCTGTGCACCCAAAGACCAGGCTGTCTGTCATTTTTTGATCGTCTCTCCCAATTTCTCCTTGTTTCATTTTTTCAGACATCAACGATCTTGTTCGGAAATCAACACACGCATGATGTTCTCGTATGTATATTCGATAAATACTTTCATGCTATCCTGCTGGATAATAACACTGACAACCAGACGGTTTGAGCAAACCAAGTTGGAAGCATTAGATGAGAAGGTGATAATACTTGATTGGGTTCGCATTCTCGGTTCTCATTAAGGATGTTTATTGCTACTTATAAAGTTATCAATACTATCTCCAAGGATGAAGCAAATTATTCTCAATAAGAAGTGCTCTCTTATTCCGACTTCCCAGAGCCTCCGGTAGCACAGCCGAGACAACGACGGGTTCTCTGCCCCTGCGGGGATGGAGCGACAGAAGTTTTGAGAATTCAAGAGAAGGTCACGGCGAGATGAGCCGTTTTAAGAATTAATGATGTTTTATGTTGAGGTTCGTAACAACAAGATCAAGATTTTGTTAATGTCATAAGTTATTTTTATAATTATAATATTTATATAGTAGATTTTGTGATCAAACAATTGAGCTGTGTATTTTAAGTTCAACATTATGCCCTCGAGAATCTTATAACTCATTCAATATTGATGATGTATGTAATTTGGTTCAAAACTTTTAAGGCAAAGATTTTAGTGACCAAGAGAAACTTCATTTGAGGTTTTAATTGCAACATTATGTACTTTATGCACCAAAACATCAAAAGATTTAGAAATTGACTATTTTTAAAAAAAAATTGTGTAGAAAAATGACAACTTCCAGAAGATCAAAAGTCTATAATTTAGTTAACCTTCTAGTAAGTGGTTCAATGGTAAAAGATTAAGACTAAAGAGTTTGCCCTCTCTGTGGCTTTATGTTCGAGCCCTGTGATTGTTAATATAATAGCTAATAGAAGCTTAGATGGTCGTTAACTTCATAACTTGTAGGATTAATCGAGGTACACGCATGTTGACCTAGACACTCATGTCAATAAGAAATCTATAATTTAGTTGATAGATAAATTTTGTTAATCTTAACTCTTCATGTATTTTTGACAACTATAGAACAAACTTTTTTTATAATGAAGTTGGTGAAAATAAAGCTTTGTACATAGATGATAATTTCTTGTTGACAATTTAATGTCTACATAGAAAATAAGATTGTTATGAACTTCAAGACTTGTATGATTATGAATAAGTTATACTCAATAAAAGATCATCGATGATGACTTAGTTTAGTTTTTTTTACCTATTTCTCTCCTTTATTTTCATGTCTATATTGAAAATCTTTAAATATTTGTGTTTATTGGAATGTAATACAAACTAAAAATAAAATAAATAGAATTGTTTTTTGTAATTATTAAGCTTATTAAAAGAAAATTTAATTTTGTTTCCTGTATGAATATATCTTGGTCTCCAAGGGGCGTGGTGTGATGACAAAGAGCTTCAGATTTGTACAACAAGTTTCGAGTTCGAGTGAGGGCGTGCACCTCTTGTAAGAACCTCGGATAATCAGAATTTTACTTGCTTACCTAGGCCCACAAAGTGCACTTTCCGGGGGGTGGGTTTCCTCGAATCCCAAAAAATATGTTGGCCTCGAAGCTAAGATTTGTAGGTTTGCCTCCGGATACATAGGTTATTGATTTGGAAATGCTACGTTCATGCTACTAACACGAGACACCTTAATTTCAAAAAATCTCAACGCTTGTTTAAGAGTGTAGTTGAAGTTATTTTTAAAAGTGTTTTTCATTCAGAAATGCATTAAATGATATTTTTTATTTTTTAAAATTCAATTTTGACATTAGTATATGAAAATTTCAAGTAAAAAATAAAATAATTTTTTTTTAAATTTTTTTTCAAAAATATTTTTGAAACGCAGTGTCAAACACCCCCTTAATATATGTGTATCACATTTTTATACTAGCGTGCTATGCATTTCTGTATAAGAATGTTTGAAAGTGTGATAGCGAGTATATTTTAAAATATATTTTCTTAGAAATACATCAAATTAATATTATTTTTTAAAATTATTTTTTGTATATGCACGTTAAAATTATCTAAAAATATTCAAAAAATAATTTAAAGCAACAAAATCATTTTAAAAAAATTTAATTAAAACACAAAAACAAAGAAACTCTAGATGTTTAGATCTTAAAGCGAATTCGTAGCCATCCTTGTTGTCATCAAAAACAATTTTTGTATTCCCAAATCCCCTCTAAACATTCATAAAAAAAAACTCAATGTATATAAATTCATTCATGCTGTATTTAAAATAAAAACATCACAACATATTTTCCAAAACAAAACTAAAACTTAGATTAACACAAGAAAGGAAACTTTAAATTTCATGGAAACTGAATTTGCTAGGTGATGGAGAACAATAAATAATATGAATTTAAAGCAAGAAAAAAAAAGCTTGGAGAAAGAAAGAAGCTTAAAGAAGAGAGAAAACGGGATTGAAGAATTGCAAAGGCCGCAACATTTTCATTATTTATTAAAAGCTGTCTCTCAACATGACAAAGGAGTATATAAATAGTAAACCCTAAACATCTCACTACTGGACTCGGCCCATCAAATCCAAATGTTTAACATAAATAATTACAAATAAAATAAAATAACAATGATATGGGCCCAAATGGGTTTAGTCTCCAAGCCAAAGTGTGATAGACTGGGTCATCCTACATCGTCTTTGTCCATATACTCGTGTAGTTTGCGTTGTGGGTCTGGTGTCCCCAACATCTCTCCCAAGGTTGGATAAACTCGACCCCGTCGAGTATAGTTCTGGCCAACTCTGATAGTACTCCCATAGATCTGGGTCAAGTTGCTGCAAAGTTTCTCTAGTG
This sequence comes from Salix purpurea, assembly GCA_027405865.1. Lineage (NCBI taxonomy): Eukaryota > Viridiplantae > Streptophyta > Magnoliopsida > Malpighiales > Salicaceae > Salix > Salix purpurea. Next base: position 5,954,467 of record JAOWLH010000002.1, on the reverse strand, counting down.
ATCCAAGTGTTATCTGAATCAGGTCGGCCCACCCAGCGAATTAGAAATCGTTTAACCTCACCATTCCTGTTTAAAATAACTTGTTCATTGAGAATATCATCAATATTATCCTTTTATGATGAAGTCAAGGTGGAAGGCATAGAGGTTTCAATAGGGTCATCAAGAGGAGAGTTAAGTGGTATTTCAAATGGATCATTTGAAATAGAAAGTGGGTTTATGGTATGCAACTACATCCTCAATGTTAAATGTAGAGCTAATGCCAAAATCATGTGGTAAATCTAGAACATAAGCATTTGGACCAACCCGTTGTAGCTCTTTAAAGGGCCCGACACTACGTGTATGTAATTTTTGATTAGCTCCCCGAAGGAAACTGCTCGGGTCTAATCCGTATCATAATATAGTCTCCCACATTAAAATCATTATGTCGCTTATGTAAATCAGCTTGAAGTTTATATTGCGCGTTACTTGCTTAAATTTATTTAGCGATCTCAATATGCAAATCCTGAATTCAACATTCAAAAAACTCGGTTGACTCAGACACTCTAGCATGAATGGACATGGGAAGAAGGTCAAGAGGTTTCCTAGGCTTGTAACCATGTACAACTTCAAAAGGAATCATGCCTATTAATCTATTGATAGAGCTATTATAGGCAAATTAGGCCATAGGAAGAATTAGATCCCAATTCCTATTATAATCACTTACTAGACACCTTAAAAGATTGCCTAAACTCCTGTAAACCACCTCAATTTGACCATCTGTTTAGGGGTGGTAAGCAGTAAAAAATTTCAATTTGGTTCCCACCATATGCTAAAGGGTTTTCCAAAAGTAACTTGTAAATCTAACATCCCTATCCGAAACTATGGTTTGGGGAAGACCATATAACTTGACAATCTCATAAAAATAGAGTTTTGCAACTTTGGAAGCATCTGTGGTCATAGTACAGGGAATAAAATGTGTCATCTTAGAGAAGCGGTCGACAACCACATAAATAGAATCATGTTTCTTTGTCGTACGTGGAAGTCCAAGAACAAAATTCATACTTACATCATGCCAAGAGCAAGTGGGAACGGGCAACGGGGTGTAAAGACCAGTATTTTGTTTCTATGCTTGGCTAGTTGGCAAGTTCGATATTGACCTACCAATTTCGCAACATCTCTTTTCAAACTAGACCAGAAAAAACTGGCGCTCCACCTCTTCGATGGTCTTATTCCTTCCAAAATGTCCTGAGAGACCTCCAGCATCAGTCTCCCATATCAAAAAATCACAGACGAATGTGTTCGGGACACACAACTTATTATCCTGAAATAAGTATACGTCTTGGAGGTGATACCCATTTATAACACAGTAATTCTCATCCTTCAATGTCAAATATATTTATGTATATTCTAAGCAAGATTCATACTCCTCTTTTGAGTCTCTCAAATCCTATGACTTCATCACTCATTATAGACAACATTGTTACCCGACGACTCAAAGCATCTGCAACTTTATTCTCTATTCTATATTTATGTTTCAAAACAAATGAGTATGCTTACAAATATTCAACCCAATGACCATGCATGTGATTGAGCTTCTTTTGGGAGTTCAGATAGTGGAGGGCCTCTGGGTCTAAGTAAAGAACAAACTCCTATGGTAACAAGTAATGGTGCCAATAACGTAAGGCCTGAACCACCACATAAAACTCTTTATCATAAGTTGAGTTCTTTTGTTTGATTCATTAAGTTTCTCACTAAAGTAGGTTACAAGGTGACATTCCTGACTAAGTACTCCATCTATACCAACTTCTGAAGCATCACATTCTTCTTCAAACACCTTAGTAAAATCAGGTAGCCACATTACTGGGGTTTCCTCCATCTTCTTCTTAACCTCCTCAAATGCCCTATTAGCTTCTTTACTCCACTGAAACTCACCTTGTTTCAAACAATCTGTAATAGGCGACATGATGGTGCTAAATCTCAATGAAACAACAATAAAAAGTCATAAGTCCATGAAAACTTTGAACCTCATGAATAGTCTTTGGCTCAGGGCAATCTATTATTGCTTGGATTTTCTGGGGGTCAGCAGAGACTCCTTTCCATGACACTATAAACCCTAAAAAAATCACTTGATCTGTAAAGAAGGAACATTTTTTGACATTTGCAAACAAACTTGCCTTTCTTAGGGTAGTACAAACTTCAATAAGGTGATCAATTGTTCTTCCCTGGTTTTGCTATAAATAAAAATATCATCAAATTATACCACCAGGAACTTTCCCACAAATGGTCTAAGTACTTGTGTCATTACTCTCATAAAAGTGTTTGGTGCATTGGAAAGGCCAAAAGGCATGACTAGCCGTTCATATAAACTATACTTAGTCTTAAATGTCATTTTCATCTCATTTCCAGGACATATCCTAATATGATGATACCCACTCTTTAAGTCAATCTCAGAGAAAATTTGGGCTCCTGCCATCATATCTAGCATGTCATGCAATTGAGGAATTGGAAAATGATACTTGATCATAATCCTATTGATAGCTCGACTATCTACACACATTCTCTATGATCCATCTTTCTTAGGTGTTAATAATAGTGCAGGTACCACACAAGGGCTCAAACTCTCTCAAATGATTCCTTTTTGTAACAACTCATTGTGACCTTGGTGTTGATTATGGTGGCAATTTCTACGAGAGACTGGTCTTTGAGGATTCCTATGGTTGTCATTAGAATGCTCACTCTCATTAGATTGTCTTACTTGCAAAGTTTCTATGGACTCAAACCTCCTAGAAAGATTGTTAATTTGATTGGACATGCTGCTCACTTCCGTTCGCATGAGTTGTAATTGCTCTTGAATATCTTTAAGAACATTACTAGAGTTCGGGTCCATGGTAGTTATGACTTCTAGATTGTGTACTAGACGTCCACTACATATATGCATGCAAAAACCAGTCCTAAGACTAAGATCACAAATAACACTTGCAAGTAAAAACACAAAATAAAATTATAGCTAATTTTTCTTGGAGACTAAGTAATAACATATTAAACCAAGAAAATTTGAAAGCAAGCAATGCAAGTCCTCTAAATGCACACAAGTAGTTAAAACACAATGCTTCAATTTTCTCACGAATTTAACCAAGCTCCACAATTAAGTAAGAGGATTAGATGCTCAATGCCAATAAAGAAGCTCACAATTAAGGTAATTAAATTTATGAGGCATATTTTGTAACTTATTTATGGGCAAGCACAAAAAATAATATTAATGCTAAATCTTGATCAACAAGTGTAAAAGCATAAGAAGAACAATGATATTCAATGGGTAAAAGAGTTTCAGACCAGGTGATGTAATGAAAGATGACGTGTCATTGACATGGTCGATGACTCAGATGTTGCCTCAAGGTGATATGGCGCTAACGTGTCTGATAACGCAAATCCTGTCTAGGGCTAATGTGGCAGGGTAACTTATTTTTAAGCATTTTTGTTTTCTTCTTCCCTATTTCTCGTGATGTGTTCCCGTGATATATTGTCATTGTTGACGACAATGGTGCAAGAAATGGGGCTTCGTGATTCTGCTTGGATCACGGTGCAAGGGAAGGGGTTGTGGCGTTGCTGTTGGACGGGATGTGTTGACTCGTCGTCACTGTTGAAGGTGATGGCATTGTGAACAGTGGTAGATGAAGATTTGTTGTGTTGCCTATGTTGCAATGAGTCACTAGTCGGTATAGCCTGTGATGAGCTTGTGGGTGGCTATGGCTGATGGAGTTGTGACGAACTACGGTTGTCTCCTAGTGTTGGTCTTCTCAGTGGTGGGTCTGTTGCTGATAATCTATCGACTGATATGGAAACCACTGTGATTGGCTGAGGCGCCGTTGATGGGGGCACCGCTACTGAAAATTGTCGATGAACAACACGATTTTTGTTTTGTTTTTTTTTGTAATTTGAACAACACAAGTTTTTTTTTCTCTATAATCAGAACAATACTATTTTTTTATCAAACCGGCTCTAGGGTTCTAGATTGTTTAATTGTAAGAACAATTAAAAGTTATGTTCTGATACCAAATTTGATGCGGAATAATAAATTATACGAATTTAAAGCAAGAAAAAAAAAGCTTGGAGAAAGAAGGAGGCTTAAAGAATATAGAAAAAGGGATTGGAGAATTGCAAAGGTTGCAACATTTTCATTATACATCAAAAGCTGCCTCTCAACATGACAGAGAAGCATATAAAAAGTAAACCCTAAACATCTCGTTATTGGGCTCGACCTATCAAATACAAATGTTTAATATAAATAATTACAAATAAAATAAAATAACAATGATATGGGCCCAATGGGCTTAGTCTCCCAACTAAAGCGTGGCAGGCTGGGTCATCCTACGTCGTCTTTGTCCATATACTTGTGTTTGGTGTCTCCACCACCAGGATTCGACCTCCTACGGGCGCCTACTCAACACCAACCATCCTTCACACATATAATTCCAACTCTACCACCCGCCCATGGCTTCAATATATATATATATATATATATAAACTACTTATTGTTCCAAAACCCATATTTTCAAGTCAAATTATTAGATAAAGAAAGGAATTGACAATTACGCTTTGGACTAAAATGTTGTCAAACATGTTTTTTTTTTTTAAATTAAAAAAATCATCCCTTTTAGATACTCTTTGCAGGCTCGAGTTAAACGAGTAAAACTAAAGTTATCCCAGATTCTTACAAAGTAAGCACATCTTAACCCGAACCTGAAATCTGCAATGCAAATCTTAAGCTTTTTGTCACCCGAGATCTGGAGGTGTGAGCATTTGTACATACTGTTAAAATGTAGCTGTTAGTATGTCATTAACCAAGAATAGAAACTGTTGTTATAGTCAGTAAAAGTAGGGTTGTATTCTAGCTAGTTTAACATTGTAATTATTCTATATATATAACCAAATGTAACAACATCAATGATCAATTTGAATATGCTGAAATTAATTGTATTTTGAATTCTTATACATATATGGGTGGCGAAGATCTTCGATGGTGTTAGAGCACGGGAACACGACTCGATTAACTTGATAAATTTTAAGAGGACATCTAGGAATGAGGGGTAAGAAATGAAGATCATTGCCAGTAACAACTAACAGCCTGCCATTGGCATTGCGTTTATTTTGTGCTGAACTGTGATCATCATCCACCACCAACCTAATCGTGCCATGGCATTTGTATCGGTGAGGCAACGGTCTTCGATAATGATATACAGAGGCAACATACATCCTCATTCTAGTGCCCATAAGAAAGAACTGTTATATCATCCCCATAACTATCTTCTGTGGAAGAATCCGAATGCCTTCGAATTCTTGACGGATCCTCCGCAACCAACATGAATCATTACCACAAAAATAAATAAATAAAATCTTAAAGAAAGTAACTGTCACAAGAAGCAATATCACACAAGTACCAGGAGCTTTATTATTCATATTGCAAGCCAAGCATTTCACTAAACACCAAGCAAAGATCTTTGAGATAAAAGCACAAAGAGCGGCAGTCAGAAGGATAGCGTCCAACCTAAAAACAGTGCAAATCTAGCGAACACACTAAGCCAGGCATGCTAGTTGAACTAAGTGAAATAGAGGCTTATCCTTCATTATTTACTATAGCTATAAGTAGACATCCATGGAGACCGACCATGAAACATCAACCATTATATTTACTCGACAAACATGATCATCCTTACTCAGCTAAGAGACATCAGGGCCCTTATTCAGTGTAGTTGCATTTTAATTCTAAGCCTGCAAAGCAACCATAAAAGAGGTGTGATTAGTTACTTCACCACAACTGCCGTGAATTATTTTTTAAAAATGATCAAGAATTATAAGCATATCAGGATGGGTTTGATTCTTCACCATAAATTTGTTCTTGTAAGTTTCAACCATCTCTTCTGGGTCAGTTTTTGTCTGCTTGTAAGCCTCAATCTTGTTCACCTCCTGCATTTGGATTTTTCAAAGGACAAAGTTACCATCCAAAACCAAAATCTCATGCCCAATTGCCTCTTTTTTAATACTGGTTCAAGATAGGAGGCCAACAGAAAATGATTGCTCATCGTAAGCTTAATAATTACACATTAGAGAAGAGGACAGCACAAAAACCAGGCATGATCTAAGTCATACAAGATGGAAAATCCAGCAAACAACTATGAGCAGAGGGTAGCTTTAAACGAAACAATGAAAAAAAATAAGGGTACAGAACCAGGTAAATCTGGGAGGAACAAGGTGAAAGAGGATGAAACATGGGAATCAAATTAAAGAAAAAAGAAAGCGCAAACACTTGAAGCAAAAGATTCCTGGAGTTGAGTTAAGCATATAGTATCAAATGGATAGATTAAATAAACTAACTAGAGAAAGTATAACTAGATCAATAATTGGAAGACCTAGGGGCATATGAAGAAAAATTGGATTCCAAATTACCTCAATCCAAGCTGCCAGTTTTGGTCTGCCAGCAGTAATATCATACTTGAACACTTCTGACAGGAAGATGTAGAATCCTTCAACGAATGTGATATAGGCTATGTCCACCTGAGAACAAATGGTTTTTAAACATACATATAAAAGATAACACACACAAATAATGTCCAAAGGCAATAATTCACCTTACATATTTCTTAAAACATGTATACACAGTGAAAAATTCGACAAACAGAATAGGCTAAGGTGCTTGTGGTATTAACTGATACCATACCACACTGAATTCTTGACCAAGGAAGAATGGCCCATCATCAAATTTATGCAGAGCATTTTCTATGATCAAAAGCAGGACCTGATGCAAGTTACGAATTATGGTTAGTCCAGTTTATATATGAAAGAAAGATAGTAAAATCTGAAGTTACCATCTTCCTTTTCCATGTCTCCCTTGAATGCAGTACACACTGTGCGGTTGAATGTATCAGTGTAGGAGAACAGCTCTGCAGTGAACTCTTTCTTAGCAGGATCCTACAATAACTTACTTTGTTAATTTTGTCAATTTGATAGGGAAATTGCATCAAAAGTGCAAGATAATTATAAGCATCTTACCTCATGGAGAAGGGAAGGTCCTTGGAAGTTGCTTTCTAGATATTTAATCAAATCCAGACTCTCCCCGATGATTTTGCCCTTGTGTTCCAGTGATGGTGTTGAAATAGGCAATATTATTATGTATAGAATATTACAGCTGTACAAACATGATAAATGTATTTGTTGCTTTTTCTTATTCTCTGCTACAAGTCAGTAACCAATTCCTGACATGTAGGAATCGGTTACTGCCTTTTGTAGCTCATCTCTGTATAAGTATTCATGCAATCATCAATGGAAACTCATCTCAGGATATTCAATCCTTTATTCATCTCATCCTTTACAATCAGTTTTTACATGGTATCAGAGCTTGTTTTCATCACTGCCGATTAATCTTCTTTTGCCAAATCTTTCCACTGAAATCATCACAGGACCTCACGTCTAGCAGCACACTCTTCTGATCTTTTCATCACAGCAAAGATCATCTTCTTTTCATCACAAAAAAAACTCACATCCAGCAGCACACTTTACTGCTCTTTTCATCCCAGCAAAATCATCTCAGAATCATCTCATTCTCATCACAGTATCTCTTATCCAGCAGTCCTCTTTTTCTGCTATATTCATCATAATCAAATCCTCTCATACTCATCACAATGACCAACACCGAAACCTCATCAAATCTGGAAGCTATTCTAGAAAACCCCTCAAACCCATTTTTCACACACCATTCAGACCACCCAGGTTTGGTATTGATTTCCAAACCTTTAAATGGATATAACTATTCTACTTGGAAGAGGGCTATGACCCTAGCCTTGAATTCCAAAAACAAGCTGCATTTCGTCAATGGTTCAATAAAAATCCCTTCAGAAGAAATTGACCCAGAAGGTTATGCAGCCTGGTCCAGATGCAACGATATGGTCCATTCATGGATCATCAACACGCTGATTCCAGAAATTTCAGATAGCGTGATATACTACACCACAGCTCATGAAGTTTGGGAAGACCTTCATGAGCGTTTTTCTCAAAGCAACGCCCCGAGAATCTTTGAAATCCAGAGAGACATCGCTTGTTTCAAGCAAGAACAACTTTCAATTTCAGTGTATTACACGAAATTGAAGGGACTGTGGGACGAATTAGCTTCCTACAGTGACTGTCTACACGGGGGACAACAAGACCAACAAAAATTGATGCAATTTTTGATGGGATTAAATGAGTCTTACACTGCTGTTCGGGGACAAGTGTTGTTGATGAAACCCCTTCCCTCGATTCGGCAGGCTTACTCTCTCGTCACTCAGGAAGAAAAGCAACGCACCATTAGCTCATCACATACAATCAATGATGTCGGTAACAGTGCAGCCATGGCAGTTCAAGGAAGAAATGGGAAGCCCAATGACAGGGGAGAAAGAAACTACCAATCTTTTCGATCTAATGGGCGATTTGAACAAGACAGAGATAATTTCGGAGGTGGAAGAAGGTTTGAACATGGCAACGAGAGAAGAAATTTTGCACCCAGAAGAGGACGACCCCATTGTTCCCACTGTGGAGAGCAAGGCCACTGGGTGCAGACATGTTATGAACTTCATGGTTACCCTAATGGACACCCTAAGTCGAAGAATCACACGGGGAGAAGGTTCAACAATGGTGCGCGTTTCACTGCCAATCAAGTGGCAGCTCACGCAGACGACAGGTCATTCGGGCATTTCACTGCCAATCAAGTGGCAGCTCACACAGACGACAGGTCATTCGGGAAAAGAGGAGACGACATGTCTTTTGAAAAGGGAGCAGACGACAGATCGGTTGGATCAGTTGGAATTTCAGAACATCAACTGAAACAGCTGCTCTCTCTTCTCAATGATAAGGGTGCCGAATCTAGCTCTAAACAACCTGCTGTGACTAAACCAGGTTTGCCCAAAATTGCTTCCCGCAATTGGATTATTGATAGCGGGGCTACAGACCATATCACCTCCTCTCTGTTAAATTTTCAACAGCATGATAATTATCCCCTGCCTCCTGTTTTATTGCCTAGCGGGGACACTGCAAATATTGTTACAAAGGGAACACTGCCTCTTACTTCGACTTTTTATTTGCATGATGTGCTGTGTGTGCCGAAGTTCAAAGTTGATTTGATGTCAGTCAGTCGATTGACAAGGAATTTAAATTGCTCAATAACATTTTTTCCATATTGGTGTATTTTACAGGATCTGGCTACGAGGAGGATGATTGGTTTGGGTAAACAGCGGAACGGACTCTACTACTTGGTGAAAATAGCGACGAAGAACTCTATGGTACAATCTATCCCACCACATCATCAAACGACCTGCAATCTCACCATCTCATCAAATGACCTGTGGCATAAACGTCTAGGTCACATATCATCACATCGTTTAAATTTCCTTGCTCAGCAATTTTTAAATTTTTCTGTTCAGTCCAGTCATGTTTGTCCTATTTGTCCTTTAGCTAAACAAAGTCGTCTGCCTTTCAATTCTAGTTACATTTCAACTGTTAAACCTTTTGAGTTAATCCACTGTGACATTTGGGGTCGTTATCGACATCCCTCTATTTCAGGTGCTTATTATTTTCTTACTATAGTTGATGACTACACACGTTTCATGTGGATTTTTTTAATGCGCCATAAATCGGAAGCTCAATCTCTTATAAAACATTTTTTCTGTTATGTTTCCACACAATTTGACACTTCCATTAAAATTTTTCGAAGTGACAATGGTGGTGAATTTATTTCACTTCGTTCTTTTTTCCAAGAACAAGGTGTAATTTTTCAACATTCTTGTGTTTACACGCCTCAACAAAATGGGGTTGTGGAACGCAAACATCGTCACATTTTACAAGTTGCTCAGGCTTTAAAATTTCAGGCCCATTTACCAACTCTTTTTTGGGGTGAATGTGTTTTAACTGCTGTCCATATAATCAACAGACTCCCTTCTACAGTACTCAATTTTAAAACCCCTTTTGAAATCTTATATTCCAAAATACCTTCTTTTTCTCACCTTCAGGTTTTTGGTTGTTTAGCTTATGCTACAAATGTTCATCCCTCTCATAAATTTGATTTTCGTTCAATACCCTCAATTTTTATTGGTTATCCTACTGGTCAAAAAGCATATAAATTATATAATTTATCTACCAAAAAATTTTTTACAAGTCGTGATGTACATTTTCATGAAAACATTTTTCCATATTTCTCTACCAAACCCAGCCCACCCAATGATTCCGGCCCAATTCCCTCTCTTACCCAAGATTTATTTTCCAGCCCGCCCAGCCCACTCCTCTCCAGCCCACACGCCCCCTGCCCACACAACCACAGCCCACCCGACCGCCCAGCCCACTCCTCTCCAGCCCACACGCCCCCTACCCAAACAACCACAGCCCACTCCTCTCCAGCCCACACGCCCCCTACCCAAACAACCACAGCCCACCCGACCCCACCTGACCCCAGCCCACAGAACCCCAGCCCACCCGACCCCAGCCCACACAACCCATGTACACACATTCCCAGCCCACCAGACCCCAATCCACCTCCCATTCTCCACACCTATTCCCGTCGTCCCAAACATACAAATCCAGCCCCTCCATTACTTCCTCCCCATTCCAGCCACCTCCCTAAAATCACACCACCACCAACCGATCCAATCCTCCGTCGCTCCGGCCGCCACACTACACCACCAGCAAAGTTCAATGATTATGTTTGCTCCAATGTTTACTCCCACCAATCAACTCCTTGGACACCAGGTTCTACAAAAGGTACCCGTTATCCCTTGAGCAATTTCATTTCTTACCATCGTTACACACCTGCAAATCATTTTTTTGTTGGTCAGATCAGTACTCTCACTGAGCCCAAGAATTTTTCAGAGGCTGTTCTTTACCTAGAATGGCAAGATGCCATGCAATCCGAACTCACAGCTCTGCAAAATAATGGCACTTGGACAGTCACCCAATTACCATTTGGGAAGAAACCAATCGGGTGCAGATGGGTTTACAAGATTAAATTCAATTCGGATGGATCAGTGGAGCGTTACAAAGCGCGTTTGGTTGCACAAGGATTCACGCAGATGGAAGGAGTGGATTACCACGAGACATTTTCGCCCACTGCCAAAATCATCTCTGTTCGCTGTCTCCTTGCTTTGACAGCATCCCGTGGTTGGTCCTTGCACCAGATGGATGTGCACAATGCATTTCTTCATGGGGATTTATCTGAAGAAATTTATATGTCTGTGCCACCAGGGCTTCGGCGACAGGGGGAGAACAATCTAGTTTGTCGCCTTCACAAATCACTCTACGGTTTAAAACAGGCATCTCGACAATGGTTCGCCAAATTTTCTGAAGCTATGCATTCTGCTGGTTTTGTTCAGTCAAGAGCAGATTATTCGTTGTTTACCAGAAAGCAGGGTATGTCTTTCACCATTCTCTTAATATATGTTGATGATATTTTGATCACTGGAAATGACCCCGTAAACATTGCTGCAACTAAACAATTCCTGCATGAACATTTTCATATCAAAGATCTTGGTGATTTAAAGTATTTTCTTGGAATTGAAGTATCTTCTTCAAAGAATGGAATTTTTGTCTCACAACGTAAATATGCGTTAGAAGTTATTGAGGATGCTGGGATGGCAGGTGCTGCCCCTATCAATACTCCTATGGAACAGGGATTAAAGTTATCAGATAAAGGTCCCCTTCTCAAAAATGCAAACCAGTATAGAAGATTGGTGGGTCGTTTGATTTATTTGACTGTGTCAAGACCAGATATAATGTATGCTGTGCATGTTTTGAGTCGTTTTATGCATCAGCCTAGGAAGCTTCACATGGAAGCAGCTCTTAGAGTTGTGCGATATCTAAAAGGGGCACCAGGCCGGGGGTTATTTTTTTCTTCCAAGAATGATTTGAGGTTGAGAGCCTATTGTGACTCAGACTGGGCAGGATGTCCGCTCACTAGAAGATCTACAACAGGCTATTGTGTTTTTCTTGGACCATCATTGATATCCTGGCGATCGAAGCGTCAGAAAACAGTTTCGCTCTCTTCTGCTGAAGCAGAATACAGAGCAATGACAGGAGCGTGCTGTGAGTTGACATGGTTGCGATGTCTTCTAAAAGACTTGGGAATTTCACATCATGAGTCTGCTTTATTGTATTGTGACAATAAAGTTGCGTTGCACATAGCAGCTAATCCAGTGTTTCATGAAAGAACTAGGCACATTGAAATGGATTGCCATTACATCAGAGACAAAATCCAAGATGGCTCCATCACTACGCGATATGTAGACTCTACTCATCAACTTGCAGATATTTTAACCAAGCCATTAGGAAAAGAATTCTTTGTTCCTATGGTTAGCAAGTTGGGAGTGCAAGATATCCACTCTCCAACTTGAGGGGGAGTGTTGAAATAGGCAATATTATTATGTATAGAATATTACAGCTGTATAAACATGATAAATGTATTTGTTGCTTTTTCTTATTCTCTGCTACAAGTCAGTAACCAATTCCTGACATGTAGGAATCGGTTACTGCCTTTTGTAGCTCATCTCTGTATAAGTATTCATGCAATCATCAATGGAAACTCATCTCAGGATATTCAATCCTTTATTCATCTCATCCTTTACAATCAGTTTTTACAGATGGAACCTATGAACAAAAATGGTTTTGTAATCAACCAAGAAATGATAAACAATTCGTAGGTAAAACAACAACCGCACGCAATTGATACAGCTAGCTATCAAATTAGTGCTCATTCCAAGAATCAGACCTCTACTCCAGGAAATAAATAAAGTATTGACCATGTTTGGAGGGTAAACTTTCTCTGAATACCAGGCAGGCCTATTTTGAAGGATCAGAGGGACTAGCTTAATCTCATCCTGCAATCCCTGCACCCATCAAAAGGAAAAATAAAAGAATAAATAAAAAGGAAAGTGACAGTATAGAATAGAGCGGATAAATAAGAGACCTTGAAATTCCTGGCGATCCAAACTCGCTGGGCATATGGACACGTGTAGCATGTATACAGCCTTAGACACAACAGAAACATCAGCTAATTTAGAGACAAAATTCTTACTACTATCAACCACAACAACAGCAGCAACAACAACAAAAGAAAAACAAACTTGGTAATTCCATCAAAGAGTGGGGGTTGCTCTGCAGTCGCATCCAATGATGGGGCCAATATCTCCGGTACGCTCTTATCCAAACTTCCGGTGCCGAAAACAAAACGAAAGGCAGAGAGAAATCAATCAAACAGCAAAACACAAGTTGAAGAATTGAGAGAAAGCAAGCGACGGATTCTTACGCAGGAGAAGCCATGTCAGTTAGAGTGAAATGGTTTGTTTGGTTGTTGAGGACGTATGATCTGGAGAGGGGCGTGTGCCTGGGCCTTTTTCTTAATTTTTTTTTATATTTTAAAATTATTATGAAAAAAATTATTAGTTTTTTTCAAATTAAATATTTCTATATAATAATATCAAAAATAATTTTTACAAAAATAAAAAAATATATATTTTAAAATAAAAAACAAATTTAAAAACAGTTTTAACCATAATATCACACCGTCGGTGAACGTATACATCTCATAATCAGGACGAGGATCCAAAAACTTTATCACATGCATCTAATGGGGACAGACCTTCATATGATGATTATAATTGGAGGAAATATGGGCAAAAGCAGGTAAAAGGAAGTGAATATCCGAGGAGTTACTACAAGTGCACCTATCCAAATTGTCCGGTGAAAAAGAAGGTCGAAAGATCATTTGATGGGCAAATTGCAGAAATTGTCTACAAAGGGGAACACAGTCATTCAAAGCCTCAGCCTGCTAAGCGCAACTCATCAGGAACACAAGGACTAGGAGCTGTATCTGATAGCAATGCTCAAGATAGGAACACCACCCCCTTATGGAGTAATCAACTCATTGAAAGAAATGAAGGCTCTGAAGGTAGAGAGGAGAATCAGAACGAAATAGGATTACAAGTGCATTCAATTTACCAGGGTAAACCCCCACCATCTCGTGATCCTGCTGGAACTGGATCGATTAATGCTGGTGCGGGAACTTCTGAGAACTCATGTGGTCTCAATGGGGAATGTGATGATGGAAGCAAGGGATTGGAGGGAGACGATGATGAACCTAGAAATAAAAGAAGGTAAGAGATAAAACACCCATGGATAGATTTGAAAATCAGCTACTCTAGGGGTTCACCTCATCGTTAAATAAAATCTGATTCACATTCACTGTGTTGCTTGGTGCTTAACCGGATCATCTCAAGGAATAGTCCAAGCTGGTTTTATGCCAACTTGTATTTGCTTCTTCCTCCAGCCATTCTCACCCTGACCTCATTTCATGAATCCAACAAGCTTTTGTCATGGCCTGATATGCCTTTTCAATCTTACTATACACATCACCCTTGAAATTATTCTCTTGATTCTTATGTAATGGACGTATTTTGATTTTTCTTGTAGGAAAACTGAGATACTATCCAATGACGGTGGCATATCAGGGAAGGGCGTTCAGGAGCCCCATGTAGTGGTGCAAAGTTCCACAGATTCTGAGATTGTGGGGGATGGTTTTCGCTGGAGAAAATATGGGCAGAAGATTGTAAAGGGGAACCCGTATATAGACTTTGCTTGAGATGTGTATTGCATGCTTATTTCTGCTTCCTTTAAAAAACCCTCAGAAGAAAACGTTTTTGGTTGTTTAGCAATATCTTTGAGATTTGAATTGAGGATAACACATTATCCTAGCAAGCTTGTGGAAAGAGCATCAGACGATCCAAAAGCTTTTATAACAACATATGAAGGAAAACATAATCATGATATGCCTCTCAAGAGCACAAATATAGCAGCAGCCTCTGAACCCGATTCACAGGCACCTGCTAGCAGAGACAAGCTGTGATCTCAACCATGGATTGGATACGATTCCAAACTTGAAGCTTGGTCTGGCCCAGATATCAAAAAGAGTTCAGCGCACAAGAGGCTAAATAACACGAGAAATAGACAATAAAAAAAACAAGAACATAGCAGTTTCAGTTCCGGAGGCTTTTTCGTGATGCCAGTTTGTGTTGGTAACGAGAATTGATATCCAAATGGGCTGTCCCGTTTACATTTCATCCTTGCTGCCTATCTTAAGCTTACGAGTACATTTCCCTCTCCCTCAAATATTGCCTTGGCTGATCCTATGTGTAATATATACGCATGTTTGGCTTCAGATTAAGTTTCGGAAGGAAGTTTATAACAATCTTCAGGCGCATGAATATTTTGATACTTTTATAAATAGCTCTTGATCACTCTGATTTCACTACTGTCATTGCTTGCAGGCCTGCAAAGATTATGCTAAATCTGATTTCATTACTACGAGCATTGCCACCCTACAATGCTCATTGGGTTCTGAAATGAGCCTATCTGGATTATAGTAAAGTTGTTCTCAAACACGCACCAACAATGAAAAGTTGCTGCGAGGGAAGTATTAGAATAAAAGAGCTGATTCTTTTCATTAGCTACTGTCTAGCTCAGTGTTGTTGATCTTGTTTTGTTTCGACCAAAAGATTTCATAACAGAGCAAGAGAAACGCCTATGTGTTATGTTTTTACTTTGATGGAATTGTTTGTAGGGTTTTCTGGATGTGGATTTATGATGTGAAGAATGAACATAGGCTAAACAAACAGATTCTGGAAATTCAAGGATCCAAGGACCTCCTCTTGCACACGACAATATTTATGAATAATTCATGTGATGATATTTCATTAAGCAAACTGAACCTTAAATACATATTTAGGATATATAATTCCTCCCTAGGTCATAGCCATAACTCCCCCTCATTAACTACCCATTACTACTATGGTTTATTACGAAACCAAATTACATAACTGAAATGTTCATAACTGAAATGCTGAATTAAACAAACTATGATTAATAAGAAAACTATTGATGTAAACTAGAGTTAAAGTCTGCCACGCGTCAATCATCCCTTGCATTTCTCTGTATCCCGAGGCCTGCCACATGTCGCTCATCCCGCGTCCAACTGGCTGCCACATGTCCCAGATCAGGCTCATAACACAACCTCTTTCTTTCAAAAGAACTCGCCCACGAGTTTAGGGCACTATCGACCAAACTCATCCACATCTACCCATCTCGCATTTTCTTCATTCGAACCTTTCCACTGAACCAAGATTTCAGCTCCTACCCTATTCCCTTTCTTCTTCATTCTCCTAGCTAGTACCCTTTGTAACTTTGGAGCCAATGTCCCATCTACCGTTAAGGTGGGTAAGCTTGTATTGGGTTGAAACCAAGCCCCAATCTTCTTCTTGAGACACGATATGTGGAAGATCGAGTAGATCTTCGAGTTTGGGGGTAGATCCAGTTTATAAGCCACTTTTTCCTGATCTAAAATGGACCGAAATATCTGGCCGAGTGCTTTAAATTCCTTCTCACAGCTATTGACATCTGACGATATGGTCTCAACCTCAAGTAAACCCAATCCCCTACCCTGTATTTTTATCAGCAAAATGCTTCATACGGGTCTGGGCTTCTTGCAGGTTCTCTTGGACCAGTTTGAGAATGAAATCGCGGCTCTTCATCTCATCTTCTATGGCTTGAACAGCAGTGGATCCTGGCTCATAAGGTTGTAACCGAGGAGGAGCCTTTCCATATACTACTTCAAACGGACTGAGGCCTGTTGATGAATGAACAGAAGTGTTGTAGGACCACTCGGCCACAACCATCCACCTAGCCCAATCCCTTGGTCGATCCCCAGTAAAACATCGCAGGTAACCTTCCAACCACTTGTGGTAAGCTGAGCTCATCAGTAGCTTTGTACCACTTAGACGAAAGATTTCCTTCCAAAATAGGCTAGTGAATACTGCATCCTTGTAGCTTACAATGCTTTGTGGTATGCCGTGCAATTTAAATATATTTTCCATGAATTTTTGTGCTATATTCACTGTTGTGTATGGATGTGCTAGAGGTATGAAATGGTTGTATTTGTTGAGTCTGTCAATAACCACCATTATTACATTGTACCCCCTTGATACTGGTAACCCTTCTATAAAATCCATGATGATATCAATCCATGCTTCTTTGGGTATGGGTAATGGTTGTAGCAACCCTGCAAGCTTTAAGTTTTCTATTTTGTTGCGTTGGCATACATCGCACTCTCTTATATATTTTCTGATATCTTTGCGCATCCCATTCCAGTAGAATTCCCTTTTAATTCTGGCATGTGTCTTCTGAGAGCTTGTGTGTCCCCCAATAGGGCTCTCATGGTAGTGATGTAATACCAGCTCCTGATAGGGCTTTAGAGAACCCAAATGCAACCTTCCTTTGTAGAATAACAAATTGCCTTGAAACTTGTATTTTAGGAGGTCAAGATCCCCTTGCCGGCTACATTTGATAAGCTGCTGTAATTGAGGATCATGTGCATATGCTTGTAATAGATACTTCCACCAATTAGACTACACAACACTAAAGGCCTGTAAATTCCCTTCAGTTGAGGTTAATTCTTGAACCTCTGTATTGGACACCTCAGTGAGTCGTCTAGATAAAGCATCTGCAGCTTGGTTCTCTCTCCCACATCTATATTCGACCGTGAAATCAAACCCTAGCAGTTTAGCAACCCATTTTTATTGGAAGGGTGTGCCCACCCTCTGTTCCAGCAATTACTTCAATGCATGTTGGTCTGTCCTCACTTTAAATTGGTGTCCCAATAAATAGTGCCTCTATTCTTGAATAGCAAGGACTAGTGCTAGGAATTCCTTTTCATAAGTTGATAAGAGTAAATTCTTCCCCTTTAGAGCTTGACTTAGACAAGCCAAAGGTCTTCCTTCCTGCATCAAAACAACACCAATCCCTCCCCCTGAAGCATCACATTCAACAATAAAAGGTTTATTAAAATTTGGTAGCCCTAAAACAGGAGGTGTAATCATTGCTACTTTAAGGGCTTCAAAAACCTGAGTAGCTTCCCTAGAGAAAGAAAAATAATTTTTCTTCAATAGTGATGTTAAAGGAGTTGTAATGCCCCCATACCCCTTTACAAATTTCTTGTAGTATCCTGTGAGGCCGAGAAATCCTCTCAAAACCTTGGGGTTGGTACCAATGAACCATTACTGATATTTTTTTGGGGTCAGTTTTGACGCCATCTTTAGAAATAACATAGCCTAAGTATTCCACTTCCCAACACCCAAAAATACATTTTGAAAGTTTGGCATACAACTGATGTTGTTTTAGAGTGTCTAATACAGTGTGTAAGTGCAACACATGTTCTTCTAATGATTTACTATAAACTAGTATATCATCAAAAATATTAACACGAACTTCCTAAGATGAGGCCTGAATATTTCATTCATTAATCCTTGAAAAGTAGAGGGTGCATTAGTAAGCCTAAAAGGCATGACTAGGAACTCATAATACCCTTCATGTGTTCTAAAGGCAGTTTTAGACACATCATCAGGATTCATCCTAATTTGATGGTAGCCTGACCTCAAATCCAACTTTGAAAATAATTCAGCCCCATGCAATTCATCTAACAATTCATCTATGTTAGGTATAGGAAACTTATCATTAATAGTGTCCTTGTTAAGAGCCCGGTAATCAATACACATGCGCCAGCTTCCATCTGTTTTTCTCAATAACAGCACTAGGGAGAAATAAGGGCTTTGGCTGGTCTAAATGATCCCAACTTGCAACATCTCTTTGACCAGCTTCTCAATCTCCTTCTTCTGGTAATAGGGGTACCTGTAAGGCCTCACACACGTGCATGTGGCTGCCTCATGTAGTGTAAACTGATGGTCATGTCCACGGGTACGTGGTAGTCCCTTAGGCTCATCAAACACATTTTGAAACTGTCCCAAAACCTATTGTATCTCCATATTAGGAATTTTGGGGCTTTTTATCTCCTCAGCTTCCATGAGTTGTAACCACAACCCTCTGCCCTCTACTAGTGTTGACTTCTTGAGCTTCGACTCTTCTTCTAATACATGAATAGGAGGCCTTAAGCCTTGTAACACCAATGGTTTTCCTTTTATTGTGAACTTCATGCTTAATCCTGCAAAGTTCCACTGAATTGTCCCTAAACTCCTCAGCCAATCAACCCCCAAGACTACATCACATCCTCCCAAGGTCAGTAGGTATAAATTAACCAATATGTCACACCCCTGCATTTGTAGCAACACTGCCTTACAACAACCTTCGCAAGGAAAGGTTGTGTCATTAGCAACCTGTACTGCCAAGTGGCTATCTTCCACTAGTAGTTGCATTTTTCTAGCTACATTTTCATCAAAAAAACTATGCGTGCTGCCTGTGTCAATAAGTATAATAACTGAATGCTTCCCAACTGTCCCCTTTAACCTCATGGCTTTAGGAGTAGATACTCCTCCTAATGCTTGTAGAGATATAACCAGCAACTCTGCAGCTGGTATTTGGTGATTTAATTCCTCTAATTCTGCCTGTACCTCCTCATGTTCCCCTACTATTTCCACTCCTTCTAGTAGGTATAACTTTGGCTGATTGCATCTATGCCCTATGTGATACTTTTTATCACAATTGTAACACAACCCCTTGTCTCTCCTTTCTTGCATTTGGCTGGTTATGAGTCTTTAAGGTAAGGGGTATTGTTTTTGGAAATTTTGGTTGTATTGGGGTGTATTTTGTAGGGCTGGAAGTTTTGGAGAGGTATTTTGTGGGCTTGGAATTTTTGGAAATGGATTTGGTGCAGGTAATCTAAGTGGGGCTTGTTTAGGGTAAGATGGTATATGGTTGTTGGCTGTTATGTTGTTTAAATTTCTGACAAGATAATGCCTCCTCCCAACTTCTTCTTCCTGTAATTTGGCCAACCCAAAGGCAGTTGAGAGCGTGCTTGGCCTGAACATGGTAACAATTATTCTCAATTCATGTCGTAACCCACTTAAGAAAGTACTAATATAAAACTCTTCACTTAAGCCTATAATTTTGTTTGACAGGATTTCGAAAGTTGTTTGGTACTCCTCTACACTCCCTGTTTGTCTCAACTTGGTATATACGTCTACTAGATCTTCATAGGCTGAAGGTCCAAATCTGATGCGAATGGCCTCCTTAAATTCCTCCTAGGATGTTGCTGGACTAAACTCCTTTAGCCAATAATACCAAGTAAGTGTCTTTCCTTCCATGTGGAAAGAAGCAATTTCTAGTTTGTGGTCATTTGGAGTTTTGAAATAAGTGAAAAATTGTTGTGCTTTTAGGATCTATTCACTAGGATCACCTCCATCAAAGTGAGGGAAATCCAGATGTAGGGATCTAGCTTGAATCCCCCCATGCCCTTCAAAGAGAGGATTAGCCTGAATTCTTGTATTTTGAGAAGTGCCTTCTCCTGAGTTCCTTTGGCTAGTGGTCTGTATTAAGTTGTCATAATTTGATGCCAAATTATTGAGCTGCTGTAATATCTTTTCCATAAGCACCCCTTGTTTGGTTTGTTCTTCTGTCAGAATGGTGGATACCCCTTGTAAATGCTTGACTATTTCAGAGAGTTGTGACATTCCAGTGCCCTCCGCCATAGTCGTTGGAAGGGAGCTTTGATACCACTTGTTATGTTTTACTTTGATGGAATTGTTTGTAGCATTTTCTGGATGTGGATTTATGATGTGAAGAATGAACATAGGCTAAACAAACAGATTCTGGAAATTCAAGGATCTAGGGACCTCCTTGCACACGGCAATATTTATGAATAATTCATCTGATGATATTTCATTAAGCAAACTGAACCTTAAATACATATTTAGGAAATATAATTGCTCCTTAGGTCATAGCCATAACCCCCCCCCCCTCATTAACTACCCATTACAACTATTTTTTATTACGAAACCAAATTACATAACTGAAATGTTCGTAACTGAAATGTTGAATTAAACAAACTATGATGAATAAGAAAACTAGAGTTAAAGTCCGCCACGCGTCAATCATCCCTTGCATTTGTCTGTATCCCGAGGCTTGCCACATGTTGCTCATCCCGCGTCCAACTAGCTGCCACATGTCCCAGATCAGGCTCGTAACACTGTGCACGCACAGACCAGGTTGTCTGTCATTTTTTAATCGTCTCTCCCAAATTCTCCCTATTTCGTTTTTTCAGACATCAACTATCTTGTATGGAAATCAACACACGCATGATGTTCTCGTATATATATTCAATAAATACTTTCATGCTAACCTGTTGGATAATAACACTGACAACCAAACATTTTGAACAAACCAAATACGTTCTGACAAGCACATCGGCGCTATCTATGGTAGTTAGCAGTCTTATGGTTGTTGGAGTGGTGGTCGAAATAATTGGGCATCGTCGTTGGCATTATCCTGGTGTTGATGAACCTACATCATCTCACTCTCTCGTACGATGTCATTTCACCATGTTAAAAGCCAACATTCTACCTTTCACACGGCGTCGTTTTGAACGTAACTTTGGGCTTCAGTTTTGCGCCTTATTTTTGGGGATTTTCTCTGCGCAGGCTTCTATTCTCAGCCTAATTTCCATGGGCTTCCTTTGTTTGAGCTTCTATTCTCATCCCAAATTCTGTGGGCTTCCTTTGCTTGGGCTTCAGTTCTAAGCCCTATTTCGATGGGCTTTCTTTGTGTGGGCTTACTCTTCTGGGATTTCCATCATGTCTTTGGAAAATAATATTATTCATTTTACTGGAAAAAAATTTCCTACGTGAGAATTTGAATTTAAAATGTTTTTGAAAGGAAAAGAATTATTTGATCATATTGATAATTCTACTAAAATTCCCACTTAGGAAAAAGAATTGGCTAAATAGGAAGTCCAGAATGCTAAGGTGATTTCTTGGCTTGTGGGAATGATTAAGCCTCATCTTATTACTAATCTTCGATGTTTCTCTACAACTCAAGCTATGTGGCTTATTTACACCGTATTTATCATCAGGATAATAGTGCTCGGAAATTCCAGTTGGAGATAGAGACTAACAATTACAGTCAAGGTAACTTAACCATTAAATAATTTTATTCTGGTTTTATTAATATCTGGAGCGAGTATTCTGCTATTGTTCATGATAAGGTTCCTACTATGGCTCTCACGGCTCTTCAAGCGGTTCATGCGTAGAGTCAACGCAATCAATTTTTGATGAAACTTTATCCTGAATTTGAACATGCTAGAGCTAGTTTATTGAATCGTGATTTGGTTCCTTCCTTGGATATCTGCTTAGGGATTTATTGTGTGAGGAGCAATGATTATCCACTCAGATGGGTATGGCTTCTCAAAAGGCTTTTTCTGAACTTGTTACTGTAGCCTATGCAGCGCAAGAAATAAGAATGCACAATTTGCAGTGCTTTAGCTGCAAAGAGCTTGGTCACATTGCTCGTAACTGCCCTAAGAAAGTTTGCAACTATTGTAAGAAACCAGGCCATTTCATCAGAGACTGTCGGGTGTGACCTCAGAATTGCCAATCTCAAGTCTTTCAAGTTTCTGTCCATACATCGTCTTTTGTGCCTTCCACTGTAAGCTCTGATTCATCTGTTCTCACACCTGCTATGTTTCAACAGATGATTGTCTCGTCCTTAGGCCTATAAGGTAAAACCCCTACCTCCACTCCTTGGATTGTTGATTCGGGTGCTTCTAATCATATGAATAATAGTGAGACAGATCTTCATGATGTTATGAGTATGACGACACACAATCTATTCAGATTATTAATGGCAGTACACTTCCTAGTACTGTTGTTGGTAATTTAGGTCCTTCATTTATAGATGTTTTTGTCTCTCCTGAATTATCTACCAGCTTGATTTCTATTGGACAATTAGTGGATGATAACTGTGATGTTTATTTTTCCCATGGTGGTTGTATTGTGCAGGATTAGGTGTTGGGAATGGTGATCGCGAGGGGCCTAAAGCGGGGCATCTTTTTCCGCTATTTTTTCTATTCCTAATGTTGTTTCTTTTGCTTGTATGGCTACTGCCAACAACAATGAAGTATGGCATAAGAAATTAGGTCATCCTAATTTTGTTGTCTGAACTCATCTTTTGAAACATGGTTTTTTGGGTAATAATATTTCTTCCTCATCTTTTGATTGTGCTACTTGTCGTCTTGGTAAAAGTAAAAATTTACCTTTTCCTGTGCATGGTAGTCGTGCTTCCACTTCTTTTGAAATTGTGCATACTGATGTTTGGGGGGCAAGTCCTATTATTTCTCATGAACAGTATCGTTATTTTGTGACATTTATCGATGATTACAGTCGATTTACTTGGATTTATTTTCTTCGCTCTAATGCTGACATGTTCTCTGTTTTTCAAAGATTTGTTGCGCTTGTTGAGACACAATTCAGTACTTCTATCAAAATCTTACACTCTGACTTAGGGGGGGAATACATGTCACATTCCTTTTAGAATTATCTTCAGCAAAGAGGGATAATTTCTCAACGCTTTTGTCCTTATACCCCTCAGCAAAATGGAGTCGTTGAGCATAAAAATTGTTATCTCTTAGATGTTTGTACTTTGCTAATTGAGTAGTTTGTACCTACCAAATTCTGGGTTGAAGCATTATCTACAGTTGTTTATTTGATCAATTGTTTTCTTATGGTCACTCTAAATTATGATTCTCCCTATCTTCATTTATTTGGTATATCTCCAGAGTATAAATCACTTCACACTTTTGGGTGTGTTTGTTTTGTCCATCTGCCACCCACTGAACGTCACAAGCTTGTTGCCTAATCTGTCACATGTGCTTTTATGGGATGTAGCCCTACTCAGGAAGGACTTATATGTTATGATGCTCATGCAAATAAATTTTGAATCTCCTGGAATGTAGTTTTCTTTGAAAATCAATATTTCTTTTAATCTCATGTTAATTCTGATTCCCCTATTGTCCCTCTTCCTCCATTTGATGATGTCCCTCCTTCTATTAAGCGATTTAAATCAGGTATAGTGTATCAAAGATGTCCCCTCTAGCGCCTCTTCTACACACCACGTCACCTGATTCTACACTACTAGCACCTTGACGGTCCACTCGGGTTCCACATCCACTAAATAGGTATGGTTTTTCTCATATGTCGCTTACTGCCACTTTTGATACTATTTCTGTTCCTCACTCTTATACTCAGGCAGCTACCCAGGCTTGTTGGCAGCATGCCATGGAAGAGGAAATTCAGGCTCTTCAAGACAATCACACTTGAGATCTTATGATTTGTCCGCCTAGAGTCAAACCTATTGGTTGTAAATGGGTATACTCAGTCAAGTTTAGATCTGATGGCTCCCTAGATCGGTATAAGGCTCATCTCATAGCTCTTGAGAATCGACAGGAGTATGGTATTGATTATGAAGAGATATTTGCACCAATAGCTAAAATAACTACTGTACGGACTATATTGGCACTTACTACGTCACAAGAGTGGTCTCTAAGATAGATGGATGTGAAAAATGCTTTTCTACATGGAGATTTAAAGGAAGAAATTTATATGTCTCCACCTCCGAGCATGTTTAATACACCCTCCTACGAGGTTTGTCGGCTACGCCAATCTCTGTATGGTTTGAAACATGCTCCACGGGCATGGTTTGATAAATTTCGCTCTACTTTGTTTGCCTTTCACTTTATTCAAAGTCAGTTTGATTCCTCTTTGTTTCTTTGCAAGACATCTACAAGAATTGTACTACTTCTAGTCTATGTTGATGATATTATGATTATTGGATCAGATACCGAGTTACTTAAACACTTCCAAACACATCTTCAAGACTCTTTTCACATGAAAGATCTTGGTCCCTTGCAATATTTTCTGGGACTTGAGGTTCAGATTACTCTGACTGGTACATTGTTACATCAACACAAGTACGCAGAGGAAGTCATCTCATTAGCTGGTCTCCAAATGGGTAATTTTGTTCTTACTCCATTGGTGGTCAATTTTATGCTTCGCCAGGAGGAAGACGAGCTTCTATCAAATCCATCCTTGTATCGGCAACTAGTTGGGAGTTTGAATTACTTGACGATTACTCATCTTGATATTTCTTTTGCTGTGAAGTAGGTCAATCAATTTATGCAGACCTCTCGACATCTTCACCTTGCTGTTGTTCGCCGCATTATCCGATATCTGAAGGGTACCTCTTCACGAGGGTTGTTCTTTCCTAAGGAGTCTTCCTTACAGTTAGAAGGATATAGTGAAGTTGATTGGACCGGTTGTGTAGATACTGGTCACTTTGTGACTGAATGGTGTATGTTTTTTTTTGGTAAAACACTCATTTCTTGGAAGAGTAAGAAGCAAGATAGAGTTTCCAAATCTTCCACAGAATCCGAATATCATGCTATGTCTTCCGCATGCTCTGAAATTACATGGCTTCGTGGGTTATGGGGGAACTTGGTTTTCCTCAGCTTCATTCCACTCCACGCTGATAATACTAGTGCGATTCAGATTGCTGCTAAAACTTGTATTTCATGAGCGTACAAAATATATTGAGGTTGATTGTCATTCCATTCGGGAATCTTTTCACCGACATGAAATTACACTTCCTCACATTTCTACTGAACATCAAACTGCGGACATTGTCACTAAAGCTCTCTTTCGGCATCGGCATAAATTCTTAGTTGACAAATTGATGCTTCTTGATCGACCAACATCAATTTGAGAGGGAATGTCACTGGAATTAATTATGTATTAATTAGGAAACTAATTAGAGCTATAAATAGTAGTGTTTTAGTAGAACACTTATCCTTCCATGTTTATCCCTAATTTGTAGTTAGGGCATGTAAATCGGTTTATTGCCTATTTAATGGAAAAGACACTCAAGAGGAGGTCATTTAGTTTTCTTTACAAATCAATTTTGTCATTAACATCTTTTAAATTTGTTTTAATATTGCATTTGATAAAACAAAATATAAGAATTAATGATGTTTTATGTTGACCTTCGTAGCAACAAGATCAAGACTTTGTTAATGTCACAAGTTATTTTTTTTAATTATAATATTTATATAGTAGATTTTATGATCAAGCAATTGAGCTTTGTATTTTAAGTTCAACATTATGCCCTCAAGATTCTTATAACTCATTCAATATTGATGATCTATGTAATTTGGTTCAAAAATTTTAAGGCAAAGATTTCAGTGACCAAGAGAAACTTCATTTGAGGTTTTAATTGCAACATTATGAACTTTATGCACCAAAACATCAAAAGTTGTAGAAATTGACTTTTTTTATATAATTTGTTTAGAAAAATGACAACTTCCAAAGATCAAAAGTTTATAATTCAGTTAACCATCTAGTAGGTAATTCAGTGGTAAAAGTTTGAGACTAAGAGATTTGTTTTTCTTGTGGTTTTAGGTTCGTGCCCTGTAATTACTAATATGATGACCACTGGAAACTTACATGGTCGTCAATTTCAGGCCTCGTGGGATTAGTTGAGGTGCATGCAAACTGGTCCAAACACTAACCTTAAAAAAATAAAAGTCTATAATTTCTTTGATAGATTAATTTTGTTAATCTTAACTCTTAATGTATTTTTTACAACTATAGAACGAACTTTTTCTATAATTAAGTTGGTGAAAATAGATGATATTTTCTTATTGACAATTTAGTGTCTACATAGAAAATAAGATTGTTATGAACTTCATAACTTATATGATTATGAAAAAGTTATACTCAATAAAAGATCATCAATGATGACTTAGTTTAGTTTTTTGTACCTATTTCTTTCCTTTATTTTCATGTCTATATTGAACATCTTTAAATATTTGTGTTTATTGAAACATAATACATACTAATAAAAAAATAGAATTTTATTTTGTTATAATTATTAAGCTTATTAAAAGAAAATTTAATTTTGTTTTTTGTATCAATATATCTTGGCCTCCAACCTAAGATTTGTAGGTTTGCCTCTCGATACAAAGGTCAGTGATTTGGAAATGCTACATTCATGCTACTAACAAAAGACATCTTGATTTCAAAAAACGTTAGTGTTTATTTGGGAGTGTGGTTGAAGTTCTTTTTAAAAATATTTTTTATTCAGAAATACATAAAA